>OY730195.1:92062331-92677755 GCA_963422505.1 Pseudognaphalium luteoalbum
TGTTGCGTTCTTGCAACTAGGGTTTGTGGTCTGGATTTGTTAGTGATAACATTGTGGTTGAATTGATATTGTTTGATTGATCCGAGTGATCTAGTTGTTGCAAATTTGAAGCAGATTGGGTTTCGGCTGCTACTTTGAATACGATCTGCTTATTGGGTTGCTGGTTTGAGAGTCGAGAGGAATGTTGACTCGGGGGGTGTAACCCCCCCAAATTTACTATTGCGCGGAAGCAAGCTTTGGGTGTTACTAATCAATAATCACAACACAAAAGTAAAGCGAACGACATCTATATGCAACGTCGTACAATAGTACAAAAGTATTACATTGATTGTAGTCGGAATGTAATAAGCTCCGAGTTCAGAAAGTATGTTTTTCTAGAGATTCTATTACATAATAATTATAACAAAAATAATGCGACAGAATCTCCAAATTAGTATGCATGTGACTCGAGCTATCAGTCCCCTCAGGGTGTGCAGTCCTACTGCTGTAATGTACCTGAGATACAAAGCTAAAACAGGTCAACCAAAATGGTTGGTGAATCTCACAGGTTTAGTAGTAAATAACAGTCGTGAACCACAAAATGTACCAGTGTTACCCAACCAGTAACGTAAGTAAACAATAAATAGTAGATCACAGATCGTAAGATATCACAAATCGTAAGATCTCCAGATCAGTACACAGTGCCATGAGCTCACAAGTTGAAGCTTAACTGTTTGGTGTGAATTAGTACAATCAAGTACCACATCACGTACCCCCGTGAGTGCTATCCAGACACTCATATGTAATCAATTCCTAATATGCCTGTTTCTACGGTGTAATCCGTGGTGGCACTACCACCCCAGGCAGTCATGGATCCATCTATTAGTAATCGCGCTTAAGTCCATAACTAACAACTTATGATAGGAGGATTTCAGTGGATAAAAGTAACTCATGCAAAGTTTGTGTAAAAGCAGTAGTAAAATCAGTACAGTACATTGCGTTCACATGTAAAACGGTAGCTAAGTATCTCACCCCAGTAGTTTAGAAAAACAGTAAAAATGGGGTTGTAAGACTCACCTGAGTCTACCAAGTATGATACTTTCGTGTAAGCGAATAAGTATCCCGGATGTAAGTCCGTAGTGTCGGATGTAATTCCATAAGTTGGTTCTCCGAACCCTGCAACCTTCTGGCATCCGAAACGCACAAGGTTGTAAGCAAGTAAGTAAGTTGGTATCACGAAGGATCACCCATGCTAGTTGTCCACTCAACTAGAAAATGTCCAAGTATTTGTTTGTAAGTTTGTAATCGTTTTGTAAATAAGTATGGCCCGTTGGTGATGGAGGTGTAATAATAATTCAAATATTAATATTATGTAATTCATCGTGTTAGTATACCTTGTAAAGCATATACATAAGTTGGTTATTTGTAATGTGACGTGTAACCGTCATTCGGATGTAAGTTCGTGCGAGTGTAAGCTCGTCTTATAAACAATTGGTTCGAGTGTAAGCTCGTAGTAGTGTGGGTGTAATCCCATTCTAAGGGTGAGTGTAATCTCATAATGTTTTCAAGTGTCGTTTCATAAGTGAAGTAGTTCATGTATACATTACGATGTATAGGTATTGTACGAGTACCATTGTATAGGTTTGGTTATTGTATGCATTTAATACATAGTGTAGTAAGTATTTCCAAGTTTCTGTTTTATGCGTCACTCCATGAGACACTTAATAGTTTAGGCGACACTTAAGTAGTGTCTCATAATTTCACAAGTGTCTTGTTAATAGCGTCACTGAGTAGCGTCACTTGTGTCGGGGTAGCAACACTTAGGTCGGTATGAGTGTCGGTGTAAGTGACGGTATAAGTGTCGGTATAAGGGTCGGTACATGAGGCGTCACTCAGGTGAGGCGTCACTTTAGGTAAGTGTCGGGTAATGTGCGTCACTATGGGTAGGGCGTCACTCGGTTAGTGCCGCTATGGACGACACTCAATTAAATTAGGCGTCACTAGGCTAGTGCCGCTATAGGAATTGAGTCTTTAGCGACACTAGTGATCTGATTGGATCCAAGGCTCGGTTTTGTGGTCAAATGACTCCGGTTTGACCTGATGCTTTTAGGGAAGCATTAAATATGTTAAATAATCTTTATAAAATTATCGTTACGTTTTATGGTCGACCCGAATTGTCGGTTTTGTGAAATGACAAAAACAGTCCCTTTAGTTTAGGTTCCAGATTTTTAACCCGAATCAACCCCTGATCTCACCCATTTCTAGTCCGAATCAAGCCTAACCAAAAATCACACATATTCTCCTAGGTGTCTTGTTTATTTCTGCACTTTATTATACTTTTACAAGTTCACTTACTATTTTAAACAAAAATAATTTTAAGTAGTGGTCAGATTTGGTCCAAACAGACATTTGTTCAAGGATCGAGTTATACACAAAAATATGTGTATTTCTGGAAGTGACCAAGGCAGAACTTTTTGTAGGAGACAAGAATACAAAACTTTTACAAGTGGTCTTATACGTTTTAGTGGTCTACAACTCAAGATATGGTCTCGAGAAGGAGGTAGATATTGCTGTCCGCCGGAACAGTACTGCGCACCTTAACGGAAATATTATTTAAATATAGTAAACGAAGTCGATATGTTACAAAATTGGTGTCGTTGGAAAGATAACATCACGGGATACATTTTAGGCTTAATAAACATCCATTTTAATTAAGATATGAATTTTATAAAAATCGTGGAAGTTGACCAACTTTCTGGACAGAAAGTTAAACATCCATTTTAATTAGTGTAATAATAAACATCAATTTCGATTTATGTTTTGGACAAGTAATCATTAAGTGGACATTATAGCAAGTAATTACATGTTTTTCCAAGTAAATATAACAAAATTTCAAGAGTTCTTACAAAGAAACGATGAAGAGGTGAAGAAATGAAGCCGAAGACTTGTTTTATCGTGTTTTCTTGATTTCCGGCGTGGCGGCTCTTGGTGGTTGTATGGTGATGCTATGGTGGTGTGTGGTGGTTGTTTGGGTTGTGTTTTGACTGAGAAATTTCGTTCAAATGGAGAGGGAGAGAGAGAGAGTGATGCTTGGAGTGTGAAAGAGTGAAGAATTATGAGGGATGGTGGGGATGTTTGGTTGTTTAAGTCAAGGGGGTAAGGTATGGGGGCATGGCCTCTATAAATCAACAGATTTTCGTGGGTGGGGGCCCACCCATGGGTGTGTACATCATTTTCTCAAAGTTGTGTCCCGTGTGGTGTTCGTTTACCTATTCATTTCGACGTTTATTTAGGCGTTAAACATTTGTTACGCGTATTTAACTAACGATTTAAAACCCGATATTTTAACTTGAAGTATTTTATCAAAATACTTAATAATGAGTTATAAAAGTATAACTTGAGATTATTTTGCGTGTCGGGCGCGTTTCATGCATTTTTGTCACTTAAGGAGTGTTTTATACGATATTTAATACGTGTAATATATTCTCACAATATATTAAGGTAAATAATGTTTGTTTGGATAATTTCATATTATTTTAACACTTTGTCACCAACGTCCATATTTTCATTGTCGGATATTCATCCGGTTCATAAGTGTACGATTTACACAAATCGTATGAACGTGCATGTAATTACACACAAGGTTACATATATTTAGATTAATATAAACTAAATACACGTAATTACAAGTAGTATAGGCACTAATTACAGTCCTAACTTAGCGGGTGTCACATTCTCCCCTTGTTAGGAGAATTTCATCCCAAAATTAGCTCGTAGTCGCGGTGTGAGTAGGGTCTGTAAACAAGTGTGGATACTTCTGTCACATTTGGTCTTCCCGTTCCCAAGTGAATTCAGGACCACGCCTCGAATTCCACCGGACTTTAACAATGGGAATATGACTATGTTTAAGCGTTTGACCTCACGGTCCATAATTTCTATGGGTTCCTCGACAAAGTGTAGTTTGTCGTCAATGTGTATCTCATCAAGAGGTATAAGCAGTGTCTCATCTGACAGACACTTTCTGAGATTCGAAATGTGGAAAGTAGGGTGCACGCTACTGAGTTCGGAAGGTAGCTGCAGTCTGTATGCCACTAGACCAATCCTTTCAAGGATTTCGAACGGTCCAATGTATATGGGATTCAGTTTCCCACGTTTGCCAAAACGGATGACGCCTTTTCAAGGCGATACTTTCAGGAGTACTCGATCCCCAACCTGGAATTCGAGGTGTTTGCGTCTCACGTCCGCATAGCTTTTCTGACGATCACGCGCAACTTTCAGTCGGTTTTGTATACCGACGATCTTTTCAGTGGTTTCGTGAATGATTTCTGGACCAGTGAGTTGTGTATCCCCCACCTCAGTCCAACAAATGGGTGACCGGCACTTACGACCGTAAAGTGCCTCAAAGGGTGCAGCCTGAATGCTGATGTGATAGTTGTTGTTGTATGAAAACTCACACAACGGTAAGTGATTTTCCCAGTTTTTACCGAAGTCAACTACGCAAGCTCGTAGCATATCCTCTGGTGTTTGTATGGTTCGTTCAGTCTGGCCGTCGGTTTGAGAATGATAAGCTGTACTTATATCCAGACGAGTACCAAGAGATTTTTGTAGCGATTGCCAGAAGCGAGAAGTAAATCGAGCATCTCGGTCAGAGATAATCTATATGGGCACGCCGTGTCTTGACACGATCTCTTTCAGGTAGATCCGTGTCAAACGTTCCATCTTGTCAGTTTCCTTGATGGCCAGGAAATGAGCAGACTTCGTGAGACGATCTACGATCACCCAAATGGTATCGCAACCGCTCGGTGTTTTTGGAAGTTTGGTAATGAAGTCCATGGTGATCTGCTCCCATTTCCATTGAGGGATATCCGGTTGTTGCAGCAACCCGTAAGGTTTCTGATATTCGGCTTTAACCTTGGAATAAGTAAGGCACTTGCTAACATAGGTTGCAATGTCAGCTTTCATCTTCGGCCACCAATACAACTGTTTGATGCCATGATACAACTGTATATCGTTCCAGGATAGGACAACTGTATATATTCGTATATTAATGTATATATTCGTGATAGCGGGATTTGTGAGTAATTACCTTAAAAAATAATTGAGACATTGTACATTTAATTTTTATAATTTTATGTATGTTAAGCCTTTACAAATAATTAAAATTTATTTTCACCATAATATCATTTTAGATTACATTCCTTGAAAATTTCAAGGCTAATTACACAAAAATCACTAGATAGATATCAATTCAATGTACATTAATACATCTCCCCACTAAAAAATTAATTTTAACCATTAATGTTACTCATATATATTAGTATATATGATATCATTTATCATTTATTATGATATTATTATATATTCTCATCCTTTTTTCACAATATACACAGACTAAAAATAGACACTAGACCAATCAACAATCTACTCCACCATTTCTCCCTATAAAACCACAAGTACTAACGTGTTTTTCTCTGTTTATGCAAAATCTTCACAACCTGTACACAAACAGAAAAAAATGACAACATTCCCCAACGTATCACTCATCCTTTTCATTCTCCACCTTCTTATCTCCGGCAAACCCACATCGGCGAAATGGTGCATCGCTAGAAACGATGCGTCAGAAGACGCGTTACAGCAAGGACTTGATTACGCATGTGGTGCCGGAGCAAATTGCACCGCAATACAACCATCGGGCCCGTGTTTTCTACCGGACACTATTAAATCGCATGCTTCGTATGCATATAACAGTTATTATGTGCTCTCCGACAAGAGTCCTACCGCATGTGACTTCACTGGCACCGCCACTTTCTCTTATACCGACCCCAGTTAGTATCAATTTTTATTATACATATATTTTTTATACACAAAAACAAAATTAATTATCGGTTTTATATAAGTATAACGAAGTAGTATATTTCGTAATTTTGTTTTTTTTCAGGCTATGGATCTTGTGTTTATGAGTCTTCTAGGTATGTTTTTATATTATTTATTTTTACTTTTTCAGGTTTATAAAGTAATTATATTTTTGTTAAAATATTTAATAAAATGTCAACATAAGCAAAATAAATGTTAATTTAAAAACTAGCTATTTAGCATTTTGATAAAGCACAAGAAAAGGTGAAAATATAAATTAAATAAACCTTTACAATTCTGTAAAAAAGTGTTCCAATATTATAGAGCAAAAATTTTAGTAATTCTGTAATAATAAAATTGTAAATGTGCTATAATTTTATAACGTATAAAAATAACAAAGATGTGTACTTGTTGGATTTATTTTTTTGGGTAAAAGGGAGTAACCTGGTAAACTTTTATAAATCAACTGATATAGCGATACAATACAAATGTGGAAACCCACGTAAAGCTTAGACTAACAAAATGAAAGACTAAGCATATATACTTGACAGACAAGTATATGCCGACCACTAAACTTCCAAACCAAAACCATACTAAACATCACAAAGACCAAGCAATAATCTACTGCAGACGCATTGAACAAAAAACTCAGGCATAACTAACAAGAGATCTCGGAATCTTCCATATATCCATAGCCCTATGAACACAGACATAAGGCTTAAACTTGAAAGAATAAAGCCGTAATCTAACCACCTCTAGAATAGAGGTTCACACCTGTTCCTTGGAACGCCTTTTAGAAGAAAAAAAATATTGGCCGGGAGTTTGTGTTTGAGAGGTGATTGATTAAAGGGTGTTGGCGTGCGCAATAGTGTCATTTTTGTTATGTGTGTGTTTGCGTATGTGTCACTATTATTATAGGCGGTCTTATTTTTTTCTCAAACGTTCGATTGTTATGTTTGGCCCACACTCTCTTTGACCGATCCAGTTACCATCACATTTGTGCATCTTTTATATATTGTGTTTTTGAAACTATTATTTTTCAATAGGACAATATTTATTATTGAAATCAATTTTTAATCTGATTGTATGCAATTTATATTTATTGGACAATTTGTGTATATGTAGGGAAGTATGTTCGTATATACAAACTACTATTAAAACTTGTTAAATGATGTGACATTAGTTTATGCTTGAAAATATATTTTCAATTTTTTTTTTCAATGTAATCTTTATTTGAATCGATTTAGTAAATCTCTATATAATGAATGAATACAAGACATACTGATTAATATTTAATAGAACTCGTAACACATAAATTAATATCTATGTAGCTATAATTATTTCTAACACTGGCCATGTTACATGATTTGCAGCATGGAGAGAGGGACAAGAGGGAAGACTAGTCCAACATCGGCCACAACTACGACGTCCCCACTGGAAGATGATAATGGTATGTCGCATGATGCAAATGCAAACATAATAACGCTAGCTGGCAAGAACGAGGAAGGAGTTGGGGTAACCCCATCATCTGGTATTAACAATACACCAATGAGTTTTCAGAAGATGAAACCCTAAATTGGGTAAGGAAGATGATACAGAGAGTAAAATCGATATGTACACACTCCTTATGATTGCCTCTGTATAAAAATAAATTTAAAAAGTTATATACAAGCCCTTGCAGTTATATATCTTCAAATAAGTCCCCTGCACTTTTAGACTTATAAAACTTTATTAATGAACTTTTGTTGAACATACCAAAGAACCCTGGAAATTAAGCAAGTCTAGATTATACAATTTACAATATATATATATATATATATATATATATATATATATATATATATATATATATAAAACATATATAGGTACAGAAAAGTGAAATTTCACATAAAAGAATAACAATAACATTTAATTAACGTGAATCCCGTATGTTTGTCTACATATATTTAGCTTTAATATTTTATGTATTAGTTGCAGTACAAATATTTGCAGTACGAATAAGTTGTCACACATTTATGTATTAGTAATATGTATAGAGATTAGTTATCCACATAATATAATTGATTAATCTTAAATTTTAGTTTCAAACGTGTCAAAATAAAATTCATACAAAAAGATAGTCTCTAAAACTAATTTATTCTATTCACCCCTTCAAATTATCATTATTATTATATTATTTTTTTGGGTAAAGGGCAAAATGGTTACCCGGTAAATATATTCCCAAAATCAATTAAGTATAATACATGTAAGAGAGCCCCACACCTCAGGTCGTTACATAGGCAAAAAGACTATATAACAAGGACAGAACCACTAAACAATATTTGAATCAAACAGAAATCAAACACGCAAACAGAAGACTCAATTCTTCCTACCACCTTTTATATCATGAAGACTCATGAAATCAGCCATCTCACTATCTAAAGGATCAAGAATATCATCTTCATCATCCTCATCAGCCGAATCCACATATAGATGAACCGAAGAACGATCAGTAAATTCCACATTCTTCCCTCTATCTACCTTCTAGTTGACCTTTGTAGTGTTAGTATCTGTAGAAACCACCTTCTTCCCTCTATCCTCCTTTTGATTAACCAACTTCTCCTTTGAAGAAGCATTGCTATCCACATTCGAATCAACCTTATTAAGAGCCTCAAAGGAGTTAGACGTAGTTGAAGTACTAACCTCCTTTGACTTCTTCTTTGCAACAAAGGCCTGCTTAGGATTAGCAACAACCACTTTCTTAGGATTACCAATAACAAGACCACAAAAAGGCTTTCTCAAAACCTGAAAGCCTTGATTATCTTCCTGTTTCTTCCCATCAGTTCCCACCTTTGTAGTACCCTGTTTCTTAAGATTATCCAGAATACGCTTTAGACATAGGTCATCCGCATGTCCAAACACTGTACAGTTACCACACCGTGGTGGTTTCCATTCATACTCCACCCTAATTTTATGCAGAGTAGTATTGGTACCATCCACCTCTTTAGAACAATAGGAACATTCCCAATAAACCATGGCCCATTTTCCAAAACCTGATCTCTACCTGTTTCTGAGTTGAACTTGAAGAAGAAAAAACCTTTAGCATTCATCATAGCTTTAACTATTCTGTATTTCTTCCACGCATTCAATACATAGTGTTCAACAACCGGAAATGCAACCCTCTTACCAATAAAATACCCGTACAGAGTATTCTCAAATCTAGAATTTGCTTCCTTTACCAAAGACAACGGAATCTGAACATCAACCTTTTCATCAATGGGCTGTCCCGTTTTAAGTACTCGGAAGTTCACCTTCCTTGTACTTACCTGATCATTAATAACACTAGCAAATGACTTAAAGGCAGATTTGCCTTGTTCATCATCACTAGATCACTACTTGCATCCGGATTAAGGTTAACCGGCAACCCATCAGCACCTATGGTCTTCCTATCAACAAACCTCACAGATTTTAAACCCGTATTAAACGTTGTTGGTGTATTAGTAGTTCCATCTCCCGTAACCGCCATCATCAAGTTAAATAATTCTAAACCCGACTCTCAAACCTGCACAACCGAAGCTAATATATGCAATCTACTATAACCAAGTACCCCATAATCTGATCGAACTTGAAATCAGCCACAATCAACGCAATATGTTTATCTAAGAGGTAGACCATGGGTGCTTCTTGGTTATTTTAATGTTTCTCTTAACATTGAGGATCATGTATGTGGTGCTAAGTTGAATGCGACAATGAGTGATTTCAAGGATTGTGTGGCTGATTTAGAAGTCATGGACACCATTGGTACTGGTATTCATTTCACTTGGACGCATAAACCAAGAGGGAAGGGTGGTACTATGAAGAAGATTGATCGTGTTATGAATAATCAGGAGTTTAATGAGCAATACCCTAATTCGTATGCTGTGTTTCAGCCATACAGAATTTCTGATCATTTTCCTCGTGTCCTAAAAATATCCAAAATGCAGAATAAGAAACCCGGACCGTTCCGATTCTCAAACTTCCTGGTTTATAAGGAGGGATTCTTGGATTTGGTAAAGAGATGGTGGGCTGAAGATGTGGATGGTCATAACATGTTTCGAGTGGTGAAACGAATGAAGTATCTTAAAAAGCCTTTTCGAGCATTGTTATATGCTCAGGGCAGTTTGCATGACCGTGTTACTAACCTTCGTAGGGAGCTTGATGAGGTTCAGTTTGCTCTTGATAAGGATCCATTTAATCAGGTTTTAAGGGAAGAGCAATCGTGTTACTTGAATGCGTTCCAATAGGCTGTTTTGGATGAAGAAAGAATTTTTTAAAAAAAGGCGAAAGTTGAAATGCTAAGGGTTGGAGATTCGAATTCTGCTTATTTCCATAACTCTGTGAAGAGTCGTAAACAGAGGAGTCGAATTTCTAGAATCACTTATCAATTGGGGGCTGATTTTGAAGGGGATGATGTGCCGAAGGCGTTTGTTGATCATTATAGGAACTGTTTGGGGGTGGAAGGTACAACCAATCAGATTCCGAGTGAAATTTTATTCACTAAACGCTTGGATCCTTCTATTGCTGAGTTTATGGTTCGGGGAGTCACGGATGAGGAAATAAAGGCTGCTATGTTTTCCATTGGTAATGATAAATCTCCGGGTCCGGATGGGTACACTTCCCTCTTTTTTAAAAAAGCATGGGATGTTGTAGGTAATGATGTGTGCAATGTTCTCCGAGATTTTTTAATAATGGGAAATTGCTTCAAGAGATTAACCATACTATTATTGCATTGGTACCAAAAGTTCCCACACCTGCACGTGTTAATGATTATCACCCCATTTCTTGTTGCAATGTAATTTATAAATGCATTAGTAAGCTAATTTCTAACCGTATTAAAGACGGTTTGAAAAGTATTGTTGGAATTAATCAATCCACTTTTGTGCCAGGAAGAAGAATATCTGATAATATCCTTCTAACACAGGAACTTATGCATAATTACCATAGAGATCATGGTCCTCCAAGGTGTGCTTTTAAAATTGATATTCAGAAGGCATATGATACGGTTGATTGGAAGTTTTTAAGGGCTGTTCTTGTTGGCTTTGGATTTCACAAGAATATGGTGGATTGGATCATGATGTGTGTTTCTACAGCGTCTTTCTCTATTAACATCAATGGTAGTCTACATGGGTATTTTAAGGGTAAACGAGGACTTAGACAAGGGGATCCTCTCTCCCCTTACTTGTTCACGCTAGTAGTGGAGGTTCTAACCCTTATTTTGCAGAAAAGAGTTAATGAGGCTCCTGAGTTTGGCTACCATTATAGATGTGAGGAGCAAAAAATTGTTAATCTATGCTTTACGGATGACTTATTCTTTTTTTTGGGTGAAGGGCAAAATGTTTTCCCGGTAAATATATTCCCAAAAGCATTTAAGTACAATGGATGTGGGTGAATCCCACATCTCAGCCCGTCACATAGGCAATAAAGACTACATAACAAGACACCACCCCTAAACCATTATTTGACTATACAGAAATCAAATAAAGACCACATTTACATCACTCTAAACAAGTCCACTGCTAAACGGAGATCAACCAACTGCTAAACGCATAAATAACCAATTACATTTAAATTACAATCTAAATGTAAGAAACCAGGTTCATAGAACCATATCCATAGTGAGCGACTCTGTATTCAGTTATCTTCATAATTTGACCTACAAGTGCACCACCAACTTCCAAGCTACCATAGCAGCAAACACGTCAAAAAATCGCATTGCCAACCTGCCCTACCAACACAAAAGATGGTAAAAGGTCCAGGAAATAATAAATACAACCCTTCAACAAGAATGAACCTGCCCTACCAACACAGAGGATGGCAAAAGGTCCAGGCACACCCGCAAATGACAAGAATGAACCTGCCCTACCAACTAGGTTGGCGAAAGGTCCAGGTACACCCCAAACGGCTGAGACCAGCCAACAACCAATTGATTTAAGAAAAGCATGAACCCAAAGCGAATCCATACTTTCCCAAGCCGCATCATCCCCCATCACATAGGCAGAACCATCAATGGAGGTTGATTTGAAACGCATCATAATGACGCGAACAATCAACACAAACGCTCCATTGATTAACAATTATCGACCAGGAAAATAGATTGGTATAGAAGGCCAATCACAATCCCAACGACCCATTCTGATTTAGGTATCTTGAGGAAGATTGATCGTATCATGTGCAATGGTGATTTTTTGGGTACTTTTCCCGAGGCTCTGGCTATATTCCAGCCCTATAGGATTTCTGATAATTCTCCTGCTATTCTCACTTTTCCTAGGGTTCAGAAATCTCAGGTTAAGTCCTTTAGATTCTATAATTTGCTTGTTCATAAACCTGAATTTAAAGGACTCGTTCAGGAAGCTTGGAATGAGGTGATTGAGGGACATTCTATGTTTCAAATTACTAGACAGTTAAAGAAACTTAAAAAACCTTTAGCTGCTTTGATGAGGGCTCAAAGGAACATTCATAAGAAAGTTGTTAGTCTTAGAGCTGAGTTGGACGAGGTTCAGAAAGCGTTAGATGTTAACCTGAATTCTGCCGATTTGAGAGAAGAGGAGAGTATTTATCTTCGTGCTTTTAATGCTACTGTTATTGATGAGGAGAGATTCCTTAAGCAGAAAGCTAAGATTGAATGGCTTCGGGTTGGGGACTGTAATTCTAAGTATTTCCATAATGCTATTAAAGAAAAGGCTAGCAGGAGTAGGATTGATCGAGTGCATGATGTTAATAATGTTGTGTATGAGGGAGATTCGGTTCCTCTAGCCTTTGTTGATCATTATCAGAATTTTTTGGGGTGCCCAGGTGAGTGTAGGCCCTTGGAGGTTTCAGGGCTGTTTCCTCGAACGCTTTCGATGCTTGAGACGGATAGGATGATTCGTCCTGTTACTATGGAGGAGGTCCGGGGAGCTATATTTTCTATTGGTGACTCTAAGTCTCTGGGACCTGATGGTTATTCGGCTACGTTCTTTAAATGGTCATGGGATATTATTGGTAACGATGGTTTTCATGCTGTTCGGGATTTCTTTTCTAATGGACAGATTCTAAAGGAGATTAACCACACTGTTATTGCTCTAATCCCGAAGGTTGCTACTCCTTTGAGGATTAACGATTTCTGTCCTATATCATATGTAAGTGTTGTATAAGTGTACTAGTAAGCTAATTACTAATAGGATTATTCCGGGAAGGAGCATTTCGGATAACATTCTTTTGACTCAGGAGCTTTTGCGGCGTTATCACTTAAATCATGGTGCTTCTCGATGTGCTTTTAAGATTGATATTCAAAAGGCCTATCATACAGTGGATTGGAGTTTTCTTCGGGCTATCTTACTTGGGTTTGGTTTTCACCCTGTAATGCTAGATCGGATTATGACTTGTGTGTCTAGTACTTCTTTCTCTATGAGTATTAATGGGGATGTTCATGGTTACATCCAGGGGAGAAGAGGTTTGAGACAAGGAGATCCTATGTCTCCTTATCTTTTTACTTTGGTTATGGAAGTATTGACTTTAATGATTCAAAAGAAGGTGGATGAGTCTCATTTATTTAGGTATCATGCTAAGTGCGACAAGCTTGGTCTTGTTAACCTTTGTTTTGCTGATGACTTATTCTTATTTGCTCATGGTGATTTGAATTCTGTTAAGGTGTTACAATCAGCCCTTAATGAATTCAAAGAGGTTTTGGGGTTAATTCCTTGCATTCCAAAGAGTACTGCTTTCTTTTGTAATGTTCCCATGCATGTGAAGCAGTGTATTCTTAGTATTATGCCTTTTGAGGAGGGTGTATTACCTGTTAGATACCTTGGGGTTCCCTTGATTTCCTCAAGACTTCTTAAAAAGGATTGCAAAGTTTTGGTGGAGAAGGTTCAGAATAGGATTTGAAATTGGAAGAATAAGTCATTATCCTTAGCTGGTCGTGTCCAACTTATTACGTCTGTGTTTTCTTTTTTTCATGGATATTGGGCATCTATGTTTATTCTTCCTCAGTCGATAATCGCTGATTTAGAGAAGCTTATGAGGGGATTTTTATGGTGCCAAGGTCCTATGAAGACTGGTAAAGCAAAGGTTTCATGGGAGGATTTATGTTTTCCCAAGCAAGAGGGTGGTTTGGGTATTTGGCGGTTAAAAGAGTGGAATATTTCTCTTATGACTTCCCATATTTGGAGTATTATAACTAGGAAGGATTCTATTTAGGTTTGTTGGGTTTACGCCTATAAGTTGCATAATCGCAGCTTTTGGGATGTTGCTCCTTAGAATAGTATGATTTGGGGTTGGAGAAGTTTACTCCATATTCGGGCGTTGGTTCGGCCACATTGTTGGTATAAGATTGGTGATGGGCAAACTGCTTCGGTTTGGTATGACACGTGGTGTGACCAGTGTCCTATTGCTCGTGTTTTTTCTAGTACCAGGGATATTACGCGCCATGGATTTTCGACTACGGATTCGGTTGCTGACCTTATTGAGGGCACCTCCTGGAGATGGCCGTCTTTATGGATTTAGTGGTATTCTTTTTTTTATCTCAGATGGTGGTTCCTAATTTATCGCCTCAACCTGATAAGTTAGTTTGGCGTGATGGGGCTGGGAACTTTTCTAATTTTCGGGTTGGTGAAGTTTGGGATGCCATTAGATCGAGAAATTCTATTGTTGATTGGGCTTCTATTGTCTGGTTTCCTCATTGTATTCCTCAACTTTTCATTTGTGGCTGGTTTTTAAAGGCAGGCTGAAGACTCAAGATCGCCTGAGGCAATGGGATGTTGGCCCCTCGGTCAACTTAAACCTGCTTCGGTGTTTTCTATGTGGATCATGCCCTGATTCACATTCTCATCTGTTCTTTGAGTGTTCTTTTTCTTCACAGGTTTGGTTCTGGGTTATTAGTCATGCTGAGATGCAGGTGGTTTCTGATAAGCTGGAAGATATGATTCCTTTCTTCTTGAATGCTACTTTGGTGAAGAATATTGATCATGTGGTTTCTCATCTTGTTTTGGCTGCTTCGACTTATTTTATTTGGCAAGAGCGTAATTTTCGTCTCTTTTCTAAAGGTAGGAGGACATGTTTGGAGCTTGCTGAGGTAATTATTTCGACGATCAGGTTGAAGATGGTTTCCCTCACATTTAAACCTTCTCTTTGGGCGGTTCGAGCTATGGAGAGATGGAAGATTCCGAAGCGGGTGTGTTCCTCTCCTGATTGAGTTTTTAGGATGCGGTTGCAATGGATTATTGCTTGGTGTTTTGTTTAGGTTGTTTGGTTGTTTTAGGTTGTGCTTTTGCTGGTTGTCATACACATGGCCTGTCATGTGTATGCACTTAATCTTTTCAGATTGATAGGTTAAGTGTTGTTCTTTGTCTTGTATCTGTAATGTTTTCATCATTTATAATATTTGCGTGGGGTATCCCCATTACCCAATCCCAACGACCCGTACCCCCCCCCCCAAACCATTACCTATTCACGTCTCTCAAACCAACAACAAGATCCTGATGCAACACAAGATCTGCCTTTGATTAGTAATACTCAAAAAGTGTGGGCAATTTCAGATAAAACCCTAATCCAAGTGTCCCAATGACCTCCTAGGCTGGCTTAAAAAACCCTAGTACAGCCGGAATACCAAAAACCGGAAACCATATCCAGTAATTCCCCTAATCGACCAAAAATCGATCTGATCGGAGTCATAAAATGAAACCGCGAATTCCACACAAGTACAGCAACAATCTGCTTCAAACCCTACGAACCCTAATCCGGCCAAAACAATGGCCGCAAACCACCTCAGCAATCTGATCGTGTAAAGAAACAAACCCTAAACTGGTTTGAGTCAGATCTAATAAAAAACGAAATCAGATTAATGCACCAAAGCCAATCTGGTTATACTCGAATCAAATCAAACCCCTATAAACGACACCACCCAAGAACGAAATAGAAACTAATCAAATTCAGAATAGCAATCATTTAAGTTGTAATGATTTACACACGTGAAAAACACACCAGATCCAAGCAATCAAATCCGTTCATTCAATTTAAAAACCCTGAGTCTGATCGATTACAATAAACCCTAGAAACCAGCCGACTAAACCCTAAAGAACGAATCAGATAATTCCTTAAACCAAGAATTAATCATAAGAATAATCAAAGAACAAGGAAATCATCCAAACGTGTTAAGGTTCATTCGTTGGATTCAATCATGAAGCAAATCGATTGAATATTAAATCATTTTTAGGGTTTAAAAAATCGCCCAAAGAGAGAGAGAAAATGTGGGGGGGGGGGGGGGGGTAGTGGGTCAACGGATGACTTATTCTTATTTGCTCGGGGGAATGTTATCTCTTCTCAGGTTCTTATGGAGGGTTTAAATGAGTTTAAATCTATGTCGGGGCTGGTCCCAAGCATTCCCAAGAGTATGGCTTATATTTGTAATGTTCCTCTTACTATTAAGCAATCTATATTATTTTATATGCCGTTTGAGGAAGGAACGCTTCCTGTAAAGTACCTTGGTGTTCCGTTAATCTCGTCAAGATTATTATATAAGGATTGCAAGGTTCTTGTAGAGAAGGTGAAAAATAGAATTGGGGATTGGATAAATAAGGTTTTATCGTTTGCTGGGTGTCTTTAATTAATTATGTCAGTCCTTTCTTCTATGCATGTGTATTGGGCTTCGGTTTTCATTCTGCCTAGTAGCATCATTGCTGAAATTGAACAATTAATGTGGGTTTTTTTATGGTGTCAAGGAGATATGAGGAGAGGCAAAGCTAAAGTTTCCTGGGAGTCATTATGTCTTCCGAAATCTGAAGGAGGTTTGGGTATTCGCCGTTAGGAAAATTTCAATGTTGCGCTAATGGTGTCACATATCTGGAGTATTATTACACGGCGAGAATCTTTGTGGGTTCAATGGATTCATTCATACAAGTTGAAGGGTAGATGCTTTTGGGTTGTCCCTTTACGTGTTGGGGTTAGTTGAGGATGGAGGAAAATTTTGCAAATTCGTGATGTTGTACGCCCATTTATATGGGCCCGAGTTGGGGACGGCCGAGTGATTAGTGTGTCGTATGATAATTGGTGCCCGAATAGTCCCCTGATGACACTATTATCTTCTCGATATATTACGCGTGCAGGTTTCTCTCTCAATGATAAGCTTATTGATGTTATTAAAGATGGTGTTTGGCGATGGCCATCGGACTGGTATTCTCGGTTTCCTATTCTTAGTATGGTTATTTGTCCTATTCTAAATTCGGAGGTGGAGGATCAGTTTATGTGGTGTGACCGTTTGGGTGTGCATAGGGATTTTTCTATCTACTGTGTGGGATACAATTCGGGATAGGAAGGACGAGGTGAATTGGACTAATGTTGTTTGGTTCCCGCATTGTATCCCGAGACATGCTTTTCACCTATGGCTTGTCATGAGAAGGAAGCTGAAGACTCAAGACACTATGAAGCAATGGGACGTTGGTGAATCTACCAACTTAAACCTGCTTCGTTGTCCTTTATGTAAGATGCAACCGGATTCTCATAATCACCTTTTCTTTGAATGTTTATTCTCTTCACAGGTTTGGCATTTGGTTAAAGATATGGCGGGCATGCAGCTTATTTCTAGTAGTTGGGATGATATCGTTGCATATATTCAGCCTATATCTCGCTCTAGGAAGGCTAGGAGTGTTATTGGTCGTATGCTTATTGCGGCTATCTCGTACTTTATTTGGCAAGAAAGGAATAATCACCAGTCCAGCAATTACGTGAAGTGATTATTACTACAGTGCGGCTCAAGTTGCTTACATTTAGATTTAAAAAGTCTACTGAAGTGACAAGATTACTAGAAGTTTGGAGAGTTCCCCGATCATCTATTATTAATGGCTAGCAGTGAAGATTTTATCCTTTGTTCATTTATATTGTATTGGCTATATTTTATGTTTATAGCTAGAGGTGTTTTAATTTGCTAAATGTCTATGGCCTGTCATATACATTTAGTCTAGTTTTGTTTTGGATGTTGTAAGGTTGATGTGGAATTCTATCACATCGTTTTGTTCTTAATTTTTATAATAAAATTCACCGGGGTAAAACCCTTTACCCAAAAAACCCTTTATAAGACCAAATTTCTTCCAAGTATTTGAGACATAATTCTCAACAACAGGAAACGCAACTCGCTTGCCAAGAAAATAGCCAAACAAAGTGTTTTCAAATCTAGCATTAGCCTCCCTTACTGACGATAAAGGAATCTGAACATCCACGTTATCAACACTAGGCTGACCAGTTTCAAGAGTACGAAAATTCACTTTCCTAGTAATTACATTATCAACCACAGAAGTATAGGACTCTTTAGCGTCAGTTCCAATAGACTCCGCATAAGACCGGTTAGCAACATATGGTATTTCATCTTCTAAATTTGCACTTTCAGAATTAGGATTTATTCCATGCATAGTTACATCATGAAAAGCATCAAGATCAGCTTTAGAACCCAACCCATCGTGACCATCAGGAGCCTGCTCACTGAAAGTAACTCCGCCACCAACATGTCTTTCATCTTCTATAGAATTAGTGTTTAGATCATGCATATTGATGCACAATTCATGAGCATGCACACCATGAGGAAAACTAGATGAATTCAAACCATCATTACCGCCAACACCCTGAACATCATGCACGCAAGAACCAGAGCCCTTAAATGAATCATCGGCATTAAGGTTTATAGGGTTTAACGGTTCAACCACGGTATGAACATCAGCACAAGGCGATGAAGCTGCAACATGAACAGGGGGTACATCATGTATACCAATATCCACATGCGTATCATTACCAGAATCATTAACCGAATACACAGAAACATCATCACCGCCGGCCACGCTAGGGATAATAGGTGACGAATCAGCATGTTCAATACCCTCTACAGACATAGAGGGTGACACTGCGTTAATATTAGGCTCAGAAAAACATTCAGATGATCCAGAACCATTAGTAGATGTATCACCACCCAAACCAGAAACCTTGATCGGTTTCTTCTTCTTTCCCATGTTTTCCGGCAATGACGAACATACACATCAGACTAGATCGAACCAATGAAAAAGAAAACCACACGAAGAACCACAATAACAGATAAAAACAGTTAATACTCGACAATCAGAATCAAATCAAACCTACCAAAATCTGCACAAGCAACACAAACCCTAATTCGGAATACATAAAACCTTAACCGGCCAAGAAACTATCAGACCCTCGAGATGAAAAGCGCTGAAATCATGAAGATTAACAACGAAACAAGCTGATGTAAGAAACGAATCAGGTTTAATGACTGAATAGGCATTGTAGAAACGAATGGAGGGTTTTAGGGTTTTTTAGAAAATCGCCATTAGAGAGAGAGAAAACATGGGTGCTTATAACTTATTTTTACACTATTTTACAAAACTTTACTACCCGTGATACTTATTATATTACATCGATTTCAAATGGCTAAAATTTATGAATTTAAATTATTAGTTTGATTAGCCAAACAAAATTGTAGCTTCCAACTTTAATTCAAAAATTATGTGGCAATTTCAACTTTTAGGAAAGCCTCGTAACTTGACACATAGGAAACGTTTATGTGTCAATAGATGACGCAAGCCATATAAACATATTTGAGTTCTCCTTTAGTTATACGAATTACAAATATTGTTAACGCTATAATAAATGGATGCAAAAGTTTAAGGCGGCCTGCCTAGACAAAATTGACAGAGATACGGTCAACTAATGATTAAGTTATACATTAAATTCGAAAAATTTTATTTTTATCATTTTTATTTGTCAAACAAGTCATTTGGTCAACTAATGATTAAGTCATACATTAAATTTGAAAAAAATTATTCTTATCATTTTTATTTGTTAAACAAGTCATTAATTCTTAATCCTAAAGATTTATTTGATGATGATAAATGTGGTTGCTATGTACTTATGTAGTAAAAAGGAAAATACTCAGATACTATACAATAGTGTGTCCAAAGTTTTAACAATTTAATTGCTTCATATGAGATAAGGTACATATAAAGGCATACTAATGGGTAAAGGTTAAAATTTTACCCGGCAAATATATTACTCCAAAAAGTCATTTTAATACAATGGATGTGAGTGAATGTCACACCTCAGCTCGTTATATAGGCAATAAAGACCACATAACAAAGACACAACCACTAAACAGTATTTGACTTATTAAATCAAACTAAAGCCACAAAACTCAATTCTTCTTATCCATTCTCCTATCATGAAGATTCATGTAATCAGCCATCTCGCTGTCTAAGGGATCAAGAATATCATCATCATCCTCACCAGCCATATAAGTATAAGTAACATCAGTGCCATACACATCTTTCTACAAGCTGGAATTATTATCAGTGCTATCTTCTATAGATGCCACTTTCTTCCCACAATTATCCTTCTGACTACCCAACTTTGCACTTGGAGAAGCCTTACTATCCACTTTGGTATCCAATTTGTTTAGGGCCTCAAAGGAGTTAGACGTTTTAGTCGTACTAACCTCCTTTGTCTTCTTCTTAGCAACAAACACCTGATTGGGAGCAGCAACCGCCACTTTCTTTGGGTTACCAACCACAAGGCCACAAAAAGGTTTCCTCGGAGCCTGAAATTTTTCAGAATCATTCTTATTCTTCCCCTTAGCCCCATTACTAACCTTCGTGCCATCTTGTGTTTTTGAGACAATAGGAACACGTTTTGGACATTGGTCCTAAATATGACCAAAAACCTTACAAGTATTACATTTAGGAGGTTTCCATTCATATTCTACTCTAACCGTGTCTAAAGAGAAACCCGTACCCTCCACAAACAGAATGGAGATCACCAAAGTTTCCTTAGGAGTCTGATCAGCCCTAACATCAGTCAAAGCACGAGCAAAATCCAAACGACCCCATGAATTTACACACATAACACTAGTATAAGAGTCAAGTATTAGGGGAGTACCCAACTTAGCGGCAATATCACTCAAACCATCCTCAGTAAATGCAGCTATTGGAACCCCATGAAGCTTAACCCACACTGGAATTGAGACAAGATCCTCTTTCAACAAAATAGCTGTAGAAGACCACTTCTTTAAGACGATTGGCATATTTCGAATGAACCAAGGACCATTTTCCAAGACCTCCAAACCTGTTGCAGAATTAAACCTGAAGAAACAGAAACCCTTTACGTTCATCATCACTTTAGTAATACTGTATTTCTTCCAAGCATTCAAGACATAATGCTCAACAACAGGAAATGCAGGAAATGCAACTCGTTTACCAAAAAAATATCCATATAAAGTGTTCTCAAACTGAAGGCATAGGAATGTGAACCTCAGCCGTGTCATTAAGAGGCTTTTCCACTTCCAGCACATGGAAGTTTACCCTCTTATTACTTGTAGCAGCTGTTACCACATTCGCATAAGATGTGATAGGTGGTTGTTTATTTGCTTCCTCGGTCACCACGGAAGTCCGTCATCTCCAACCAATTTTCCATCAACCATTCTTATTGATTTAGAACCGAGACTGACTTTAGGTGCTATATGTATCCCATCTCTCGTTACCCCCGTCATTAGAAATCAACTACCACAATCGACCCTCAAAACCTGCTATATTGATGTATCCAATATCAAACGACAATCAGCCAAAGATACCACAAATAAACCACAAAACCCTGGTCTGGACAGACCCAATCGTCCCACTAGGAAAGCAATCTGATCAAGAAAACCAGCAGAAAAATGACCAAACAAACTGATAGGTGCCCCCTCAGTAAAACGTGCAGCCCAAGTAAGAACAATCTGGTGAAATTCCGATCAAACAAACCACAAAACAATGCTGCTAAACAGAATCTGATCAAGAACAAACCAACAGCAAAGTATAATCAACTCGTATATAATCCACACCTGATCAATCCTTAGCAAAAAAATAACTATAAACCCTAATCGATTTAAGTCAAGCCAGAATCGGCCAAGAACATAAAACTAATTAGGGTTTTGATTATATGGAAACGTTTGCTAGTTCAGTATTAATAGAGTAAGAAGCAAGGATAATCGTGAATTAAAGACCCAATCAAAATCATTTTTGCAATTCAGAAACCCTAATAAAATCAAATCATCCAGAAAACCTTAATTCGAATTAGAAAAAAGGAATTAGGTTTAAATTCTGTATGATGGGATGCAGTAGTAGTAATACGAACGTATGGAGTGCAATATCAAATTATTCACGATCAGAAACATATGGCGATTTTAGAAAAGCACAAACCCTAATTGCCGAACCAAACAAATCAGCCTAAAAACCCTAAAAACGTGGAGATAATCAAACTAATCAATGAATTAATCAAAGAGAAGTAGATCATCAAATGTAAATCAGATTATAGGCAAGAATATTGAGTGAATCAAACGGATTTGGGCAGCCAAGAAAACCAGAAAATCGCCAAAAATTGAGAGAGAATTCAAGGGGATAGTGGAATCGGTATCCTAAGGCATACTAATGTGTAACAAGTACAAAACTAAAAAACATGATTAAAGTCAATCAATTTATTAACCATACATTTGACTATACATTTTAGACATGTAACTTCTATTTTATATATCAAGGGCTATATATCATACACAATCAGAGTATGTATCCGAATTTAACGTTATCAACTTAAAACCATATTGAATGATGAGAATGCAATCAAAATCTCTAATAACCGGATAGTTTGACATTATAAGATCATAAAGAATAAAAAAAATTATGTGTACATTTATTTTATCTTAAAAGGAAAATAATGACATGTTTGCCATCATCCATCATACTTAGAGCTGGCAATTTTTGCCCAAAAGATCGAAGAATGGGTGATACTAGACTGTTTTCTAAGTCTCATGGGTTTGTATGGACTTCCTATTTTTCATGAACGGGCTAAATGGGCAATGACTTTTTTATGAAACGGGTTAAATTGGATGGAGTAATGGGCTGTGATGAACACCGATTGAAAATGAAATTGAATGTCTTTTCTTCTTATCAGAACCCTCTTCTCGCTGCTGCCACCATACATACTCTCATGCGATGTCGTATATACTCATCGGCACCGCCATATATATTCATTGTTGTCTGCTGCCTCTGACCACACCGCCACACGTAATCCATCGTCAGTCATCACCAATAATTAATCGCTCAGGCAACCACCACAACTCGGTCATCGTCCATCATCTTTGCCGAAAAATTAACGTAGTCAAGGTGAACGTGGGGGTGTGGGGTTTTGAAGAGAGAGACTGTGTTAATATTATTGAGAAATAATCAAAAGTCAAACAAATAATCCACTCGTCTGATTATCAACTATACAAATTAGATTCTATTTTTTATCTTATATAATAATACTACGGAGTATCTAAGACCACTTTCAACCGTGATTGAATAACTTCTTAATCACTTCTACCACATCAGTATTCCACTAACTGATTCAAAACTGATTGACAACTAATTGGTCTCTGTCATCCATCATTATTCACTTTTTTTTTTGGGTAAAGGGTAAAATTTTACCCAGCAAATATATTCCCAAAAAGCATTTAAGAACAAAGAGTGTGAGCGAATCCCACACCTCAGGCTGTTACATAGGCAAAACGACTACATAACAAGACACAGCCAATACTCACTATTTACTCAACATAAATCAAACATAGACCATATTTGACTCAACATACATCAAATAGAAACAACCACGGACTCATTTCTTCTTCTTAAGTTTCCTATCATGAAGATTCATGTAATCAGCCATCTCGTTATCAGCATCATCTAGGATATCATCTTCCACATCTTTGACATCCTCACCAGCCATAAAATCATCAGAAACATGAGCTCCATAAGTGTCTTTCCAAGGAGAATACAAACTGGAATCAGTATTACCATCGGTAGAAGCCACCTTCTTCCCACGATCCTCCTGCTTATTAGCCAACAGTTCACTAGTAGTAGCCGTATTATCCATTTTAGAATCCAACTTATTCAGAGCCTCAAAAGAATTAGATGTAGTAGTCTTACCAACCTCCTTTGTCTTCTTTTTAGGAACAAACGCCTGTTTAGGAGGTGCTACAACCACCTTCTTTGGATTACCAACCACAAGGCCACGGAATGGTTTTCTCGGGGCTTGGAAACCTTCAGAATCTTTCTTGTTCTTCGCCTCACCCCGTTTATCAACATTCACATCACCTTGTTTTCCTATTTTTTTTTTGGGTAAGGGCAAAATTTTACACAGTAAATATATTCCCAAAAGCATTTAAGTACAAAGGATGTGAGTGAATCCCACATCTTACATAGGCGATAAAGACTACGTAACAAGGACACAACCACTACACACTATTTGACTCAACATAAATAAAACATAAACCACATTTGGCTCAACAAAAGAAATCAAAGACACAACCATTCTCCTAATTTACTTTTTCCACTTTTCCTATCATGAAGACTCATGAAATCAGCCATTTCATTATCTGCAGGATCAAAAATATCATCCTCATCCTCCTCATCATCCATATAGGGATTGTCCGTATCAGGATTATAAGCATATTTCCATTGAGAATACAAGCTAGGCTTATCAGTACTTTCCTCTTTAGATGCAACTTTCTTCCCACGATCATCCTTCTTTGAATCCAGCTACTCACTAGAAGTAGCCATGCAATCCACTTTGTTTAAGGCCTCAAAAGAGTTAGACGTTTTAGTCGTACTAACCTCCTTTGTCTTCTTTTTAGGAATAAACACCTGTTTAGGAGGTGCAACAACCACTTTCTTTGGGTTACCAACTACAAGGCCTCGGAATGGTTTCCTCGGGACTTGAAATCCTTCATAATCTTTCTTGTTCTTAACATCAGCCTGTTTACTAACATTCCCAACACCTTGTTTTTCCAACACATCATGAACACACTTTGGACAAATATCCTCCGCATGCCCAAAAACCTCACAAGCATTACACCGAGGTGGCTTCCATTCATATTCTACTCGAACCGTATGTAAAGAGTGCCCTGTACCCTCCATAGATGGAACTGAGATTACCAACGTATCCTTAGGGACCCGATCAGCCCTAATATCAATCTAGCACAAGCAAAATCCAACCGACCCCATGAGTTAAAACACATGGAGCTGGTATAAGAATTAAGCATAAGAGGAGTACCCAATTTGGTAGCAATTGCACTCAATCCTTCCTCAGTAAACGCAACTATTGGAACCCCATGAAGCTTGCTGTAGAAGACCACTTCTTTAACACAATTGGCACATTGCGAATGAACCAAGGACCATTCTCCATAACCCCCGCCAAACCTGTTGCCGAATTAAACTCGAAAAAGAAGAATCCCTTTGAGTTCATCATCACTTTACTAAGACCGAATTTCTTCCAAGCATTCAAGACATAATGTTTAACAACAGGGAAAGCAACTCTTTTACCAAGAAAATATCCAAAAAGAGTGTTCTCAAACCTAGAATTTTCCTCCAGAACTGAAGACATAGGGATGTGAACATCAGCCATATCATTAATTGGCTTTTCCACTTCTAATACACAAAAGTTGACCTTCTTATTGCCTGAATCAGGCTGTACCACATTCGCATTAGAAGTAGTAGATGGCTGAATACATACTTCCTCAGTCACCACACTAGCATAAGAAGGCTTTTGTGGTGTAGTATCACAAGAGCTAGAATCTTGCTCATCTCCACGATAGGTAGACGGAACCGGAAGTCCATCGGCTCTAACCAATTTTCCAACAACCATTCTAACTGATTTAGAACCAAGGCTGAATTTTGGTGCATTAGAAATTCCATCTCTCTTTACCCCATTCATATTATTCAAACCACAATTATTCTTACGACCCTCAAACCCAATCTGATCAGAGTTGTACGAATCTATCAAATCACAAGCAATAACACCAGCAACCCTAATCTGACCGAAATATCCAAATCACAATCAAAACCCAATCGGCCAACCAAAATAATCCACAAACAAACACTAAATATGAGCAATTTAACTCCAATCTATTAAACAATCACCTTGTTTTTCTTATCACTAAACGTTGAAGTACAAAAGAATGTGACTGAGCGCCACATCAACCTCGAAATAAGCACTAGCTATGCTTAAAGTGCATCTCTATATGTATATGACATGCCATATACATAAATACAAAGTCCGAGAAAACGTGAACACGCTTTGGACAATGATCCTCCGCATGCCCAAAAACCTTACATGCATGACAACGAGGAGGCTTCCATTCATATTCCACTCGAACCGTATGAAGAGAATGGACTGTACCTTCCACAAACGGAACAGAGATTATCAAGTTCTCCTTAGGAACCCGATCAGCCCTAATGTCAATTAGACGGGAGCAAAATCCAACCGACCCCATGAGTTAAAACACATAGAGCTAGTATAAGAATCAAGCATTAGAGGAGTGCCCAATCTAGTAGCAATAGCACTCAAACCATCCTCAGTGAAAGCAGCTATTGGAACCCCATGAAGCTTAACCCAAATTGGAATAGAAGCAAGATCCTCTTTCAACAAACTAGCTGTAGAAGACCATTTCTTCAACACAATTGGCACCTTACGAATGAACCAAGGGCCATTCTCCAAAACCGCCTCCAAACCTGTTGTAGAGTTAAATTTGAAAAAGAAAAATCCCTTTGAGTTCATCATCACTTTATTAAGACCAAATTTCTTCCAAGCATTCAAGACATAATGTTCAACAACAGGATAAGAAACTCTTTTACCAAGAAAATATCCAAACAGAGTGTTCTCAAACCTTGAGTTTGCCTCTAAAACTAAAGACATAGGAATTTGAACATCAGCTGTATCATTTAGGGGATTCTCCACTTCCAGTACACGGAAATTAACCTTCCTATTACCTGTATCAAACTGTACCACATTAGCATAAGAAGTAGTAGAAGGCTGATTACATACTACTTCAGTCACCACATTAGCGTACGAAGGCTTTTGTGGTGTAGTATCACAAGAGCTAGAATCATGTTCATTTCCATAATAGGTTGACGGAACTGGAAATCCATCCGCGCCAACCAATTTTCCATCAATCATTCTAATCGATTTAGAACCAAGACTAACTTTTGGTGCATTAGAAAAACCGTCTCTCCTTTCCCCCGTCATAATATTCAAACCACAGTAATACTTACGACCCTCAAACCTGCATTTTCCAATGTAAAAAAACCAAGACTCAGATCTCTATTTTGATTACCAGTTGTACTCGAACAATAAAACCCAAAAAGAAAACCACAAACCCGATCAGTTAAGAAGAAACCGAAATTAGGGTTTAGAAAACCCTAATTCAGCCGGAAACCACTGGCAGGAAAACCAGGCCCGGTAATACGCCCAAAACCTAATCAGCCACGATCAACATGTCCTTTGTATAGCAGATTCTGATTAAGTACTTCGAAAATAAATGATCCGCAACCAAATGATCAAGAAAACCTGGATCAAATATAAACCTTAACCAAAGATCGGCCAAGCTTCAGGAAACCCTAGAATCTGACCAAAAGAAACACTAGATCGCTTATGGATGCAACCTAAAGATCAGAAATGAAGATCAGTAGATCAGAAGCATAAAACGATCGGGATGTTTACGAATACAGTACACCAAAACCACTGATTTTTGCGAATGAAACAAGAACCCTAAAATCGAATCGAGAAACCCTAAAACACGGCACAATAACCTTAAAATCCGCCCACAAATCAATCAAAAAAATGATCGAAATCACTGAAGATCATAATATGTTAATGAATTAAAGATTATAGACCAGATAAGTCGGATTAAGCAAGATAAAATAGGGCAGAAAGTTGAAATTCCACTTCACCAAAATCGTCTAGGTTAGAGAGAAAAAACAAGGGGTCTTGTTTTTTTACAGTATTCACTTCCGAATCACTTTATTCTCATTATATTTAAGTTCAAATTGGAAAATAATTTTTGGTGAGAATAGAGGAAGCAATAGGAATGCACCATGTTTCATAATACTCATCTTCCCTCACGATTCTGAAAATCAAATATATCACAACTGGTAAGATGAATAATGATAAAAATTGCACCATAATAATCAGCGTTTAATTCTCTTCAATTAGAGATGTGACAAGGTATACTTTTGATGACTTTTTTATTTTTGGTTTTACAAATTGTACAAATTAGTACCACATTGTATTCCTTGGATAAACATTTATCGTCTGGTTTCCTCATTGTATTCCAAGGCATGCTTTTCATTTGTGGCTTGTTCAGCTTAAAACGCGAGATATGCTTAAGCAATGGGATGTTGATTATTCGACCAACTTAAACCTACATAGGTGTCCATTATGTCTTCTACAACCGGATTCTCATAACCATCTTTTCTTTGAATGTTTATTTTCTTCACAGGTTTAGTTTTTGGTTCGTGATCTCGCAGGGATGCATCTGGTTTCTGCCCGTTGGGATGATATTATTGATTATATTCAACCTTATCTACTTCGAGAAAGGCAAGGAGTATTATCGGTCGTCTTGTTATTGCTGCTACGTCCTACTTTATTTGGGAAGAGAGAAATAGTTGGCTTTTCAAGAAAGGATCTTTTTTTTTTTTGGGTAAAGGGTTTTACCCCGGTCATTACCACTAAACGTTGAAGTACAAAAGAATGTGACTGAGCGCCACATCAACCTCGAAATAAGCACTAGCTATGCTTAAAGTGCATCTCTATATGTATATAACATGCCATATTCATAAATACAAAGTCCCTATCATCCATAATAAACTTAAAATACAACCAATATAAAACAAACGAACAATTAATTAGTAATAATCGAATCCTATCCATGAATAACCAGGTTTTGAGGCAAATTCCAAGTGTCCAGAAGCCGATTGACTTGAGCAGAATTTTTGAAACGAAATGTACTCAATTTGAGCCAAACAGTGGTAACAATAACATCACGAACTTGAGCAGCAACTCTGAAACCCTTACCAAAAAGCCTATTATTCCTCTCTTGCCATATAAAGTACGTAGACGCCGCAAGAATCAATCGACCAATAATACTAATAGCTTTACTAGAATGAGAAATAGGTTGAATTCTTCCAATAATATCATCCCAGTGCTCTGACACATCATGCAAACCTGCCATAGGTTTGACAAAGGACCAAACCTGTAAAGAAAATGGACACTTAAAGAATAGATGGTCATGATAATCCGGCTGTGAATTACACAATGTACATCTCAGCAAGTTCAAGTTGATAGAATCACCAACATCCCATTGCTTCAATGTATCTTGAATCTTCAAATGCTTCTTAAATACCAGCCATAAATGAAAAGCATGTCATGGAATGCAATGGGGAAACCAAACAACAGAAACCCATGGAACAGGATTTCCATGCTCACGAATGGTATCCCAAACTAATCTAACCGAAAATTCCTTCTAATTACCATCACACCACATTAACTTATCAGACCGAATTGGGTTAAGAATGGGGCATTGGATCTGATTAAGAATATGGAATCTATCAAACCAATCCATCGGCCATCTCCAAGCTCCACCATGAATCACATCTGCAAGTTTGTCCTTAGTAGAGAAACCTGCTCGATTAATAATCCCATCAGTGAATTGACCCATAAGAGGGTTGTTTATACACCAATTATCAAACCAAACATTTGTATCCAATCCATTTCCAATCCGCGAGCAAATAAAAGGCCGAACAACATCACGAATCTGGATTAGCTTACGCCAATCCCAACTCATACCTGCTTGAGGCGGAACCGCCCAAAAACTTCCACCTTTTAATTTATAAGAATGAATCCACTTAACCTACAAAGATTCCCTATTTGTAAGAATACTCCATATATCCGAGACCATAAGGGCAACATTAAAAGTATACAAACGCCGAATTCCAAGCCCCCCTTCATTTTTAGGAACACACAAAGACTTCCAAGAGCTAAGTAAGATACTAACTCTCTCTACTTTTGGCGATTTTCCTTTCCACCCAAACCCTAATTCATTTTAATCCTGATCGAACTTCTATTAAGGCTACTGATTAGTTTGTTTCATTCATTAATTCGTTTGATTTTTTTGCGTAAAGGGTTTACACCCGACAAATATATTACTCCAAAATAAACGTTTAAGTACAAAGGGTGTGAGTGAATCCCACACCTCAGCCCGTTACATAGGCAAATGACTCTACATAATAAGACACAACCACTACCAAACCAATAGGACCAACAAGCTAGCTACGGCTAAACTCTCTGTATATGACATGCCATATACATTAAATAAAAATAGCTCAAAACAACAAATAAGTAATACATCCAATATAAAGTGAAAGAGCAACCAATCAGCAACACTTCAGAGGGAGCCATAAACACACGAATAGGAAAAAACACCAAGCACAACCAAGATTAAACCCGGTTTGGAATCTTCCATCGATCCAAAGCTCGAGTAGCTCTAAATGAAGCCTTGAACTTGAAGGAAACCAACTTCAATCGAATTTCAGAAAGAATAGCATCAGCAAGCTCTATACACGAACGTCTTCCTTTGGCAAAAAGACGATAATTCCTTTCTTGCCAACTAAAATATGTCGTAGCAGCTAACAATAAGCGATAAATCATATGATCTACATTCTTCGATGAAGAAACAGAAATGAAAAAAGGGAGCACATCTTCCAGCTTATCAGACACGATCGGGATGTCAGCAAAGCTAACAACCCGAAACCAAACTTGCGATGAAAAGATACATTCAAAGAAAAGATGAGAATGTGAATCAGGACATGATCCACATAAATAGCACCGAAGCAGGTTTAATTCGACCGAAGGGCCAACATCCCATTGCCGTAGGTGATCTTGAGTCTTCAGCTTTCCCTTAAACACCAGCCACATGTTGAAGGCATGTCAAGGGATACACTGAGGAAACCAAACAACAGAAGCCCACGCCATAGCAGAACACCGCATCCGATTGGATTCCCAAACTTCACTCACCCGGAATTCAGAAAAAATACCATTAGCATCATGCCATAAAAGCTTATCAGGGCGAGACGAAAGAGTGTGAACCACAACCTGAGAAAAATAGGAAACCATTGGAGCCATGAATTCGGCCATCTCCAAACAGCACCATCAAGAAGATCAGCACCATCTCCAAACAGCACCATTTGACTAAGCGACATTTACAGGGGTTTGTGTTTGATCAGATTGATTACTCCTATTTGGGCCAATTTGGAGCTTGTGATTAGGGTTGGTGGATTGGTTTTCAATTGGACACATTTTTTCTTGGTTTCTGATTTGTTTAATCTGATTGGTTTTTTACTTGGAAGGTTTTGAGGGTCGTATGTGGTAGTTGAGTTTTCTAATGACGGGGAAAAAAGAGATGGAATATCTATGGTAAATAAAGTCAGCCTTGGTTCTAAATCGGTTAGAATGGTTGATGGAAAATTGGTTGGAGCTGACGGACTTCCTGTTCCGTCTACTTATCATGGAGATGAACATGATACTAGTTCTTCTAATGGTACTCCTGTTAAATCATCATATGCAAGTGTTGTGAATGGGGGACCAAATGTACAGAAAGTAAATTTTCGGTTACTTGAAACACAACCTAGTACGGATAATACGGATGTTTAGATCCCAATGTCCTCGGTTTTGAAAGCTAATGCGTGATTCAAAAACACTTTGTATGGTTACTTTCTCGGTAAGAGAGTTGCATTTCCTGTTGTTGAGAATTATGTTATGAATGTTTTGAAGAAATATGTCATCACCAAAGCTATGACGAATGCATGAGGTTTCTTCTTTTTTAAATTTGATTCTGAGGCAGGTTTGGATGGGGTGTTGCAAAATGGTCCGTGATTTTGTGAGACTTTCTTTCCTTCCGTACTTTTTCGATTTTTCTTGCTCAAATCGTCCTAGGTTTAATCTTTTTACTGTTATTATTTTAATCAATCCTTCTCCAATCGAAAATATTGATCTTGATTTGATTATTATATTCGTGTATATGTGTTAGTCAGTTTGATCATATATTAATTCTCGTTTAATGCTCGCCGACATACACTTTTTATTGCCGACATCATCTGATTATTATTGATATATACATCATCACATGCGCATATATTACTTTTTGTTTTTGCTGACTTTGGATTACTTTTGATCAATATATTAATTGTTAGCTGATTTATATCTTTTGTGGATATATTTGCGGCCTGATTTTTTTGGTTGGTTGAGATTTTCCGTACAAGATACTAATTTACATTCATATCTCTTCAACAACCCACTTAGCCTTGTGTATTACGTGGGTTCAGATTGTATTCTAACCACACTCGAGTTCTTGGTTTGTGATTGGATTAATTAGTACATGTTTTGAGGGTCGAGTTCTTGTATCAGCAATCGAATTTTAATTTGTGGTTGATCTGGTTTGTGGTATCTGCGTAACTTGTTTATTGCTTGGTTTTTCTTAATTAATAACTAGTTGTTGGTTTAAGGGTCATTGTAGTTGATATTGCATGATGGGGGAAAAGAGAGAAAGGATTCCTAATGTACCAAAAGTTATCTTGGGTTCTAAATCAGTTAGAATGATTGATGGAAAATTAGTTGGAGCGGACGGTCTTCCTGTTCCATCTACTTATCTGGGTGATGACCATGATACTAGTTCTTGTGATGGTACTCCTGTTAAATCATCATATGCTAGTGTTGTGAATGGGGGACCAAGTGTACAGAAAGTAAATTTTCGGTTACTTGAAACACAGCCTAGTACGGATAATACGGATGTTCAGATCCCAATGTCCTCGGTTTTGAAAGCTAATGTGCGATTCGAGAACACTTTGTATGGTTACTTTCTCGGTAAGAGAGTTGCATTTCCTGTTGTTGAGAATTATGTTATGAATGTTTGGAAGAAATATGGCATCACCAAAGCTATGATGAATGCACAAGGTTTCTTCTTTTTAAATTTGATTCTGAGGCAGGTTTGGATGGGGTGTTGCAAAATGGTCCGTGTGTGACAACCGTCAAAATCTCAGGTTATTACCACACTCCAATCTTAAGTTTCATTATGGCATTCCATATATTTCGGAAAAATTTATGGTTACGACTCCTTAGGTCTACTAAACCGTAAAAAGCCTTAGAGATTTCCTAGTAGGTTATAAGTCTATAAGATAAACTAAATTAGATTACTAAGTGCCAAATTAAACAAAATAATTTATCTCTTTATGCTTTAACAAAATCCTTATTGAATCGCAAACTGAAATTTCCGTAACTCGTCAACGCAAACTTAATCGGATGAATAATACATGAACATTAAAATTAGAACAAATTAAGTGTATCATAACTTAATTCAAGAACTTAAAATTTCTCACTTTTAAAACTCAAATTTTAATCACCAGAACATCACAAAATAAACCTTATAACATAACAATACTTATACACCTTTAATACAAATTAATTATACAACAATTATACATATTATTTAACAAAAAAAAAAAAAATTTAAACACCCCCCTCCCCTAAAACCGGCCAACCCCCCCCCCCCCCCCTCCTTTTTCATTTCAAATCTTTTTAATTCCCTATACACTCATTACTACTTCACTTCCCCAAAATCCATTCTCACACTCTTCACCTTTCTCTCTCAAAACACACACTTCTTTCTCCCAAAAATCAGCCACATTCAAGCTCTAAACCCAGAATTTAAAGGTGTTCATCACCAAATCAAAGCAAGAAAAGGTAATTTATTTCATTTACTACTATTATCTATCACTTCCTTCTTGTGTTTTCTTCAAATCCGGATTTTAGCCCTTCTCATGGCTAAAAATCCTCATAAAATGCTTGATGTTTGTAGGTTATATCTTTTCACATCATTATGTGTTAGAAGAAAGAGTAACCCATGATCAAACCAAAAATCAAGTCAAACTTGGTGTTGATACTTGTAACTTTGTTGAATATTGTTTATCTTTATGTAAAAATTGTTCTTGTGATAAATAATCATCTCTAACACATCTTGATTGTATATCAACATCATGCATGTGTTAGAACATGGATTTAAAGATCAAAAGATGATAATCTTCTTCATTTCATGTTTGGTGTTCATTATTTTAAATGAAACACTCAAAAAAAGAGTTTACAACTTTCTGTCCAGAAAACTTATTATATTTCAACGATTTTTATAAAAATCATTCCTTCATGAAAATGGAAGTTTTTATAGTCTAAATTTAAGTTCTGGAAGTAAGCTTTCCAACCATGTAAGCCTCGTGTTCATACGAGTTCATTTGATATTTTTAATAATTTTTGTGAGTAAAGATGTACAAGCTGTAATAGTAAGACAGAAACTTTCTTCTCAGTGATTTAATCATAAATGGAGCATTACAACTCCAAAAGACTTGAAACCAACGCTAAAAGCTTACAAATTTCCTTGGCTACAACTTTGAAGAAGACCAATTTTATTGATTCCATGTACATTTTGCTCAGAAATAATGATTGCATGTATGTGTTTAAATTCGACTCTAGAAGATAAAAGTAAAATCTAAAAATACTTGGACCTTTCTAATAGTTCTGTAAAAATTACACAAAGTAGATAACATATTTTAGAACATCTGTGATTTTTCTCTTAAACCATTTTTGAACAGAAGTATTTTTAATAAATACAACTAACAGGGGTAATTTCTGGAAGATAGCAAGAGTGGACTGATTTTGGTATAACTTTAAAAACCGACACTTACGGACTTACTATGTAGAGAAAGACTAACTTCTATGACTTATAAACCTGATTAAGGATTGGGTAATAGTCTCGGGATAAACTAAGAAGGTTTGACAAGTCAACAATAATCGGTCTCGGTATCAAAAACGGGAAACTTTCTATGCTTGGAAAGATTGGTAACAAAAGTGTTTGGATGTCTTTTGATGTATTTATCTATTGTGTATGTTAATCATAAATTGTGGGGAACCAAAGTTCCAAAACTCAAACACTATAAAATTCGGACTCAAACAATCTTGTGACATTATACGACTTGTGTGTGACGTTCGATAATTTTAGTATGTTGTACAATCGTGTAACCATTATCATTTTCAACCGCGATTATTGGACATTAACAACTCCAAAGCAAACAAACTATATTGGCACTTTGTAATCTAAATAATTAGCTAAGCAATATTTACAAACAAAACTAGATAAAAACCTAATTAGAACCTTCATGATCGTAGGTCTTGGATAGGAGTCATAACCGGCAAGCACGCGCGTTACATCCATCAATTTACTCTTGCGCTCAATTGTGAGTATTCACAGCCCCTCTTTTTACCGTTCATACTGAATATTTTGGGGTGAAAAGCATGTTATCTTGTTGCAAATACTTATCTTGTATGTACTTTTCTATTTATACGCTCTTATTGTATGCTTGTGACTCTATCGTGTCTTAAGTCCCCGGTTTCTCTTACACAACTCATTAACTCATTATTGAGCCGATGGTTGATATGGATATTACTATTTGGAAGGAGGCCACCTTCCCACTCATTCGTGCATATGAGTGCATACCACCAATCTTATATGTTTGCGATAGGACATATCTTTGGGGCGTTGTCTCGGGCCAGTAGGTTTGGTTGTGGACTCAAGCTATACATGTCATTTTTAAATGAATCTTATATTGCGTATAAATACTATTTTCCTAATAATGTAAATCTTACTACGTGGTTTGATAACTTCTAAATGGTTTTCACATTTACATTTTATTTTCAAAACCTGTGAACTCACCAACTATTTTTATAGTTGACCCTCATTTTACATGCTTTTCAGGAAACGGTCAGTAGTTCTGGAATGAAGCATCGTTTGTCTTTATTAATGTTGAAGCTATTAGACTTACTTCGTTTTATCTTTTGGATGTATTCGGCTGTATGATTTAGTATTTGGTACTGTAAACTTATTGTAAGTGCTAATAGCTGTATTTTGTAAACGATGAATTAGTTATACTTTGTGTAATGAAACCATTGTGCTGTTACATCTTGTGTTTCCGCTTTAGCGGGGTGTGACAGATTTGGTATTAGAGCCAAAGGTTATAGGAACACCGCTTGTCCTTAGGGAAGCCTAGACTATAACCATTAAGTTAGTGTGCCTTTAAGTATGACTAGTTCGGGTGATTGCATCATTCGAAATTAATTTAACATAGCCTGATCAACTATGTATAATTAAAGGCGAAGAGATGCAAGACCGGAAATGGTTATAGAAATAAGGTGCATCATAGAACTTAATTAAGTAAAGAAAAACTTCTCTATGGGTGCTTAGTACCTTCATATTCTAGGTTTTACTATACCTCTAGGAACTAAGTTCTCTTTTTGCAGCCTTACCATGTCGAACTCCTCACTCCACGCTCTAGGATCAGCTGATGACTCTGGCTATTTTACTGGTCGCCCTCGCGACAACCCACCTAGCTCTGAGCCAGAGGAGGACCCCTCGGAGTGTTCAGAGTCAGAGAATGAAGCTAGTAGCCGAGAGGTCACTAGGGAGAACACTAGGATTTCCCCGACACGTGTATCACCCCAGACACCTCAAGAAGGTGTGCGCATGAGGACCACTGCTCGTATGAGCATTGCTCCACCTGTTAGATTTGCAGTCAGAGATTTCCCTCCCGGAACTGGACCATCAGGAGCTGAACCTTCAGGGACTGTATCTTCGAGAACTGTAGCCGGAATTCCGATATCTCGAGACCCCGACATGACTTTTAGGATGGCACGTAGAGTGGATGTTATGACTCATGATCTTCAGACTCAGAGATCTTGGATTGCCCATCATGGGGGGATGTTAGGTTATATGATAGACCTAACAGAGCGGTTAGTTTATCGTACAGACGATGGCAGGGAGACAGCACGGGCAGCGGTGTTTTGGTGTAAGGTGTTTGCAGGATTCACTTTTGTGTTGGCTATGATGCTCATTTGGGTAGTTTGGTTTGCTTAGGAGAATGTGTTTGGAGATGGATCTAGATTTTGAAGACCTTGTAGTGTTTACAATGGTGTATGTCTTTTATTTTAAGTATTTGTGAAAAATTGTGATGAAATGGGTTATCCAAATTTTGGAACTTTTGACTTATCAATGGAAAAACCCTATTTTGTTTATTTAATATTATTGCAACAATTATTTTGATGCTTGATTTATTTTAGAAGTCTTACCATAAGTTATTTTCAACTTATTTCTTTTTAGATGTTATCTAACCTTGCAAATACCAAAGTTTCCAACAATCAAAAACATGCTACATAAACACTAATCAACAACTTTCAAAAATGTGTCATAGGATCATGCCTCCAAAACGATCCACTCGACGCACTCAAGAAGATCAACAACCAGACATGGCCCAGGTCATTGCCCAACAACTCTCTGCTGCAATCCAAAACATCATCGCCCAGGTGACTGCTGGTATCCAGGGAGCCCAGAGGAATGAGGGTGGTCCTAACCCCAATGGAAGACAGAATGCACCACCGCATTTTGCCAATGATGGTCGAGTGTGCACTTATAAATACTTCATGTCTTGCAAACCCAAGGAGTTCCATGGAACTGAAGGTGCTGTAGGTTTACTGAAATGGTTCGAAAGCATCGAGTCAGTACTACATGTGAGCAACTGTGCTGAAGATCACAAAGTAGGCTATGTATCTAGCTTACTTCAGGACGTAGCTCTGACCTGGTGGAACACTCAAGTGCAGACCCGAGGAAGGGAAGCAGCATACAACCTTTCGTGGGACACATTCAAAAGGTTGCTCACCGAACAGTATTGTCCTAAGAATGAAGTGCAGAAGCTAGAAGCAGAACTCTGGAATCACACCATGGAAGGTGCTGAGATAGAAAAGTACACGACTCGTTTTCATGAACTGGCAAAGTTGGTACCTCATCTTGTAACACCGGAGTACAATCGAATAGACCGTTACATTTGGGGATTGGCACCGGAACTTCGAGGAATGGTTACCTCATCTAATCCAACAACCATCGAAAGTGCGGTAATTCTGGCACACCGTCTGACTACTGATATGATTCGCTCGGGAATCCTGACCAAGGTGAATTCTGGTAATAAGCGAAAATTTGAGAATCAATCAGGAAAGAAGACTGGGAATACTTCGAATATAAATCATAAATCAGCCAAGAATTTTGCAATTACCACTCAAGAGCCGAAAGGATACACTGGTCCCCTCCCTAAGTGTAACAAATGTAAATTCCATCATGAGGGAGTTTGCCCGAAATGTGACACCTGTAATAAAACCGGCCACACCGCCAAGTATTGCAGGGCTGGAAAGGAACGCAGGGAAAGTGGAGATGGCAACAAGGCGTGCTATGAATGTGGAAGTCTGGACCACTTTAGAAATACTTGCCCAAAGTTGAAAAGAGGTCCAAACAACAACACCAGAAATCAGGTAGGACCAACTAATCAAGGGAATCGGAATGTGCAGACGCGAGGACGGGCATTTGTGATGGGAGCTGAAGAAGCACGCCAGGACCCTAATGTGGTGACAGGTACGTTTCTCCTTAACAACCACTATGCATCCGTACTATTTGACTCTGGGGCAGATAAGAGCTTTGTTTCACATGAATTTAAACCCTTCCTTGGCAAAGAGTCCAAACCATTAAAACCTGCTTACACTGTCGAATTAGCTAGTGGTTACGAACTTAATGTTAGGGAGATCGTACGAGACTGCATTTTGCATCTTGAAAATGAGCAATTTAATATTGATCTCATCCCAATTAAACTAGGCAGTTTCGATGTGGTAGTCGGTATGGACTGGTTAGCCAAGAATCATGTAGACATAGGCTGCCACGAAAAGGTGATACGAATACCCATCCGGGAAGACGAAACACTAGTTGTGTACGGAGACAAGCCCGATAGGAGTTTGAAAATGGTGTCATCCATGAAGATTCGCAAATATCTGAGGAAGAAGTGCTTCGCCATTTTGGCGCACGTTGTCAAGAAAGAGTCAGAGGAAAAACTCGCACAAGATATTCCCATAGTACGTGAGTATTTAGAAGTATTTCCAGATGATTTTCCTGGACTTCCCCCACCTAGACAAGTTGAATTCCGAATTGATCTAATACCAGGAGCCGCACCGATAGCAAAGGTACCGTATCGCCTAGCACCAGCGGAAATGAAAGAATTGTCCAGTCAACTTCAAGAACTATTGGAAAAGGGTTTTATTCACCCCAGTTCATCACCATGGGCAGCCCCAGTCTTATTTGTTAAAAAGAAGGATGGATCATTACGAATGTGCATCGACTATCGAGAATTGAATAAACTAACAATCAAAAATCGATATCCCTCGAATCGATGACCTATTCGATCAATTGCAAGGTGCCTCATACTTCTCAAAGATCAACTTACGGTCTGGATACCATCAATTAAGAGTCCACGAAGAAGACATACCCAAAACCGCATTCAGGACCCGATATGGACACTATGAGTTCATGGTTATGCCATTCGGTCTAACTAACGCTCCTGCGGCATTTATGGACTTAATGAATAGAGTCTGTAGGGCGTATTTAGATAAGTTTGTGATAGTGTTCATTGATGACATTCTAATCTACTCGCGAAGCAAGGAAGATCATGAGCAACACCTGAGGCAGATATTGCAACTACTCAAAGATGAGAAACTGTACGCTAAATTTTCCAAGTGCGAGTTTTGGATTAAAGAGGTACATTTCCTTGGTCACGTGGTAGGTGAGAACGGAATTCACGTGGATCCAGGAAAAATTGAGGCCATTAAGAAATGGGAAGCCCCCAGGACTCCAACGGAAATCAGGCAATTTCTGGGATTGGCTGGTTATTATAGGAGATTCATCGAGAATTTCTCAAAAATCTCCCAGCCACTGACCACACTGACACAAAAGGATAAGAGTTTTGTCTGGGGAAAACCACAATAAGAAGCATTCCAAACTCTAAAACGTAAATTATGCAACGCACCGGTATTGGCACTACCAGAAGGGTCAGATGACTTTGTAGTTTATTGTGATGCCTCGTATCAAGGTCTTGGATGTGTGCTAATGCAGAACAATAAAGTCATAGCGTATGCTTCCAGACAACTGAAAACCCATGAGAAAAACTATACGACCCACGACTTAGAGTTAGGAGCCGTGGTCTTTGCACTTAAGATTTGGAGACATTACTTGTATGGAACCAAATGCACGATATTCACAGACCACAAAAGTCTCCAACACATACTTGATCAAAAGATGCTCAACATGCGTCAGAGGAGATGGGTAGAGTTACTGAATGACTATGACTGCGAGATCAAATACCACCCAGGAAAGGCCAATGTAGTGGCAGATGCCCTAAGTAGGAAGGAAAGGGTGAAACCCTCACGAATGCGAATGTGTGGAGCACTCGTACAAACTAGTTTAAAAGCTCAAATCCAACTTGCTCAAGAAGAGGCCTTAAGAGCTGAAAACCAGAAAGGAGAAACTCTGCACGGTCTCGAACTAAGGTTCGAAACTAAGCCCGACGGAGTGAAATACTTTCAGGACAGGGTTTGGGTACCTAAGATTAACGGATTGAGAGATCTGATCTTAGAAGAGGCCCACAAATCACGGTACTCAATACATCCCGGGGTTGACAAAATGTACAAGGATGTTAAGGAGTATTACTGGTGGCCAGGAATGAAGAAAGACATCGCTATCTATGTTGGAAAGTGCTTAACATGTTCTAGAGTTAAAGCTGAACATCAAAAACCATCAGGATTGTTACAACAGCCAGAGATACCCCAATGGAAATGGGAACAGATCACGATGGATTTCATCACGAAATTGCCCCGAACCACTAAAGGCCATGACTCCATATGGGTTATTGTCGACCGACTAACGAAATCAGCTCACTTTCTTCCTATTCGGGAGGACTACAAAATGGAAAAACTCGCTCAAATCTATATTACTGAAATTGTGTCACGTCACGGAGTACCCATTTCCATTATCTCTGATAGAGATAGCCGTTTCACATCACGGTTCTGGCAATCCACGCAGAAGGCGCTGGGAACACGAATAGACCTGAGTACCGCATATCACCCTCAGACAGATGGGCAAAGTGAACGAACAATCCAAACTTTGGAAGATATGCTTCGGGCATGCGTGATGGACTTTGGAGGAAGTTGGGATGTTCATTTACCATTGGTGGAGTTTTCTTATAACAACAGTTATCACACAAGCATTCAATGTGCACCTTATGAAGCATTGTATGGTCGTAAATGCCGATCACCTCTGTGCTGGCATGAAATCGGTGAGAAGCACTTGACAAGGCCTGTCATTATCCAGGAAACTGTTGACAAAATCTCAATCATTAGGGATCGACTCAAGGCAGCCCAGAGTCGACAGAAAAGTTATGCGGATCACCGCAGAAAACCGTTAGAATTCCAAATCGGTGATAAGGTGTTCTTGAAATTATCACCATGGAAAGGAATGATTCATTTTGGAAAAAGAGGCAAGCTAAATCCACGCTATATCGGACCTTATGAAATTTTGAAACGAATTGGTCCCGTGGCTTACAAACTCAAATTACCACAGGAATTTAGCAGGATTCACGACACGTTTCACGTATCGAATCTTAAGAAATGTCTAGCCGACAACTCGCAAATCTTACCCCTTGAGGGAGTCCAAATAGAATACTGTTTACACTTTATCGAAGAACCAACGGAAATCGTCGATAAGGATACCAAGCGTTTAAGACGAAGCAAAATTCCGATCGTCAAAGTTCGCTGGAATTCTAAGCGCGGACCTGAGTACACCTGGGAACGTGAGGATTTCATGAAGCAAAAATACCCTCACCTATTCACTAGCTGAATCTAGACAGTGCCACCAGTGGAATTTCGGGACGAAATTCTTCTAACTGGGGGAGACTGTGACAACCGTCAAAATCTCAGGTTATTACCACACTCCAATCTTAAGTTTCATTATGGCATTCCATATATTTCGGAAAAATTTATGGTTACGACTCCTTAGGTCTACTAAACCGTAAAAATCCTTAGAGATTTCCTAGTAGGTCATAAGTCTATAAGATAAACTAAATTAGATTACTAAGTGCCAAATTAAACAAAAAAATTTATCTCTTTATGCTTTAACAAAATCCTTATTGAATCGCAAACTGAAATTTCCGTAACTCGTCAACGCAAACTTAATCGGATGAATAATACATGAACATTAAAATTAGAACAAATTAAGTGTATCTTAACTTAATTCAAGAACTTAAAATTTCTCACTTTTAAAACTCAAATTTTAATCACCAAAACATCACAAAATAAACCTTATAACATAACAATACTTATACACCTTTAATACAAATTAATTATACAACAATTATACATATTATTTAACAAAAAAGAAAATAATAATTTAAACCCCCCCCCCCCCCTAAAACCGGCCAGCCCCCCCTCCTTTTTCATTTCAAATCTTTTTAATTCCCTATACACTCATTACTACTTCACTTCCCCAAAATCCATTCTCACACTCTTCACCTTTCTCTCTCAAAACACACACTAAACACACACTTCTTTCTCCCAAAAATCAGCCACATTCAAGCTCTAAACCCAGAATTTAAAGGTGTTCATCACCAAATCAAAGCAAGAAAAGGTAATTTATTTCATTTACTACTATTATCTATCACTTCCTTCTTGTGTTTTCTTCAAAATCCGGATTTTAGCCCTTCTCATGGCTAAAAATCCTCATAAAATGCTTGATGTTTGTAGGTTATATCTTTTCACATCATTATGTGTTAGAAGAAAGAGTAACCTATGATCAAACCAAAAATCAAGTGAAACTTAGTGTTGATACTTGTAACTTTGTTGAATATTGTTTATCTTTATGTAAAAATTGTTCTTGTGATAAATAATCATCTCTAACACATCTTGATTGTATATCAACATCATGCATGTGTTAGAACATGGATTTAAAGATCAAAAGATGATAATCTTCTTCATTTCATGTTTGGTGTTCATTATTTTAAATGAAACACTCAAAAAAAGAGTTTACAACTTTCTGTCCAGAAAACTTATTATATTTCAACGATTTTTATAAAAATCATTCCTTCATGAAAATGGAAGTTTTTATAGTCTAAATTTAAGTTCTGGAAGTAAGCTTTCCAACCATGTAAGCCTCGTGTTCATACGAGTTCATTTGATATTTTTAATAATTTTTGTGAGTAAAGATGTACAAGCTGTAATAGTAAGACAGAAACTTTCTTCTCAGTGATTTAATCATAAATGGAGCATTACAACTCCAAAAGACTTGAAACCAACGCTAAAAGCTTACAAATTTCCTTGGCTACAACTTTGAAGAAGACCAATTTTATTGATTCCATGTACATTTTGCTCAGAAATAATGATTGCATGTATGTGTTTAAATTCGACTCTAGAAGATAAAAGTAAAATCTAAAAATACTTGGACCTTTCTAATAGTTCTGTAAAAATTACACAAAGTAGATAACATATTTTAGAACATCTGTGATTTTTCTCTTAAACCATTTTTGAACAGAAGTATTTTTAATAAATACAACTAACAGGGGTAATTTCTGGAAGATAGCAAGAGTGGACTGATTTTGGTATAACTTTAAAAACCGACACTTACGGACTTACTATGTAGAGAAAGACTAACTTCTATGACTTATAAACCTGATTAAGGATTGGGTAATAGTCTCGGGATAAACTAAGAAGGTTTGACAAGTCAACAATAATCGGTCTCGGTATCAAAAACGGGAAACTTTCTATGCTTGGAAAGATTGGTAACAAAAGTGTTTGGATGTCTTTTGATGTATTTATCTATTGTGTATGTTAATCATAAATTGTGGGGAACCAAAGTTCCAAAACTCAAACACTATAAAATTCGGACTCAAACAATCTTGTGACATTATACGACTTGTGTGTGACGTTCGATAATTTTAGTATGTTGTACAATCGTGTAACCATTATCATTTTCAACCGCGATTATTGGACATTAACAACTCCAAAGCAAACAAACTATATTGGCACTTTGTAATCTAAATAATTAGCTAAGCAATATTTACAAACAAAACTAGATAAAAACCTAATTAGAACCTTCATGATCGTAGGTCTTGGATAGGAGTCATAACCGGCAAGCACGCGCGTTACATCCATCAATTTACTCTTGCGCTCAATTGTGAGTATTCACAGCCCCTCTTTTTACCGTTCATACTGAATATTTTGGGGTGAAAAGCATGTTATCTTGTTGCAAATACTTATCTTGTATGTACTTTTCTATTTATACGCTCTTATTGTATGCTTGTGACTCTATCGTGTCTTAAGTCCCCGGTTTCTCTTACACAACTCATTAACTCATTATTGAGCCGATGGTTGATATGGATATTACTATTTGGAAGGAGGCCACCTTCCCACTCATTCGTGCATATGAGTGCATACCACCAATCTTATATGTTTGCGATAGGACATATCTTTGGGGCGTTGTCTCGGGCCAGTAGGTTTGGTTGTGGACTCAAGCTATACATGTCATTTTTAAATGAATCTTATATTGCGTATAAATACTATTTTCCTAATAATGTAAATCTTACTACGTGGTTTGATAACTTCTAAATGGTTTTCACATTTACATTTTATTTTCAAAACCTGTGAACTCACCAACTATTTTTATAGTTGACCCTCATTTTACATGCTTTTCAGGAAACGGTCAGTAGTTCTGGAATGAAGCATCGTTTGTCTTTATTAATGTTGAAGCTATTAGACTTACTTCGTTTTATCTTTTGGATGTATTCGGCTGTATGATTTAGTATTTGGTACTGTAAACTTATTGTAAGTGCTAATAGCTGTATTTTGTAAACGATGAATTAGTTGTACTTTGTGTAATGAAACCATTGTGCTGTTACATCTCGTGTTTCCGCTTTAGCGGGGTGTGACACCGTCGTTTGTTCGGAAAATTCCAATTGTTTTAAAGACGTGGTCTTCTACAGCTTCTTTACTGAAAGAGGATTTAGTTTCTATTCTAATTTGGGTTAAGCTTCATTGGGTTCCAATAGCTGCATTTACTGAGGATGGTTTGAGTGCTATTGCTACTAAATTGGGTACTCCTCTTATGCTTGACTCGTATACCAGCTCTATGTGTTTATACTCATGGGGTCGATTGGATTTTGCTCGTGCATTGATTGATGTTAGGGCTGATCGGGTTCCTAAGGATACTTTGGTAATTTCAGTTCCATTTGTAGAAGGTGTAGGGCATTCTTTACATACAGTTCGAGTGGAATATGAATGGAAGCCCCCTAGATGTAATACTTGTATGGTTTTTGGGCATGCTGCAGATCAGTGCCCAAAGCGGGCTCCCGTTGCATCAGACAACAATGGTCCTAGGAAGGGTGGTAAAGGGGATGAAATGAAGAATAAGAAAGACTCTGAAGGGTTTCAAGCTCCGAGGAAACCTTTCAAGGGACTTATGGTTGGTAATCCAAAGAATGTGGTTGTTGCTCCTTCTAAACAGGTGTTTGTTCCTAGAAAGAAGATAATGGAGGTTGGTAAGACTACAACGTCTAATTCCTTAGAGGCTCTGAATAAGGTAGATCCTAACTTGAATAATACGGCTTCTTCAAGTGTGCAGATGGAAAATAAGAATGAGGATTGTGGGAAGAATGTGGAGTCTTCTAGTGGTAATACTGGTAATAACTCCAGTTTATATTCTCTTTGGAAAGACACTTACGGAACTCATGTTTCTGAGGACTTTATGGCTGGCGAGGCTTCTAAGGATGATGAAGATGATGTTCTTGATCCTCTTGACAGCGAGATGGCTGATTACATGAGTCTTCATGAAAGGAAAATGGATAAGAAGAAATAATTTTTTGTGGCTTTTGTTTGATGTCTTTTAAGTCAAATGTGTTTTTTGTTTGATTTGTGGTGAGTCAAATAGTGAGTAGTGGTTGTGTCATTGTTATGTAGTGTTTATTGCCTATGTAACGGGCTGAGGTGTGGGATTCACTCACATCCATTGTACTTAAATGCTTCTGGGAATATATTTACCGGGGGAAATTTTACCCTTTATCCAAACAAAAAAAAGACTTCCAAGAAACTTTAGCTTTACCTCTCTTCATATCTCCTTGATACCAAAGAAAACCACGCATTAATTTTTCTAAATCAGAAATAATACGTTTTGGAAGGATAAAAACCGACGCCTAGTATATATGCATAGAAGATAGAACTGATAAAATCAATTGCACCCGACCCGCGAAAGACAAGAACTTATTCTTCCAATCATTAATTCTGCTTTCCAGTTTTTCCACAAGCACTTTCAATCCCTGTATAATAACTTAGAGGAGATAAGAGGGACTCCAAGATATTTAACTGGTAACTTCCCTACCTCAAAGGGCATAGAGCTAAGAATAGAGCGTTTAACATGATCCCCAACATGACAGAAATAAGCGGTACTTTTAGTGATACTAGGCACCAACCCCGACATGTTCTTAAACTTATTTAACCCATCCATGATAACCTTAACCGAATTCACATCCCCACGCGCAAACAGGAATAGATCATCCGCAAAACAAAGACTCACAATCTTCTGTTTCTCACACCTATTATGATATTTAAAATGACCATGTTCTTGAACTTTGTGCTGCAAAATCAGAGTTAAGACCTCCATAACAAGCTTAAAGAGATAAGGGGACATGGGATCCCCTTGTCTAAGACCCTGCTTCCCTTTAAAATAGCCATGAACTTGGGCATTAATGTTAAGAGAAAATGAAGTAGTCGTTACACATGTCATAATCCAAGACACCATGCGAGAATGAAATCCAAATCTTCTCAGAATAATCTCTAAGAAATTCCAATCAACCGTATCATACGCCTTTTGAATATCCACCTTGAATGCACATCTAGGAGGACCACAATCACGATGATAATCATGCATAAGCTCTTGTGTAAGTAAGATATTGTGTGAAATCCGTCTACCTTCCACAAAAGCTGATTGGTTAACACTAATCAGATCACCCAATCCCTCTGTAATCCGGTTAGAAATCAACTTACTTATGCATTTGTAAAGAACATTACAACAAGAAATAGGCCGATAATCATTAACACAAGATGGAGTAGACACTTTAGGCACCAAAGCAATGATCATGTGATTAACTTCCTGCAGCAATCGACCATTACAGAAAAAACCATGAACAGCTGAACATACATCATTACCCACTATATCCCAAGCATTCTTAAAGAAAGCAGAAGAATACCCATCAGGACCAGATGCTTTGTTGTCCCCAATTTGAGAACATAGCAGATTTAATTTCCTCATCTGTAATACTATGAACCATGACATCTGCTTTATGCCTATCCAAATGATTTATAAACAGCCCTTCACTTGGAAGATTCAAAATATTACCCGCTACACCAAGAAAATTCTCATAATGAGAAACAAAAGCCTTAGGAACATTAATTCCTTCAAAATCAGCCATGAGTTATCTTTAATCATTTCAATACAGCCTCTATGCTGTTTACTTTTAACTGAATTATGAAAATAAGCTGAATTAGAATCCCCCACTCATAACCATTCCACTTTAGCTTTCTGTTGAAGGAATCATTCTTCATCTAAAAACGCCTCATTGAAAGCATTCAGATAACATGCCTCTTCTTCCCTTAAAGCCATATTTAAAGGGTCACGATAAAGAGCAACTTGAACTTCATCCAATTCCTGTCGAAGCTTAATTACACGAGTATGGAGATTACCATGCTCATATAACAACTTACGAAGAGGTTTTTTCAACAATTTCAGCTTTTTAACAACCTGAAACATATTATGGCCATCCACTTGCTGACTCCAACCATTTCTAACCACCTCTTTAAACCCTTCCTTATATACCAAAAAATTAAAGAATCGAAAGGGTTTAGGTCTATCACGAGGAACCTTCGGAATTTTCAGAACACACGGTGTGTGGTCTGAAATTCTATAACGCTGAAATATAGCATTAGACCCCGGGTAACTTTCTACAAATTTCACATTACCCATAATACGATCTATCTTTTTTACAACACCACCACCCCCTTTTGGCTTTTGGTTCCATGTATAATGAAGACCCGTACTATTTATATCCAAAACTTCAATATGTTCCACACACTCCTTGAATTCACGCATAGCAATGGTAATACGGGAATCATACAAGTTATCCTCAAGATTTAATGCCGCATTAAAATCCCCAAGCAAAACCCAAGGCTTGCCTCTAACAAACAACTTATGAATACCAAGATCACACCAAAGCTCTCTACGACAAGTGTAGAGATTATCAGCATATATAAATGAATAGAACATCACTTGATGATCAGCTTTAAAAATAAGCTGAATATGCATAACCTGATTTTTAGAAGCAATCACCATAACATCAACCACATCTTTATTCCACCCCAAGATAAAACGAGAACCTTTGCTACACAAATGACCATTAGAAGTCCACTCCCAATTCCTGAAAACTTTTTTACAAACACCTTGCAAGCGAGAAACATCTACATGGGATTCAAGAATAGCACACATATTTAAATTATTATCATTCAAAACTTGATGAACCTCTTTCTGTTTTGGGATTCGGTTCTAACCCCTTAGATTCCAAGAAGGAAGACTAAACATTGGAAACATTATGGACGGGAGTGCTTGCCCCCTCAGAATCAACAAAAACAGAAGATGACATAAACTTTGAAGTTTCATCATACACATTCTCCACTTCCCCGTCTGAATCATCCATAACCTGCTCCTTTCCCTTCATTTGAGCATTAGCCGAATGCACATTATCCCTAACATCAAAATCAGCTTCATCTACCATCTTCAGTCCAGAAAATGCATTAGATAACTTTATGGGTTGAGTGGAAGATCCTCCTTTAGCATTTTGCCGAACTACAGGTCGATATACCAATGTAGGTTTCTGTTTATTCAATGGTATCCCCGTCCTTTTTGTAACCTTCTTTGGAACATTTAACCCATCATCAACACTAGTTGTAACAACTTTAGGAACCTCCTTAACACAATTCGGGCAGTTAGCACTATTATGACCAAACACCTTACACACATCACACCTTGGTGGCTTCCATTCATACTCTACTCTTACCGTTTCACGCGTATATCCAGTACCATCAAGCTTAGGAACAGCCACCACAACACTCTCTTTCAATTCCTTATCCGCATGTAATTCAATCATAGCCCTAGCATAGCTACTTTGACCCCATGAATCAACGCACATATTACTAGTAAGTATCAAGCATTAACGGAGTTCGAATTTTAGTAGCAATTATACTCAACCCATCTTGTGTAAAAGCTACAATTGGGACGTCATGCATCTTAACCCAAACATGAACCCTAGATAAGTCTTCTTTGGTTAGGCTAACCGATGGGTTCCATTTGTTCAGAATAATAAGGATCCCTCTAATCATCCAAGGACCGTTTTCAAGTACATCTTCCACACCTTTCATAGAGGAGGATTTGAAAAAAAAGAATCCTTTTGCATTCATCATAATTTTCTGCAATCCAAATTTCCCCCAAGCATTCCCTACATAGTTCTCAACAACTGGAAAGGCCAATCTCTTACCAATAAAGTAACCATATAACGAATTATTTAGACGACTATTAACTTCCTCCACCGATGTTCAAGAAAGGATCTAGATCTGCTCACCAGCTTCGTGATGTGATTATTGATACTATTCGGCTCAAGTTGGTGACTTTCAGGTTTAAAAAAGCTGCTCAAAGCATGAGTTTGCTGAATGCTTGGAGAATTCTGCATTTTTGTCTTGTTAATGGCTAGGAATATAGTTATGTTCATTGGTTGTTCTTTCATATTATTCTGGTTGTTTTTTTATTCGTTTATTATTCTAAATGTATATTGCATGTCATATACATTTAGTTTAGCTTGTTAGCTATCTGGTTGTTTCGAGGTTGATGTGAAACCCTTTCACATCGTTTTGTACTTAATTTTGATATTAATATATTCACTGGGGTAATCCCCTTTACCAAAAAAAAAATTATTACCACATGTGGTACTCGTTAGTACCACATGTGTTACCCGCCGGTGCCACCCGTGTTACTCGTTTTTAAAACCCACCGAAAAATGAAACAAAAATTCGTTGAAAGTATACTTTGTCACATCTCTAATCAAAGAGAATTAAATACTGATTATTATGGTGCAATTTTTGTGATTTTTCGACTTACCGTTTGAGAGACATAAAATTTTTAAAAATCTGAGGGAAAGTGAGGTTAGTGAGACATGACACATTTCTGTTGAGAGACATTATCATGGTGCGATTTTTAAAAATGTTGTACTCATTTGAACTTTAGTATATTTAATATAAAACAAAATAAAATAAAACACATTTAATTAAATTAAAACAATACAATAATTAAATAAAAGATTACATTTCCTAATAAAAAATAATTAAAATAAGAAATTACTTCTCCTAAAAAAAACAATGTTACGAAATATAATATTACTTTTCCTAAAAATTTAAAAATAAATCTATTCGGAACTTGATTCTTTGTATCCAGGGTAACTCCCTTTTACCCAAAAAAAAAAAAACTCGATTCTTCATCTTCGACGTCATCTTCATCTTCGTTCGAATCGACTTCAGTAGGCAGAAACATTGGAGTGTATTGTTGTACCATATTTGAACAAGCATTTTTAAGCAACGCCTTTTCTTTTTTTGACATTTTTTGGGTATCTCAAATGTCAAGAATTTTAACGCCTTGAATGCCAACTTTTTTGTCGAATTCTCTTTAATTGTATCGATTGCTTCTTGGTTTTTAAGAGAGGCATTTTTAACCGTTTTAATTGCTTTAAGCTTGGTGGACTTTTGGTCTGTTGAAGATGTAGCCGCGTCCAATGAAGCCAAACTTTTTGAAGCCTTTCTACCCGGTGGACGACGTAGCGGGTCATTGCAGAATAACCTTTTTATTTTATGTTTTTGTTTGGGTAAGGGGTACCCCGGTGAATTTAATAAATATAAATATTAAGTACAAAACGATGTGAATGAGTTCCACATCAACCTCGAAACAACCTGCTAAACAGCAGAAACTACTAAATGCATATGACAAGGAAATACACATATTACTCGCAAGGTTTGTACCCGTTTGTACATTATCGGCTTCAAGATCGATGGGTTTTTCGTCGTCTTCGAACATACGTTTGTTTCCCACTACCCCTTGGCTCCGTAAAAAACTTCGGATAATGTCTTAGAATATCCCAACATTGCTCGTAAATAAATTTACGACCATTCTCATTTTGTGCACAGTGCCTTCGGGTGGCGACTAAAACGTCATTTTCGTTTGCACCGCTTTGGGGTTGAATCTCGGTTTAGTGTTTGTAAAGGGTGTTGAATATTTTTACGTTGGGTGCAATTTTGTTCCACTTGCAATTGAGTTGTGAATGATTACGTTCTTCGGAAATGCACGAATTATAGCCCCTAATGACTTTTTTCCAAAAAGTTTTATTGGTTTGATTCTTCCAATTACACCATTTTTGGAGCAATGCACCCACCGTTCGGCCAAAATTCGAGCTTCCTCATCGGTCCACTGAACTTTATTTCTTTTCCTTTCGCCTTTTTGGGTTCGGTTTGTGGTTGCGTTTCGGGTATAGTTTCATCAACTTGAGTCTTTTCGGTCTCGTCGTCTAAATCGTTTGGTGGATTGAAGTTTGGGTTGGGAATTTTTTTTTGGTAAAGGGCAAAAAGTTTATCCGGTAAATATACTCCCAAAAGCGTTTAAGTACAAAGGATGTGAGTGAATCCCACATCTTAGCCCGTTGCATACGCAAAAAAAAGACTACATAACAAGGACACAACCACAAAGCAACATTTGACTCAACAAAGACATCAAATAACAACCACTTTACACCTTTTATTTTACCACTCTTCCTATGATGAAAACTCATGAAATCAGCCACTTCATTATCAGGAGGATCAAGAATATCATCTTCATAGATCACAAATGTTAGCGCTAGGACAATGTGTATACCAATTATCTCTCTCTCTAAAATCTAGGGTTTTTGGCGATTTCATGGAGGATTAATCGAATGACAAATCTATTCATGATCTGCAAATTGTAATCCGTTAGTTTTGTTCCTAATCACTCATTTAAATTTCTCATAATCTAGTGTGGTTTTTTCGGGTCTTGATTTGTTACGAGAGAGATGAAGAATTCGGCTAGCAAAAAGAAAAAAAAGAAGACGCAATCCTTTAATGGATCAAAGAGTGATGGTGCTGCAAGTGATGGTGTATCATCATCTGATTCGAATGGTAATAAGTCGTTAAATATATCAAGTGATGCCCCTGGTCAAGATGCCTTCATGGCCACAGGAAACCCTAATCTTATGAAGAGTGATGCGGCAAGGGTTTTTACCTTTAATCCGCAACACTTTTTTTTTGGGTAAAAGGGAGTACCCCGGTAAATATTATAAACAAAGATAAAACGTTACAATATAATGTGGAAATCCACAAAAGCCTAGACTAAACAAAAAGCCTAAGCATATATACTTGACAGGCCAAGTATATAACAACCAGAACACAACCAAAGAATAACCATACTAAATCCAAATAAACCAAGCAATAATCCACTGCAAATGCATGAAAACCAAACTAAAAGAAATCAGCCCCCTCTAACGAGGGAGTTCGGAATCTTCCAAATCTCCATAGCCCGCATAACACTGACAGAAGGCTTGAATTTAAAGGAAAACAGCTTGAGCCGAACCACTTCTAGAATTGAAGACACCACCTGATCTTTAGAACGATGTTGATTCTTGAATAACCTGAGATTGCGTTCATACCAAATAACATAAGCGGATGCCCCAAGAAGAAGTTTGAAAACAATGCTTCTAAACGATTTACGAGCAGCAATCGGTTTGATCCAATCTAGACAATCCATCAAACAAACGGACTGAAGATTGAACCTAGCGAATGCCATTACCTCCAGCCAAACCTATGAAGAAAAGGTACACTCAAAAAACAAATGCGAATGAGAGTCAGGTTGGGAATTACACTAAGAACACCGAAGCAGGTTTAAGTCGGTACCATGACCGACATCCCATTGCCTCAATCGATCTTGAGTCTTCAATTTACCACATATAGCAAGCCACAAATGAATAGAATGCCGAGGAATACACAAAGGATACCAAACAATTGAGGTCCAATCCACTTTATTATCACGAGGCCGAATAGTCTCCCATACCTGATTGATTCGAAAATCAACCAATTCACCTCCATTAAGCCTCCAACATAACTTATCCATATGATCAGACAAATTCAGAATTGGAAGATGAGAAAGGATAGGGAATTTCGAGAGCCATGACAGAGGCCAGGACCATGAACCATCAACAAACACATCAGCAATAGAGTCTGTTATCTGAAAATCCCTCGTAATGGCAAACGAGATATATATCGGAACAATGGACAGACCGCGTCCCACGTGTCAAACCAAACCGAAATAGATCTACCATTACCGATACGATACCAAAAATGATTCCTAAAGGAATCTCGCAACTGAAGAATTTTCTGCCAAGAAGCTTATAAAAGTAAATCCACCTCACCCACATTGACTCCTTACAGATTAGTAAGTGCCAAATGTGTTTTGCTATTAAGGTTTTATTCCAAACATCAAGTCTTTTAATGCCAAGACCACCTTCATCCTTAGAAAGACAAATCACCTTCCACGAAACCTTTGCTTTACCCTTCTTCATTTCTCCTTGACACCATAGAAAGCCTCTGATTAGCCCTTTAATTTCTTTAATAATTCTTGCCGGAAGAATGAACAGAGCTGCCCAATATCCTTGTAATGCAGACAAAACCGAAGAAACCAATTGAAGTCTCCTTGCGAATGAAAGCCACTTGTTTTTCCAATTTCCAATACGATTACGGACCCTTTCCACCAAAGGCTTACAATCACGAGATAATAGCCTAGAAGATATAAGCGGAACGCCCAAATACCTAACTGGAAGCTGACCTTCTGTTAATGGCATAATAGGCAAAATACTATTCCGAACTGAAATAGGCACGCTACAAAAATAAGCTGTACTCTTAGGAAGACTTGGCGCCAACCCCGAAACTCCAGTAAACTCATTCAGAGCGTTAGAGATAACCTGAACAGAATGGACATTACCTTTGCAAAATAAGAACAAGTCATCAGCAAAACAAATATTAACAATATTTTGCATGTCACAACAAAGATGATAATCAAAACCATCTGAATCTACAACCTTTCTTTTAATCAACAACATTAGAATCTCCATAACCAGAGTAAAAAGATAAGGAGATAACGGATCTCCTTGACAAAGACCCCGTTCCCCTTTAATATAACACCCCTCATTCAGTATATGAATATTATACAATTTAACTTGGAAGCGTTGACTTAAAACTTAGTTTATTAATATACATCATAAAAAGTGTATAATATTTTTCAAACTAGATACACAATAGTTTAAAACTATTGAAACCACATTACACAAACGGGGTATTATATTTTACAAAACAAGGTTTATACAAAATCATATCAGAGTCGCAAGTCGTCAAACATTCCCTGCCGAAGCATCCACTTCCTGACTACCCACATAGTAAACAAAATCTGCAAGAAGTAATATGAGGGATTAGCACAAAGCTAAGTGAATAGATTTATCACACACAATTCAACTTAGCTTAACTATGAGTTTACACCAAATAATCGTAAACACACATATTTCAATGAGGATCGGTGGCTCTTGGGATATCATAATACCCGGGGATTCCCAAAGAACACTTAACGTCAATCTTGATAAACCAAGATCTATCTAATAAACTATTAGATAAACACAGTTTTGAATGATTACTAAGAAGTTTGCGGAATAACACTTAGTAATACAATGAAGATCAATAACAGTATATTAAGACAGAATAATAGAAAGCTTCAATCTTATTAATGATAAGACGAATACACTGAAATGTATTAGGGTTACAAAACCTTGAAGCTGCGCAAAAACTCATAACCTAATCTAGGTTAAGGATCTCTATTTATAACACATAGAGTCCTGCTAAACAATCTCCTATAATTATGGAAGCAGTTACAATCCATAATTATTCAAACTCTAACTTCCCTCCTATTCTAGATATAAACAGTGTTAACTACCACAACTATACAAACAGTGGTAATTCCTATAACAGTGTTAACACTTGTACAATTTACTAGACTAATATACCAATAGTGGTAACTAGCCTAAGCAGTGTTAACTGTTGTAAACAAGCTAACAGTGATAACACTAACAGTTGAAACTCTTGTCTTCAATCTTCAATAACAGTTGTAATCTTCTACTAACAGTGGTAACCACTTCACCAACAGTGGTAATCCATGAAGACTTCAACTAACAGTTTTAACTCTGAAGACAGTGGTAACCAACAGACTAACAGTTGTAATACCAGTAGTAACAATAACACTAACAGTGTTAATACCTTGTGCATTCTTCAACAACAGTAGTAACAGCAGAAATCTTATTTCCCAACAATCTCCCCCTAAACTTAATCTGTCCCCAACAGAATTAAGTTTCTCTTGATTTTTTCAAGTTGACCTCTTTCCAACAATCTTTCAGAATAACTATCTTTGATCTCTGTGTCTTCTCTCATACTCTTCTTTCTTATGAATCTGATTCAAGATCATATATACCAAATCCTCTGCCAAATCATTGTTGAATGACACAGATAATTTAGCATGCCTTAAGCTTCTTAACAAACTCAAACTCATATCATATTCTCTGTCAGTGAGCATCCAAATCATAGTAGCATCATCAAAAATAACTTGATGAACACCTGGATTGCTAAGATAGATCCACTGCTTTACATTTCTGAAAGTATTGAACTCAAACATGAATCTTTCTGGCTCATACATCATTGAAATCCCAGACCATACACCCAATTCATAAACACTATCAAACTTCTTGGTGCTTAGTCCTTTCTCAGATCCAATCTCATATATTCTGTTCAAGTCCTCTCTAACAATCACCCTGATCAACTCTTTAAATGACCTCCAATATGAGACAGAAGTATCTGCCCTTTCAACTCTAATTTTCTCACATTTAATTGGAATTGAAAATTTTACAACAGACCAATCAATGATTCCAGGAGAGTTATCAGGTGGAAGATGTACCTGTAAAGGTTGCACCACAATCAAGTCATCCAAATTCAACTTATTCTTAGGCAGATCAGGGATTGATGCAAGTTCTTGTCTTCTCTTCTGTTTATGCTCAGAACTTATTCTTTCCCTTTCCTTTTCATCTTCTATCTGTTTATCAACTTTTTCTTTCTTTTTCTTTTCTCTTTCTGCTTTTTCTTTGGCTTTCTTATATTCTTCTGCTCTCTTAGCAGCCTCAGGGTTTAGAAATGTATCCCTATCCCAGATTCTTTGTAGATTCTCAAGAAACATGGCATTAAGTCTTACAGTTGAAATGTTGCCACCTCTTAACTTCAAAATCAGATTTCTTTTATGTTGAGCCTTTGTCAATGGTTTATTCCTTTTAGCAGCAGCTTTGGCAGCTCTAGTCTTTTTCATTTTATCTGCCTTCTTTTTCTTAAGTTGTTCCACTAGATATTCAATATCATCTTGCTTTTGCTCTCTCAGCTGTGCTTCATCCCACTCATCAACCTGTTCCTTAGTCATTTTCACAAATTTATCATGTTCTATCTCAACATCAATCATTTCCTCTGCTAGCACTTCTGCATTTATCTCAGCAAATAACCTCTGTGCATATTCATCATCATTCATTGTAGCTTCAGGAGGCATGGTTTTCTGCTTTTTCATTTTTGGCTCTTCCTCCAAGATACCCTTACCCTTATCCTTAGGGTCAATCTTGGGCATAGCTTGTGCAGCAGCAGGTGCAGTAGTAGGTTCTCTAATCTGAACTGGAGGTAAGGTGGTGATTTTATGCTTCTTAGCTTTGACAGACTGCACAGGAATTGATTTATGCCTTTTAGCCTGTGGAGTCTTCTCTTTCTCTTGTTGTTTCTCACCTTCAGGAATTGGTGTTTCCATCTCTATATCCTCATCAATGTGATCACCAACACCATCGTCATTCTGTTCATCATCACCCTTCTTACCATCATCTTTCTTTTCCTCATCACCTTTATTTGTCCAATATTTCTCCCCCTTTTTGAAAGCAGTCTCTGCAGAGTCACCTTCAACTACCACATACTTCTTCCCTTCTTTCAAAACCTTAACAACAATATACTCCAGTTGAGCAACCCTCTGCTGTAGATTTGCAATCTGTTCATCCTTCTTTTTGTTGTTTCTCCTTTCCACCCTAAACTTCTCCCACACATAGTCTATCATTCTTGTCAATTCCAGGTTAGTTCTAGCCTCATCACCATCAGAATGTGACTTCCTAGGTGAATCATTGACAGGTGCATCAAAACCTGTATCATACCTAGTATGATCAACAGATTCCCCTTGGTTATTGGTACTGGGACCACCAAAATCATCTACAGGAGTAGAATCATGTTTTGGTGTTGTCTCTGCTTGGGTCTTATTGATGTTATTTCTGTCCTGCTCTGCCAGTGGGCTAGAAGCAGTAGAAGCAGCCCTTACAGAATGGTCACCCCTCTCCTCATGGACCACATGCTGTTCATGACCCCTGTCATTGGACTGAGATGACTGAGCAACATGATCCTCAGTCACCTGTTGTGTAGCCCTTTTGGCTTTTCTGGTGTAAGTTGTAGTGAATCTGTTCCCTTGTTGTTCATTGTTACCCCCAGATGTTGTGGGATAAGAAGGAATGGGTTGTTCCATTCTTTCAACAACTGGTTCAGCTTCTGTTGGTGGTACAGATGCTGTGGTGGAGGGTGCAGGAAGCATTGTTGGAAACAATGCTGTTACCCTCCCAGAAAACATAACACCTTTGATAGAGGTATCTCTCTTCATATTTGAAAATACTTTTGGTTTAAAAGAAGAGATACCTATTATCTTATCTAAGGCTGGCAACTCAGATATTTGTTCATTTAGAAAACATTGCACAAACCTTGGATACATTAAAAATTTAATTTTAGGTTGGTTAATGTTTCTTAGCATACCAGCAAAAATAAAGTTGGAAAAATTAAAGTTTTGACCAGTAGCTAAGCATACCAATGCATATGCTACATTACTGCTAAATTGTTCAAAAGATGAACGTTTGGATGATAAACAGTGCAGTAATGTATGGATTAGAAATCTCCATTGGTATGAAAACATAGTTTTCTGAAAAACATACCCACCCAAGTTCCCCTCATATCCCATTCGTTGTAAATTAAAGTATAAAGCTTCATCAGAAATTGAAGTTATACCTTCTTCATCCTGAAGATGAAGAGAAGAACGAATGGATGCTTCAGAAATAACCACTTGGTGCCCAGCAACTGTAGAAACAATTTTTGGAACACCTGCTTCTTCCTCAATCTTTGCTTTAACCCAGAATTCATTAATATGATCACATGAAATTTTGGGTGAAACAGTAAGCGCATGGTGAATGGTAGAATTACGCAAAAAATCAATGATCTCTATGTAATCATTGGCTATTGAGGGTTTTACCAGATAGGCAATCATGTTATGATCCTTGCCTAAAGCGAGTTGAGGTGTTGTTGATGAAGAAGAAGCCATGAAGAATTTGTGTATGATTTGCGATAGCAGTGGTTATAGGGTTTATGAAATCAGTGGTTATGAAAGCGTAAAAGAAAATGTACTAGTGTTGGGGGTATTTATACTGTTAGTTTCAATGACCTAATTTGAACACTAACAGTGGAAATCATTCTAAAACAGTGGAAACAATAAGAACTAACAGTATTATACATGTGAATAATACTAACTTTGGTACACTAAGTGAATGGAAATAACCCCTGACCAAAGGAATTATTACTCAACACTAGTGACTGCAATAGTATTACTAGGTTTTTTTTTTTTTTTTTTTTTTTTTTAATTAATAGAACGAACAGAAAGATAAACACTGATAGTGAAATTTCAACTTGATAGTATAAACAGTGATAACTGATTATACTAACAGTGTTAAGATTTACACTAACAGTGGACATAGTGAAAACAGTGGAAACTGTTTACACTAACAGTTATATCTGAATAGTGAAAACAGTGGAAACTGTTTACACTAACAGTTATAAGTGTTTCTGCTGACAGTGATAACCTACAAAAAGTTAGTTCAACACAAACAGTGATAACAAAATAACTAACAATGAAAATAAAATAACTAACACATACAGTGGTAATTGAATAATAACAGTGATAATTAGGAAAGCCAAACAGTTGTAAGACTATTATCACTGTTAGTATCAATTACAACTACCAGCATTTGATCCTTAAGCATTATAGAGATGTTTTATAAAATAGTTATGGAAAAACAACTTAAAGAGATTTAATCAGGCCAATACTTGTAATCAGAAATGTAAATCTGCCCACATCAAAGGCTTTGGTGAACAGATCTGCAAGTTGATTGTCAGTATGGACTTTTATAATCTGAATAAGTCATTTTTCATTACAATCTCTGATAAAATGATAACGAATCTCTATATGCTTAGTTTTAGAATGTTTAACAGGATTATTGATGATGCTGATAGTAGAAGTATTATCAATATAAATAGGAGTATGTAAGAAAGTTAAACCATAATCAAGCATCTGATTCTGAATCCATAAGACTTGAGCACAGCAACTTGCAGCAGCTACATACTCAGCTTCAGCAGTAGATGTTGATACAGTTGTCTGTTTCTTGCATTGCCATGAGATTAACCTTTCTCCTAGAAATTGACATCCTCCTGATGTTGACTTTCTGTCCATGCTAGCTCCCCCATAGTCACTATCTGAATATGCTTTTAGGTCAAAAGGGGAATCTTTTGGATACCAAAGACCTAGATCAGATTGTCCTTTTAAGTATCTAAAGATTCTCTTGACAGCATACATATGTGATTATTTTGGACAGGTTTGAAATCTGGCACAGATACAAACAGCAAACATTATATCTGGCCTAGAAGAAGTTAAATACATCAATGATCCAATCATTGATCTGCACAGATGTACATCAACTTCCTCCCCCTCAGGGTCTGCAGATAGTGGCTTGTGTGTCTCCATTGGTGTACTAGCCACTTTTGATTCAGAATATCCAAATTTAGTAAGTATGTCTTTGACATATTTACTCTGATTTATGAAAGTACCATCTGAACTCTGCTTGACTTGAAGTCCCAAAAAGAAAGTGAGTTCCCCCATTGAACTCATCTGGAACTTTTGATGCATTAATTTTTCAAACTCCTTGCACATATCATCATTTGTAGACCCAAAAATGATGTCATCAACATAGACTTGCACCAGTAAAATATCACTTTGATTCCTTTTGGTGAACAGAGTCTTATCAATAGTGCCTCTTTTGAACCCATTCTCTAATAGATACATAGATAAAGTCTCATACCAAGCCCTGGGGGCTTGATGCAGTCCATATAATGCCTTATCCAATCTGCAAACTCTATCAGGATAGCTAGGATCTTCAAATCCAGGTGGTTGACACACATACACCTCATCATCAATCATGCCATACAGAAAAGCACTTTTGACATCCATTTGATAGACTGTGAAACCTTTAAATGTAGCATATGCTAGGAATAGTCTAATGGCTTCTATCCTTGCAACAGGAGCAAAGACATCATCATAATCAATCCCTTCTTCCTGTGTATAACCTTGTGCCACCAGCCTTGCCTTATTCTTGATTACAATCCCTCTTTCATCCTTCTTGTTCTTGAAGATCCATTTGGTGCCAATTGCCCTTTTTCCCTTTGGCATATCTACTAGTGTCCACACATTCTGAATCTTAAACTGTAACAACTCCTCTTGCATTGCCTCAATCCAACTAGGGTGTTTAAGAGCTTCTACTACCTTCTTAGGTTCTACTGGAGAAAGAAAACACACATATAGAGATGTATGTATTTCTTCTTCAGTGACAGTAGTTTGCTGTCTTGTTTGTACACCACTGTTAACATCCCCAATCACCTGTTCCAGAGGATGATTTTTGTTCACATGAAAATTAGATGTTGATGTCTCTGGAATGATTTCCTCCAAATTGGTAAGATTACCATGCTGCTCTGAACTTTCATTGGAAGGTGTTTCAATTTGTTCTGAATCCTCCATAATCTGAGATGATGTTTCTGGTGGTTCTTCTGTCTCCAAATGCTGTGATGACTGTGACAGATCAGAAGAAAACACCTCTGGAGGATCAGGAGTCCAGATTGGAAAGATAATGTACTCCAAAGACTCTTTATTCTTTTCTGTGGACATATCTGATGTAGCCTCACAAACTCTATCTGCTTTACTTGATGTGGTACCTGTGCATGTACCTGTACTAGGATTGACAGTTGTATATCTAAAAGCAGTGTTAAGAGCATCAATATCAAACAAAGACTTAGGACCTATTCCATCAGGATTAATGATATTCTCATTAAAAGTGACATTCATTGATTCTTCTATGACTCTGGTCCTTTGATTGAAAACCCTATATGCTTTACTCTGAATAGAGTATCCTACAAATACACCCTCATCTGCTTTGCTTTCAAACTTTCCTAGATGATCATTGGTATTCAAAATAGTACAAGGACATCCAAAGGATTTTAAGAAACTAACCAGTGGTTTGTTTTTAAACAACAGCTCATATGGGGTTTTGAAATAAGGCTTAATTACAGTTACCCTATTCTAAACATAACAAGCTGTGCTAACTGCTTCTGCCCAAAAAGACATAGGTAGTTTTGCATTAGCTAGCATGGTTCTTGCAGCCTCAATTAGTGTCCTATTCCTTCTTTCAGCAACTCCATTCTGTTGAGGAGTTCTAGGTGCACTAAACCCTCTCTTAATGCCTTTTTCATCACAGAATTTATCCATCTCATAATTTTTAAATTCTGTTCCATTATCACTCCTGATGATTTTAACTCTTTTATCTAATTGGTTCTCAATCTTAGTTATAAATGATCTAAGTATTTCACCTGTCTCATCTTTTGTTCTAAGAAAGAAAACCCATGTAAATCTGGTATAATCATCAATTACAACAAGGCAATAAGATCTTTTTCCCATACTACTTATACTTGTTGGTCCAAATAAGTCCATATGCAATAAGTATAGAGGAGTACAGTTTGAATTCACTGCTTTGGACTTAAAAGAAGTTTTGTGTTGCTTCCCCTTTAGACAAGAAACACAATGATCATCACATGAATAGACCTTCTCAGGTAAACCCCTAACAAGCTTGTTTTTGACAAGTTTATTAATGGTTTTGTAATTCATGTGACACATCCTTCTATGCCACAAAGTAGACTCATTTAAATTTGCTTTAGAAATCAGACAGTTTAAATCAGGTTGAGGTGCCATATTTGCTAAGTCACACTTATAGACATTATCTTGCCTAGGAATTCTCATTAAAATCATATTTTCTAGAATTTTGAACTCCTTAGACAGAATAAGACATTCAGTGTCAGTAAAATGAACAGGGTTCTTTTTATCTGTGATTTGACTCACACTTAGCAAATTGTACCTCAACTGTTCCACATAATAAACATTTTCAAAGCTTAACTTGGCACTTTGAACAACTCCTTTGCCTGTGATCCTTCCACCTTTTAGATTGCTTCCAAATGCTACATATCCACCATCAAATGATTTGAAGTTCTGTAGCTTTTCCTTATCTCTAGTCATGTGCCTTGAGCAGCCACTGTCGATATGCCATAAACTTCTTGGCTTGCCCTGCACACAAACAAACACAGAGAAAATTAATTTCTCTTGGGAACCCAAATCAATTTGGCTTTGGGTTTCCCTGATGCATCAAGGTAATCAACTTTCTTGAAGATTATTGATTTTGATGCATTGTTAGATTTTGAACATCTGGGAACATTTGATTGAAAAGGTGTCCAAATCCAACTAATTTTAGACTTTACAGTGGGTTTTGGTCTAACAGTGTCAACTGAAGGTCCAAAGTTATGTCTAACAGTGTTAAACCTGTTATAACTGTTATTATGTCTAACAGTGGTAAAATAATTAACATTCTTAGTATTCCTTACAGTGTTATTTCATCTACCAGTGGAAACTGTTGAATTAACAGTGTTAACAGTTTTAAAAGGTTTCCCACTGTTTGCTTTAACTCCTTTTTCCACGGTTTTAGTCTTTAAACTGTTGGCTAAATCTTTAGCTTTTGTTCCTGCAGTGGAAACCTTTGCAGCAGCCATAGCTTGATTTGCCCTATAATTCATCTTTCTAGCAGCAGTTGTATGATTAACTTTTGATTTAAAATTTTGTTTGTTAACCATATTAGCTGCTGTCCATGGCTTTTTCACATTCTTTTGATATGTTTTTGGATTATGAAAACACTCATGTTGAAGATGATTATTTCTGCCACATATAAGGCATAACTTTTCTTTAATCACGGTAACATTATTCCCCAGTTTTTGAGTCACCATTTGGTTCCAATTCCTTTGGTTACCTCTAGGAAGATGTTTTTGAAAATTTTGGGATTTAGAAAAGCTATCCTTACACTTGCACTTATCACATGTATTCACAGCAGTTGTATGATTCACAGAAACAGTTGTTTTCACAGGATTCCTAACCTTCCTTTGAAAATTCCTAGGTGTGTTAGGTGTGATTTTCTCATGTTTTTCATGATGTTTTTCCTTCTCTTCAAACATTTTCTTACCCTCTTCTAGTTTATTAACTTTTAGTTCTGTAACTAGACCAGTAATACTATTGCTGCTTTCACAAGATGATTTATCAGATTTATTGAACACATTAACATTACATTCAGATGTATCACACTCTTCATCATCTTCCTCAGTCCACTCATGAATTTCAACTTCATCAATGTTTACATCTTCTTTTAAACTATTAACTGGGTCAACCTTTTTAACATCATCATTTAATCCTTCTTTAAGTAAATTTAAATCAAATTCAGTTTTTGAAGGAAAATAGTTATTGTTATAAGGAGGAGGTACATTATTGTATCCTAACCCAGTCTTGAGTTTATCATGAATCTGAGAATTGATAAGTTTATTTACACTTTTAGATGCATTTTCTAAGTTACTTACATTAAGTCTTATGCTATCTCTTTCACATGTGACCTCAGCAAGTTTCTTAGTTAATAATTCTACTTTATCTTTAAAAGTGTCTCTCTCCCACCTAGCATACTCAATATCATATTTAAACTGTGTTGCATTATCTTCAAATGCCTGAATCTGTTTTTCAAGATTTTCTATTACAGAGATTGTGTGTCTACTTTTGATTTCACACTGTTTTAGCTCATCACACACTTTCTGGTTATGATCTCTATAATGTTTCACAGTTTGTTTACACACAGTTGAGCACAATTTTATTTGTACCTCATAAGGAACTTCAGATTGCTTGTCAGATTCTGCTGTTGCCATGAAGCATTGATTCTTCACTTCATGCTCTTCCTGATCACTCCAATCCCATCCACATCCATCAACAGATACCAGTGCATTTGATGAAGTATCTTGGATTGGCACATTCTTAGTCTGACCAACATTTCCTCCACTTCTCTGGACAGTTCCTCTCTCATTCTGATCAACCTTAGGACTTCTGCACTCCCTAGCAAAATGTCCCATCTTGTGACAGTTGAAACATTCAACTTTGCTTTTATCAAACCAGCTTGCATCACTCCTCTTCTGTGCAAAGTTATTCCTACCAGTTCTTTGCATAAACCTTTTTGCTCTTTGTGTGATTAAAGCAATCTGGAGTTTGATATCCATCTCTTCTAGATCATCTCTGAAAGTGCCTAGTGCTTGGATCTAGATGACAATTGACAGTAATTGATAGGCGGAATCAATCAATTACACTTGATGCTAACAAACACAAACCGAAACAATGATATTCAAACAAAGAAAACTCGTTTATTAGCTTGTATTGAGTATAGGGATCGATTATAGAGAAACTAAGTCGACAAATTGTGCTAGGGTTTCGTCAACCCTAGGCTAAAACCCGTAGGTTTGTATTTATACTAAAACACAGCCGACATGCGTCACTTGTGTAAGTGTCGCATGTGGCCGCCTTAATGCGTCACTTACCTAAGTGTCGCTATGCGTCACTCAATCAAGTGTCGTTATGCGTCACTCAGGCAAGTGTCGCCTAAACTAAAACACGAGTGTCGCATTAACAAAAACTATATTTCTATTAAGTAACAAACGACACTAATTACAACTCGATAGACCAACTGACAGACACTCAAAGATGCATCAACAATCTCCTTCAAACTGATCTAGATCTTCATTAGTAAGTGATGAATTCACATTACTAGCAAAGAAAGATTCTAAGATTTGATCATTAGAATGATTAGTAATAGATCCACTTCCTCTAGTCCCATAGGATGACCCTTTCTGACTTGATTCAGCCTTTGATCCAGACCCTGCCATAGACATAAAAGCAGAATTATTGTTGTTGCTCCCATATCTCACCTTCTTGATCTCTACCTCAGCTTCAAAATTCCTCAGATCATTGTATATATCTTCTAATTCCTTGGCTTCCAGATCTGTACTCTGCCTTAAACCAACAGTATACATGGTCCATTCATCTTCCAAGGACCTCAAAAACTTCCTGTTCAAATCATCTTTGTCAATTTTCACTTGATGATTTTCCAGATCTCCTACAAGCTTTGAAAACCTATCAAAGGTTTGAGTCAGAGTTTCTGACTCTGCAGAATTAAAGTTCTCATATTGTTGTGTCAACATAGATCTTTTATTCTTTTTGGTGTTATCATTACCACCAAATCTCTTCTCTATTGCTTCCATTAAAACTTTAGCATCTTGACATGCTTCAAAACGCCTTTGATATTCATTAGGAATAGATAACAATAGAGTACTCAAAGCTTTGTACTCTATAGATCTGACTTTTCTTTCTGCCTCAGATGTTGGTGGTGATCTTGGCTGTGGAACACCATCACTGTTGAGGGTCACTGGAGGACCATTAACCACTACTTCCCACATCTGATAATCTGTGAGAAGCATATATTGTCTGATTCTGTTTTTCCACAGATCAAACTCATCAGGTCTAAGCATTGGGATCTTAGTGACCTGAATTCCTTCACTACCTTCTGCCATTGCTTTGATTTATTGATTATAAAAATGATCAATAAAACAGTGAAAATGATCTTCTTGGATTCAAAACTAAAACCCGCTCTGATACCACTTGATAAACCAAGATCTATCTAATAAACTATTAGATAAACACAGTTTTGAATGATTACTAAGAAGTTTGCGAAATACACTTAGTAATACAATGAAGATCAATAACAGTATATTAAGACAGAATAATAGAAAGCTTCAATCTTATTAATGATAAGACGAATACACTGAAATGTATTAGGGTTACAAAACCATGAAGCTGCGCAAAAACTCATAACCTAATCTAGGTTAAGGATCTCTATTTATAACACATAGAGTCCTGCTAAACAATCTCCTATAATTATGGAAGCAGTTACAATCCATAATTATTCAAACTCTAACTTCCCTCCTATTCTAGATATAAACAGTGTTAACTACCACAACTATACAAACAGTGGTAATTCCTATAACAGTGTTAACACTTGTACAATTTACTAGACTAATATACCAACAGTGGTAACTAGCCTAAGCAGTGTTAACTGTTGTAAACAAGCTAACAGTGATAACACTAACAGTTGAAACTCTTGTCTTCAATCTTCAATAACAGTTGTAATCTTCTACTAACAGTGGTAACCACTTCACCAACAGTGGTAATCCATGAAGACTTCAACTAACAGTTTTAACTCTGAAGACAGTGGTAACCAACAGACTAACAGTTGTAATACCAGTAGTAACAATAACACTAACAGTGTTAATACCTTGTGCATTCTTCAACAACAGTAGTAACAACAGAAATCTTATTTCCCAACAAATCTGTATGGCCAATACAGAAACTACTGGTTATTAAACTCATACACAGGTCTCAAACACAACAAATGAATCAAAACCTGTGTAATTCACATAATAACCAAAATTCCAACTACACGTTGACCTCAATAATCTGATACACATATATTCACATATCACGTAGATTCATAGTCAATAATCAAGACTAAACAGTCTAACACATATCTACGTTTACTTGTTGCAACCAAACAGTTACAACTAAATCAAAAGGTGAGTTCTAAATCCACTCACCGATACCTCTGACGTCTCCACACTCAGGATTCTGATATCACTGAGTCTTAGGTTGATCTGAAATAGAAAATCAAATATAAGTTAGAAATTCGTTCCATAATCATCATCAGAGCATATTTATTAAATCAGGTAATCCCTGAAGTCTAGTCAAACAAAAGTTCATTCAAAATGAAATTAGAAAATCCTGAAATGACGTTTAAAAACTGAAAAATGCCATTTTCGGGCCCTAGATGACCCCGAATGGCCAAAAACTGCCTAGACTCTTAGAATAGAGCCGGGATCATTAGGTCGTTTCCGAGTGACCATGCGAATTTCAATCCAATCCGAGTTAGTGAAATTGTCACATGTCCGTTACCCCGAACAGACTTACGCATTTTCAAAATTTGCGAAATAAAAATCTTTAAAATTCTCATTTCGCAGTCTTTTCAACTCGCAGGTCAACTCGGTTCGCAGAGACTCGACTCGCAAAGTTAACTCGGTTCGCACAGCCATCTCGACTCGCAGAACTCAATTCGCAGAGGCAAACTCAACTCGCTTCGCAAGTTCAACTCGCAAAGCAATATCTCGGTTCGCAAGAGCTCGGTTCGCTTCGCAGAACTCGGTTCGCAGGATGAACTGGGTTCTTCGAGTTTCGCTGTTCTTACGAGATTTACGAACCAAAACTCATCAAAACTTCAAGGAATTCAATTCTGTGATTTCTAATACATCTACTAACATCATATACCACCTAATAACACCAAATAGCAACATAACAACCTTTAATTTGGTTTAATCACTCAAAACCCCAATTTATAAAACTCAAAAATGAACTCACTTCTTGGTGAAGATGAAGATGATATGATACAGATGATGATGTTGCTGTTCTTGAAATCAGAATCACAGGTTTTCTTGAATTCAATTTGTTTATGGTATTTTTGGAGTTGTGAGTTTACCAATGGAAATAAAGAAGAAGAAGGAGACTTGGAAACATAAGGATACTAAGGTCGGTTTAACAACCGACTTCACATATAAGATGGTATAATTTTTATACCCGTTCTAAATCTATTGTCTGGAACCTAAAAACCATTTGCGAGAAATAGTATTTTGTTTTACCGTCATCTGTAATAATTTAAAACAACTAATAGTTTACTATTCACAATAAGTCCTAAGACTTATTTACTTAAGTTTCACAAGTAAAATAATTAATATCAAGTAATTCCTAAAAACAATTTAAATAACTAATTTAAATAAAGGAATTACCAGACCCGGAAAGAGGGTGTTACATTTAAAGAAACCATAAGACTGTCCATGGATACAGACGGAATATGAAACTGTAGTGACACAAGTCATAATCATCTTTACCATATGAGGGTGAAAACCAAATCCCTGTAAAATGCTCCTTAGGAAAGACCAGTCCACCGTATCATACGCTTTTTGGATATCCACCTTAAAAGAATATTATCCCCGCATTAACTCCTGGGTTAAAAGAATATTATTAGATATAGATCTTCCAGGAACAAAAGCCGATTGGTTCTCGCTAACAACATCTCCCAAGGCCCCTTTAATCCTATTAGTAAGAACCTTACTAATACAATATATCACATTACAAAGCGAAATAGGCCGAAAATCAGAAATGGTAGATGGGGTAGTTACTTTCGGAATTAACACAATAGAAGTGTGATTAATTTCCTTAAGTAAACAACCATTCATAAAGAAATCCCGAACAGCCAAGTAGACATCCTCACCCATATTATTCCATGACTTTTTAAAGAAAGCCGCAGAGAAACCATCGGGACCCGGAGATTTATTATCCTCTATGGAAAACATAGCCTGTCGAACCTCCTCTCTCGTAACATCACGAACCATGGCATTGGCTTTGCCAATAGGGATTTTCTGAGAAAACAACCCTTGAACCTCTAAAGGCTTACTATTACCTCTCTGTCCTAAAAATTTTCTATAATGATCCACAAAGGCAATAGGAACCATGACGAATATTATTGGAATCCATCACAACATTAATCCGGTTACGACTAGTCTTTTCTTTTACCACATTGTGGAAATACTTCGTATTACCATCACCTTCTCGGAGCCAGTCAATTTTGGATTTCTGTTTAAGGTACCGCTCTTCATCAATAACCGCCTGCTTATAAGCCATAAAACAATGACCACCTTCCTCCCTTAAATCAATCCTATCAGGATAGTCATCTAGTTCCTTTTGAACTTTATCAAGCTCGAAACGAAGCCGAATAACCTTATCATGTAAATTACCCAGTTGTCGCATAAGTCTACGTAAAGGTTTTTTCAAAGCTTTCAAACCACAAGTAATCCAAAACATATTGAAACCCCCCCCCCCCCCCCTCGGAACCTTCCAAACCTCTTCAACAATCTTTAAAAAATCTGCCTTATGAACTAATAAGTTGAAAAATCTGAAAGGTTCAGGGGTCCTACCAATAGACAACAGGACTCTCATCACCGCTGGAGTATGATCAGAAATACGGTATGGCTGAAAAAGAGCAACTAAACCCGGCCATGAAGCAATCATTTCCACGTTACCCATCACTCTGTCAATCTTCCTCAAAGTTCCATCATTAGTCTGAGGCTTTTGGTTCCAAGTAAAATGGAAACCGGAGCTATTTATATCCACAACATTAATGTCTTCAACACATTCTTTGAATTCCCGCATGGCAATATTATAGCAAGAAGAGCCAACAGAAGAATCCTCGAAATTAAGAGGAGCATTAAAATTGCCCATAATCACCCATGGTCTCCCATTAATATACTGATTATGCCTGCGTATATTGTACCACAATTCTCTCCTATGAATGTGAGAATTCCCCGCATAGATAAACGAACAAAAGAAAACCTTGTGGACCGCACCTGACAATAAATTACCTGGTCGGAAGCACTAATGCTCATCAACTCAACCACTCCAGAATCCCAACCAATAATAATCCGCGTACCACCAATACAATGACTGACATTAGACATCCAATTCCAATGAGCAAAAATGCTCGAACAAATTGGATTTAGCTTAGAACCAAGGATATGAGATTCCAAAACTGCACAGACACTTAAATTATTATCACGAACCACATTTTTAACCTCAGTTTGTTTAGGGACCTGGTTCATGCCCCTAATATTCCAAGCAGCTAAACGAATCATTAAAACCGGGAGTGCTTGCCCCCTCAGAAGGAAAAGAGACCTTCGGATCACCCACAAAACTCACCGTTTCATTTAAGTCACCTTCCACGTCACTAACATCTTCCCCATTATCTGCTATAGATTTATCTCTATCCTTTGACTCTTTTTTTCTCCCCATCACCTCCGGAATGTCATCTGGAATGCCAACTGAATCAGAGTTTAAAGCATCAAAGCGATTAGCAACAGGCACCTGCTGTGAAGCTGGCTGCTGATTAATAGACTTAGAAGATTGTCCCTGCTCTTTCGGCCTATAGATTAACTTTGGTTTCGGATTACGAATAACAAACCCCTCATTTGCTTTATGCTGTTTACACCGAGCATTTTGCTTAGGAACCGCAAATGCCTGATTATCCACTGTCTTTTCAGCCTCATGAACCACATTACATGGGCATTCAGTATCTTTAAGTCCGAAGATCTTACACACATTACATCTTGGAGGTTTTCACCCATATTCAACTCGAACAGTATATAAAGATTTACTAATACCCTCAATCTTAGGAATAGCCACCGTTACATTTTCCTTCAAATCATTCTCCGAATCAACCTCAACCATAGCATGAGCAAAGTTAGGACGACCCCAAGCTTCCATACACATAGTACTCGTGTAAAAATCCAGCATTAAAGGTTTACCAACCTTCGTAGCAATAGCACTCAATCCAACTTCATTAAAAGCAAGCAATGGAACATTATGAAGTTTAATCCATACCGGGACTTTAGACAAGTCCTCCTTAGCCAAATCTGCATCTGAGGTCCATTTCCTAAAAATAATAGGAACCAACCGAATCATCCAAGGATTCCTTCACTAATCTGATTCATAGCATGTTCAGAATTGAACTTAAAGAAAAAGAATCCATTCGCGTGCATCATCACCCGTTCAATACCAAACTTCTTCCAAAAGTTCATAACGTAATTCCTGACAATGGGAAAAGCTAACCTTCTGCCTATGAAATACCCATACAATGTGTTTACCTACTTCTTACTAGCCTCCTTAACCGTTTCCAAAGGTATTTCCACATCAGCATCAATTCCAGACGGAGGGTCTAGATTCAAAGTACAGAACTTTACCTTTCATTTAATAGATTGATCCGTGACTTGGGCATATGACTTAAAACCCTTAGTCTGATGAGAAGCAAATGGTGACTTAACAGGATGAGTAACTGAAGTTAGTCTATCAAGACCATTAGCGCCAGGAATTCTGCCCTTATAGAACCTATCCTGCTTATCAATCAATTCATCATCACTTACATCCGTTTCATACGCATCATCCCCTTTAACATCCTCCGAGTTAGGCGTATCTAGATAGGAAGAGGGATGACCACCTACTACACCTGTGTTGTCCAATTTTGCGTTAATGGTATCATAAGGTGATATACGAGTAGCCGATCCAGGAATGGATACAGGAACCTGTGGTGTAGGAGAAATCTCCACCTGCTCGTCGACCAAACCGGTACCTACATCACCCTTATGATCATGCAAATCAGGTGTTTGAAAATCTGCGTAAACCTTATCACCATACAAACCCGATACAGGGATTTTACGAAGGTCTGAGACCTCAACCTGCTCGCCAACACTGGGAAACATTTCTGCACTTCTTGAATCATCATAATTATTAGTGGTAACCCCTAACACAGAAACAGATTGCATCACTGTAATACCTTGCGAACCAACTCTAGCCTGATTCAGACTTGAATCACTCACATTCGAGTATATTGCATCAATCGAAACAGGAATAGGGTGATTACCACTCTTATCACACCTATTAGGGTTTACCTGCGTATGACCATGAACACCACCAGCATCAGAAGTATTTGCCACGCTGCCCACATGTGCAGGCTTAGATTTATCAATATCATGATCAACATTTAATGAAGGTTTACCATGCTGCTTTCGAATGCCATCAATATTTATTTTTTCCGTAGCAAACGTAGGGACAAAATCAGAATCCGATGAAGAACCAGAACTACATTTATTACCTACACCTTTAACGTTAGCATAGCTTGGATCTTTCTTCTTCTTTTTCTTATTTCCACTCCCTCCCATGTCGAGAGTTTTACCAATCACAGAAAAACACCAGAATCAATTAATCACAGCCAGAAGATACCAGGGAAACCAAACGCTTGCAGCCCAAGAGATCAAATTAAGGTTCAAAACCCTAATCGAATACCAATAGGAGTGAGGACCAAGCAAACAATCTGAAACAAATAAAATGATCTACTTCCAGATACAAATTAACAAACAGAAACAAACCCTAAAAACCAAATTAATCGGCAACAATAATCCTAGCAGAATATGCAAAAGTCGTCCAGAAATTAAGCCAAGAAAACTTAGTTACTGGACAAATGATCAGCAACCCTATTAAGTTATTGTGCAGACATGATAATGAAAAATAATACGAATTAGGGTTTAGAAGGAAGCCATAAATCGCCAGACATTGGGAGAGAAAATTCTTTTAGTTTTATGGTTCCTAATCCGCAACACTTGGAGAGCAAGGCAGATAATTATGTGAATCCTACTATTCTTGGGCAGCAATCTAGTGCGGATCTAAACCCTAATTCGCAAAAAGTGGATATAAATCAGGAATCGAGTTTTGAATCTATGTTTGCAAAACTTAATGAGCGTTTTGGTAGGATTCGGGATCCCTATGGAGTCCGTAAGAATTTTGCAGCTTTTCAGATACCTTCTAATTCGGTGTCTGATCTAGGTGTAAGTGGTGTTGGTAACGATAGTTTAAACAAAGCTGAAGTATCAAATAATGCTTTTGGCGATCAGGTTGAGGTCAATGATCTTGGTAAAATCCCTGATTTGCAAAGTTATGGTGAGAAGGTTGATAGCGTGGATGATACTCAAGCTAGTTTGCTTAAACAAGCTTCTGTTCTTGATTATTTTGTGTTTGGTGATCCTTTTGATGAGGACAAGGGGACTGAAAATATTCATGTTAATACGGAGCCGAGTAATTTTGGGGGTGGGTATAAATCTAGTGGGATTGATAGGTTGGAGGCTGCAACTGTTGTTGTTTCTGAACCAATGCAACAGCCTACAATGGGGCCTAAATTGTATGCTGAAGTTATGGGTAATAATGTGAACAAAAAGGTTACTTTTTTTTCTTTAAATCTGGATTCTTCATATGATACGGAGGTGGATGTTGATATTCCGGTGGCTATGGTACTAGAAGCTAGTAAAAAATACTTTAACACTTTGTATGGTTTCTTTGTGGGGAAGAGATTACCATTTCCAGTCGTTCAAAATTATGTGATGAATGTTTGGAGAAAATTCGGTATAGAAAAAGTAATGATGAATTCTAATGGTTTCTTTTTCTTTAAGTATTCTACGGAGCAGGGCAAGAATGATGTTCTTGAAGGAGCGCCATGGATGATTAGATTGGTTCTAATAATTCTGAAGAAATGGTCTCCGGATGATCATTTAGCTAAAGAAGATCCGACTAAAGTCCCTGTTTGGATTAAGCTTCATGATGTGCCCCTTCTAGCATTTAATGAGATTGGATTGAGTGGAATTGCTACTAAAGTTGGGAAGCCAATCATGCTTGATTCCTATACAAGTACTATGTGCTTGGAAGCTTGGGGTCGCCCTAGTTTTGCTCGTGCAATGGTTGAAATTGATGCTAAAGTGGAGCTAAAAGTGGTTATTTCTGTGGGAATTCCTAAGCTTGATGGCTCGGGAAAAAATATTTATAATGTAAGGGTTGAGTATGAATGGCGTCCTCCGAGGTGTGATAATTGTAAAACATTTGGTCACAAGGATGCTCAATGTCCGCGGAATGTGAATCAGAATGCAGGTAAAAGGGTGGACAATACGGGGGATGTTGTTCCTCCTAAAACATACAAGCAATTAGGGAAATATGCTGACGGATTTTCTATGCCTACACAGAAACCCAAGTTTATTTATCATCCCAAAACTTCTGGTAATGTCCAAAAATCAGTGCAACCGAATCAGTATATCAGGCCGATTGCTTTGGGAAATAAATTTGGTGTTCTTGAGAATCAAGGAGTTGATGGGGGTCAATGTTCTAATGTTGGAAGTGGACAAGGTATGGAAAAATGATTAAATAAGGATAAAGTTATGACTGAGGAGGATTCTGATGATGAGGTAGAGCATATTTATGATGAGACGGCAGATTTTGTAGCTTCTGCTAGTAGCATAAAAATATATTTTGAGGGGGCAAGCACTCCCGGACAAGAGGGTGATAATGTTTAGTCTAGCATCCTGGAATATTCGGGGGTTGAACCGCACCCCAAAACAAAAGGAGGTTCGTCAAGTGATTCATGAAAATCACTTAAGTGTTTGCGGGATTCTAGAATCACATGTTGATATTTCGAATTTACAAACTATTTGTCAGAAGGTGTTTCATAAATGGGAATGGACTTCAAATGGGCACATTTGTACTAAAGGCTCACGTATAATTCTAGGATGGAATCTGGATATGGTTGATGTAATGGTTCTATTTGCTATTGATCAGGTTATGCACACTCAAATTGTGGTTAAACATGACCAAAAGGCATTCTATTGTTCCTTTGTTTATGCTGATAATTACTATATTCATCGTAGGGAGTTATGGCATAATCTTCGGTTGCATAAATTGTTTGTTAGGGGTAAGCCTTGGGTTATTCTTGGAGATTTCAATGTTGCTCTTAATATTGATGACCATTTGTTAGGAGCTAAGTGTGATTCTGCTATGAATGATTTTAAAGATTGTGTTGAAACTTTGGAAGTTATGGATACTAATAGTACAGGTATTCACTTTACCTGGACTCAGAAACCGAGAGGCAATGGTGGAACAATGAAGAAGATTGATCGTGTTATGAATAATATGGAGTTTAGTGACACATATCCGAATGCGTTTGCTATTTTTAACCATATAGAATCTCTGATCATACTCCTTTGTGTATTGAAAATTCCAACGAATCAAAAATCGAAGCCTGGTCCATTTAGATTCTCTAATTTTCCGGTTTATAAAGAGGGTTTTAATGATTTGGTTAAGAGAATATGGTCGACTGATGTAGATGGTCATAACATGTTTCGGGTGGATAAGCGAATGAAATTTTTGAAAAACCCCCTTCGTAAATGGTTGTTTGATCAAGGCAATATAAATAGTCGAGTTGACAAGCTTTGTAAAGAGCTTGATGCGGTTCAGTTTGCTCTTGATAAAGACCCATCAAATCAGGAGGAAGCAGCATGTTATCTTAAAGTTTTTCAAGAGGCGATTTTGGATGAAGAAAAGTTCCTTAAACAGAAATCAAAGGTTGAATGGCTATGGGTTGGTGATTCTAATTCTGCATTCTTTCATAATTCTGTTAAAAGCAGGAAACAAAGGAGTCGAATCCCTAGGATCTCGAATCAAATGGGTACTGTTTTTGAGGGTGAGGATGTCCACAATGCGTTTGTTAATCATTATAAAAGATTTCTGGGTGTGAAGGGTATTACAACGCAAAGGCCTGTTATGTCTTTGTTTTTGAATCGGTTGGATAATAATGTTGCTGCTGCTATGGTCCGAGAAATCACTAATTCGGAAGTAAAAGCTGCTATGTTTTCTATTGGTAATGACAAATTGCCGGGGCCTGATGGGTTTACTTCTTTGTTCTTCAAAAGAACATGGGAGGTTGTGGGAAATGATGTTTGCAATGTTGTTCGTGATTTCTTTAATAATGGGAAGTTGCTTCAAGAAATTAACCATACGATCATTGCACTGGTGCCGAAAGTTGCTACTCCTGCACGGATTAATGATTATCGCCCTATTTCTTGTTGTAATGTTATTTATAAATGCATAAGTAAGCTGATTTCTAATCGTATAACGGATGGATTGGAAAGTATTGTGAGTATTAACCAATCAGCATTCCTGGGAGAAGGATTTCTGATAATATTTCTTCTTACCCAAGAACTTATGCATAAGTACCACAGTCATCGTGGTCCTCCTAGATGTGCATTTAAAGTGGACATCCAAAAGGCTTATGATACAGTTGATTGGAAGTTTCTGAGAACTATTCTTGTGGGTTTTGGCTTTCATCCCACTATGGTTTCTCGGATTATGGCGTGTGTTACCACTACTTCTTTTTCTATTAATATTAATGGTAATATTCATGGGTACTTTAAAGGAAAACGTGGTCTTCATCAAGGTGACCCGTTATCTCCTTACTTGTTTACTTTGGTAATGGAGGTTCTTACCCTTGTTTTGCAGCAAAAACCCCAAGATGAGCCTGGTTTTTGCTATCACAAGGGATGTGATGAGTAGAAAATTGTTAACATATGTTTTGCGGATGACCTTTTTTTATTTGCTCGAGGTGATGTTAGATCGGCTAGCATTCTTATGGAAGGCTTGAATGAGTTTAAAGCTATGTCGGGGTTGAATCCAAGCATTCCAAAGAGTACAACATTCTTTTGTAGTGTATTACCTCATGTAAAGCAGAATATTCTGGGTCCTATGCCGTTTGAGGAGGGTAAGCTTCCGGTTTAATATCTTGGTGTGCCTCTTATTTCATCAAGCTTATTATATAAAGATTGTAAGGGTTTGGTAGAAAAGGTCAAAAATAGAATCGGGGATTGGAAGAACAAATTCTTATCGTTTGCTGGTCGCTTACAACTTATTATTTCGGTACTTTCTTCTATGCATGTGTATTGGGCATCAATGTTTGTTCTCCCAAGTCGTATTATTTCTGAAATTGAACAATTATTGCGGGGTTTTTTATAGTGCCAAGGAGAGATGAAAAGAGGAAAAGCTAAGGTTGCATGGGAATCATTGTGTCTTCCTAAATCTGAAGGGGGTCTTGGTATTCAGCGGTTGGAAACATTTAATGTTGCTCTTATGTGTTCACACATTTGGAGCATTATCACTCATCGGGAATCTTTATGGGTTAAATGGATTCATTCATATAAATTGAAGGGTAGAAATTTTTGTGCTGTTCCCCTTCGAGCTGGTATTAGTTGGGGTTGGCGGAAACTCCTCCAAATCCATACAGTGGTGAGGCCTTTTATATGGTATCGCATTGGTGATGGTAATGTCATTAATATTTGGTTTGATAATTTGTGTCCTTGTAGCCCAATAATGGATCATCTATCTCCTAGACATATTACAAATGTTGGGTTTTCTCTTATGGATAATTTAGCAAATTTGATTGAAGATGGTGTTTGGAGGTGGCCTTTGGCTTGGTTTGACTCATTTCCGATTCTGAATTTTGTTCCTTGTCCGTTGTTACGAGCAGGCCAACAGGATAATCTGTTATGGCGTGACCATATGGGTGTTTATAAGGACTTCTCAGTTTCGCTTGTTTGGGATACTATTAGGGAGCGGGCTGATGAAGTGTCCTGGAGTAATATTGTCTGGTTTCCGCATTGTATCCCTAGACACGCTTTTCACTTATGGCTTGTCATGCGTAGAAAGCTTAAAACGCAGGATACTCTTAAGCAATGGGATGTTGGTGATTCTATCAACTTAAACCTGCTTAGAAGTCCTTTATGCAAGCTTTAACCGGATTCTCATAATCGTCTTTTTATTGAATGTCAATTTTCTTCTCAGGTTTGGATAATGGTTAAAGATTTTACGGATATGCAGCATGTCTCAGCTTGTTGGGAAGATATTATTGCATACATTCAGCCTATATCTCGGACTAGGAAGGCTTGGAGTATTATTAGTCGTCTTCTTATCGCTGCTACTTCCTATTTTATTTGGCAAGAAAGAAATAATCGGTTATTTGTGAAGGAGATCAGATATGTCTATCAACTCCGAGATATTATAATGACTACTGTTCGACTCAAGTTGCTTACATTTAGATTTAAAAAATCTGATCGAGTTCCGAGATTGCTTGATGCTTGGAGATTACCTCAGTTTTATTTTGTACGGGGTAAAACCCTTTACCCAAAAAAAAATGTATATGGCATGTCATATACATTTAGTAGTTTCGGCTTAGATAGCTGGCTGTTTCGAGGTTGATGTGGAATTCATTCACATCGTTTTTTTGCTCAATATTTGATAGTAATACAAATTCACCGGGGGTAAACCTTTACCCAAAAAAAGAATATCATCTTCATCATCCTCATCAGTTGAATAGGGATTAGTAGCCTCAAATCCATAGGCCTCTTTCCAACATAAAAACAAGTAGGAGTTATCCGTAGTGTTATTATTTGTAGAAGCCACTTTCTTCCCATGATCTTCGATTTGGTGAATCACCTTCTCATTTGGAGAAGCACTGCTGTCCACATTCGAACCTACCTTATTAAGAGCCTCAAAGGAGTTAGGCGTAGAAGTAGTACTAACATCCTTTGACTTCTTCTTAGCAACAAAAACCTGCTTGGGATTAGCAACAACCACTTTCTTAGTATTACCAATAACAAGACCACGAAAAGGCTTTTTCAGAACCTGAAAACTTGATTATCATCCTGTTTCTTCCCATCAGTTCCCACCTTTGTAGTACCCTATTTCTTAAGATTATCAAGAATACGCTTCGGACATAGGTCATCCGCATGTCCAAACACCATACTGTTACCACACCGTGGTGGTTTCCATTCATACTCCACCCTAATCTTATGCAAAGTAGTACTAGTACCATCCACACAAAGGATAGAAATCATCAAAGTCCCCCTAAATGCCCTATCAGCCTTTATATCACTTAAGTGTGGTCTTTGTCTAATTCATGTTTGGTCATATAGTAAGTTGTGGTTGTTTCCTTGTTATGTAGTCTTTTTGCCTATTGGCTGAGGTGTGGGACTCACTCACATCCATTGTACTTAAATGCTTTTGGGAATATATTTACCGGGTAATTTTTGCCCTTTACCCAAAAAATAATCTTATGCAAAGTAGTACTGGTACCATCCACACAAGGGATAGAAATCATCAAAGTCCCCCTAAATGCCCTATCAGCCTTTATATCAATTAAGGCATGAGCAAAATCTAAACGTCCCCATGAATTCATACACATAGTGCTCGTGTACAAATCAAGCATAAGTGGCGTACCCCACTTAGTAGCTATGGCACTTAAACCATCCGATGTAAAAGCAGCAGTCGAAACATCATGAATTTTAACCCAAATCGGCACTGAAGCTAAATTTTCTTTTCTTAAAAAAGCAGTAGAAGACCACTTCTTTAGAACAATTAGAACATTCCGAATAAATCATGGTCCATTCTCCAACACCTGATATCTACCTGATGCTGAGTTGAACTTGAAGAAGAAAAAACCTTTAGCATTCATCATAGCTTTAACTATACCATATTTCTTCCACGCATTCAAAATATATTGGTCAACAACCAGAAATGCAAACCTCTTACCAATAAAATACCCATGTACAGAGTATTCTCAAACCTAGAATTTGCCTTGCTAACTGAAGACAACGGAATCTGAACATCAACCTTATCATCATTGGGTTGTCCTGTTTCAAGTACTCGGAAGTTCACCTTCCTTGTACATGCCTGATCATTAACAACACTAGCAAATGACTTAAAGGCAGATTTGCCTTGTTCATTGAATTATGATAAGTAGTGATTATGAAAGTGATTAGGTAGTAAAATAAAGATAATCTTGTAAATGAGAGCCTGTGAAGGTTTGATCAAAAGTCAAACTTGGTCAACCTAAGAGGGTGATGGGTTGATTATGTTGATTATGATGATTATTGAGTACTAAATATGTTGTATGTGTGGTTGATTTTGAGGTACCTACAGGTTTAAGGGTCGCCTGGTTTTATGTAACATGGAGAAGGGTTTTCTGAGTCCGGGGAGAGGGGTTAAAGAGAAGAGCAATACGGCGGCTGTTAAACAGCCTAATGTCAAATCGATCTTGAAGAAACCAACGGTTGTGACAAACAAACAAGTAAATACTGATGCTAAAGTTTCGGGCAGTCAGTCTAGCAGTAACCAAGTGAATGTTCCATCGTTTGTGCATAAAAACTTGCAAGTTGATTAATTTGATAAGCTGAAAACGGTAATTGGTCAGAATTCTTGTTCGGAAGACTTGGTTTCACCTGTACTACTTAATGAACAGAAAGTGGAGGCTCAACAGCCTACTAAGGCTAACATGACTTCGTACACGATGTTCCAATGGCTGCTTTCACCAGTGATTTGTTGAGCATGATTGCAACAATGCTAGGAATTCCTATGTGGTTGGATTCGTTCACTGCAACTATGTGTGCGGAATCATGGGGTAGAAATAGTTTTGCTAGAACTTTGATTGAAATAGGTTCTGATCAGGCCTTGAAAGATGTTATAGTTGTTGCTATTCCAAATTTGGATGGGTCGGGTTATTCAAAGGAAAATGTTCTGGTAAACTATGAATGGAAGCCTCCTAGATGTGATGTTTGTAAAATATTTGGTCACTCTAATGATCAATGCCCGTCACAACGTGCAAAGAAGACTACTTATGATGGGTTTGTTGAAGTTGGTATAAAGGGTACTATACCTAATAAAGAGGGACATAATGTAAGAAAAGTTGGAGGTGTCAACCTAGGTGATCAAAAATCTAAGTTTGTCTATCATCCTAAAGTGGCTGTTTTTTTTTGGTAAAGGGTAAATTTTACCTAGTAAATATATTCCCAAAAGCATTTAAGTACAATGGATGTGAGTGAATCTCACATCTCAGCCCGTTACATAGGCAATAAACACTACATAACAGGAGACAACCACTAAGTGGCTGTTAATAAAGATATATCGAAGCGAAAGGAGGACACAAATGTTAGTACATCCAACTCTTTTTCTGCATTAAGTAGAGATGCTTTATAAATGGATGATGTACTTCAGGAGGTTGATACTTCAAATGTTGATGCATCGGTTGATCAGGGAACTAAGTTGCATACACTACATCTTGGCGGTTTCCATTCATATTCAACACAAACATTATATAAAGTTTTACCATTACCTTCCAACTTTGGTATCGCCACCACAACATTCTCCTTCAACTCACTCTCTGAATCAACCTCTACCATAGCCCGGGCAAAGTTAGGTCGACCCCAAGATTCAAAACACATAGTACTCGTGTACGAATCCAGCATTAAAGGTTTACCTACCTTTGTTGCAATAGCGCTTAAGCCAACCTCATTAAAAGTAAGAAGAGATACATTATAAAACTTAATCCAAACCGGGATTTTAGACAAGTCCTCTTTAGCCAAATCAGCATCCGAAGTCCACTTTCTTAACATAATAGGTATAATCCGAATCATCCATGGACCACCTTCAAGAACCTGATTCATGCCATGTTCTGAATTGAATTTGAAGAAGAAAAACCCTTTAGCATGCATCATAACCCTTTCAATACGAAACTTCCTCCATACATTCATACTGTAATTCTGAACAACAGGAAAAGCAAGCCTCTTTCCTATAAAATACCCGTACAAGGTATTTACATATTTTTTACTTGCCTCTTTAATAGTCTCCAAAGGTATTTCAAGGTCAACATCAATTCCTACTGGAGGGTCAAGGTTCAATGTACAAAAATTTACCTTACGTTTAGAAGATTGATCCGCAGCTTGAGCATAAGATTTAGCCCCTTTAACACGCTGATTAATTACCGAGGCAGAGACAGGGTGTGTGACCGTAGTGAGTCTATCCAAACCTTTACCACCCTTAAGATCCTTATCGCTAAATATTTTCCCAACAGTAGTATAAACACTCTCCTGCTTAGTATTCAAATCATAATCGCTCACATCAGTTCCATACACCCTGTCCAAATTACTATCTGCCTTATTCAACAAATCCACATATGAAGAAGCCGGAATTTGGATCCCATTCAGCGACTCAGAAAAAACCAACTTCTGATCATCATCCTTCTGTTGAGTACTGATCGAGACAGGGATTTTACCAAGGTCTGCGACCTCAACCTGCTCGCCAATACTAGAATACACACTTACAAATCTTGAACCATCGTAATTTTCAGGATTAGCACCCAACTCAGAACCAGATTGCACATTGTAGTACCTTGCGACCCATCTTTAGACTGATTCAAAATTGCACCGATCACGTTAGAGGTAGGTGTAGGTGCCATGCAACTAGCCGAAGTAAAAGATGTAGCCAGAACAGTAACAAACGTGATTGGAACAGCAGCAGAAAATTTAGGGTTACCAGACGAACCCCTAAGCCTATCAAACCGATCATCAATCGCTGCAAATAAGGAATCAAAACCATTTTCACCCATCGCTTTCACCTCCTTATTTAGACCCAAAAACTTGTCATCCAAGTTATGCAAACTAGGGTTTAGAACACTAGCCGATTCAACTAGTTCCAGATTAGGGTTTATCCCCTGTTGAGAATCTGCATGCAAATCAGATGCAACATCAGAGTCAAAAGATGAATCAGGTGAACTCGAAACACCCTTTGATCCATCGCTACGAGCACCATGAATCTTGGACACCTTCTTCTTCTTTTTCTTATTAGTCGATCCTCCCATATTTACCAAACCCTAATCACAAAAAACAAAACTAAACACCAAAAACAGCCTATAATCGACCTAAAACCCAACCAGAAATAGATAATATTAACGATTAGATCATAGCAAAACAAACTAGCAGATTAGAAGTTGTAAATCATTGACGATGTTGAACAAGACGAGTGAGAAGCCCTAATCATCCAAATCGCCTAGAGAGAGAGGATCAAAGTTTCATCTTTTGTTATAACCCTTTACTTAGATTGTCGATCTTAAACGTAGACTCTCAAATTTCGCTACCTCTACTTTTGTGTTTTAAGTGTGGGATTTCAAACCCCATAAATAAAATCAACTTATGGGTGTTCGAGTGGTGAAGAAACTTTTCTTTTGCTCTTTTATCTATGCAGGAAATTCCCGTGTTCATCAAAGGGAATAATGGCATGATCTGACAAAATCTGCCCGTTGGTGTTTTGACACGCTACATTTCTGTGTCTGATCAGGTTATCCATTGTCAGATTGGTGTTCGAGTGGTGAAGAAACTTTTCTTTTGCTCTTTTATCTATGCGGGAAATTCCCATGTTCATCGAAGGGAATTATGGCATGATTTACGTAGGCATAATCACTTTGTTAATGGGAGGCCTTGGGTTCTTATGGGTGATTTTAATGCTCCTCTTAATTTAGAAGATTCTTCTGTTGGGTATCTAGTTACTCTATTGCAATGCGTGAGTTTAAGGATTGTATGGAAGATATTAATATTATGGACCTTAATAGCTCTGGATTTCATTATACTTGGAACCAAAAACCGAAGACTAATGATGGTGTCCTGAGAAAGATCGATAGAGTTATGGGAAATGTGGAAATGACTTCCTTATGGCCTGGTTTGGTTGCTTTGTTTTTACCGTATCGGATCTCTGACCATACCCTGACGGTATTGAAATTGCCATCGGATATTGTAAGGGGTATTAAACCTTTCAAATTTTTTAATTTTTTAGCGCATAAAGATGAATTTTTAAAGATTGTGGAAGATGTTTGGAAGGTTCCGAGGGCTGGTTTTAATATGTTCAGGAATAGTAGTAAATTGAAAGTTTTGAAGAAACCTTTACGTAATCTTATGCGTCGTCAAGGAAATTTACATGATAAGGTTGTTCATCTCCGTGCTGAGCTAGATAAAGTCCAAAAGGACCTTGATGACCATCCGGGCTTGATTGATTTACGGGAGGAAGCTTATCATTATCTGATGGCCTATAAACAGGCTGTTATTAATGAGGAGCGTTATCTTAAGCAGAATTCTAAAATTGAGTGGCTTCGTGAAGGGGATGGAAAAACAAAATATTTTCATAATGTGGTGAAAGAAAAGACTAACAGAAATCGTATTCAGCCCTTAGATGTCCAGGGGCTATTCCAGCGCAAGATCCCGATCTAGAAAGCGAATGCTATGGTTCGAGATGTTACAAGAGAGGAGGTTAAAGCTGCTATGTTTTCTATTGGGGATAATAAATCTCCAGGTCCTGACGGTTTCTCTGCGGCTTTCTTCAAAAAGGCTTGGAATATTTTGGGTGAGGATGTTTTTTTGGCGGTTAGGGATTTCTTTATGAATGGTTGTTACTTAAGGAAATTAATCACAATTCTATGGTGTTAATTCCGAAAGTAAAAACCTCATCTTCCATTACTGATTTTCGTCCAATCTCGCTTTGTAATGTGCTTTATAAATGTATTAGTAAGATCCTTACTAATAGGATCAAAATTGGCTTGGGAGATGTGGTTAGTGAAAACCAGTCGGCTTTTGTTCCTGGAAGATCTATCTCTGATAATATTCTGTTATTCCAAGAACTAATACGGGGTTATCATCTATCTAAAGGACCCCTGAGATGTGCTTTTAAGGTGGATATTCAGAAGGCGTATGATACAGTGAATTGGTCCTTCTTGAGGACAATTTTACATGGGTTTGGTTTTCATCCTCATATGGTGAATATGATTATGACTTGTGTTACAACAGTTTCTTATTCTTTTAGCATTCATGGTCAGAATCATGGTTTCTTTAAAGGGGAAAGGGATTTTCACCAAGGAGATCCGTTGTCTCCATATCTATTCACGTTGGTTATGGAGATTTTAACTTTGTTATTCAGGAAACAGGTAGCTGATTCGGATGGTTTTTATTACCATATGCACTGTGATAAGCAACATATTGTTAATATATGCTTTGCTAATGACTTATTTCTATTTTGTAAGGGTAATGTCCAGTCGGTTCAGGTTATTTCGAATGTCATTAATGAGTTTACTGGAGTTTCGGGTTTAGCTCCTAGCCTCCCGAAGAGTACATCTTTCTTTTGTAACGTGCCTACTTCTGTTTGAAATAACATTTTGTTTATCTTGACGTTTGCTGAAGGTCAGTTTCCAGTTTGCTATCTGGGTGTTTCACTTATCTCTACAAGATTACTAGCCCATGATTGTAAACCTTTGGTTGAGAAAGTTCGTAACCAAATTGGCAATTGGAAGAATAAGTGGCTCTCTCTAGCAGGAAGACTTCAATTGGTTTCTTCTGTTCTTTCTGCTTTACAGGGGTATTGGGCTGCTCTCTTTATTCTCCCGGCTAGTATTATTAAAGAAATTGAAAGTCTAATTAGAGGCTTTCTATGGTCTCAACGAGATTTGAAGGAGGAAAAGCTAAGGTGTCGTGGAAGGTTGTGTGTCTTCCTAAGGATGAAAGTGGTATTGGCATCAAAAGACTTGATATTTGGAATAAATCTCTCATGGCTAAACATATTTGGAACCTTCTAAGCCATAAGGAGTCTATGTGGGTGCGTTGGAATCATTTTTATAAGCTAAGAGGTCGAAGCTTTTGGGATGTTCCGGCCAAGGGTGATATGAGTTGGTGTTGGCGTAAGATTCTTCAGATGCGGGATTTCTTTAGAAATCATTTCTGGTATCGCATTGGGAATGGTACTTCTATCTCTGCATGGTTTGATACTTGGGATTCCGTATTCCCCCTATCCCGTGTTATTTCTCGCTATGCCATTACGCGAGAGTTTCAGATTTCTGATACCATTGCTGATGTGTTTGTTAATGGGTGTTGGAATTGGCCATCTTCATGGTTGTCGAGATTTCCTACTCTTTCCCAGCTTCCAATTCCGAATGTGTCTACTAGTTCAGACAGATTATGTTGGCGTCTTCTTGGAGGTGAATTGGTGGATTTTAAAATTAATCGGGTTTGGGATACTATTCGGCCAAGGGCTGATAAAGTTGAATGGACTTCGATTGTTTGTTATCCTCTTTGTATTCCTCGTCATTCTATTCATCTCGGGTTGGCTTTATGTGAGAAATTGAAGACTCAAGATAGATTGAAGGAATGGGATGTCGGTCCAGCTACTGACTTAGACCTGCTTCGATGTTCTTTGTGCAATTCACAACCTGATTCTCACTCTCACTTGTTCTTTGAATGTACCTTTTCTTCTCAGGTTTGGATGGAGGTCATGCGGTTTGCTGGGTATAACATACAATCTATTCGTTTGATTGATTGTGTTGATTGGGTTAAACCGATTGCTGCTAGGAAGTCTCTTAGATGCGCTGTTTTTAAACTTTTGCTTGGTGCTACTTCTTATGTGATTTGGAATGAACGTAACCTCCGATTATTTAAGAATCAAAGGCGCTCAAAAGATCAGGTGATGGCTTCTATTCTAGAAGTGGTTTGGCTCAGATTATACTCTCTCAGATTCAAGCCTTATGAAAGTGTTTTGAAAGCGATAGAGCTTTGGAAGATTCCAAGAGCCCTCATTAGGGGGGCTGATTTTTGTTTTTTGTGTGGTTTCATGCGTTTATAGTGGATCATTGCTTGGTGTTGATTGGGTTTAGTCTGGTTTTTGTTTGGTTGTGTTTTGGTTGTTATATGCTTGGCATGTCAAGTATATATGCCTAGGCTCTTGTTTAGTCTAGGCTTTTGTGGTCTTCCACTCTATTTTGTATCGTTATATCTTTATCAATAATATTTGTCAGGGTAACTACCCTTTTACCCATAATCTCAACATTATCATTATGGTTTTGAAGTGTTATACTTAAAAGTATGTCCCAATGTGTTTTAGAAGTGATATCATATAAGTGTTTGAGGTTATACAAGTTTGACACTTAGTATGAAAATAGTTTGTAAACATTCTATTTTTAGCGTCACTTATAGCGACACTTAGGGTTTTAGGTGACACTCAGGAAGTGTCGCATAAAATGGTAAATTCTGAATTAGTGGCGTCACTTGTGGAAGTGACGCATAGAGGGCGACACTTAAGTAAGTGTCGGGTGTAGGTGTCGGTATCAGGGTCATGCGTCATTAGGGATAGTGTCGGATGAATTCAGATTTCAATTATAGGCAACACTTAGACAAATGTCGCTAGAATTGTCGGTTAGGAGTGTCGGGTATTGAATTTTGTGGTTTTATGCAGCACTTAGGCAAGTGACGTAAGATTAGGGTTTTAAGCGACACTTAATGCGTCACTTATAGAAGTAACACATCACTGCGTTGGTCCGTGCGACACTCCCAACTGGTCATGATTTTTGAGCCTAAAAATGAGTTTTCCGGTTTCCGTTTGGCTTGAAACTTTTACCCAACCCATATTTGGTCATTAAAAGCTTAAATAAATAACTTTCAAGTAAAATAAATGAAATCTAAGTGTTTTCGGGATTTGTCAGGAATCTTACAAGTTAATGCCGGGAGAAACCGAAAAGGTAGAAATGTAGATCGTGATGAGGTGAACGTTTTTCTCCAAAGGTGCTTGCTGATTCGAGGCCGTTTGACGGTGGTTTTTTGATGATTTAAGGTGGTGGTGGTGTGGTGGTGAAATTGGATGAGAGAAAAGAGAGAGAGAAGAGATGAGTGTGTGTTTTGTAAAAGTTAAAAATGAAATGGAAGGAGGGGGGAAAGGGGGCCGGTTTTGCGGGGAGGAAACTCCCAAATTTTAATTCCCCGCATTTGCGCTTCGTGCGGTGTTCGTTTCCCGATCGTTTAAACGTTAATTTAATTATTTTATACGTTTTAAAATACGAATGTTTATTCAATATTTTTGTTGAAGTATTTCACCAAATACTTTGAATTGGATTTATAAATGACAACTTAGTTTTGTTTTGGTTGTTTGCGCGCTTAATATATTAATCGTGTAGACGTTTATTTGTACGATACGAAATAACTACGAAATATTATCAAAATAATATTTTGGATGTAATGGTTGTTTTAAATAATACTATATTATTTAATAAAAATTGTTCACCAACGTCCGTATTAATTGAACCGAATTCCATTCGATTTATAATGAGTACGATTTAATCAAATCGCATAATTGTATATATTCATCAATATATATATTTCGATACATTAATTATCCTAACACAGAACTAATTACATGTATTAATAGCTTATAAGGCACTAATCACTAGTCTTAGTTTGGCGGCTGTCACATCATCCTTGCTAAGCGGAAAGGAAAAGTGAAAAAATGCGTACATAAAGATGCAGTATCACAGTAACATTTAAAATATATAAGAATTGTAGTCAACACGGTCAAATTTTTTCATTTTATGCACTTTTTCAATTTCTGAAAACCTATTCGAAACCATAATCCTCTCGAGCTATTCACCGTCATTCGTTTGGACGTCCCACCATTCATTCTGACGTCACCGCCATTTGTTTCAAGGTCGTCGAAATTCATTCTCATCCTCATTGCCGTCCGTTGTTTGTTCAGAACTTGTATAGGTATTCGCAGGTGTCTCAGTGTTAACAGGGGTAGATCCGCTGTTATTCATTCCATTCTCGCAATTTCGGCTTGCCTCATACTCAGCAATACCTTCAGCTATTCGACGCGCGATCATTTGTTCAGTAGTTTCCTCGTTGTTGGGTGGGGGAACAGTTTCGGGAATGGAAGAAGTAGTCGTTCGTCGACTGTTCTTAGTCATCCGTCATTTTGGTGGCATGATTCCGTTCTGCGATGAAAAATGCAGAAGTCAATGCCAAGATAATGAATGTGATGAACAAGATTTCACATTGTCTAACAAGGGAACAGTATGAAGGATTGAGGAACAGGATTTTTGCATCATATGTCACACGACTTTGAAACGCCCATATGTACTTAGTACAATATAATCACGTTGGCCAGGCGTCATTATATAATGCCAAATACATATTTCTTTTCATTGTCATTTAACACAATCAAGTTCAAAGGAATTCAAGATAAGAATCAATAATCAAATTGTGGTATGTTTTATGGTTTTCAAGGAATGATTTCAAGTGTTATTGATTGGTTATCGTTTCTAACACACGTATATAAGGGTAGATATAATACTATAGTCGTTGTTAATTGTAATGAACACGAAATACAACCAAACATAAGTTATATTATATCAAAAGGTGTAGCGCTGATACAATAGTTTCATACAAAACAAGATGGGATCCCTAATACGCCCCATCAGCGGTTAGCGCTATACAAAAGACAATGGGTTTTCCTATACATACACCCATTCTAACAACAGTTTCCATCTAGTACATGTCTAGTACATACATACACCTACCCATCGTATACAGGTCTATACAATACATGATGGACCTACTAATATATCCATCGTCCAAAAGTAGTCAATCTAATACCTAGTAGGCACAAACCGCCATACGTAGGTCTAATGAAAATAAGGTAGAAACAATCCCACAGCTGTCCTCAACATAGCTATCATCACACAAGTTCCAATCATCAACCCTGCTATCCTCGCATGTCTCTCCAGTACCCTGACACGAGCACGTGCGGTCTCAGCTATCTCTCTGGCAGTAACCATGTTGCTCAACAAGAAGTGGCAATGCTCATGCATGTCTATCATGTCTCCATCCAGACGGGAGACATCGCTCTGTAGCTCTGCAAGGTGAACACCCCTGCTACCAGAAATACGAAACAAGGTGCAAATCACAGCCACAATGGTAGGGAGGGTCAACTCTACAGGCTCTCCATTAGTAGGCAGTGGTGCGGAGGATCGGGAGGACTCCCCGGTCTCAAAAGTAGAAGGAAAACCCTCCAACGACCTCCACCGCCCTAACATAGGAGTCATCCACTCCAAGTGAGTAAACCTAGGTACCCTCTGTGGTGGCTCATCACAATGTATCTCTCTCTCCTCTGCCATCTGCGCCTTGTCACGGGGCGTAAGTGGTCCTCTAGGGAAGTCTCGGACACACATCCGTGGTGTCCTCCTAGGTGCCGGTCCTCTGGAAGGTCCAGCAGTCATATCGCATGTCGCCATAAAGGTAGACCCTAACATACGAGTGGTAGGGTTAGTGGGAGCAGTATTTCCAACCAACAAATACATACATACTCAGAGCATATGGTTATCGCATAACTTTATTTATCTAGGATGCCAAGTTTAACAGTTGTTACAAAAGTAGTACGACTATGTAAGTCGTAACAGTAGTAGTAGAGTTTAAAACATTTTAGTTTTAACAATATTACATAAGTTTAAAATAAGATTTCATAAGTATGACCGCAATGTCTGCAGTTATACAAATCAAATCCCCAAAAGCGGTCCCAACAGTATGTGGCATCCTAAGTAGTCCAGGGTTGTCCATCCTGAATGCATGCGATTACTTACCCAGCTAATTTCCTGAAAAACATAGAGAAAGACGTCAATAAATATGTTGAGTGAATTTACAGGTTTGTATGTGTATGCGGTTAGTTAAACCAAGTTTGTATAAATGAATTGTTATTCATTTATAAAATACAAGTTATGTAGGGTTGTTACCCTAAAAGCATATAGCTGGTTGTTTACCAGTATGAAATAAATTGCCGGCATGTTTTCCGGTATTTAACAGTTGTAGGATTCGTTCTTCCTAAATATATGTGGGAATTTGCTTAGACTATGATCCCCTGCGAGGTGAGCTAAACCTCACAAGTTAAAGTAGCGCGACCTAACCCTATAACCAAACCACAACCGGAACTTATGTTGTTTGCCTGAACGGACATTTAAGTATACGCTCCACCGTAGGAGGGTTGTCAAGGCAATAGTACTATCCATATACTCAGTGGCTAGAGTCACCTAGCTAATGGTTACAATATGTATGTCATAAGGTCTTTTTATGCATACATAGCAAGTCTGGGTCCGTACTAGGATACGTTGTCTAATTCCCAAAACAGTTTGTGAAAATGTAATTTCATCAATCAATCATTTGTATAAAAGATATAAAGCATTTATAATTTGATTGCATTTGTTGGCATGCAATTTCTATGTTTAACACCCATGCGTTTAAAAGCAGAAAACATTTAAAAATAGGGGCTGTAAACTCACTGTGGTTCGCTCGGTATGAATGCTAGCAGCCGACAGATAATCGCCCAAGATATGTTAACCTATATACAATAAGTGTATTAACATAAGTACGTTTGATTTGTTTAAATCAACTTATGTTAACAGTTTGTTGGTTTGAAGAAATTGTTGATTTCTTAATAATGTAAGTCGTTGAATTTGTTGGTGACATTGTGTTGAAATATTGTTATTATTTCTCACGTCGTATACTTCGTTAAGTGTATATACACGTATGTAGTCGTATATATAATTGGATGTCGTTTTGTTCCCTTTGCACATATACTTGTTCTATATATGTATACTTGTGCAAATATACTTGTTGTATATTATTGAGTCATGCGTTTGTTAAACGTGTAATCCATATGTACATATATATATGTAAATATATTTTTACAAGTGTCGTATGTATATATATATATATATATATATAATTCCAATACGTTGTTTACATATATAATGTGTAAGTTTTCATTTGTTAAGAAAACATCCATTTGTAAATATGATATATTCAAATTTTGAGTTCTAGTTATACATGTGTATGTGTATATATATATATAAAGTTCGTTACTTGTTATACATATTAAATAATGTCTTTAAAATGATATTAAATAAATACGAGGAAATGTATAAACGATATATTACATCGTTTATACATTTCCTCGTATTTATTTCCGTTAATAAAATAAATATATGTTATCGTTTCGAAAATTATCATTTGTCGGGATATGTATATTAAAGTTTACAAATTTATTTACATCGTATCATTATAAAATTCATTGTTTATTTTATAAATATTCGTACCATTAAATGTCTCGGGTCATGTTTATGTTTTAGATGTTTTGTAGATTATTGGGCTCGGCCCAATTAGTTGGTCCATTTAGATTTATTAACCTCTTAATCATTTTAGTCCAACCCAGATTACATTTCGATTTGGCCCAGCTCGAAGCCCAGACAACAGTCGGTCCAGCCCACAGCCTAGCCCAGCCGTTCTGGTAAAAAGTTGCAACCCGTTCGGCTCATCAATTCCATCCGATCGGCTGGCCCAAGCCAACCGATTGGTTTGGTCTGTCCCCGTCTCTTTGCACTCTGTTCGTGGTCTGTGTGATATATACATATATATACATGCTTTTGATTCGAATTTTAGCTCATTTTACACCATTCCAATATCATAACATCATATATATTGCATTTTAACTACTTATCATTACACATGATCATGTATCCATATATGAATTTTGGTTTGTAAGTTTTGGTTTTCATAACCCACTTCATGAACAATCAACATATAATCATAAATTTGTAGTGTTATATGATTAGATTTTGATGTATAATCATGTTATAGACAAAATCGAAGAGGTAGTTTTAAGGAAAATGAGTTTCCTTACAATGAGATGAAGGAACGAAGATGGCGATGATGAAGATGATGCTGTTGTTGTTGCTCCACTCTCCTGTGTTTTGACTCCAAGAAAGCAAAAGAAGAATTTGGTGATGGTGAATTATTGATGTTGTGTCTGTGTGTGGTGAATGATCAGGAGAGGGAAGGGAGGGAGTATATAAAATAGAATGGGAATGGGAGATCACAGTACGTGGTCTCCCAATTATTTCAGTTTGGTGGCAAAGTTTTGCCCGTTAATTTCAGGTACGGGTATAATTAGTGCAATATAAAATTTAACATTTTATATTTTTATTTTGTAGATGTTCTCCTGGTTCGTTATTTAAATTTTGAATAATGAGATTTTCATTATTTTAGACTGTTGTACAAATTTGTACATTAGACTGCGCGTATCAAATTGGGTGCCAAATTTCAGTCGAATTTCGAATTTATATTTTGAGGAAATGTTCCAAATCCTTTCAGATGAAGGAGAAAATTTGAACTTTTATCATTTTGACGTTTGGGTGCATTTTTAAAATTGTTTCTGTTCGTTTTATAATACGTTTTATGTTAAACGTATATTTAACTCGTTTTATCTCTATGTTATAGATATAATAGTACTCATAATTAATAATTGAATTATTAATTATTTTGTGTCATCAACTTTTGTTGTATATTTCTGTCGGGTTCGTTCCGATACGTTTGTACGCGATTATTATTATTAATAACATAATATGTAATACTTTTTGTTTAAAAGTATTGGGCTTGCTAGGCTTACAACACATCGGAAGTTTTGTTTTAAACTTAATCAGGAAATTAGCGTAAGAATGCACATGCTTAATTGTTAATCAGTACCTAATTTGGAGAGTTGTCATAAGTGGGGTTATGGTTTCTTTATTTTATGGATTCGATGGTGGTTGTTCATCAAGATTCCGGCTGGATTCTTGGTCAGTCATTGGACATGCCTAATTGGGTGTTGCCTTAGGGTTCTTATCGAAGATTTGTATCTCTTTTCCTGGACCTTTTGCCATCTTTCATGTTGGTTGTGCAGGTTGGTGATGCGACTTTTGACGTGTTTGCTGCTATTGCAGCTTGAAAGTTGGTGTTACTGGTGAATATGGCTAATTTCAGTCATTTGGAGTGTGCCTGGACCTTTTGCTATCGTCTGAGTTGGTAGGGCAGGTTTATTCTTGTTGAAGTGTTGTATCTCTTATTTTCTGGACCTTTGGCCATCTTTCGTGTTGGTAGGGCAGGTTAGTGATGCGACTTTTGACGCGATAGCTGCTATTGTAGCTTGGAAGTTGGTGTTGCACTCGTAGGTCAAGCAATGAAGATAATTGAAGACAGAGTCGCTCACTATGGATGTGGTTCTATGAACCTGGGTTTTTTTACATTTAGATTGTAATTTAAATGTAATTGGTTATTTCTGCATTTAGCAGTTGTGGTTATTTGCGTCTAGCAGTAGATTGTTGAGGCAATTGGGGTCTTTATTTGATTTCAGTAGAGTCAAATAATGTTTAGTGGTTATGTCATTGTTATGTAGTCTTTATCGCCTATGTAACGGGCTGAGGTGTGAGATTCACTCACATCCATTGTACTTAATTGTTTTGGTAATATATTTACCGGGTAAAATTTTACCCTTTATCCAATATATATATATATATATATATATATATATATATATATATAAAAATCTCAACCAGAATTAACTACGATCTCACAATTCACACACCAATTACTGAATAATTTCTTGAATAAACTAAATAAACCAAACCGGGTTCTTAACCCAAAAACAAGACTAAATCATCTCTACGGAGAATTTAACATCTCCCCTCAATCCTAACTTTTAAAAAATCTTGTAATTCTCAAACACATTTTCTACATCCAAATAGTTGCAAACCAAAACTTCATAAAAACTATATCTTGCATCCTTTTTTCATTTTTTTTCTTTACAAAAGAAAATGGAGAGCATGGGCATACAGGTTACAATTGCTAGACAAGACAAAAAACATGCAACTTATATTTGCTAAACATAAGCTCAACATTTTATTTTCACCCCCAAGACAAGCATACAAAATATAAGTTCCCAACAAATAACAAGTAGTATTCGTGTCAAAAAACTTGACCACTGCAGTTTAGTTTATGTGTCACTTAGATTTGCAAAAAAATAATAAACTCATCCATTTCACAATGCAATAGAGTTGCGTGTTTTTCAGATTGTAAAGGAAAACTTAAGTTTTGAAATATTTTCGAAAAATATTAAACATAAACTATAGAAGCAATACAGGTACACAACTACAAAGCTAAGAGAAATGAACTACTTCCCTGAACAGAGACACTATCATATGCTGAGCCAGCCAAACATCCTTATTCCAAGTTATCACATACCACCCTTTTATTCTATTTAGTCCTCGAAGTTCCACTTCCACTTTCTAACCTAAGTTAAGCTCATTCTAAAATAACAGAGACAAGATCAACCCATATAAGCTTTCATTATGCAACCTAACATATTCCAACAAACCACAAAATCTAACCAAAAATCAGCCCAATATCGTATGAAGTTTCAGTTCACCCCCTCAATATTGGAGTTGAATTAACCGTTTCCCATACGACTACACAAAGTATAGACACCATAATCCAAGACTTTCTTTTTCTTTATTTTAAAAAATTTTAGAACACTTTAAAAAGTTTAGTTTTTCACAAATTTATTCAAGAAACATGCATCTTAAACTCAGAATTCCAAGAACACAATCAGACCAGTTTCATTTACACTCTTTAAGACCCAAAACAATATTGCACTCACCAAGACCTAAGATAATAAAGTTCCAACGAAACAGAAAAAGATATGGGTGAGCAAGCAAAATAGAGTGCAGAATATATTGCAGAATGCAAGAAACTAGAAACTTTAACTCACTGAGCACCACCAGTCTAGTGTGTACAAACACTCGATACAAATTGAGCATAATCCTGAAGTATGACTTCCCTATGATAAGGCAAAGTTATAGCGATTGTTAACAAACACTGCTTTGCCAAATCAAGAGAAAACAACATCCTATAAATATCACATATAAAACATCTAAATGAATAGTGGACTTTAAATCCATAATCAAATAGAATAAAATCAGTAGGCATATTTGCCAGATACAGAAAACAACTTGTTGAGACATGTTTGTGACAACAGATCTAGCTTGAAAATAGGACTGATGTAATTGTTATCATGATTGTACGTTGGTTTAGATTTGTAAATAATGATATTAGTTTGTTATTAATATTTGTTAAATATAAGTTAAAGTGTTAGTCAAATGCCGTATACGAACTAAAGATATGTTGTTGCGAGATGAGATCTCAAGTCGCAAGATTTGGTCTTGCGAAGTGAGATCTGGGCTTGCAAGGCTGGCTGTGAGCCAAGCTGGATACTAGGCTTGGGCTAGACTACAAGTTGAGCTGGACTCACAGGCCCAGCAACTGCGAGTTGAGCAGTGATATTTAAATTATTTCGATTTCTGAAATCATTAACTTTTGCCATTCAAATACCTGATCTATGAATTCACTTTACAATCCAGAGAAAACCAATTTTCCAACGGCTAGGCTTTGACGATCTTCGTATAAAGCAAAGTATTAGTTGATATAAACGCGAACTTATTCGTTATAGTAACATATAACATGTATTGAGAGATTCCGCATATTAATACTACTGATAACGAAGTTATCGATCCTAGAACAAGGAACTTACAATTGGTATCAGAGCTTTCGGGCTAAATACGAGTAAGTTCGAGGTTATTGAGATAATAACAATTGATTTCAGATCGTTTTTACGTGCATTAAGAACATATTTATAATCAAAATCATTCTCTGGACATTTTTGGGTTGGTTTACGGTCGAAATTTCCAGTTTTAATCATAAAGATACCCAAAATTTTCGTTTTCAGGTTTTTCATCCGTTTTGTGAATTGAGATTAGGGTTTCAGCAGTGATTGCGAACCGAGTTGAACTTACGAACCGAGTTGAGTTCTGCGAGTCAAACTAATATCTCTTGCGAATTGAGATCACTTGTGAATTGACATCTACTGCGATCCGAACTGAGATTGGCGAATTGAGTTTTGCAAATCGAGCTGAGATCTGCAAAGCGAGTTGAGTCGTGCGAATTAAGTTCAACTGAACACGTGAACTGATTTAATTTTCAACTATTAAGATGTCTGATTTAAGTAAAATGATCGAGATGGAACATGAGGTTGGAAAATCTAATGTTCCACCTAAATTGTTAAGAATTGAAGACTACTATAGCCAGAGGGATAGATTTGAATCTTACTATAGATTCCATGAGTTGTCTATTTGGATGTGTATCATAAGTGGATACACTGCACCTACTACTTCTATTCAAAATATTACTGTGGTTGTGGCCTATCAGCATATGAATGATGAGCAAACGAAAGCCTTTGAGATTGAAAATAAGGCTCATTCTTCAATCAAGATGAGTCTACCAAAGGAGCTCAATCAACGGCTGAAATCTTTTCATACTGCAAGAACGCTCTCGGAAGCACTTGAGAAAAGATGTGAAGGCAGTCCACAGGTGAAGGCTGGCAAGAAGAATCTTCTCAAAAAGTAGTTTACTGTGTTTAAATTTTTAAAAGGAGAATATCTTGATGCATATACCACCAGATATTATCATTTATTGAGTGAGCTAGACGACTATGAGATTGTCACTATGACAAATTTATTGAAGGTTTACCATCTAAGTGGAAAATGCATGGTGTTATGCTCAAGGACAATGATGAAAGGTATGCTGCAATGACATTAGAGCAGGCTATTGACAAGCTCAGAGGGTATGATTTCACCAAGAAGTCGAGAGATACAGATTGTGTTCATGTTCAGAATCTTGGGCTATATCATGGAAAATTAACTCTCTCGACTGCATCATCCAGTTCGACCACTGCTTTATTAGTTGGTGATACTGGTGAAAGAGGTGAAATGATAACTGAGGATTTATGCTTCCATACATCATCTGGTGGCAAAGCAAAGGGAAAATCATCTGAGAAGTCATCTCAAGAGCATCAGAAGATGCCTATGAGTGTGAAATCTGCTAAACAGCAATTGTCTGTTCTTGTTTCCTTTGTTGCTTCTTATGAGAACTACATTCAGGGTAAAATTAATGATCCAATTTTGTTTGATGAAGACTATGATCAGATAGACCCTGATTATCTTGAAGAAATAGAACTCCATGATCAACTTGCTATGTTATCTAGGAGAGTAAAGAGTTTCTTGAAGAAGACTGGTTATAAAAGTAGTTGGCAATCGATCAGGGTTTGATAAGACCAGATTAAGTGTTTTAACTGTCAAGGTTATGGACACTTTGCTCGTGAGTGTCAAAGACCTAAAGTTGAAAAAGACAATGGAAAACAAGGTTCGGCAAGTACTCTTGCTTCTAAAGCCTTAGTGGTGAAACAGTTGGATGACTCTTATGATTGGAAAGCTCGGCCTGAGGAAGCTTTAATGGCTAAGATTGATGATCAAGAGAGAACTACTGTGTGATACCCGGTCAAAAAGGGCAAAATTAGCTCCTAATTTGAAACTTAATCATTCGTACTCGGTACGTGTTAAAACGAAGGTATATAGATATTATATATAAATGTGTGTATATATATATATATAACATTAAATGATTATTTAAATAATCACATACAAACAAATATGAAGGAACGCACAATCTCAAATACGGACGTTGGTGCAAAACATTTCCAAATAATATATTATTGATGAGAATAATAATTATTTATTTGGTTGGAAATTTAAACACATTTTGTACACTGAAAACTATCCGTCAAAATGAGCTGAAGCAAGGATATATTTCTGTATCTCACTAAAAGTATTTATATAAAATACTTCGATTGAAACCATATCCGAATAGATATTTAAAATTTTATCATTTGATAACATTATACTATATAACGATCGGGTATACGAACAAGGGTATAAATTTTTCAACTAACACCAGTAATTGGAGCCGGTTATATACCGACTCCAATAATTCACAAACACACACAGACACATCTTCTTCTTCCTCCATCACTCTCGGTTCTCAATCTCTCGACCTCTTCTCTTCATCAAACAACAACAACAATATAAGCAACAACAATATCAACAACCACAACAACATAATCATCATCATCTTCTTCGTCATCATCATCATCATCCGGTTCATCATCATCAATCCAACTACATTTTAAATTTGTAAGCAAACTCTACTTTTCTTTAATTTTTGTGTTTATAATACTTATATTATCATATATTAGTGTTCTATATGTGAGAATTTGGTAAAAAAAAATGAAGTTAAAAACTGGTTTGGGGATGAACTGCACGAACATACCCTGGTAACAGCCATAGCCGATCGGGTATCAGTCCAGCCGATCGGGTATACTTTCCCAGCCGATCGGCTATAATAATTCAGATGATCGGCTTTAAAAATTCAGATGATCGGCTATAATAATTCAGATGATCGGCTATAATAATTTTGAGGATCGGCTATAAAAATTCTGATGATAGGCTATGATTTTTTAGATGATAGGCTAAGATTTTTCAGATGATAGGCTATGATTTTTCATATGATAGGCTATGATTTTTCAGATGATCATCTGAGGACAAATAATTCTTTTTCTTCCAAAAAGTATCAAACTTATTCGACATTAAATATTATTATACGATACGAAAACATATAAAGTATATCTTTACAAAATGAACAAAAATTGTATTTTGAAATATGATTTCAATTCCGTCACCAATGGCTCGTACCACTTTTATAAACCACAAACTTAAACGGTTTTCAAAGATATATTCGGACATCACACATTAACGAATGAATGGACACACATCGTGAGTGATCTATATAGATTTTCACTTATATATGACCTTATATGATTAGGGCGTTAGGAGGATTCGAACTGTCCATTCCACATCGGATACTTGATTGCTCGGCGACTCAGGTGAGTCTCACAACCCCACTTTTACATTTTTTAAACTTGGGGTGAGACACAATGCTTACTTGTTTTCGTGATCACTGTTATTCGGTTAGTTAATTTAATTATTAACTCAGTTGGTTATCATTGCCGGTCTTGATTTTATTTGTTCGGTTATTGCATGAGTGGTTTAATTCGGGAAAGTCCTCATCATTGCATGGTTCGTTAACTTAATAAGGCGCGATTACTAAAAGATAGATCTATCATGGGAGTGATGTCCCCGTCCGGTTTGCTAGCTACAACCACGTCTAAACGGGAATTTTATTAATTGTTATGGGTGTTGACACCGTTCGAGAGGCAGAAAATCGGGTTAGGCCTCGAACCATGGCTTGTGCAATATCAGTGTTGGTTTAATCATTGTACGGAAACCTTAATTGGTTTAATCATTGTCGGTAACCTTAATTGGTTAATCATTGTGCGGTTATATATCATCGGATATTAGTGTGATTCACATCATGTTTTATGTTAAACCTGTGAGATTCACCAGCTTTATAGCTGATCTTGTAGTGTTGTATTCTCAGGTGATCAACTACAGTAGGGTGGCCCGCAGGATTATGCTTGCTAGTATGAGTCGCATGCATTTATATAAACATGAATATTTTCTAGCATTATCTTTCGTATAATGGTTATGTATTAAAATCTTCGGAATCTAAATATACGAACTCATTATTGATGTATTTATAACTTAAAACTATGAAACTACTTTTGTAATGTATAAACGTCTCATGTAGAGTCGTTTGCTTGTAATCTTGGTGTTTTGATATTTGATTAGTCACATTATTGATGTATTTATAACTTAAAACAATACTTGCAGATTCAAAGCTTCCGGTCATCTTTTGGGCAGAAGAAGTGAATACAGCATGTCATGTTCTTAATGGAGTTCTTACGGTTAAGAAGCATACTTCATGCACAATACAGCATGTCATGTATAATGGTTATGTATTAAGACTTGTTATGAGCTTCTGAACAATAAGAAACCTAACTTGAAAGGATTTGAGCCTTTTGGTGTTTCATGCACAATATTGAAAACTGGAAATCAAGCTAAATTTGGTTAGAAGGCTGACGATGGATTCTTCCTAGGTTATATATGCCAAATTCACCAAACAAAAGAGTTTTTAATAGTGTCACTGGGCATTTGGAAGTAGTTTATAACATTGAAGTTACGAGTTATATTCCTGATGTCCATAAGGGATTAGATTGGCAATTTGATTATTCTGATCTTTTTGCATCATTTAAAGTTCCTATTAGTGACTATGTTGGTGATTAAGAGAAACCTAAACATTAATTGTCTGTAGATGTGGATAATGCCACTAATCCAACATCGAGTGTTCCGAATTCTGGAATCAGTTAAGTTGTTGACTCAAGTGAAGCTTCTTTTAGTGGGTCACAACAAACTTCAAGGGATAAGTCTCAAGAAACAGAAGATACAGAAGATGATCTTTAAACAAAGTTTGATGATATTCTTACTCCTTTGAAACATTTAAGGATACCTTCAGCTGGTTCAGAAGATATACCTCCATTGGAAGAGATTGGTACTAACTTAGGAGATGATTTAATAGTTGACACTATACCGGTTACTAGAACGAGTAAGAATCATCCCGTGGAAAACATCATCGGTGATATTAATACTCCTGTTCAAACTATGACTCAATCGAAAGCTAGTACATCTGAAGAATTGGAAAGCTTGTATACTGCTATGAAAGAGAAAGGGATTCCTAATCAATGTCTATATTCATACTTTATCTCACAAACTGAGCCTAAAAATGTGCAAATGGCGCTAAAAGAAAGCTCGTGGGTCGAAGCTATGCAAGAAGAACTTTCACAGTTCTCTAAATTACAAAAACCCTAATGTTTTATCGATTTTCTCTCTCTAAAAGCGATTAGGGTTAATTCCATGGAGTTTTAATCGTTGGTTAATCTGTTCATGTTATGCAAGATCTAATCTGATTTTTTAGTTTCTCATGTTTTAGTTACATTATACATACGTTCTTGTGGTCTTTTTAGGGTTTTTGTTTTGTTTCTAGAGAGATGACCAATTCGGCAAACAAGAAAAAGAAGAAGAAAAGATCATCAGCTTCAGTTTCTGGTTCATCTATTTCATCTGATTCTGATCATGTGTCTAAGACAAATGTTGAGGATCATGATTCTAATATGCGTGGAAACCCTACTTTGCAGAAAGGTGATGCGGCTAGGGTTTCATACCCTATTCTGAAGGAAGATGATGCGGCTAAGGTAATACCTGGTTCGAGTGTAAACTCTAATGTTCAAGGGTTTGATTCTTTGCTGGATGCAGTAGGTGCACGTCTAGATAGGTTTAAAGCTCCTCACGTTAAACCTATAAATTATGATGATGTTTTGAAGCCTTCGGGTGCAAGTTATGTGGATGCTAATCTACAATCGTGTGCCCCAAGCAAGCAGACCAGGGATGATTTGAGCATTAAATCTATTCCTAGTTCGAATGAATTAGTTAATGCGGGTAATGATGATGTATGTGCTAATGTTGTTGGCGACCAGGTTGAGGATTTATTACTTTGTAAAATCCCTAGTTCGCAATCTATTGCCAATGAGGAAGGGAATCGATCAACATTTTCTGTCCATGATGCTTCTGTATTGGTGCATAAGAAAGGTGATGCATTTGATAACAAGGTGGGGGTTGAGAAACCTGTTGTAGTCTCTAACAGCTTGGAGTTCAAGGAAGATAGTATGCAGGAGACGTCCAAATTGGATATGGCTTATGATACAGATGTTAGTGATGATGAGGAACCTGCTGGTAATCGTGCCAGTGCTGATGTTCATCAACCTAGTAATAATTCTGGTAGTACTCGGTCTACAACTTATGATGGTGACCTTTTGTTTGGTGGTAGAGGGTTGGATAGATTGGAGGCTGCTACTGTTTCCGTTCATTCTGTTATTGATGGACCTCCAAATGTAAAATCCTACGCCCAAGCCGTGGATGTTAATGATAAAAGGAAGGTAAACTTTCGTACTTTAAACTTGGTTTCTCCTACTGGTGAAGTTGAAATTCCTGTGGAGATTGTGAAGGAAGCTATTGCAATTTCCAGTTGTCTGTTCACATTTATATTCATATACAAAATATTTGATTCAGAATTTGTTTACACTGAATCAGGAATTTGTTTGCGATGATTCAATAGTTTGTGGACTACCAAATATAGGGTTTTTTTTTGGTAAAAGGTAAAATTTTACGCGGCAAATATATTCCCAAAATCGTTGAAGTACAATGGATGTGAGTGAATCCCACATTTCAGCCCGTTACATAGGCGATAAAGACTACATAACATGACATGACCACTACACACTAGCCTATAACAAAGCAAAACCACTGCTAGACACAGACCAGACACACTGCTAAACATAGTAATAAAAAATTACATTTAAAAAAACAAAATAAATGTAAGAACCAAGTTCAAAAGAACCACATCCATAATGAATCATCAAAGGCTTCAAATATCTTCTTTAATTGACCTGCAAAAGCTCCACCAACTTCAAGCTACAAAGCAGCAAAACACGTCTAGCATTATATTGCCTACCTGCCCTACCAACATGAAAGATGGCAAAAGATCCAGGATAATCAATACAACACATCGACAAGAATGAAACCTGCCCTACCAACATAGAGATGGCAAAAGGTCGAGGCACACCCCAACTGGCAATAAACCAGTTACATAGTGAATGACTAACTTCATATATTATCATTAAAAGACCCCTGAGTACACCACTAACTTCCAAGCTACAAAAGTAGCAAACTCGTCCAAAGTCATATCGCCATCCTGCCCTACCAACACGAAAGATGGCAAAAGATCCAGGAACACCAATATAACCCTTCAACAAGAAAGAGCTTGCCCTACCAGCAAACGTTGGCAAAAGGTCAAGACACTCCCCAAAATGGCTAAAATCAGCCACAAAGAACCAATCGACTTAAGAGTAGCATGAATCCAAACAACGCCAATGATTAACCAAGCCGCATCATCCCCCGTTACAATAGTAGAACCATCAATAGAGGTTGATATGAAACACATCAAATGGTGCGAACAATCAACACAAACGCTCCATTGATTAACAAAGATATCAACCTCCCCCCACCCCCCCCCCCCCGAGTCAACATTCCTCTCGACTCTCAAACTAGCAACCCAATAAGCAGATCGTATTCAAAGTAACAGCCGAAACCCAATCTGCTTCAAATTTGCAACAACCAGATCACTTGGATCAATCAAACAATATCAATTCAACCACAATGTTATCACTAACAAATCCATACCACAAACCCTAGTTGCAAGAACGTAACAAACCAAAACGGCCAAAACTTAATCTGATTAAGCAAATCAGATTATGTACATGTATGATATTTGCCGCAATCACCGGATCACAAAACAAAAATCGACCAACGATTGAACCTGAAACGAATGTGTGGCCACAGAAGAACACTACAATCTGATCGTAATCACACAATAATAAAAACACCTAATAACAGAAAACATTAGATCCAAGCCGCAATAAACAATAAACCCTAATTGAATAGGGTTTCAATGAAGATCAATCGTGAAGAAAAAGGTAATCTAAATGTAAGAATTAATCACCGATTACCAAAATTGCAAATTGGCAAAACCCTAGAAAATACAAGTCAGAAAATAATCGGCCAAAACTTCATAAAACGGGTACTGAAAAATCAAATCAATGAGTTAAACCTTACGATTTGATTAGAAAAACGAATTAGGGTTTGGAGGAACCAAAATCGCCAAAAGCTAGAGAGGGGGGGGAGTTCTTTTTAGTATCAAATATAGCGTTAATAATGTTTTAATCCTCAAAGTTTCAATTTTTTTTCGTTTTAACCACTTAACTTTTTTTCTCATGATTAATCCTCCAAGTTTCAAACTTATTGTGGTTTAACCCTTTAGGTTTATTTTTTATAATGATTTTGATGGTTTAATCCCTAAAGTTTAGTTTTCATAATGATTTTGCCCTTTTAAAATTTTCCTTTTTAATCATCAAACTTTCAATAATTTAATGATTTAACCCTTTAAAGGGTTAAACGAATAAGTCTATGCAAACTTCAAGGGTTAAATCATTTGAAAAAAACTTGAGTGGTTAAAATGAAAAAAACTTGAAACTTTGATGATTAAACCATTATTAACCCTACCAAATATTGCTTGTATTGTTGAGCATAATTATAGTTTACTCCAACCCGTGTTGAAGTTACAACCGGGGTAAAAATTATGATTCGTATACAGAAGTGTTCCTACCAAAAATTAACCAAAGTAATTATGTGATCAGATTAGTAAAGTGAGGTAAAATGCTTATTGTGATTTTCAAGATAATCGATGAAAATTGTAAGTTGATCGTATGATAATGCAATCTTAACAATTGAGATATCAATATAAACGAAGTAAAGTACAAAAGTTATCAAAAATATATGAAAGACACTGATTTGTATGTTAAACAAGTGTTTATTAACAAGATTAATGCAAGAATTTAAGTAAAATGTGAAAAAGTTTCGGGATAATGCCGATTTAATGATATAAAGTTAATGTAATAGAGACTTGACCGTGTAAATACAAACTAAATGTAGATTTTGTAATAAAAAGATGATTACAAGCAAGATAAATGCGTATATCTACGATGAATGTAAGATAAAATCGGGATTATGCAGAATTTATGATCAAAAGATCAATAAAATGCAAATTAAACAATGAAAGTGTAAATTAAATGCAATCGACACAAGGATGTATGAGGAAAGACCTTGACCTAGATAGATCGCCGACATATTTTAATGGAGCACGACCGAACCTCAGATATTCCGTTCGACACCATAGTCGTTAGTATAGCAGTCAAAGTTAAATAATGTATTTGGAATGACATACAAGCATTTGAGCACAAACCTTTATCGTTAATAATTGCATCACCTTAAAACTTTTTTATACACCACATTTGAGGTGTAAAACTCGTCACACTAAAGTTCTTTAGGAGACTTCAACAAACTTTTATATTATGGTAAGTTATACCTATAGACAATGCAATACAAAATTATGAATACAGAAATATAGAATCTGGTCAAAATGTCTTAATATATCCGTTAATGTAATAGTGACTAAATGTTAAACTGAGAATTTAAACAATGATAAACCGAAAAGTAAACCGAAAAAATCAACTTCAAATCGAATCAATTTTAAATTCGGTTTTGGGATCAATTTTGACTGAAACCAAATTCATTATTACGGTATTTTTAAAAAATTGGTCTCTTGTTACAACATGCATTTTCTGTTGTTTATATAATTGGTTTAGTTGTTGTTTTACATGTATGTATATCGAGATGTGAGCAATTACTTCAAAATTATGTTGGTTTAACATTTTATTTTCGATAGTGAGTTTACTACTTTGTCATGTCGTGATCATCCCTTAATTGTACAACTTTTAGTATGACACTCGTTATACTCATAATTCTAGAGTGAATAGTTTTCGTTTATACAACTATCTAACATTTCGTTAGTTTTTTATTATTTGAAACATTCGAGATAGTTTTACTCGAATTCTATAAATGTGGGGTTACCTAACTATTGAATTCTTGGCTTCCTTATGTCAATGTTATTCCATGAAATTAACGAATGGAGCAAATAGATACTGTAATATATACAATTAGATAGAATAGATGGGTATTGGTAAAATAAAATTCTAGATCTTCGAATTAGATAGCTTCTGATACTACTGGTATTATTATCCGTCTACACTTTTTACTTCACCATATTAAGTTAATGTTTCGTATAATAAGACATTTCTTTAATTCTGTCTACACTTTTTATTTCCATAACATGAACCTTGACTGATCAACCATTAAATGGTTAATGTTTGAGTGCAGGGTGTGGAGATGTATCACGACGGATCGTTACACTCCAATTGACGTGAATAACCCTCGAACGCAACTAAGGTTCCAATCAAGGGTGGTAAGATCGTCGTGAAAGTCGTATAGATGCGGTTGTAGTTAAGTGTTTTTTTGTGATTCCTTTTACACCTATGTTTGGCTATATTTATAACTCCAGCATGGAGGTAGTTGCGCGAAAATTGTGGGGACATGCTACGTGGGTTGAACCCCACGTAGCGTTCATTTAGGGCACGTGGTTGACTTGGTCAATCGTAGTGGTAACATGTGCCTATCTGAGGAGATGTAACAACTTAACACCAAGGGGTGCCTTAGTGTAAGGATTCGGGGAAGAGGTGACCACTTGACTGATTGGTCACGGGGTGAAAATAATTTCTCAAGTATATGTGTGGCCTCGGGCTAGAGGTATGATGAATCTCCGAGGTATGGAATCACAGAGGTGATACCTCTGTGAAGATGTTTCAACTCTGAACGTGACGCTGAAAAGATGTAATCACAGAGGAGGCCTCAAGAGCCCTTGGGGCAGAGGCTCAGGAGTAAGGTAGAATGTATTAAATGAATCTTGTATCTGTGGAGATGTATATCATTAAGTCCCCCCAGTTCATTTGGAAAATTTATGTAATTGTCTAGATGAACTAAATTATGAAAAGAAATAAGCATTAATGATAATATTGTTATATTATGATGTGACGGTTGACAACCCTTGTCAGTAATAAATGCCATTAGCGATAAATGCTTGACAAGACTTCTGCGAGTGGGGGGCGCGTGAACCGCAGGGGCACAGATCTCAACGAGGACATGTGTACGACCAAGGATCTTTAGCGGATGTATAAATAGGGTTTGTGCCGTATTGAGTTCACACTTGTTACCGCTATAGATTTTACTTTGTGTGCCTTTGGAGGAAAACGCACGCCATCTTCAACAAGTTCATCACGCTTTCCAGAAATCGCCAGAATTCTTAAATAAGAAACCGGATATCTTGTAATTACGCCGGAATCTTCCATAATCCACCGAAAATTCATCTTAGAAGCTATTAAAATCCAGAAAGCCAGAGAACAGGCCGGAAACTTGATAATTACGTCGGGATCTTCAAAGAATTACCGTGTTTATTTCCAGATCGCGGAGATATCTATAGAAAAGGTTAGTATTGTGTGCAGAGCCTATTTTGTTTAAGTTATAAACAATTTAAAGTTAAGTTTATTTGTTTCTGCAACTGTGGGAATAGAGGATATGGCAGAACAAAAAGATTTGGGTGTATCGGCACGAGGGTCATCACTCGTCCGTACAGATGAAAAGAATACGGCACAGAAGGGACCCTTTGTGCACCAAGAGTTTTTTCGCTTAAAAGATAAAGATGCCATGGATTTGGTTGCCGATATTAGGTCCTTAGTTAAATACAATCCTATCATGGCCGATTATACAAACACAGCAAACGAGCCTCCAGAAGGGATGGTAGCCGCGTATAGTAAATATTTTGAAGTTAGTAATTTTAGACTTCCCCCGACCCCTTTCCTTATATATGTACTTAGGCATTATGAGATTGGTTTTCCACAGTTGCATCCATTTGGTCTACAAAAGATATGCACCTTCGAAATGTATTGCAGAGCCTTTAAGCGTGAGCCGAACTTAGATCTATTTCGATATCATTTCATAATGAGTCCCTCTTCTGGTAGTTGGTTTACTCTGGGTATACGTCCAGGCTCTGAGTTTTGTGGTTTTAAAAAGACATCTTTGAAGGATTGGAGGGATAGATTTTTTTATGTTTCCAAAAAGGCTTTTGAACCGTAGGATTGGGACTTGTTGAGATGGGTTAATCTGTCAGAATAGGTAGAGGAGAATATGTTTGGGAAGAATGCCCAACCGGACATGTTTGAGGGTGACAAATTTGTAGATTCGTGTGATAAAGCCAAGGTGCATATGCGTCCCTACCCCGAGGCTAATTTATGGATGACTGGGTTGAGTCAGTGGTGGCCCTACGGTGACCAAGTTGCCATCGTGGCAAAAGATAGAAAGGGTAAGGGGTTGGGACAGTTGCAATGCTAGTAAAAATTATTATTATGACATTTCACTATTAAATTCCAACTACAAATTCTGTTGTGTTGCAGTTATGGATCTTCCAAGTGTTTTTGTAGAGAAGCCATTGGTTGACGTGCACGTTGGCCATGCTGAAGCTCCTGTGGGCTTAGACGGCGATGAAGGGTCTCTGCCCAAAGCTGGTGATGATCTTCCCATTAGCTACGTGAATATACAATCGCTGGGAGAATCTAACCAGAAGAGAAAAGGCTCGAAGAAGGTAGCAGAGCCCAAGAAGAAAAGAAAGAAGGTTACTTCGAAGGCAGGGTCTACCATGAATTTGATTGATGGTGTGTCTCCGTCACTCTCTAGTTATTATTAGTATTATTATTTATTTTATTTTTTAAGACGTGTGATTTTGATTACTGAGAGCGAAGAGGAAGAAGTGGGAGACACAAGGAAGAAGGTGGGCACCTCTGACGCTGAGGGACAGAACAGCGTGAATCAAGTTGAAGAATTGTTCGCAGAGGTTGATGTTGGTAAGAAACATCATGATATTGAGGGTCAGACATCTTCTGGTGGCAGATCTAACTCTATCGGTCTAGATCCATTAGGTGGCTTTAGGTATTTAAAGAAACCAAAGTCTTCTACAAGTGGGGCTCCTGTTTTGTTCCTGGGTAGGAGTTTCAGGTGGATAACATTGGGATGGACCTGGCGTCAGTGAAAGACTTCTAAACACATGGTGTGCCCCCGGCCGTAAAGGAGAGATTGGCAAAGATGTCCACCTGTGAGAGCATATGCAGAGGTTGGAAGGCTGATTTCGACCAGTTTATGTATCGCACGGATCAACTATTGAGGATGGAACAACTATTGTATGTGAATAAAGAATTTGCAAAGTTGATTGAGGAGAAAAAGTTAAGGATTAAAAAATTGGAGGAAGAAAATGGTACTGTGCAGGCAGAGAAGAAGAAAGTTGAAGAGTTGACTCTGCAATTGGCATCTGTTGAGGGGAGGTATAGTGAGATGAGGCAAAATGACGAGAGGAAGATAATGGAGCTTGAGCAAAGGGTCGGTGAGGAGGGTTTGGCAAGGGTCAGGGCTGAAGAAAAATTGAAGGAGCTTGAGCAGGCAGTGCAATCTGCTTGTGCTGAAAGGAATGATGTCGTTATGGCAAAAAGGAGTTTACAGGCCGGGTTATCTGCGATTGCAAAGAATGTTCTCCAGTGTCCAAGTATTAAGGGTGCCTTTTTTGAGCTACTGAAAGCTGTCAAAGAGCAGTCTGAGCATCTTGTGGTGATGGAGACTTAGAGGGTGTTGGGCGTCCTTCCTTCGGAGCTCGACAAGTTTTTAGATGCAGGTGTGGAGGCAAGGGTTGAAGCGTGGAGGGTTGAAGCGTGTCGCCGAGTACTGAAAGATGTGTCATCACCCTATGTGCATAGGTTGGTAGAGGACTTGGACCTTTCGGTGGAACAGCTGTTGGCAATGGAGCCAATCCAGATTTGTACTTGATGTAATTCAAACAATGTTTGTGTACTGCTATATATTTTTGTTGGTAGATGATGTTTGTATTGATACAATATGTTAATATATTTTTTAATATATATGTATTCGTACAAAGCATGTTGTTACTTTGTTTTCTCTGCTATGACTTTGTGTTTTTGCCATATGATTATTTGTTGTATTGTATTAATGTCCGGACTTGGCAACCTAAAAAATAGGTTGTTTTTAACTGAGGCAATGATAAGTTGTCATGATTCTAGGGCTACTTAGGACTTACTAGCCTCATTATTAGCCCTGTTATTCTTGTTCTGGTCTGGGGAGAGGCATAAAAATGTCTTACCCTTTGCGACAGATTAAACTGATGAACTTTGATATTTGATGTGAAAAAGAACAGAGGTGTTGTATTATTTGAAATTGAAACTCAGATCTACCATGCGAGGAGGGTGATGATTCCTCCCCTAGGCTATAGATCCTGTACATACATCATGAAAAAGAAATGATTGCAAGGTACACCTCTGTTGAATCTACTTCAGACATAACATCGTTTGAGGTTTGTTATGTGCCATGTTCTGGGGATGTGATTTCAATTTACCTCGGACAATGAATAGGTGCCTTCGCCAAGGCATTCTCTGATGACATATGGGCCTTCCCACCTTGGGCCGAGCTTTCCAGTGTCTTCGGCTCTGGTAGCTTCAGTTTTGCGCCTAACATAGTCTTTGGGTTTGAAGGAGAGGGACTGAACTCGCTTGTTGTAGTAGTTGGCGACACGTTGTTTATCTTCTGCTAAACGAATTGCCGTTGTGGTGCGGCGCTCTTCCAGAAGATCAAGGTTGCTTCTGAGCTCGGCATCATTGTTGGCGACGTCAATGGTCTGGAATCTATGAGATGGAACGCTAACCTCTGCCGGTATTACTGCTTCTGTACCATATACCAAACTAAATGGTGTTTCTTTTGTGCTTCCCTTAGGAGTAATTTGGTGTGCCCAGAGAACGTTCGGTAGCTCATCTACCCAGCCGGTCCTAGCCTTTATCCCTGTGACAATGTCTCTGATCGGGTCGCAGACGGTCGGTCAAGGAATCGCTTCCTTGTCGTTGCTGACCTCCCAGTCGGGACCGCACGATCGGACGGGTGGTTTTATATTTATAGAGATGGGGAACTAAGTTTTACTATGGCTAAGGGTAGTTAGCGACAAGTAATGACTCAGGGTCGTTCTTAAGATCAACCATATTGTGAAACTAAGCAGTCAAGACGATCGATTCGATTTAGTAGGGTTTGTAAACAAGAGTTTTGATTTTGTGTTTTTACTTAGGTCCTAAATTAAACTAAATAAACATCAAAATAAAATAATAGGTGATAATCAGTATGGAGAGGAGTGTTTGTAGTGATTTCATTAGCCTAAAGGGGAGATGATGTTTGGGTTTGATATTTTGAAAACATTCTTTCTAAGTATTTGTGTTCTACTGTTTTAGGTACTTTATGTTGTCAACACTAGCACCCTACTATCTGATTCCTCAGATAGCATGTCACTGAGTACTAGGTTGTCATGATTCTGATCAGATCAGGCTGCTCTACCCCCAACACTGTCTGTAAAGACTAGTGACCCTTTTTGGAGTTAACTCCTGGCGCATGAATAAGGTAACAGACCGATATTTAATTTATGACCGTTCTTTGATACCATGAAGTATTCTAATTTAAATAGAGCATTTAAGAACTAATTCGGAAAGCGTCTGTTAACTTTTCATCGATGGTTTGTTAGGTTCAGAGCTGGTGGATGACCCAGTGCTGCTAAGAATGTATACACCGACGTCCGTTCCATAGCTTGGGTGTATGGGAACCTTTCCCTAAGGATGATTCCGACACTTACACGAGGTACTAGGACGTTTTACGGCATTCCATGCCTTGCGCACTAATGCAAGTTAGGGTGTATATACCAAAGACCGTTCCGTAGCTTCCATGCGTTTGTACTACACCAGAGGTAGTTCCAGCACTATACTAAGTAATAGGTCATTTTACGGTATTCCACACATGTTGCACATTCAGGTCACTCTGAACCCTTTTAAACTCAGTTTGTATTAAAGCGTACCCATCTATGATATAAACCCCAACCCTCACTTAACATTACCCAATAAATTCCTGATTTATTCACGTTGTACTATACATTTGGTTTAGCGGTATTTCCAAAGCTTCGAAATCAGACCATGCATAGATAGCACACATAATTAATTACCCTCGGAACAAGGTTCGCGAATCCTTGTCTTTTAGGGTTTTAACCACGTTTATTGGAGGAAAGACGATAGTTTGATGAAAAGTTTATAATCATAGATGAAAAGTTAAACATACATAGTTTTCAGTTATATATTTAAGTTAACATCATCCCCCATTATAACGGCTAACTACATCACAACAAACACACAAGCTAACTACTCACTAATCGTGGCAACGAATCCTAAATCTAGCATAATCACAATAGCATGCATTATAATAGATAAGGAAAGATATAACCGTAATAAATGCGTAGTTGGAATATAAGCTGAAAGATTACAACGAGCAGAGCCTCGAATATTACAAAAGCACCCCTCCAAGTATCTTCAACAAATATTACAAAATAGCCCCTCTGTTAGTCTCGTTAAATATTAACGAGAAACTAACTACTAACTAACCTAAACTAGAGAGAAAGTGTGTGTGTGTGTTGAATGGTGTGAATGGTGAATGGTGGAGGTTTAAGCCTCTATTTATAGGCATCCAAGAATCGATCTTACACTTAACACCCTCGCTCCATTTTAACACTGAAATACACCCCCTAGCTATAGAATTCGACACCAAAAGGGGCGTATTCAATACCAAATAGGGCGTATTCGGTACCAAATAGGGCGTATTCGGTACCAAATGGGGAGTATACGGCAGCGTAGAGGGGGTATACCACCCCTACAGGGTATACAGCCCCAAAGAGGGGGTATACGACCTCTATGGGGGCGTATACGGCCCCTAGAGGGTGGTATACGGCCCCTGTAGGGGTGTGTAGCCCGTGGTCGTTGCCTTGTGTGCTGGATCGTAAATCTCGTGCACTGGTCGATCTTCGTTTGGCCATAACTTCTTCATTCTTGATCCATTTTCAGCTTTCTTTATATCCACGTGATCGTAATTACCTGAAGATCATAATGAACTAATCAAAGAATAATTTCAAGGTAATATGCTAAAAAGTGCTCGTAGAACGTGACTGTATGATTTATGCTTTGTTTTGTACGTTATTTAGCCATTTTACTTGATTTTTGAAGCAATGCCTTATTTTTAGCCTTAATAATGAATTTTGGTGAAAAAGTATTGATATTGAATGATTTCATCCATTTTGGGGATAAAAAGGTGGGGATTATGTACGCAAAAATGTGACGTTTTACGTCAAATCAAGTATCCCACACTTAGACATTGCTTGTCCTCAAGCAATACTTCAACTATCCTCACTTTAAAAAGATGTTTTAGGCCCGATTTTTGCAAATTAAAATATTTCTGAAAACAACCATTCTTCATATAAGTAACTTGTTTCAGAAAATCGAGACAAATAAGATATTTGTTCCAGAAATAAGAAATGAATATCTTTGGGCATGCTTCTGATTCTCGTGATCTTTGGCATACACATGACTTAGGCAATCTCACCAGGTGGTCACTCAATTCACTCAAAAGTGTATCAGGTTTCCTATCATTCTAAACAAACGAAATCGCTCAAAAGCCAGTAATGCTGCATTCATCGTCATATGCTTGATCGAGAATCATATCTCCACCACTTAGGTGAGGACGGTGCTAATTATCCCAAGACATTCATCGGGTTGTAGTGTGAAGTGAGGGTTAAAGGGTATGGATAATGGGATGCTTTTAGGTTTAAAGGGGTATGCTTATCTCAGGACTTTTAAAGTTGAGAAAAACTTTATTTAGATACGCTTTTTAATGAAAACGGAAATGGATAACGGTAAGGAAGTAAAGATAGCTAACTTCTATCTTTGAAAACACACGGAATATATATTTTTCAGAGATCGGAGTTTTTGAGAGATTTGAAAAATGCTATTTAGAGATCGGAGTTTTCAAGACATTCATCGGGTTGTAGTGAAAAATGAAAAGGTTAAGGCTCAACAGGGTTTACTAAGCGAATCATCGATACTAAAAATGAGTATCGGCAGGGTTAGGCTTGAAGAGATATGAGAAAATGGGTTTATTTCCTAGGGAATGTCAAGGTCATCTAATTGCACCTATACCGCGTACAGTACTCTACCAATGTGGTCTCGAAATGCATACCGGGAGCAAGTTCTAATTCAGAAATGCATATATCGGCACACACAACAAATGAATAGTGAAGCATTTAAAATGAATGCTTATATAGGCTCAAGATACCTCACTGAAATTAATATGGGTTGTATGTGCTTAGTCATGCGCTGCCCCTAAGATTATCATTTCTTAAGTTGAGAAATTCCTACCTTATTTACACTACTTTCCAAAATAACTTACTCATATTTAAAATGGCTCCTCTTAGAAATATTAAAATTCAAAGAAATAGCAGAGCTAACTGAATGAGTAGCTATCTACTGTCGAAGTCAAGCTCATGCTTTTCTTTGTTTTATGAAAAAAAATTAAAAATTTTGATCAATTTTTAAGGTGAGGAACATTTTCTGAGTTGCTATTTGGATACAAAAATCTAAGGTATTCTATACCGCTATCCCACACTTAGAGGAACATTATCCCTAATATTCTCTTCAGTGGAGATTTTATTGGAAGTAAAATCCCACACTTAGAGTTTAAACATGTAAGAAAATGTTTCTTAAGTGTTAATTTGGGCTGGAATCCCACACTTAGTGATAAGCTTAGGATATGGTATAGATTACTTTGATTAATTAACAATACTCAATAAAGCAAAAAGATAGATACAGAGAAAGGATGAAGAAACTCCCCAGATAGCTAAAAGCTGAAGGTCTGAATATGTGCCGATAAGAAAAGTCTTTCTTTTGCAGCAGCTCCATGAGGATTATTCAGCTTTTAGGGGGATTGCATTTAAATGAGAACCTTGCCTTCCATTTCAACCATCATTTGTGAATCAATCTCTTAAGTGTGAACACGTTGGATATACCTTTTAACTCTCATCTTCATATTTTTGCAATAAAAGAGAATCACTGTCTCAGAATGAAAAGATGTTTTCTATTACAAATCATTTTGTAGAGCATGTGTTTTTAAACGAGTTCGAGCATAATGCATAAAAGTAGTATGCAAGTACCTCAAATGCTCGAAACATATGAACTAATTTTTGAAAAGTGTTTCCTATTTATCTGAGACAAGTGATTTTGCATAAGATGATTTTTTAACTTTAAAATATTTTGAAAATATTTTTTTGAGGTATATCCAAGTGTGAAGGATATTCAGAGATTTATCTTCACTTATTAGCACACAATCAACACATGTTTTATTACTCGGGTTGCCTCCCGAGAAGCGCTGCTTTTAGAGTCTAGAGCTCGACTTTCCTTCCTTCAGTATTAGTAGGTGGTGGAACTTCCAGGGCTAATGGTGCTGGAAGGTGGGACCCTGGAATAGAATCTCAAGAAGTGACGGGTGATAACCTGAGTGATGTTTGGGATCGTTTCCACATGAAGAGGGAAGCTGTCAAAGTGTTTTTCAGCTACCCTTTGCAAGTGAAGAAGGTCGCAGGTGATATCATCGACTGACTTTGAGATGACTCCGTTGGGATCAAAGATGAGGGTCCCATTGGATCTGACAACCTCACGCTCAGGATGTTCTCTCCTTAAAGAATCCATGAAACTGAAGAAGCGTAGATGTATGTCTTCATGATTTTATGGGTTTCTTCTTAGTGTATGGATAGATTCTTGAATACCCTGGAGAAGCTGGTTTTGGTGACTGGAGTACGTGAGGCCAGAATTCCTAAAGATGTTTAAGATTCTGTAGTAGACTTCATGTAAAGCATCATGAAATAGCTTCATGGGTTCTTCTGGAGGAACCGTACCAAAGATCTCTAAGAGACGTTCTGTGACAAAGTTTGCAGTGTTGACCATTGTTCCATTTGGGATGGAAGAAGGGATGGCACGCGTTCTTTCATTCAAACTTACGTATTCGAGCCTCTCGAAAATCTTTAGGGCATGATGTTCAATTATGCAGTCGATGTAAAACCTATGTGGTGAGGTATCATCAATATGGTCGTTACCGGCTATGGAATCCATCAATCCTCTAAGATCATTCATCATCTGAATGTCTATTTCCTCCTCAGGGTCCCAGATGCATAGTCCAAATTGTACCTGTAAGAATATAGCAAACTCATTTGTTGGTTAGAATATGGAAACACGGACCTGATTAGGGCTTTATAAACCTTTCCATATATGACTTTTCGTTCCTCGAAGAACTCTAGCTCGTCTACAGTAGGTGTCTCATCAATATGGTGTTCTTGCAGAAGCTGACTCGCTAGATCTTCGGCGAAGGTATGAATGCGGTTTTGTAGAATTTGAGGACTCCTGGAGTTATTAGCACGATAGACCGTATACTCAGCGTTGATTTCCTCGATTAACTCTCTTTTTCTCGGAGAGTACTCATTAGTCGTGTCTCTAATGACAGCCATGATCATACGAAAATCATCCTCAAATCTTTCGAGAGCACTAATCATCCCTTCATGGGTAGAGACAACCTGAACCTAAATGATCTCGAGAGGAGGATCAGGAATAACTGGAGATGCACTAAGGTGGATGGAGCGAACATCTATTGGAACATCAATAAAGACGACATCATCCTCATCACTGTCCGTTATTGGAGCGTCCGTGTTCTGAGAATCAGGGAGCTCAACAGTATCGGATGGTGGCTGAGTTGCGTCGATGATTTGTGATATAGGCTGAGAAGAATCCATTTCAATGTCCTTTTCTTCAGGGCAGGAGTGATCAATCGGTTGGCCTTCATCTGAATCATCATCTGACAGAGTGATTGGAATATATTCAAGCTGCATGATCTCTTCTGTCGGATGTTGAGAATCGGGGAAGTATTCATGATGTGGTGTGGATTGATAAACGTCCTCCTCTTGCTCTTCTGCTTCTGGCTCATCCTCTTATTGCTCCTTTTCAGTTTCTTCCATCTCATTGTCTTCTGACTCTGAGTCTTCCATCTCTTCTATCTCGGATTCAGATTCTTCCGTTGATGAGATGAGACATGTATGGTCATCGGGTACATATGTGTCTAAAGGACCTGATTCGGATGTATCATCGTCGGATGTGACTCTGCCAGTGGATATGGTGTATATCTCAGCATGCTCTAGACGAGAACTATCAGCCTGATCAACTTGGAAGGACACGGTCTCCCCGTTGGCTCGAAGGCAGCTGAGAAGAATCCATTTCAATGTCCTTTTCTTCAGGGCAGGAGTGATCAATCGGTTGGCCTTCATCTGAATCATCATCTGACAGAGTGATTGGAATATATTCAAGCTGCATGATCTCTTCTGTCGGATGTTGAGAATCAGGGAAGTTGGTTTGTTTAGACGGACGGAAGTATTTGGTCAGGAATTTGGTAGCCATATCCGTCCATGAGGAGACTGAGCCTGTCTTAAGTCCCTCAAACCATGTCTGGGCATGTAGAGTGAGAGAATAGGGGAACAAGTATAAGCGGACTATATACTGCTCCACCCCGTTCTGCTTGTAAGAGTTAGAAATCTGAATGAATTTATCGAAGTGGGCGTTGGGGTCATCACGGGGTAAACAGTGGAATTGAAAGTTGTCTTTGATGAGTTGAACGATGTGGTGTTTTGTAACACCCCCAAATTTAATGGTTTGCGGAAGCGAGTTTTTGGGTGTTACTAATCAATAATCACAAGCACAAAGGATACAGTGAACGACTCTATATGAGACATTCGAAAAGTTATTACATTAGTACATAAGTAATTCAAAATACAAGCTCGAGTTCGAGTAAGTTTCCTAGAGATTCTATTACATAACAACTAGTACAAAAGTAATGTATGAAAATCTCCAAGCTTGTAAATGCATGCGACTCGAGCTAATAAGCATATCCTGCTGGGCATCCCTACTGATGCTGCGTACCTGAGAAGCATTACTAAAACGATCAACCAAAAGGTTGGTGAATCTCACAGGTTTGTAAGTAAATAGTTTGAACACACAAGTAACAGTTGTATTTGTAAACATCAGCCAGCCAGTAAGTAAGTAAGTGGTGGTTGTAGGTCATGCTAACCGTTTGATACCCTTGCCATGAGCCACCATAGTTGAAGCTTAACATACAGTAAATATAGTACCCCCGTGAATGTTAATCCAAAATCATTCATATGAAACGAGTAAGAAACATCCGTTTCTACAGTAACGGTTCATGGTAGTGCGTGCTACCCCGGGAGGGGATTGTCAGTCCCATATGGATCCATATACTAAAACTCGCGCTTATCCCATAACTAACAACTATGATTAGGAGGCTTTCATTGGATTAGTTGAAACTCATGCAATTGGCGTATTCGTAATTCAGTAAAGTAAGTAAATCATGCCAGCAAGTAAGTACGTGTGTTCATGTAAAACAGTAATGCATCTCACCCCTGAGTGAAAAACAGTTAAATAGGGGCTGTGAGACTCACCTGAGAGTCTAGCAGACGATGCAGAAAGTAAGCGGTATAGTATCCTGACTAGCAACCCTTAGCGTCCTAATACGCGTAAGGTTATGTAAGTAAATGGAGTACTTGTAAAGTATCCATGCTAGTTGTTCCCAACTAGTTAATGTCCATTAGTTTGTTTGTACATTTGAAATTGTTTGTATGTTGTAGTTTGTAGCAAAGTTGTACGGCCCGTTGGTATCAGAGTGTAATAATAGTCTCATCTATTATTATTATGCAGTTGTTGTAATCGTATAGTTGTCAAGTACGTTTGTATTGTAACGTGTAACGTTCAAGTGAATGTAAATCCGAGTGGGTGTAAACCTAGAATGTATGAGTGAAATCTCATAGGTGTTCGAGTGTAATCTCGTGTATGTGCGCGAGTGGGATCTCGCGTTTTAAATAAGTGTAATCTTATATGTATTCGAGTATTGGTGTATACTTCCAAAAGTATAGTATTTTCATGTATAAATCGTATCGTATTTGATTTGGTTGTTAAAAAATGATTTTTAAACACTTAGAATGTTTTTAGCTTCTGTTTTTGGGTTTTTGCGACACTAAATGCGACACAGTGCTTGTGTCTTATGATTTATGCGACACAATGCTTGTGTTCCGCAACACAAGGCTTGTGTCTTATGATATGCAACTTAATGCGACACAAAATGCGACACAATGCTTGTGTCTTATGATTTATGCGACACAATCCTTGTGTCTTATGTTTTATGCGACACAATCCTTGTGTCTTATGTTTTATGCGACACAATCCTTGTGTCTTATGTTTTATGCGACACAATCCTTGTGTCTTATGTTTTATGAGACACAATCCTTGTGTCTTATGTTTTATGCGACACAATGCTTGTGTCTTATGCTTCTATGCGACACAAGCCTTGTGTCTCATAAATTTTTGGCCTGACGCAACACAAGGGCTGTTACGTTATCGAGCTCGGTTTTTGGGTCAAACGACCTCGGTTTGACCCGAAACTTTTACACAAGTCTTAGAATGTTATAATGAGTTCATAAAAATTATTAGTTGTCATTTTTAGTGTTCGAGGTGTCGTTTTCTTAAAAGTGACCAAAACCAACATTTTCGATAATGTTTTCAAAAACGAGTTTTAATTATATATTTGGACATCATTTAGCTAGGGGAACATTATACTAGCAAAATAATTGAAATCAGAAGTTTCAAGAGTCGCCGGAAAACTTACAAAGTCGTCGGATCGAGAAACCGAAAAGGTGAACGCGTAGCCCTCGTTGCGATGGTCGACTTTGCTCCTTCTCTTTTTGTGATCCAAGCTTGTTTAGTGTGTGATTTCTAGAGAGAGAGTGAGCCGAGATAGAGAGAGAGATGAGAGAGTTTGAGAAAAAGAGAGATTGAGTGAGAGTTAGAGAAAGAGTGAGATAGTGGGAATGGGGGTGAGGGGGTGATGTCCCTCCTCCTTTGACCGGTTGGTGGGGTGGCCCACCGAAGTGTGGGTTGCCCCAAACTTTTTCCCCGAGTCGCGCTCCGTGCGGTGTTCGTTTCCCCGGTCGTTTAAACGTTAAAATCATTTTTATACGCGTTTATGTATACGTTTTAAAATATGAAATGTTACTCGATATTTTGTTGGAGTATTTTATCAAAATACTTGTTTTTAAGTTATAAAACATAACTTTGTTTTGTTTTTGTCGGTTGGTCGCGTTTCATAATATTCAGTAACGTTTTAAATAAAACGTGCGCGTTTGTTATATTATAACCATAATATAATGTAGTAACTTGCGTAATTAAATAATTCCACATTATTTAATAGTTGTTTCACCAACGTCCGTATTTTGTACTTTTGTAATCTCATACGATTTGAACGAATCGTATACGTGTATATATATATCACCTATATATATATATATATAGTAATCATCGTATTTAATCCTATTTCATATTAAATACAAGTAGTAAGCACGTAATTAGGAAAATTTTAAATTGACCCAAATTTTGCGGTTGTTACATGTTTAAGTTCGAAAGATGCGCCTTCGATTACCGGATAGCTGATGGGTCCTCCTCGTCCTTCGATAGACGGTTTGGTGTGGTCGGCAAGAGTGATCCGTGCGGCCATTTGTCGAAAGCGAGAGCATCTTTCTTTGCGAATTGTTCGGATAATCGATTCAGGAACAGGTTTGAAGATAAGTGGTTCAATCCTGGATGATCTGGTCGATTATCGTTGTTTGTTGTGGGAAGGAATTTTCGGTTGGAACAAGGTAAAGAAAACTACGGGTATTTACAGGTGGAACTAAATAGAAAAGTTCTTCAAGATGCCTAAGAGTCTTACGATTGATTCCCCGGCAGCGACGCCAAAAACCTGATCGGGTCCCAGACGGTCGGTCAAGGAATCGCTTCCTTGTCGTTGCTGACCTCCCAGTCGGGACCGCACGATCGGACAGGTGGTTTTCTATTTATAGAGCTGGGGAACTAAGTTTTACTATGGCTAAGGGTAGTTAGCGACAAGTAATGACTCAGGGTCGTTCTTAAGATCAACCGTATTGTGAAACTAAGCAGTCAAGACGATTAATTCGATTTAGTAGGGTTTGTAAACAAGAGTTTTGATTTTGGGTTTTTACTTAGGTCCTAAATTAAACCAAATAAACAGCAAAATAAAATAATAGGTGATAATCGGTATGGAGAGGAGTGTTTGTTGTGATTTCATTAGCCTAAAGGGGAGATGATGTTTGGGTTTGATATTTTGAAAACATTCTTTCTAAGTATTTCTGTTCTACTGTTTTAGGTACTTTATGGTGTCAACACTAGCACCCTACTATCTGATTCCTCAGATAGCATGTCACTGAGTACTAGGTTGTCATGATTCTGATCAGATCAGGCTGCTCTACCCCCAACACTGTCTGTAAAGACTAGTGACCCTTTTTGGAGTTAACTCATGGGCGCATGAATAAGGTAACAGACCGATATTTAATTTCTGACCGTTCTTTGATACCATGAAGTATTTTAATTCAAATAGAGCATTTAAGAACTAATTCGGAAAGCGTCTGTTAACTTTTCATCGATGGTTTGTTAGGTTCAGAGCTGGTGGATGACCCAGTGCTGCTCAGAATGTATACACCGACGTCCGTTCCATAGCTTGGGTGTATGGGAACCGTTCCATAAGGATGATTCCGAAACTTACACGAGGTACTAGGACGTTTTACGGCATTCCATGCCTTGCGCACTAATGCAAGTTAGGGTGTATATATCGACGACCGTTCCGTAGCTTCCATGCGTTTGTACTACACCAGAGGTGGTTCCAGCACTATACTAAGTAATAGGTCATTTTACTGTATTCCACATATGTTGCACATTCAGGTCACTCTGAACCCTTTTAAACTCAGTTTGTATTAAAGCGTACCCATCTATGATATAAACCCCAGCCCTCACTTAACATTACCCAATAAATTCCTGATTTATTCACGTTGTACTATACATTTGGTTTAGCGGTATTTCCAAAGCTTCGAAATCAGACCATGCATAGATAGTACACATAATTAATTACCCTCGGAACAAGGTTTAGCGTTTGTATTACCCCCATAGCATGCTTTATAATAGATAAGGAAAGAGATAACCGTAATAAATGCGTACTTGGAATATAAGCTGAAAGATTACAACGAGCAGAGCCTCGAATATTACAAAAGCACCCCTCCAAGTATCTTCAACAAATATTACAAAATAGCCCCTCCGTTAGTCCCGTTAAATATTAAGGAGAAAATAACTACTAACTAACCTAAACTAGAGAGAAAGTGTGTGTATGTGTTGAATGGTGTGAATGGGGAATGGTGGAGGTTTAAGCCTCTATTTGTAGGCATCCAAGAAGCGATTTTACACTTAACACCCTCGCTCCATTTTAACACTGAAATACACCCCCTAGCAATAGAATTCGACACCAAAAGGGGAGTATTCGATACCAAATAGGGCGTATTCGGTACCAAATAGGCGTATTCGGTACCAAATGGGGCGTATCCGGCAGCGTAGAGGGGGTATACCACCCCTACAGGGGGTATACGGCCCCAAAGAGGGGGTATACGACCTATATGGGGGCGTAAATGGCCCCTAGAGGGTGGTATACGGCCCCTGTAGGGGTGTGTAGCCCGTGGTCGTTGCCTTGTGTGCTGGATTGTAAGTCTCGTGCACTGGTCGATCTTCGTTTGGCCATAACTTCTTCATTCTTGATCCGTTTTCAGCGTTCTTTATATCCACGTGATCGTAATTACCTAAAGATCATAATGAACTAATCAAAGAATAATTTCAAGGTAAAATGCTAAAGAGTGCTCATAGAACGTGACCGTATCGTTTATGCTTTGTTTTGTACGTTATTTAGCCATTTTACTTGATTTTTGAAGCAATGCCTTATTTTAGCCTTAATAATGAATTTTGGTGAAAAAGTATTGATATTGAATGATTTCATCCATTTTGGGGCTAAAAAGGTGGAGATTATGTATGCAAAAACGTGACTTTTTACGTCAAATCAGTCTCTTTATGTTACTTCCACCTATCCATTCGACTGAGGGTTGGCCACAGAGGTGAAGATTTATTTGATATTGAGTTCTTCGCACCATGATCTGAAAGGGTTTGACTCGAATTACTTGCCATTATCGCTGACGATTTCATGCCGAATTCCGAACCTACACACAAGGTCTTCCCATACAAACTTTTTTACCTTCTTCCCTGAGATCGTTGCCAAAGGTTTCGCCTCGACCCATTTTGTGAAGTAGTCTATGGCCACAATTGAGAATTTAACATTCCTAGGGCCGGGTGGGAATGGGCCGATGATGTCAATGCCCCAGTCACCGGTATCAGATCATGTCTTGCTACCCTCGGGATAGGTGCATGAATCTGGAAAGATTCACATTTTTTTGTTATTTCCAGTGTCTTTGTGCATTGTGGGCCAGTAGTATCCTTGTCGTAGCATTTTCCCCAAAATTGCCCTAGGCCCCGAGTGTAATCCACATGAGCCCTCGTGGATTCTCTAATTACCATTGTCGCTTGGTTGGGGCCTAGGCATCGGAGTAGAGGACTTGTAAATGACTTCTTGTACATATTTCCTTTAATGACTCTGGACATGGGGGATTTCAAGTGAATTCTCTTTGCTTCCATAGGATCAGCGGGCTGCTCGCCCCGAAGGATGTACTTAAACAGATGGGTCATCTAGTTTTCTGATGTCTCTTCCACGGGGGAAGACTCTGTGATAGAGGATGTTGACTTGCTCCTAAGGACCTCTACAAGCACCTCATTTGTTAGATGTGCAAAGGTGAGGGAGGCGAGCTTGCTAAGAGCGTCTGCTCGCTTATTCTGACTCCGAGGGACCTGGGTTATGTCGAAGCTTCAGAAGTTTGAAATGAGGGCTCCTACCAGATCCAAATACTGCTTCATTGAACTATCTTTTGCCTCGAACTGAACATTGAGCTGGTTTGCACTAGCTGTGAATCAACATGCGCATGCAAGGATGTAATGTTCATCTGCCTTTCAATGCGGATTCCTGCCAGTAATGCTTCGTATTCGGCTTCATTGTTGGATACACGTAGTGCATATGTAAACTCTTATCCAGAGGGGCTAATCAAAATAAGGCCTGCACCGGAACCCTCAGCCCCAGATGCTCCATCTGTGTACAAATCCCATGTTTCTGGGCATCTTGGGTCTTTGGGATGGTCAAAGTTGTACCCTTCTGTGCTTGCGGGTATCTCTGACAAGAAATCCGCTATTATTTGGCCCTTTACTGTGTTTCTGGGACAAAAGCATATTTCATGCTCGCCGAGATCGATTGCCCACTTTGCCAATCTTCCAGAATTTTCGGGCTTTGATAGAATCTGTTTAATTGGCTGATCTGTAAGGACGATGATTGGGTGTGCCTGGAAAGATCTTCGTAGACGCCTCGCAGTATGGACCAGAGCCAAGATTATTTTTCAACCGGTGAATAGTTTACCTCACTAACCTGTAAGGCTTTGCTTACAATATAAACTGGCATCTGTACTTTATTTCTTTTAGCAATTAGTACGGAGCTAACAACTTCTTTAGATGCGGCTAAATAGAGTGTCAACTCTTCTCCAGGATTTGGTGCAGTGAGAGTAGGGAGTTTTGCGAGTAGGGACTTCATGTCGTGGAAAGCGGTTTCCGCCTCCTCGGTCCAAATAAATTGTCGGCAGCTGCAGCCTTGGACAAGAACCGTGTTAATGCTATCAATTTTTTAGTTAAGCTTTGTACTTCTTTGCGTGTTTTTTGTGACTGCATAGCAGTTATTGCCTCTATCTCTTTTGGGTTGGCCTTTATTCCCCTTGGTGTAATTAAATGTCCCAAAAAATTTCCCTCTTCGAAGCCGAATGTGCACTTTACTGGGTTTAGTTTCATATTGATTCCGCGCAGAGTGTTGAAGGTCTCTACGATATCTGCGAGCATGTCTGACTCTGTGTTGCTTTTAATGACAATGTCATTGACATATGCTTCGATGTTTTGCACAATTTGATAGTTGAACGCGGAGTCTATAACCCTCTGGTAAGTGGCTCCTGCATTCTTCAGGCCAAATGGCATTTTAGTGTAGCAGTATATTCCCTGATCGATGTGAAAAGCAGTTTTATACTCGTCTCTGACAGCCATAAGTATTTGATGGTACCCTTTGTACGCGTCCAAGAAGCACTTTAAATGGATAGCAGTTAAAGATTCGATATTCCAATCAATCTCCGGGAGAGGGTAGTTATCCTTTGGGCATGCCTTATTGATGTCTGTGAAATTTACACAGAGGCGTAAGGAGCCATTTGATTTTTTCGCGAGTACTGGGTTAGCAACCCAGGTTTGGTATCTTACCTCTCTGAGTATATTTTCTTTTACGAGCTTATCAACTTCTTCTTTTAAAAATTTTCTCCGATCTAGAGCGATGCCTCTTTTCTTCTGTCTAATGGTCGTCACGTGCTTAGCGACGTTTAAATGATGTTCGGCAACGGACCTCGGAACCCCTGTCATGTCAGATGGTTGGAAAGCGAAGATATCTTTGTTTCTGTAAGAGCTTCTTCAGGCTAATCTTTATGCTAGAGGGGAGATGAGCGCCTATTGTTATTGTTTGTTCTGGGAAGTTGCTGTCCAAATCGATTTTTTCCTCTGGCAAGGGGGCATGTGTGCCGTATCCGGCTCGGAGGAGTTGCAAGTGTCGGCAACCTCCGAAGTAGAATATATCTTTCCCCTAATCGTTGCGATGCCTCTTTTTGTGGGAAATTTAAGCATGTTATGAACAGTAGAGATTACCGCACCAAACGATTGCATCGCTTGTCTCCCCAGAATGACATTGTATCTGGATGGTGATCTAACGATAAGGAACCCCAAGCTGACTGTTCTGAAGGTTGGATATTCGGCCAATGATACTTCAAGGCCGAGCCTTCCTAGGGGCCAACTGGTTTCTCCAGAGAAACCGACAAGGGGCATAAAGTGCTCCTTCTTTTGCTCTCGTACTTCGGGAGGGAGCTGATTGAAACAGTGTTCGTACATGATATCTACCCCGCTGCCGCTGTCTATGTGTATTCACTCGACATGATAGTTTGATATTCTGCCCGATATGACTAGGGGCTTGGCAGATTGATTTACAACCTCTAGCGGAGGGAATGATATTTCACACCTCTACCAAGATTCCAGAGCCTCTGCTTTCCTTCTTAGCCTAGATGTCCATGGGTGTATCATCAATACCGTGCCTTTCGGGGGTGGAAGGGGTGTTTGTTTACTCTTGCTTGCCTCGTCTCTGGCTAGTTGTTTAATACCGTTGACCAAGTGTGCTAACTTTCCCTCCTTGATGGCTCTGTAAATTTGGGATTTGAGTTCACGACAGTCATTGGTATCATGCACCGTATCATTGTGAAATTCACAGTATTTGCTGCTAGTGCTTTTGCCTTTATTCGGCATCGGTGGCGGCTTTTTAATAATTTTTGCGGCAGGTTCAGTGGTGAGGATTTCTTTTGGTGACTTCGGAAAGTAAGCAATAAGAGTATTACGCTCATCGATGTTCCGATCATAAGGTCGGTGCCGCTGTGAACGGTTAAAGCCTCGTCCCTCACGTCCCCTCCGTGAAGAGGATGACGATTTCTAATCCATTCGGTGAGGAGCAGATGATTGTGTTTGACTTCTGACTGCACGTTGTTGCTGACGTAATGTGCCCGCTCAGATGTAATCATGTGCCTGGTCCACGGCATCTGAAAATATTGGCGGGAGATTGGCGGTAAGTCTGTCCACTAATCCTCTGAAGCGGGTATGGTCCATACAGAGTATGAAACCAGATACTTGTTGACTCTCTGGGCAGCCAGGTATTTTTAAACATTCATCTGTGTATCTATCGATAAAGTCTGCTAGAGGCTGGTCATGGTTCCGCATTAATAAATGGGTTTCGATATGTGTTTTTGTGTGCTTCTTCTTTTGGTGGAACCTCTGTATGAATTTGTTGCGTAGATCTACAAAGGAAGTTATGCTGTGTTTTGGCAAATCATTGAACCATGCTCAGGCGTATGACCTCAGTACAGAGGGGAACATATGACATGCCACTGGGTCAGTCCCGTGTTGGGTTTTGATAGCGTTGTCGAACGTCTGCATGAAATCCTCCGGGTTAGAGGTTCCATCATAACTTCCCATAGTAACCGGAAGGGTAGTGGACAGAGGTAGAGGGTGATTAGCGATGGATGGTATGAATTGTTCAGCAATATCGCGGGGTTTGTTATGCTTGTTTGGCTGTTCTCCGTTCAGAACGGCCATTAAGTTGGCTAACATCTGCGGAAGTGGGGGTGGTGGTGGTGGAACTAGTTATGGTTGCATCATCTATCCCACAAGTTAGGCGATCAGGGTAACAGGGTCCGATTGCGGCTGCGAGGTTGTATATGATGCATGGGTACTCGGAAAAGGGGGTAGTGTGGTGTAGGGTTGATTCAAGGTAGGTTGGGTGCCGTAAACATACGATGGCCATGCCATCGTGTTATTGTATGGGTATTGTGTTGTGAAGCCATAGGGTATAGTGGTTGTGAAGATCGGTGCGGTGGTTACGGTGGTGGACCCTATGTGGTGTGTATGGTATGGTGCAGACAATGGTTGAGTGAAAGGAATATTTGGGGTAGAGAAATCCAAAAGTGATGTAGCTGATGCGAAAGCGTCGGGTCGGCGTGTAGTTCCACCGTTTGATGGTTGAAAAGTTGGCGCTGCACTTGACAACAATATGGAAGTGGTCGGGATGTAGGTGTAATTGTAGTTATTCGATGCCATTGTTGTTCAGTTTAGTGAGTACTTAGGCGGATGGCGCCATTTGATCAAGCATTAAATGGTTAATGTTTGAGTGCAGGGTGTGGAGAAGTATCACGACGGATCGTTACACTCCGATTGACGTGAATAACCCTCGAACGCAACTAAGGTTCCGATCAAGGGTGGTAAGATCATCGTGAAAGTCGTATAGATGCGGTTGTAGTTAAGTGTTTTATTGTGATGCCTTTTACACCTATGTTTGGCTATATTTATAACTCCGGCATGGAGGTAGTTGCGCGAAAATTGTGGGGACATGCTATGTGGGTTGAACTCTAGGTAGCATACATTTAGGGCACGTGGTTGACTTGGTCAATCGCAGTGGTAACATGTGCCTATCTAGGAGATGTAACAGCTTAGCACCAAGAGGTGCCTTAGTGTAAGGATTCTGGGAAGAGGTGACCACTTGACTGATTGGTCACGGGGTGAAAAAAATTGCTCAAGTATATGTGTGGCCTTGGGCTAGTGGTATGATGAATCTCCGAGGTATGGAATCACAGAGGTGATACCTCTATGAAGATGTTTCAACTCTGAACGTGAGGCTGAAAAGATGTAATCATAGAGGAGGCCTCAAGAGCCCTTGGGGCAGAGGCTCAGTAGTAAGGTAGAATGTATTAAATGAATCTTGTATATGTGGAGATGTATATCATTATTAACAGTGTTATACAATGTTGTGACTTGCTTTAAACAATGTACGTCTTCAAATAATTGTATAAAAGCTAGTCCTAATATTGAACGCAACAGTGCTTGAAAAGGAACAAATTAAAAAACACCTAGGTCATAAGTAGCTACAGTTTTTGTCTATCCGAATATAAAACCAATAAAATATAGGTAATTGTTCAATAAAAAATAGCTTTTAGTATATCGCTTGTATCAAGAAATCTGACTTTGACCTTGACATCTCACTGTAGAATTGATCAAAATTTATTCACACCAAAGTCTTTTTCTTTCCTTTTAGACTTCTAACAAAATTTTCAATAAGGCATAAGCTTTCCAAACCATTTAAATTTCTCACCATACCAGTTTTTTGATTAAAAAGGTACAGAAAAGTACGAAAAAGTACAGAAAAAATAGATAATGTAAGAAAAAGTGATGGAATAAAGTACAGAAAAAGTACAGAATAGTTAATTTAAAACTAAATAAATGGTATGAAAAGTAGGTCTCTTGAATAATCAGACAAACTATAAGTACTACTCCGTAATGGTTAACAACTTAACATGATACATATATTCAAATTATAAAGAACTTTTGAAGTTCTTTAGTTAATCTGCAAGTGGGCCTAATATTTAAGAGCTTATATTTCTCGAGGCCTTAAAAAGGGCCAATTTTTTTTAAAATCCTTGTCGTTATCATAAATTTTATAAATGACTAAAATGTGGGAAGTGTTGCTATTAGGGCATCTCCAACGTATGCACAAAACATACCCCCAATTTGGTGTAATAAAGGAATCTTTTAGGAATATACTTGCACCAAATGTGTTTCATCTCCAACGTATGCATTATATTTCTGCACTAAAACTACTTTCACCATTCATGGCAACTATTGTTGAGGCAAGTAGAAAGTATGTGAATACGTTGTATGGTTATTTCATTGGTAAACGATTGGCTTATCCTATGGTTCAAAACTATGCTATGAATGTGTGGAGAAAATTTGGAATTGAAAAAGTAATGATGAACTCTCAAGGATTCTTTTTCTTCAAGTTTTCATCTGAACATGGTATGAACCAGGTTTTGGAAGGAGGTCCTTGGATGATTCGTATAGTTCCAATCATGTTACAGAAATGGTCTTCGGATGTGGATTTGGCAAAGGAAGATCTTATGACTGTGCCGGTTTGGGTTAAACTTCATAATGTTCCTTTGCTGGCTTTCAATGAAACAGGTCTCAGTGGTATAGCTACAAAAATTGGCACACCCATTATGTTGGATTCTTATACTAGTACGATGTGTACCGAATCATGGGGTCGACCAGATTTTGCTCGGGCTATGGTTGAAGTCAAATTAGAAGAAATGTTGAAGGAGTCTATTTATGTGGCTATTCCTAAACTGGATGGCTCAGGTAAGAATGTTTATATGGTTAGAGTGGAGTATGAGTGGTGTCCGCCACATTGGGGCACATGTAAAATCTTTGGGCATAAGGATTCTGAATGCCCAAAGAAGGTAGTTCAGATTTAAAATAAGGAAGCGAGTACTTCAGGTTTTATGGCTCCAAAGAAGACTGCAAAGGGTCACAAACAAGGTGTCAAAATTAATGAGGGGTTTAATATGACAAAACAGAAACCGAAGGTGATTTATAGGGTAAAAAACCCGGGAGTTGAACCAAAACCGATTACCAAGAAGCCTAATCTGAATGCACATCGTGAACCAGAGCAATTTACCTTGGGTAATCGGTTTGATGCGTTACTAGATGAGGGACAAGAGGACGACCCGAAAGGAAAGAAACCACAAATGGTGGATAATTCTGATAGGATTACATCCATTTGGGATGATGATGTTATGGCTGATTCTGATGCGGATGTGGAGGAGGTTTATAATGAGACTGCTAACTTTATGAAAATTCTAACATATTCAGGTAATTATGAGGGGGCAAGCACTCCCGGTGTTCCATTTCCTAATGGTTAGCCTAGCTGCATGGAATATAAGGGGCTTGAACCGAGTCCCTAAACAAAATGAGGTTCAACAAGTGGTTAGTGAGAATAAATTAAGTATATGTGCCATTTTGGAGTCCCATGTTCATATCTCTAATCTGCAATCTATTTTTTCTCGAGTTTTTCGAAGATCGAGTTGGACTTCTAATGCATCTAGAAGTGATAGGGGCCCTCGTATTATCCTTGGATGGGATTCAGATAAGGTGGACCTTATGGTCCTTTCTTTTACGGATCAGATTATGCATTGTCAGGTTCGGTTGCATGATAGTAATCAGTATTTCTATTCTTCTTTTATGTATGCTAGCAATTCCTATACCTGTATACGTGATTTGTGGAATGCTCTTCGATTGCATAGCAGCTTGGTTTGTAATTCCCCGTGGATTGTTTTAGGTGACTTTAATGCTATTCTGAACTTGGATGATTCTTCTTCTGGGTCTTCTGGTCATACTATCTCTATGCGGGAATTCAAGGAGTGTGTAGAGGATATAGGGATTGTGGACGTGAAGGCTACCGGATTGCACTTTACTTGGAATCAGAGGCCCCATTCTGATTCGGGTATCTTGAGGAAGATTGATCGTATCATGTGTAATGGTGGATTTTTGGGTACCTTTCCTGAGGCTTTTGCTATATTCCAGCCCTATAGGATTTCTGATCATTCCCCAGTTATTCTCACCTTCCCCAGGTGTCAGAAATCCCGGATTAAGTCATTCTGATTCTTTAATTTACTTGTTCTTAAACCGGAATTTAAAGGGCTCGTTCAGGATGCTTGGAATGAGGTGATTGAGGGACATTCTATGTTTCAGATTACTAAACGGTTAAAGACTCTTAAGAAACCTTTAGCTGCGCTGATGAGAGCTCAAGGGAACATCCATAAAAAGGTTGTTAGTCTTAGAGCTGAATTGGACGAGGTTTAGAAAGCATTAGATGCTAACCCGGATTCTGCTGATTTGAGAGAAGAGGAAAGTATCTATTTTCGTGCTTTCAATGATGTTGTTATTGATGAGGAGAGATTTCTTAAGCAGAAAGCCAAGATAGAGTGGCTTCGGGTTGGGGATTCTAATTCTAAGTACTTCCATAATGCTGTTAAGGAGAAGACTAGCAGAAGTAGGATTGAGCGTGTGCATGATGTGAATAATGTTGTGCATGAGGGAGATTCGGTTCCTACAATCTTTGTCAATTATTATCGGAATTTCTTGGGGGTTCCAGGTGAGTGTAGGCCTCTGGAGGTTTCAGGGCTGTTTTCTCAAAAACTTCCGTCTCTTGATTCTGATAGGATGATCTGTCCTGTTACTATGGAGGAGGTTCGGAGAGCTATATTTTCTATTGGTGACACCAAGTCTCCGGGTCCTGATGGTTATTCGGATGCATTCTTTAAACGGTCCTGGGATATCATTGCTAATGATGTTTTTCATGATGTTCAGGATTTCATGTCTAATGGCCAGATTTTAAAGGAAATTAACCACACGGTTATTGCTCTAATTCCGAAGGTTGCTACTCCTTCGAGGATTACTGATTTCCGGTCTATATCCTTATGTAATGTGTTGTATAAGTGTATTAGTAAGCTTCTTACTAATAGAATTAAGGATGTTTTGGCTACTCTTGTGAGTGATAATCAATCGGCTTTTATTCCGGTAAGGAGCATTTCAGATAATATTCTTTTGACTAAGGAGCTGATGCGAAATTATCACTTAAATCATGGTGCTTCCCGTTGTGCCTTTAAGATTGATATTCAAAAGGCTTATGATATGGTGGATTGGAGGTTTCTTCGGGCTACCTTACTAGGGTTTGGTTTTCACCCTGTAATGGTAGATCGGATTATGACATGTGTGTCTAGCACTTCTTTCTCCTTGAACATCAATGTGGACGTTCACGGTTACTTTCAGGGTAGAAGAGGCTTGCGTCAAGGAGATCCTATGTCTCCTTATCTTTTAACCTTGGTTATGGAAGTTTTGACGTTGATGATTCAAAGGAAGGTGGATGAGTCTCATTTATTTAGGTTTCATGCTAAGTGTGACAAGCTTGGCCTATTTAACCTTTGTTTTGCTGATGACTTATTCTTATTTGCTCATGGTGATTTAAGTTCTGTGAAGGTGTTACAATCTTCTCTTAATGAATTCAAGGAGGCTTCGGGGTTAACTCCTAGCATTCCAAACAGTACGACTTTCTTCTGTTACATTCCTATGCAAGTGAGGCATAGTATACTGCATATTATGCCATTTGAGGAAGGTTTCTTCCCTGTTCGATACATTGGAGTTCCCTTAATCTCCTCACGTCTTCTTAAAAAGGATTGCAAAGTTTTGGTGGAGAAGGTGCAAAATGGGATTGGGAATTGGAAGAATAAGTCCTTATCCTTGGTTGGTCGTGTCCAACTTATTATCTCTGTGTTTTCGTCTCTTCATGGATATTGGGCGTCTATGTTTATTCTTCCTCAGTCGATAATTGCTGATTTAGAAAAGCTTATGCGGGGTTTTTTATGGTGTCAGGGTCCTATGAAGATTGGTAAAGCCAAGGTTTCATGGGAGGACTTGTGTTTGCCCAAGCAAGAAGGTGGCTTGGGTATTCGGAGATTAAAAGAGTGGAATATTTCTCTTATACCTTCTCATATTTGGAGCATTATATCTAGGAAGGATTCAATTTGGGTCCGTTGGGTTTACGCTTACAAGTTGCTTAATCTTAGCTTTTGGGATGTTGCTCCTCAGAATAGTATGAGTTGGGGCTAGAAGAGTTTGCTCCATATTCGGTCGTTGGTTCGGCCCCATTGTTGGTATAAGATTGGTGATGGGCAATCTGCTTCTGTTTGGTATGATATGTGGTGCGACCAATGCCCTATTGCACGTGTTTTCACTAGCAATAGGGATATTACGCGCCAGGGTTTTTCAAATTTTGATTCAGTTGCTGACCTTATTGAGGGCTCTTCCTGGAGATGGCCGTCTTTATGGATTCAGCGATATTCTTTCTTCTCTCAGATGGTGGTTCCTACCCTCTCTTCCCAACCTGATAAGTTAGTTTGGCGTGATAGGGCTGGAAATTTCTCCGAGTTTCAGGTTGGTGAAGTTTGGGATGCTATTCGTTTGAGGGGTTCTAATGTTGATTGGGCTTCTATAGTCTGGTTTACTCATTGTATCCCTCGGCATTCTTTTCATTTATGGCAGGTTTTTAAAGGCAGGTTGAAGACTGAAGATCACCTGAGGCAATGGGATGTTGGCCCCTCGGTCAACTTAAACCTGCTTCGGTGCCTTCTTTGTGGATCATGCCCTGATTCACATTGTCATCTATTTTTTGAGTGTTCTTTTTCTTCGCAGGTTTGGTTCCGGGTTATTAGTCATGCTAAGATGAAGGTGGTTTCGGATAAGCTGGAAGATCTGATTCCTTTCTTCAGGAATGCTACATCAGTGAATAATATTGACCATGTGATTTCTCATCTTGTTTTGCCTGCTTCGACTTACTTTATTTGGCAAGAGTGTAATCTTCGTCTCTTTAATAAAGGAAAGAGGACTTGTTTGGAGCTTGCTGAAGTTATCATTTCGACCATCAGGTTGAAGATGGTTTCTTTCACATTTAAACCTTCTTTTCGGGCGGTTCGAGCTAGGGAGAGATGGAAGATCCCGAAGTCAGTGTGTTCATCTTCTTATTAGTCTCCTATCTATGCGGTTGCAATGGATTATTGCTTGGAGTCTGTTTAGGTTGTTTGGTTTTTGGTTGGCTAGGTAGTGCTTATGCTGGTTGTCATACACATGGCATGTCATGTGTATGCACTTAACCCTTTTATAGGTTAAGTGTTGTATTTTCCTTGTACCTGTAACGTTTTATCATTTATATCATTTGCCGGGGATACCCCCTATACCCCAAAAAAAAAAAAAATTCAAATACAGGGTCTAAAATGAAACATTATAAATTTAGTGCAAAATTTAATATTGCACCAAATTTGGTGCAAAATCTTCCAAAATTTAGTGTACACTAAATTTTGCATCAAATTGATGAGTCGGTTGGAAATGGGTTTTTACACTAAAACAACAAATTTGGTGCAAACTCATAGACTTGCGTTCATTTGAGTCCACCAAATCAAAAAAGAATGGAGGAATGGATCACTGCCGTCCATTTCCATCAAACCTGGAGGGGTATTTTCATCATTAGCCAATTACTATATAATTTAAATATAATATTCTAATATTACATGACTGAACATAACGAACAAAACACAGGCGATTTGTACGTATGCTAGGGTTTTCAAAATCATCGACGATCACACAAAAATCACCAAATCGAAGGTACGATCATGACTAATTTGCATCAATTTCGTGAAACTAAACTCCACAGACGATCGATTTGTACTGTATTCAACTAATTTCATCTAATTCGCTAATTTTTTCAATTACGTGAATTACGAAAGTATGAAACGTAAAATTAATAAAGCTTTTAACGTTTTTTATGATTTCGTATATGTATTGTGATTTGCAATCATGCATTCTACTGTTTCTATTTGATTCTACCACTAATTACAACTGATTTCATAAGGAATAACTAAAACGAAGATGATTATGAGATGTTGAAATCGAGTAATACTTCGTTAAATTGATTCACATGTGGTATTGAATGATTTTCATGCTAAAATTGATTCACATGATCGCAGATGGTTGAAATTGAAGGATTTAAACAAGTTGTAAAACAGCCGGAAACAACAAAAGCAACATGTATGAAAAAATAGTGAAAACTGATATATACCACATGTGGTAATAGCTAGTACTTACATGAAAACTGAATGGTAGCTAGTGGTAAACGGTAAGATATGAAATTAGAAAAACTAGTTCCTACAACATATGGTAGTAGGTTGTGGTAAACGTTATCATACAAAATCATAAAACTGAATTATACCACATGTGGTAATAACTAAAATATGACATGTGTTATAATGTGTTATAATGCAAACTGTGAAATCTCATATTACCACATGTGGTATTAGACATTATCACATGTGGTATTATACATTACCACATGTGGTACTGAACACTACCACTTGTGATAATTTACACTAATGTTTTTCAGGTTTACAAAAAACACCCAACACTACTCTACTAATCTTAACTGAGATTCAAACACCTGGTGGAAGTACTGTTTGGGTACCGCCAGCCCCGGAAGAAGAAAAACCTTTTTTAGGACAAGTCTTTCACAGCCTTCAACAAGCATATCTCTATTATGTACCATACGGACTGAGCGGTGGATTTGGGGTAAGGAAATCAACACATAAGAGGAAGAATGGTAATAGAAAAACCATATATGACAAGCACTATGTGTGTAGTAAGGCCGGATATCCAGAAAAGTTCCAAAAAGACACGCTAGTGGAAGAAGAACAAGTTGAAAAACCTAAAAGGAGTTCGAATATTAAAATAACAGGTTGCAAAGCTCGAATCACACTCAAGTTGATAGATGGCAGTACAACAAGTTATAGAATATTTGTTTTTGAGGAAACACACAATCACTTGATGTGTCGACAGGAGCATAAACATATGTTGAGAAAAACAAGACAGTTATAGTATCCAGAGCAGCATTTCATCTTCAAGATCGGAATGTTAAATATTGGTCCAACAAAAGCTCATAACATATTAAAGGGTCTAAAAGGTTCGTACAAGAGTGTGAATGGCATGGTAATAGACTTTAAGAATTTTAGAAGAGATATCAATGCTTACATTGGAGAAAGTGATGCACATATGCTAATAAATAAGATGACAAGTACTAAATTGTACGTAAAAGACTTCTCCTTTGAGTATCAACTCAACAACAGTAAGTTGGATGCTATGTTTTGGGCTGATGAGGTTGCAAAAGAAAACTACAAAGAATTTGGAGATATAGTTTCCTTTGATGCTACATACCGCACCATCAAGTAAGAGCATGTATATTAAAAAAACTCAATCTGACTTTATATCACATGTGGTAGTTACTACCACATGTGATAACAGATACTACCACATATGATACTAACAGTATCACATTGTATTATATGTTTTTTGTTTCAAGTAAACTTTAATTTGCAAAAAATTGTTAGGTACAATATGATGTTTGTCCATTTCACCGGGATTGACAACCATAGAAAATGTGTGACACTTGGTGCGGGGTTGATAAGTAATGAAACGATTGACTCTTACAAATGGCTTCTTAGAGCATTTGTAAAATCTTTTGGAGTGCAACCTAGAATCATCGTGACAGATCAAGACAAGTCCATGAAGGCTGCTGTAGCTGAAGTTCTGACTGATTCAACACACTGGCTTTGTATGTGGCACATCACGCAGAAATTACCAAACAAGGTACCATGTTTGTCGGTTGTTGTGTGTTTGTTGTTGGTTTTTGTTACTGCTATTGCTACTGCTTTGTTACCACATGTGGTATCATGAATTACCACCACATGTGGTACCATGTATTACCACATGTTGTACCATGTATTACCACATATGATAGTTATATGTACCATATGTGATAATATTCATCTTCATAACTGCAGATTTGTGGAAACATCCTTGAAAATAGTGACTTCAAGAAACAATTCAACAAAACCATCTGGAATATGATTATTTCACCTTCAGAATTTGAAGAATAGTGGGCGAGATTGTTACAAGATTTCAAATTACAAAACCACAAGTGGTTAAACAAACTATATGATATGAGATCAACATGGATACCAACTTATTTCAAAGATATGAATTTGTGTGGACTGATGAGAACTACCTCTAGATCAGAGAGTGAAAATTCATTTTTCGGAAACTTCTTGGAGAAAATGTCAACACTTGTGAACTCTATGATGTGTTTTGAAACATCTATGGAGAAGCAGAGATACACACAAGAGGTGTTGGATAAAAAGTCGAATGAAACAACTCCAAAGTTTGCAACACGGTTGAAAATTGAAAGGCATGCTGCACAGATATACACACGTGAGATATTTAATCTTGTGCAAATAGAGATAGTGAAATCACTATGGCATGTTCAATACATCAGTTACAAACGGACGAAGGATGTCAAGAGTACATAATAAAGGAGAAGAGGGAGTTTACAGACAAGGAAAAACTTGCAAGTGAGGACTGGGAGGTTGAATTATGGCCAGAAGACAAGACTCCAATTACATATGATTATAAGGTACATTGCCACATGTGGTACTTTTCACTACCACATGTGAAATCATACATTACCACATGTGGTATTATGCTTTACCACATGTGGTATTATTCACTACCACTTATGATACAATCTATTATGTCCATCTGACTAGTTTGCTTGTTTCTTTCTTTTTACATGAGTTCAGGTGATTTACAAGATAGAAGATGGTACAGTTGAATGTAGCTATAAAAAGATTGTTCGCCGAGGATTCTTGTGTAGACATGTTTTTTGTGTATTCAAAAATAGAATTATTGAATATTGTTGGGACATGTATGTGTGACAACAGATCTAGCTTGTAATAGTACTAGTGATAATTGTAATCAAGTTTGTACAATTGATTTGGATTTGTAAATGATATTGGTTTGGTATTAATATTCGTTAAATATATTAGTATGTTAAAGTGTTAGACGAATATCGAATACGAAGTTAGAAACTAAAGTCTGTGAGATGAGATCTCAAGTCGCAGAAATTAGTCCTACGAGATGAGATCTAAGCTCGCAGAGCAGCGAACCAAGTCGAACTGGACTTGGTTGTGGGCTGCGAGTTGAACTCAACTCGCAAAGCCCATCGGGCTGCAAACCGAGTTTGACAGAAACATGTAAATACTAAGCTAGGTCAAATCGGCTAAAAACTTTTGGTCATTCGATTTCCAGAGAACAAAAACATGATTCTAAGCATTCATAAGGTTAGGTATTGATCGATTAACATTAATTAATCGATACAAAACCTTGTTGATTAATCAATTCGCTATTATTCGTGCGAAACAAACCGTTCACATACCGTGAACCAAGTATTGAGAAATTCCGCACCTTAATACCTAAGATAACCTCGTTATCGATCCACGTACTAGGGACTTACAATTGGTATCAGAGCTTTCGGGCTAAATACTTAGTTAGTTCGAGATTATTTGGATAATAACGATAGATTTAGGGTTGTTGTTTCGTTTAATCTTCGTAAAAATGACCAAAATCAGTCTCTGGAAGTTTTTTGTTTCGTAATCGACCGAAATCTTAGGGTTTAATCGATTAGAAAACTAAAATTTTCGTTTTAGGGTTTTTCAGCCGATTCTGCGAACCGAGTTCCCCTGCGAACTGAGTTCCCCCTGCGAACCGAGTTCCCCTGCGAACTGAGTTCACCTGCGAACCGAGTTCCCCCTGCGAACTGAGTTCCCCTCTGCGAACTGAGTTCCCCTGCGAACCGAGTTCCCCTCTGCGAACCGAGTTCCTGTCCTGCTAGTCGAGTTTCTGCGAAGTGAACTTTCTGATTTTTCTGATTGTTAATTCCCGAAACTTTTAAAATGTCTGACATTAGTAAAATGATCGAGATGGAGCACGAGGTTGGAAAATCTAATACTCCACCTAAGTTGTTACGTGTTGAAGACTATTACAGTTGGAGAGATAGGTTTGAATCTTACTATAGATTCCATAATCTCTCAATCTGGATGTGTATCAAATGAGGATACACGGCACCCACCCAAACTGTTCAAAATGTTGTTGTTGTGGTATCCTATAATCTGATGAGTGAACAACAAATGAAAGATTATGAAAATGAGAATAAAGCTATTCTTGTATCAAGATGTGCTTATCTAAGGAAATTAATCATCAGTTAAAATCTTTTCATACTGCTAAAGCACTCTGGGAAGCGCTTGAGAAAAGATGTGAGGGAAGTCCACAAGTGCAAGCTAGCAGCAAGAAGCTTCTGAAAAAGCAGTTTACTTTGTTTAAAGCTTTTAAAGGAGAAACTCTTGATGCTTATGTTACACGTTTCTACCATCTGTTATCTGAGATTGAAAACCATGAAATCACTATTGAGGAGGTAGAGAAAACCGACAAGTTTCTTGAGGGCTTACCTTTTAAATGGGAGATGTATGGTGTGATGATTACAGACAATGAAACCAGATATGCAACCATGACTCTTGAGCAGGTTATTGACAAGCTCAAAGGATATGATTTCACTAAGAAGTCGAAAGATACTAATTCTGATCATGTTCAGGATCCAGGACTGTATCATGGAAAAACTTCTATTTCGACTGCTTCATCCAGTTCGACCACTGCTTTGTTTGTTGGTAATGCTGATGGAAAGGGTGAAATGATAACTGATGAACTGTGTTTCATTACATCATCTGGAAATGAAGCTAAAGGGAAACCTTCTGAGAAGTCACCTCAAGAACATCAAAAGATGCCTATGAGTGTGAAATCTGCTGAGCAGCAACTGTCTGTTCTTGCTTCATTTGTAGCTTCATATGAGAATTATATTGATTGTAAAATTAATGATCCAATTCTTTTTGATGAATACTATGAACAGATAGATCCTGACTATCTTGAAGAAATAGATCTCTAGGACCAACTTGCTTTGTTGTCAAGGAGAGTTAAGAATTTCTTAAAGAAGAATGGAAGAAAGGTTGTTGGCAACAGATCAGGGTTTGATAAAACCAAGATCAAGTGTTATAACTGTAAAAGTTACGGACACTTTGCTAGAGAATGCCAAAAACCTAAGGTAGAGACTGGTGAAGGGAAACAAGGCTCGGGAAATACTTTGAATTCCAAAGCCTTAGTAGTGAAACAGCTAGATGGTTCTTATGATTGGAAAACTCAGTCCGAGGAAGCTTTGATGGCTGAGATTGACGATCAAGAGATTGTGGCTGAGTCTATATCCTATATGCCCACTGATCCAGCTTTTGAAATAAAGGTGCCTGAGACTCCTGTTAAAGCTAATGTTGATGATGTGTTAGATTTGGGTCTAACTGAAGATTTGGATCCTGTAGATTTTGTAGCTAAGATGGCTGAACTGCAAACTGATAAAAAATGGGTATGCCTAGATCTTATCTCTCTTGCAGATCTTTGTTAGTTAGTTTCTAGCTTACAGTCCCAAGTTAGTGCTTATGCTGATTCCTACAAGACTTTAACTGAAACTAATAATACCCTGTCATCTCAACTTAGCACACTTAGTAAATCCAGTGAGGCTGTAAGATCTGAACTTGACTTAGCTAAGTTAGATATATGTAGGTTAAGTGATGATAAACAGGCCTTAAAGGATAAGATTAAGGCAGATGCGGCTGACAAGACAGCTTTTAGAGATACCGTGAATGAGAAATTAATTATCATAGACGGTCTCTATATGAACATAAATGACTTGAATCTGTCCATTGCTAATAAGGATAAGGAGTTAGCTGATTGCAAAACAAAACTTGTAGCTCAGAATAGTAAGCTTGAGAGCTTTAGAACATCTGAAATGGATAAAATGTTAGGTGCTCAGCGTAGTGTGAAGGATATGTCTGGTTTAGGTTATAATGATATGCCTCACCCATTCAATTCAAATTACACTAAAACTCCTGTAGATATTGAGATGGCGGATGTTAACCCTGAGACGAAAGTAACTAATAAACCGGAAAAGGTAGAGGCATAGAAGAATGTTATTAAGAACCCTTCATCTGATGATAGTAAGAAAATTTCTCACACCAAAGTACATTTTGTACCGGGTGGAGTAATTAATGATACTAAGACTGATGAAGTGGTTAATAAAGAACATGTAATTGAACCTTTAGTGCCTAAGACTCCGGTAGCGGATGCAAAAGTTAGTAAGTCACGTAAACAGATGTCTTGCTTCAAGTGTCACCAAAAAGGACATGTAGCTTCTTGTTGCCCAAATAAGAAGTTGGAAGCATCACATAAGTTTGTGAATACTAAAAAGACACCGACTATTTCTAGTTCGATTGTAGATAGGTTAGGCTCCAAACCGGGATTAGGAAGCAAACCTGTAAACATTCTGAAAAGAGATAGTAATCATAGTGTCTCTCCACCTAAACCTAAAAGGGCTTTTACTTTAAACGAAAATACTTTCAATAAGTCAAGAGATAAGACACCTTCGAGGTTTAGGACCCCAAGTAGAAACCATAGTCAATTTGAGAATGGCTCTACTTCGAGTGCACAGGGAACTAAGTTTGTGCCTAAGAGGTTTTCTACTCACTCTCCTCATAGGCCTAAGACTACATATCATCAACAATCTCAAACTCCTGTGAAGGTTACCAAGACTCCCGATGGGAATAGTTATGGTTACTTTAAGGAGGTTCAGATTGTAGATGATCAGGGACAATCCAAGACCGTAATGGCTTGGGTCCCTCTTGATAACTAACTGTGTACAACTTGTTATGTGTAGGAGCAGACTATGAACAAGGAAAGCTGGTGGTATGTAGACAGTGGATGCTCAAGACACATGACAGGTGAACGAAGTCTACTGAAGGACTTCAGAGAAGGTTTCAAGAAAAAAGTATATTTTGCAGGAGACAAAGGAGGAGTAATTACTGGGAAAGGAAAAGTTTCAAATGGAACTTTGACTCTAGAGGATGTGAATTATGTTGAAGAACTAACTCATAACCTAGTGAGTGTTTCCCAAGTCTGCGATAAAGGTCATCCAGTTCATTTTAATGAAAAGGAGGCTTTAGTCCTAAAGCCAGGCTTCACAATCCCTGAAGAATTGATATTGATGAGGGCACCAAGGAAGAAGGATATCTATGCGATAAACATGGGTGTTCCTAATTCTTCAATGGTATCTACATATTTATTATCCAAGGCTCCGGAAGCAGATGCGCTACTATGGCATAGGAGAATGGCACACCTAAACTGGAGAAAGATGAACTACATAACCAAAAATGGTTTAGTTTTGGGTGTACCGCAAAAACATTTCGAGTCTGAGGATAAGTGTGTTCCTTGTATGAAAGGAAAGCAGCATAAGAAACCACACAGATCTAAGACTGAGAACTCAATCTCCTCACCATTTGATTTGCTACATATGGATCTCTTCGGCCCAATAAGCAAAAGAAGCATAGGTGGCAAATGGTACTGTCTAGTTGTCACAGATGACTATTCTAGATTCTCATGGGTAATTTTCTTAGGATCTAAGGATGAAACTCCAGGTATTCTAATTGAGTTTTTAGATCAAATTGAAAATGTATACAAAACGAGAGTTAAGCGTATTCATAGTGATAACGGAACAGAATTCAAGAATTCGACGTTAGATATCTATTGCTTAAGCAAAGGGATAATTCATCAATTCAGTGCACCATATTAACCTCAATAGAATGGTGTGGCTGAAAGGAAGAATAGAACGTTGATTGAAGCTGCTAGAACAATGCTTGCAGATTGAAAGCTTCCGGTCATCTTTTGGGCAGAAGCAGTGAATACAGCATGTCATGTTCTGAATAGTGTTCTTACGGTGAAGAAGCATAACAAGACTTGTTATGAGCTTTTGAACAATAAGAAACCAAACTTAAAAGGATTTGAACCCTTTGGAGTTGCTTGTACAATATTGAAAACTGGGAATCAAGCTAAATTTGGTGAGAAGGCTGACGAAGGATTTTTCTTGGGTTATATGCCTAATTCTCCAAATAAAAGGGTTATCAATAAGGTCACTAGTCGTCTGGAGGTAGTTTATAACATTGAAGTTACAAGCTATACACCAGATGTGGATAAGGGATTAGATTGGCAATTTGACTATTCTGATCTCTCTCAGTCATTTAAAGTTCCCATAAGTGACTTTGTCAGTGATTCAGAGATTTCACAACACTTATTGAATGGAGACTTGGAAAATGGTATGTCTTCAACATCGAGTGTTTCAAAATCTGGAATCAGGACAATAGATGACTCAAATGAAGTTTCTTCAAGTGGGTCTCAACAATTTTCAAAGGATAAGTATCAAGAAACAGAAGATTTTGAAGAGGATCTTCAAACGACGTTTGATGATGTGCTTACTTCTTTGAACCATTTAAAGATCTCTTCAGCAAGTTCAGAAGAAATGCCTTCATTAGAAGAGATTGGTACTAACTTAGGAGGTGAGTTAATAGTTAACCCTATACCGGTTACAAGAATGAGTAAGAATCATCCCGTTGAAAACATCATCGGTGATATTAATACTCCTGTTCAAACTAGGACTCAATCTAAAGCTAGTACTTCTGAAAATTTAGAAAGATTGTATACTGCTATGAAAGAGACAGGGATTCCTAATCAATGTCTATATTCATGCTTTATCTCACAAGTTGAGCCTAAAAATATGCAAATGGCTCTCAAAGAAATCTCGTGGGTTGAAGCTATGCAAGAAGAACTGCAACAGTTCTCAAAATTATAAGTTTGGGAGTTGGTTGACTTTCCAAAGGGAGAATATCCAATTGGAACTAGATGGGTATTTAAGTGTAAGAGAGATGACCAGGGAGTCATTACTCGCAATAAAGCACGTCTAGTGGTTCAAGGTTTTAATCAACAAGAAGGTATAGATTACAACGAAGTGTTTGCACCAGTTGCTAGGCTAGAAGCAATTAGAGTATTCTTAGCATTTGCATCATTCTATGATATAAAGGTTTATCAGTTGGATGTTAAGAGTGCCTTTTTGTATGGCAAAGTGGAAGAATTGGTGTATGTTGCTCAACCTCCACGGTTTGCTGATCATGAGTATCCAGATAGAGTATATCGTTTGAATAAGGCTCTATATGGATTACATCAAGCACCGAGGATGTGGTATGCAACACTATCAACGTATCTACTTGATAATGGATTTACAAGAGGAGCAATTGATAGTACATTGTTTGTAAAATGGAACAAGAAAGACTTTCTATTAGTACAATTTTATGTTGATGACATTATCTTTGGATCTTCTGATGAAAAGATGTGTCAAGAATTTGAGAAAGTCATGAGAAAAAGGTTTGAGATGTCTGCATTGGGAGAGTTGAAATTCTTCTTAGGGTTACAAGTTGACCAGAAGAAGGATGGATTCTTTATTCATCAATCTAAATATGTTTATGAGTTATTAGAACGCTTTAAGATGGATGACAGTAAAATCTACAATACTCCAATTCCAGTTAATCACAAACTAGGTCCGGATACATCGAGTGATCAGGATGTGGATCCTACTCTATATAGGGCCATGATTGGATCACTAATGTATTTGACTGCCTCTAGACCTGACATTATGTTTGCTGTTTGTCTGTGCGCAAGATATCAGGCCAATCCGAAAGAGTCACATATGCAGGCTGTTAAACGGATCTTTCGTTACCTCAAAGGGAAACCGAAGCTGGGACTTTGGTATCCAATTGATGGAGACTTAGATCTAGTAGCATATACTGATTCGGATTATGGAGGATGCAATCAAAATAGGAAATCTACGACCGGAGGATGTCAATTCTTAGGAGGTAGATTAGTATCTTGGCAGTGCAAGAAGCAAAGCTCAGTGGCCATCTCTACATGTGAAGCTGAGTATGTTGCAGCTGGCAGCTGTTGTTCTCAAGTTCTTTGGATACAACAGCAACTGCGGGATTACGGGTTAAATATAACCAATACTCCTATGATGATTGACAACGAATCTACTATGTCGATCACCAACAATCCTGTGAAGCACAGTAAAACTAAGCACATTGATATTCGACATCATTTTATTAGAGACTGTGCTGAGAAGAAAATGATAAGGTTAGTTAAGGTTCCAACTGAGGATAACTTAGCAGACCTCTACACGAAGGCGTTCGACAGAGCAAGATTTGAGACATTGGTTCAACTGAATGGAATGAGAAATCCAGAGTGATTAGTCTTCCAAGGGTATTTTAGTAATAGTTAGTAGTTATTTTTGTGTACTTATTTAAAAAAAAGGGGGGGCGTATAGCATTCAAGTGCTTGTTACCTGCGGAGAATCGCCTCCAATAAAAGAACAAAAGAAGTTCTTTTAGAAAAAGCTATAAGTTTTTAGCTGTAAAAACTTGGGAGATGATAGTACATTAGGAGAATAAGCCTAAGAATAATAACCTTAAGTATTAAGTACAATGTGTTAGTAGATTCTTATAAGTTGCACTAGAATAACGATTTTTAACTAGGATTACACTTATATTTATCTTATTATACACCTATATCCACTGATTATAACTTGTCCTTTTACTTAACAAGTGATAAGAATAACTTAAGTCTAGTCAGCTTCATCATACGATTTATTGGTAGGCAGGTTATGCTAAGATTTTCGAGCAGTTAAGAAGTATAAATTTCATGTGTCTTATCTAATGTGATCTGCTATATAATGTATGACATATGTCTTAATTGTTGAATGATAGTACTGCCGTGCACTGTGATCTAAAATAAAAAAAATGATACAAAGTATCATAATGTCAAAAGGTGAGTTATATGTTTCTAAAGAGCATCATTTAGTAACCTCTACCTTACATATGAAGGATACAAAGTATCTAGTGTCAAGTGTATGTTATATGCTTCTAAAGAACATCATTTAGTAATCTCTACCTTGCTAATACAAGATACAGTGTTATGTGTTGTATTTGAATTCTTCAGTATATTGTATAGTAGAAAACACTAGATATTGTGCACATTAACAATAAAAGTTTGTCTCTAAAATCTGTGTGTAATTTGTTTATGTGGACCATAATATCGGTAATCGTCTTGAACTGTCTATGATATTCGAACATTCACCTTTGTGAATAATAAGAAATACTAAGTTATTTTTCAATGAAGTGTTATATCATGTGGATAAAGGTACATAAGATATAATTTTATAAATATAAGTTTATTACTGATTAAAGTTGTGATTTTATTATGCTTATATGAATTTCATGAGGTATGTATACTAACAATCGTCTTAGGCTTATTACAATCTAATAAGTACAGCTTATTCTTTCTAATATGATCCCTAAGCAGTTACAACGTTAAGTGTTTACTATTAAGTTAATTTATTTTCTTAGAATGTTAGTAGTTTTATTATTTTAACTTTTGTAATTATTTCTTAGAAGTAATAAAAGTTTTAAATTAGTATTCTTGTCTTATTTAGTGTTTTCCCTTTGGAATTAGATTACACTAGTTCTCTTATATCTGTGTTGAATAAATGTCTCAAACTTCAAGTGAAAAATGATTTATTTATTTTTGACTTGAATCTTGACTTAAGGCCATTTTAATAGTGGTATAAGTCAAATATGCAAAACCATTTATTGTTTTGGCTACATAATTAAGAAGATAATTATTTAATTACGTTTTAATTTATACTTTTCATTTAATTCGTGTTTTAAACTAATATTGCGAGTTTGACCAGTCAACCTTTGCGAGTCGAGTTGAAACATGCGAATCGAATAAAAGGTATAAAAGAAACAAGTCCAACGAACCGAACCACACTTTTCTATTTACTCTGTGAACCAAATCCAAAATCCTCTGCGACTCGAAATTTGGCAAAACAAATCGAATCTATTTTTCGATTGATTTTCTGATTTTTAGTACAAGGAAGGAATTTTCGATCCGTTGAACTTACTCATTGTTTCATTACGCATCTTTTGAAGTAAGTTTCATGAGATTTCACCGTGTAATTTGTGAGATATCGATTGGTTTACGTTTTTGAATGTGTCGGTTTAGTTTATCATGGATTTTGTACAAATTAGTGATTTAGAAAACCTAAAACTTGTTTCTAATGATTAATCGATGTTTATTAAACATATCTTAATTGATTAATTGCTTTGAAACACATTTGATTGGTGATTGGTGTTTTGATCTCGTTAAACTGTTGGTCCTGCGAAGTGAGATCTATCTCGCTTCGCAGCCCGCTCCAACGAACCGAGATGAGTAGTCTTGACCGAGGCGAAACGAACTCAATTAGTTTGACTTCAGTTGACCGAAGTGAAACGAGCTCACCTCGTTTGACTTGAGTTGACCGAAGCGAAATGAGTTCACCTCGTTTGACTTCAGTTGACCGAAGCGAAACGAGTTCACTTCGTTTGACTTCAGTTGACCGGAGCGACTCGAGTTCAACTCGCAGACCTTTTGCGAAGCGAGTTGACTTACTTGTTTAATTTTTGCAAATTAAAATTTGTGATTAACTTTATTTGACTTTAAGAACTGAATTTAACTTGTTGACTTCAGTTGACTTTGTGAAATAAAGTTAAATTTGTAATTTAAGAAATATAACTTGTTTTCGATTTGAGAATCGTTTGGTTACAAATAATTAACAAGTTATTCCTTTATATACATATATACTTAAGAACTTTTGTTTATAAGTTAAAATGTGTGTAATATTTTAACAATTTCAGTTATTTCATATCGAAAGTCTTCCGACTCATAGCGTAGTCGAGCAGCGTGTCCCGATATTTATCGGCGGTATGATAACTCAAATTGTTATTCTTAGCTAACAGGCTTTATATATAATTTATAGAATATAATTGAAACAGTTAATTCAATTAAGTTTCAGTGAATTACGTTATTAGTTGATAGTATACTTAGACGTTTGATGATCTTTTTGATCATAATACGTTAAAGTGTAAATTATCTAATGTTCGTCATGTTGATGCATATCAGTTTGTCTGTCAGTTGGTCTATTGATTTGTAAAAGTGTCGTTCTTTGTTTAATAGAAATATAGATTTTGTATGTTGCGACACTTAAGTTTTAGTTTAGGCGACACTTGCCTTAGTGACGCATAGCGACACTTAGGTAAGTGACGCATGAAGGCGGCCACATGCGTCACTGGCCAAGTGACGCATGTCTGCCGATTTTGTTTTAGTATAAATAGAACCTACGGGTTTTTGGCTAGGGTTGACGAAACCCTAGCACCATTTGTCGACTAAACTCATCTGTAATCAAGTTCCAATACGTTATTGAAGCTAATAAACTCGTTCACTTTGTTCAATTGATTGTTTCGGTTTAAGTTTATTAGTGATTTGTGTGATTGATTGTTTCCGCCACTCAATCGCTGTCTATCGACACTTAGATCCATCACAGAGGGCACTCACAACTGGTATCAGAGCCACTAGGTGATTAGATTGACGTTTTGAAGACGTTTTGGATTGATTTCGATTTCGTTCATATAAAGAATCGAAAATAACCACGGATTTTGGGTTGATTAGGTGCTTTCCAGACGATTTTCATCATTTACTACAGGTTTCGTTCGTTAGGGTTTAAGGAATTTTCGTTAGGTTTACGAAAATTCAACTTTTAGGGTTTTTGGGATTTTACAGCCGTTTCTGCGACACTCGTTGCGTCACTTGAACGCGTCACTTAGTGCGGCACTTCGTAAGTCCAAATTAGGGTTTTAACGACACACTGGTGCGTCACTTTGGTGCGTCACTTGGAGCGTCATTTGGGGTTAACACGACACTTAACTCAAGTGTCGTCTAATTTAATCCACCGTCACTCACGTACGTCACTTTAGCACGTCACTTGAGTGCCAAGCGTCACTTCTGTTAGTGACGCCTGTTTGATTTCATGCGTCACTTCTGCTAGTGACGTCTGTTTGATTTATTGCGTCACTCAAGTATGACACTTGAGTGCGTCACTTGCTAGATTGAGCGACACTTGCTTATAGTGTCATCAGTCACTTCATCCGTCACTCTATAGCGTCACTTATCAAGTGCCGCTAGTCGTTGCGACACCAAAGGCGTCACTTACCAAGTGACGCCTTTGGTACAAATAAGTTTGCAAGTTCTTGTTTTTGAGTTAATTTTCAGGATATTCTTTAATGGCTGCTGCTACTGATAAAAAAGATATTTGGGGAATCAGGGATATGATTAAACAAAATCATGATGTCGGTTCTAATAATAAACCTCCTCTATTCACTGCTGATATGGATTACGCATATTGGCGTGCCGATTTGAACAATATGTTGATTTCCAATGTCCAGATCTCTGGGGTCCGCTCAGAGAAAGATATGAAGCTCCAGTAGCTGAGGGAGACTATCGTGGTATCCCTCCATCCAAAACTTACAAAGCTATGTCTCCTGAAGAGAAGAAGGAGTATGATATTGAAAGAAAGGCTCATTCGGCCATCTGTATGTGCCTTACTAAAGATGTCTTACGCCTCTTCAAAACACATGACATAACATACGATCTTTGGAAGGCTATTGAGACGAGATGTGGTGGAAATCAGAAGTACAAGGAGGCTAAATTAGAACTGATCAAGAAACAGTATGATCTGTTTGATTCTCTTCCTAATGAAACAGCATCGGATGTGTTTACAAGATACTCACAGTTAGTTAGTGAGTTGACCGAGGGAGGCTACAATTTCCCTCAGATTGAAGTAAATAAGAAGCTGTTGGACGTTCTACCTAGTAGTTGGGACGTTAAAGTGCAATTTCTGAAAGAGAGCCAAGAGTTAGCAACGATGAACTTAGATGAGCTAATTGGCGTTCTTCAAGCTCATGCGATGGAGTTGAAGAAGAAGGAATGTAAATCGGGTGGTTTTGTTCAAGACCCGACATTATATGGAGGAAAAGTCAACACCGGGAAGACTTATGGTGGAATGGCTTTCGTTTCTTCTACAAGTATTACAACCTTCATTACAGTCTACCGGTGTTCATCATCCAGTGTATGCATCTGGACCCTCACAAGGGTCACAACAGCAAGTTCCGGTTTCCCCTACTATTCAAGAACAGGCTGCTATCTATACATCCTTTCTTAGCTCCTACAAGGATTTGGTTTCACAACCGAATTCTACTTTAGAACTTGCTAAAGAAGATTATGCTCAATTAGAAGATGATGATCTTGAGCAAATGGATTTAAACTGGAATATTGCCATGATCTAAAGGAGAGTTCAAAAATTCTTGCAACGGACTGGGCGCAAGAGTTTGGAAGGAGATGGCAAAACCAGTTTTGGTTTTGATAAGAGCAAGGTTTGCTGTTATAACTGTCAGAATTTGGGACATTTTGCGAGAGAATGTGAAAAACCCAAAGTTCCTCCATCGGGTTTCACGAAGCCTGATGCTCCCAGAACTCCAGAGAAAGATGAAGTAAAGAAAGCGACAGCTGATGCACTAGTTGTCTTTGAGCCTACCAACACCGACTGGAGCATGTATGCTGATAAGTATCAACAGTGTCTCATGGCTCACATTTCTAATGAGGTACGCAATGAACCAGAAGAACCTTTGAACTGTATTTCATGCATTAAGTTAACTGAATCTTTAAAGTGCTTTCAAGAAGATAATGTAGACTTAAGAAAAAAGGTTGAAAAACTTAATGAGTCAAATAAGACCTAAAGGCCAATGAACAATTGTATGATAAGAAAATTGAGGCTTATCAACAGGACACTCAAAGGTATAAATCTAAGGTTTTTAGTCAACATGATGCTATTAATAGCTATCTTGCTGAAATAGAACTTTTGAGAAAGGAACTATCTGATTTGAAAGTTGAATATGACAAATATAAAAGTAAGATTCTAGGTTCCTCTTCTTCTACGGTTGCCTTCAATGAAATCCTTAACAAGCAAAGGACAGATAATAAAACTAAGACAGGACTAGGTTATACTGTAGTCCCGCCTCCTACTGAATACTGTCCTATGCCCGTTAAGGAAGGCATTGAAGAGATTCCAGTTGACTATGCATTGTTATATGGGGTCAAGTCAAAGGTCAATAATCGAAACAAACAGGCAAAGGAGAAAACCAAGCGGTCAGAGTATCCTTCGCCTCAGTTTGTTAAGTCTAAATGTGAATCTCCAGTTAGTATTGAGGATATTACTGATCAGGAGTATCCTGAATTTAAAAAGAAGGTTGAAGTAAAATCTGAAAAAGTGATTTTAAAGGTCAAACCTACAATTAAGGTTCAACCTGAAAAGGAAAAGGACAAGGTTTTAAATACAAAATCTCAAACTTTACAGTCACCTGTAAAGATTTTGCAACATAAAGCTACAAGTGGAAAAGATTTGTGTCATAAACCTTCCACTTCAACCCCACAACCAAAACAAGCATTTTCTAAGACATGCACGCAATGTTCATGTTCTAGAAATGCTTCCCCTCCTCCTGTGGTAAGTCCTCAGTCTCAACCATTTGTTGAGACTCGTTCATGTTTTTACTGTAAAAGACAAGGACATTTAATTCGTGAATGTCCCAAACTGTCTCATCAGCACTATGGGAGAGAGATGCCTTGTTGAGACATAGTTTGTGACAACAGATCTAGCTTTGCAATATGACTAGTGTAATTGTTATCATATTGATATATTGGTTTAGATTTGTAAATTGATATTGTTTTTATATTAATATTCGTTAAATATATTATTATGATAAAGTGTTAGACGAATATAGATTTTAACAATATATATACAAATGTTGCGAGTCCAGTTATTTGTTTGAGACGTTTGTTGCGAGTCGAGATCTCAAGTCGCAAGGCTTTGCGATGCGAGATGAGATCTGAACTCGCAGAACTCAACAAAAGATAACGAGCCGAGTTCATGGGCTTGGGCTGCGTAGCGAGTCGAGTCAACTCGCAGGCCCAGTGGCTGCGAGTTGAGACGAATTATATATATGTTTTTGTACGTGAAAAACAAAAGAGAATAAGAATTATTATTGAACAACTATTGGAGATCAGAATTCATAGCATTCCTGCGAACTCAGTTTTCCAGAGAAACAAAACTAAAGGCTAGACTTTGACGTTTATACGTAAAAAGTAAAGCAATTGGTTAACCAAAACGCGAACTATATCGTTATTAGTAAGATAACACCGTATTGAGGGATTCCGCACCTTAATACTACAGATAACGAAGTTATCGATCCTAGAACTAGGGACTTACAATTGGTATCAGAGCTTTCAGGCTAGATAACGAGTGTTGTTCGAAGTTTTCGGGTTAATCGCGTGTGATTTAGGATTGTTTTGATGTGCATTAGTGCGTAAAAACGATCAAAATCATTCTCTGGACGATTTAGGGTTTGTTTACGATCGAAATTTCCAGTTTTAATCGTAAAAATACCAAAAATCTCTGATTTCGTAATTTTTAGCCGTTTTGCGAGTTGAGATTAGGGTTTCAGAATAAGTCTGCGAACCGAGTTGAACTTGCGAGTCGACATCCTTGCGAGTCGACATTCTGCGAGTCGAACCTTTTTGCGAGTTGATATATTCTGCGAACCGAGATCTCTTGCGAACCGAGATCACTTGCGAGTTGACATCACTGCGATCCGAACTGAGACTTGCGAACCGAGATTCTGCGAGTCGAGCTGAGATTGCGAGTTGAACTGAGTTTTGTGGGTCGAGATTTTTATTTTATCTAAATTCGCAAATACATTTTAACTTAAAATTTTACGATGTCAGACCTTAGCAAAATGATTGAGATGGAACACGAGATTGGCAAATCTAATGTCCCACCTAAATTGTTGAGAGTTGAGGACTATTTTAGCTGGAGGGATAGGTTTGAATCTTACTGTAGATTCCATGATCTATCTATCTGGATGTGTATCAAGAATGGATACACGGCACCTACCCAAACTGTTGAATCTGCAATTGTGGTTCTCACTTATCAACAGATGAGTGAAGCACAAAAGAAGGAATTTGAGATTGAGAACAAGGCTCATTCATCAATCAAGATGAGTCTTCCAAAGGAACTCAATCATCAACTCAAATCCTTTCATACTGCTAGATCTTTGTGGACAGCTCTTGAAAAGAGATGTGAAGGAAGTCCACAAGTTAAAGCAGGCAAGAAAAATCTCCTGAAAAAGCAGTTTACTGTGTTTAAAGCTATGAAAGGAGAAGATCTTGATGCATATACCACAAGATACTACCATTTGCTGAGTGAGCTAGATGATCATGAGATTATTTCTACAGAGACTGAGAAAACCGACAAATTTATTGAAGGTTTACCGTCTAAGTGGGAAATGCATGGCATAATGCTCAAAGACAATGATGAGAGGTATGCAACCATGACCTTAGAGCAGGCAATTGATAAGCTCAGAGGTTATGATTTCACCAAGAAAACTAGAGATACTGATTCTGATCAGGCTCAGGATCCAGGACTTTATCATGGAAAATCTACTATCTCTAATGCTTCCTCGAGCTCGACCACTGCTTTATTTGTTGGTAATGCTGAAGGAAAAGGTGAAATGATTACCGATGATCTGTGTCTTCTTACATCATCTGGTAGTGATGCAAAGGGCAAACCAACTGAGAAGTCACCTCAAGAGCATCAAAAGATGCCTATGAGTGTGAAATCTGCTGAACAGCAATTATCTGTTCTTGCTTCCTTTGTCGCTTCTTATGAAAACTACCTTCAAGGGAAAATCAATGATCCAATTATGTTTGACGAAGATTATGATCAGATTGACCCTGATTATCTAGAAGAAATAGACCTTCAGGATCAACTTGCTATGTTGTCAAGAAGGGTAAAGAATTTCTTGAAGAAAACAGGTAGAAAGGTGGTTGGCAATAGATCAGGGTTTGATAAAACCAAGATCAAGTGTTTTAACTGTCAAGGTTATGGACACTTTGCTAGAGAGTGCCAAAGACCTAAGGTAGAAGCTGGCAACGGACAACAAGGTTCGGGAAGTACTCTTGCTTCCAAAGCCTTAGTTGTAAAACAGTTGGATGGATCGTATGAATGGAAAGCTCAATCTGAGGAAGCTTTCATGGCTGAAATTGATGGATCTATATCTTATATGCCTACTGATCCAGAGGGTGAGGTAAAAGTGCCAGAAGTTGCATCTAAAGCAAGTGATGAGGATGTGCTATATATGGAGTCGACTGAAAACTTGACTCCTGAAGACTTAGTAGCACGCATGGCTGAAATTCAAACAGACAAGAAAAGGGTATGTATTGATATTCTTACTCTTGCTGATGTCTGTTATTTAGTTACTGATTTGCAGTCACAGGTTAGTGTTTTAAATGTAGCAAACAAAAACCTGACATCTCAAGTTAGCTTATTGACTGAATCTAGTAAGACTGTTAGATCTGAACTTGAACTAGCCAAGATTGATGTGCGTAGGTTAAGTGACGATAAACAGGACTTAAAAGATAAAATTAGGTCTGATGCTTCTGATAGGAGTTCTCTTAGAGATACCATTAATGAAAAAGCTGTTATCATAGATGGTCTCTATATTAATCTAAAGGACTTAAATCAGAAATTAGCTAATAAGGAGAAAGAGCTAGCTGACTGTAAATTGAAGCTAGTTGAGCAAAATAGAAAGATAGAAAATTATAGATCCACTGAGATGGACAAAATGCTTGATGCTCAACGAAGTGTAAAGGATAAGACTGGATTAGGTTACAATGAGACACCACCTCCTTTCAACTCAAATTACACTAAGCTTCCAGAAGATACTGAAATGACTGATGTAAGTTCTGAGAAAACAGTAGCTAAACCTGATCTGTCAGAGGCACAGAAGGAGTTTATTAAGAATCCTTCATCTGATGATAGTAAGAGAGTTTCTTTCACCAAAGTACAATTTGTGCCGGGTGGAGTAATTCATGATACTAAGATTGATGAATTGATTAATAAAGAGCATGTTATTCATCCTTTAGTGCCTAAGACTCCAATAGCGGTTACCAAAGTTAGTAAATCACGAAAACAGATGTCATGCTTCAAGTGTCACCAAAAAGGACACGTATCTTCTTGTTGCCCAAATAAGAAATTGGAAGCTATACATAAGTTAGTGACTACTGATGAGACACCGACCACTTCTAGTCAGATTGTAGATAAGTTAGGCTCCAAACCGGGATTAGGAAGCAAACCTATAAACATTCTGAAAAGAGATGGTAATCATAGTGTCTCTCCACCTAAACCTAAAAGGGCTTATACTCCAAACGAAAATACTTTCAATAAACAAAGAGATAAGACACCTTCGAGGTTTAGGACCCCAAGTAGAAACCATAGTCAATTTGAGAATGGTTCTACTTCGAGTGCACAGGGACCTAATTATGTGCCTAGGAGGTTTTCTACTCACTCTCCTCATAGGCACAAGAATACAGATCATAAACAATCTCAAACTCCTGTGAAAGCGACCAAGACTCCAAATGGAAACAGTTATGGTCACTTTAAAGAGGTTCAGATTGTAGATGATCAGGGACAAACCAAGACCGTAATTGTAACACCCGACTTTTCACATCATATTTTATAATATATTAATCTTAGGAAGCGCGATTCCCAAACATTTACAAAACATTTCAACAACGTTTACAAACTTACATCTTATACTTGCAAATATTTAATTACATATTAACAAAACGGGTGTTACTAAAACTTTCCAACATAACTATCAAAAGGTCAGAGTTAGCGCATCAAGTCAGACATCCAGCTAAACATCCCCAACATATCTACAACAACCAACCACAATCTGCAAAACATTCAACAACGAGGGGTTAGCTTACGCTAAGTGAATGGAACCGTAACCGACGGTTCAATCCAATCATAACAAGTCTTACAACTAAATAAACCACAACTAATTAAACACATAAGCACATAACGTCAAGAGGATCGGCGGTTCCTGTATGCTATTCTCAGTATACCACGACCACTGCGCGCCATGCCATTCACAGTGATCTACCAATAGCCTGACTACTACCTTCACAGAGTTAGTTAGTTCTCAACTATGTGTCTCAAAGTAACTAAAACAGCTACACAGTAGTAGCCAGACCCAACCAACCCACGTTGACCTCTGAATCAACCATACAATTGAGCAACTTGTCACATAAAGCATATCATATGCAATTATGGAAATTCAACTGAACAACTTTCACAACTGGATCAATCAACTTCAATCAACATAATCAACAACTGTAATAACTGAAATTAATCATGGCAACAACTACAACTAAAACTATCCTGGTTTACCCGTTGTAACCGAACCCGTTACAACCGAGTTGAACCGAGGACTACGGTAACCACTCACCAATATATATGATCTTCAACTCAGTGGTCTAATCTTACTAAGTTGCCGCCCGCTTATCTGGAATCATAATAACATCAAGTCAGTAACTCATCCCAACTGATTAACTATTACTTTAATTATAAACATATTCAATTAAATAACATCAACTATTATAATATAACAACCAAACTACACCTTTTCTATTTATTACCCAAAATCCACCATTTCAAACCCATAGCAGATCGGCTTCTCAAAGCCGATCGGCTATCTTAGTGCATTTCAGTATTTTATTTACAAAGTCAAGTTCTGTGACATTTTTTAACTATTCTAACCGATCTGCTTTACATAGCCGTTCGGCTTAACATACATAACCGATCGGCTATTCTTAACCGATCGGCTAAGAAGCCCAAACCAGAAACCCAGCAACCTGTTACAACATTCAGCTCGAACCAAATCTCATTTTTACCAAAATCACAACTTCTAAACATGAAATTATCAAAGGAAAACCACAAACATCTAACACTAACATATTACAACACTAGTCAAGTTATTCTACTTCAATATCAAACCTACATCATCATCAAATCCACAATTGTACCAAACCCTAACTCAAAACTTAACTTGAAGAACACTTACAAATTCTAACATATAATCATCATGTAAACATCACATATAGTTGTGTAATCACCATATAATCAACAAAACATAAACTAGAAGCTTTAATTCATACAAATCATCTATATATCCAACATTTACCTAATTTCATACCAAAGACTCAAGAACACGAAATACTTACAATCTGATAATGAGCAAGATGATGATGATGAATCTGATGTTTAATCCCAAACAAAAACTTGTTTCTAAATTTCACTTTTGATTTCAAGTATGTGTGTATTTTCTCTCAAGAACAAAGGAAGTGAAATGTTAGGTGAAAATGAGTCGGTCTCCACTGCCCCATTCTTTTATCTGTGATTATATTTTACCCCTTCTAACTCTATTGTCTGGAACCTGAAAATACTCGTGAGATAAAATATTTTATTTTACTGTCGACTTTAATTATTTAAAACAAATAACATTTTACTAATCACTATAAAAACTGGGGCTCTTTTACTTGTTTATTTTCAACTAAACCAAATAAAATATTTCTCGTTATTAAAATAACCAATTATTTTCCAGGTCCAGAAATAGGATGTTACAAATCTTCCCCCCTTAGAGGATTTCGTCCCCGAAATCCAATTACACTCAAATAAACTACGCATACACTAATCTCCTATTATCATACAACTTAATCACATTGCACTACTATTATAACAAAGTAAATATAGAATATACCTGTCGTGTCTTTATCTAACTCAAGCAATTCTCCCACAGTCATCTGGAAAGCTCTTCCTGTCGCCGGCGGTATCTTTCTCTTTTGTCCAACAGATGACGCAGAACCTGTAACCGAATCCCTTTCCAATCCAGATCCCACCCTAATCTTTTCCGGACACATTCCTGATCTATGTCCTTCCTTATGACAATTCCAGCAGACAAACTGAAGAGAAGTACAGTCTCGTAGTTGATGTCCAAACAAACCACACTTAACACATCTCATTGTCTCCACAGTACAAGGTCCAAAATGCTTTGACTTACAACTAGCACACCATGGATTACTACTTATTGAATTACCACTAAACTCAATCCTTCGGTTATGTCCCTTATTCCCAGAAGAACTACTTTTAGACTGATGCAAAGCCTTATCTTTACTTAAATTATCTGCTGCCCGCAAATCACCATCCACCGATCTAGCTAAAGTAAAAGCCTGGGTCAAGTTATTAGCTAACCTCACCGACGTCCGATAATCTGGAGGTAAGGTCTTAACAAAATGAGTAATCCTCGTCCTCTCATCCGGAACCCATTGTTGAACAAAACGTAACTTCTCTGTAAATTGATTAATAAGCTCATCCATCGTCATTTGCTCAGTCAACTGAAAATCCAAAAACTCCTGCCTAATCCTAATCGTATCAAACTCTGAACAGAATTGCTTACAAATTTCATTATGAAAATCTGCCCAACGAATACTCGATCTCTGCTCAGATGTCAAATGTGCAGTTATAGAGTCCCACCAATTCATTGCTTGGCCTTTCAACAATTGCACAGCATAACCAACTTTCAATTCCTCCTCACAGTGGCACACCTCAAACTTTCTTTCAGTATCCCTTAACCAATTCAAAGTCACCATTGGATCATTACCTCCTTCAAATTCTTTTGGACCACTAGATTTGAATGTCTTATACGAACACAACTTTCTCTGTTGTTGAGGTACTGGAAACTGATAATCAAAGTTCCTCGGTTGAGTCAACCTATCTTGTTGTTCCTTATACAACTGTTCTATCTTTCTTAACCTTATCACCTCATCCTCTAACTGTAACTGATAATCATCCAGATTCGCATTAGAAGTACCAGTCTGCCCATGATTACCATCATGAGTTTCTGAAGATGGAATATCATTTCTGGAAACATTGTTGATCGGGTTCTCATTATCTGCCATTTCTGTACTCAAACAACATAACTCACAACTTGTTAATCGTTAGTACAACCTATACTAACCAATCAACCTCCCATTCAATAGCTAAACCCCTTACCGGAATGTTTGACTTACACTAACTAGATTTGGGATTGAACATTTACCAATGCTCAATTCACCCAAACCTATGCTCTGATACCAAACTGTAACACCCGACTTTTCACATCATATTTTATAATATATTAATCTTAGGAAGCGCGATTCCCAAACATTTACAAAACATTTCAACAACGTTTACAAACTTACATCTTATACTTGCAAATATTTAATTACATATTAACAAAACGGGTGTTACTAAAACTTTCCAACATAACTATCAAAAGGTCAGAGTTAGCGCATCAAGTCAGACATCCGGCTAAACATCCCCAACATATCTACAACAACCAACCACAATCTGCAAAACATTCAACAACGAGGGGTTAGCTTACGCTAAGTGAATGGAACCGTAACCGACGGTTCAATCCAATCATAACAAGTCTTACAACTAAATAAACCACAACTAATTAAACACATAAGCACATAACGTCAAGAGGATCGGCGGTTCCTGTATGCTATTCTCAGTATACCACGACCACTGCGCGCCATGCCATTCACAGTGATCTACCAATAGCCTGACTACTACCTTCACAGAGTTAGTTAGTTCTCAACTATGTGTCTCAAAGTAACTAAAACAGCTACACAGTAGTAGCCAGACCCAACCAACCCACGTTGACCTCTGAATCAACCATACAATTGAGCAACTTGTCACATAAAGCATATCATATGCAATTATGGAAATTCAACTGAACAACTTTCACAACTGGATCAATCAACTTCAATCAACATAATCAACAACTGTAATAACTGAAATTAATCATGGCAACAACTACAACTAAAACTATCCTGGTTTACCCGTTGTAACCGAACCCGTTACAACCGAGTTGAACCGAGGACTACGGTAACCACTCACCAATATATATGATCTTCAACTCAGTGGTCTAATCTTACTAAGTTGCCGCCCGCTTATCTGGAATCATAATAACATCAAGTCAGTAACTCATCCCAACTGATTAACTATTACTTTAATTATAAACATATTCAATTAAATAACATCAACTATTATAATATAACAACTAAACTACACCTTTTCTATTTATTACCCAAAATCCACTATTTCAAACCCATAGCAGATCGGCTTCTCAAAGCCGATCGGCTATCTTAGTGCATTTCAGTATTTTATTTACAAAGTCAAGTTCTGTGACATTTTTTAACTATTCTAACCGATCTGCTTTACATAGCCGTTCGGCTTAACATACATAACCGATCGGCTATTCTTAACCGATCGGCTAAGAAGCCCAAACCAGAAACCCAGCAACCTGTTACAACATTCAGCTCGAACCAAATCTCATTTTTACCAAAATCACAACTTCTAAACATGAAATTATCAAAGGAAAACCACAAACATCTAACACTAACATATTACAACACTAGTCAAGTTATTCTACTTCAATATCAAACCTACATCATCATCAAATCCACAATTGTACCAAACCCTAACTCAAAACTTAACTTGAAGAACACTTACAAATTCTAACATATAATCATCATGTAAACATCACATATAGTTGTGTAATCACCATATAATCAACAAAACATAAACTAGAAGCTTTAATTCATACAAATCATCTATATATCCAACATTTACCTAATTTCATACCAAAGACTCAAGAACACGAAATACTTACAATCTGATAATGAGCAAGATGATGATGATGAATCTGATGTTTAATCCCAAACAAAAACTTGTTTCTAAATTTCACTTTTGATTTCAAGTATGTGTGTATTTTCTCTCAAGAACAAAGGAAGTGAAATGTTAGGTGAAAATGAGTCGGTCTCCACTGACCTATTCTTTTATCTGTGATTATATTTTACCCCTTCTAACTCTATTGTCTGGAACCTGAAAATACTCGTGAGATAAAATATTTTATTTTACTGTCGACTTTAATTATTTAAAACAAATAACATTTTACTAATCACTATAAAAACTGGGGCTCTTTTACTTGTTTATTTTCAACTAAACCAAATAAAATATTTCTCGTTATTAAAATAACCAATTATTTTCCAGGTCCAGAAATAGGATGTTACAGTAATGGCTTGGGTCCCTCTTGATAACTAACTGTGTACAACTTGTTATGTGTAGGAGCAGACTGTAAACAAGGACAGTTGGTGGTATGTAGACAGTGGATGCTCAAGACACATGACAGGTGAACGAAGTCTACTGAAGGACTTCATAGAAGGTTTCAAGCAAAAAGTAAATTTTGCAGGAGACAAAGGAGGAGTAATTACCGGGAAAGGAAAAGTTTCAAATGGAACTTTGACTCTAGAGGATGTGAATTACGTTGAAGAACTAACTCACAACCTAGTGAGTGTTTCCCAAGTCTGCGATAAAGGTCATCCAGTTCATTTTAATGAAAAGGAAGCCTTAGTTCTGAAGTCAGGCTTCATAATTCATGAAGAATGGATATTGATGAGGGCACCAAGGAAGAAGGACATCTATGCGATAAACATGGGTGTTCCTAATTCTTCAATGGTGTCGACATGTTTACTATCCAAGGCCTCAGAAGCAGATGCACTCTTATGGCATAGGAGAATGGCACACCTAAACTGGAGAAAAATGAATTTTATAATTAAGAATGGGTTAGTGCTAGGTGTACCACAAAATCGTTTCGAGTCTGAAGACAAGTGTGTTCCTTGCCTCAAAGGAAAGCAGCACAAGAAACCACACAGGTCTAAGACTGAAAACTCAATCTCCTCGCCATTTGAACTACTGCACATGGATCTCTTTGGCCCTATAAGCAAAAGAAGTCTAGGTGGCAAGTGGTACTGTTTAGTTATCACAGATGATTACGCTAGATTCTCATGGGTATTCTTTTCGGGATCTAAAGATGAAACTCCAGGAATTTTAATAGAGTTCTTTGATCTAGTAGAGAATGTCTATAAAACAAGAGTTAAGCGTATTCGTAGTGATAACGGAACAGAATTCAAAAATTCAACGTTGAATATCTATTGCTTAAGCAAAGGGATAATTCATCAATTCAGTGCACCATATGAACCTCAACAGAATGGTGTAGCTGAAAGGAAGAATAGAACGTTGATTGAAGCTGCTAGAACTATGCTTGCAGATTCAAAGCTTCCGGTCTTCTTTTGGGCAGAAGCGGTGAATACAGCATGTCATGTTCTAAATAGGGTTCTTACGGTCAAAAAGCGTAACAAGACTTGTTATGAATTATTGAATAATAAGAAACCTAATCTGAAGGGATTTGAACCCTTTGGAGTTCCATGTTCAATATTGAAAACAGGACATCAAGCTAAATTTGGTGAAAAGGCGGACGAAGGATTTTTCCTAGGTTATATGCCCAACTCACCAAATAAAAGAGTTTTCAATAAAGTCACAGGACGACTGGAAATTGTTTATAACATTGAAGTTACGAGCTATGTACCTGCTGTACATAAGGGATTAGATTGGCAATTTGACTATTCAGATCTCTTTCAGTCATTTAAAGTTCCTATAAGTGACTTTGTCAGCGATTCAGAGATCTCTAAACACTTATTGTCTGAAGAATCGGACAATGGTCCTTCTTCAACATCGAGTGTTCTGAGATCTGGAATCAGGACACCAAATGACTCAAATGAAGCTTCTTCAAGTGGGTCACAACAACCTTCAAAGGATAAGTATCAAGAAACTGCAGATCCTGAAAAGGATCTTCAAACAACGTTTGATGATATACTTACCTCTTTGAATCATTTAAGGTTATCTTCAGCAAGTTCAGAAGATATTCCTTCATTAGAAGAGATTGGTACTAACTTAGGAGATGAGTTAATAGTTGATCCTATACCGGTTACAAGAATGAGTAAGAATCATCCCGTTGAAAACATCATCGGTGATATTAATACTCCTGTTCAGACTAGGACTCAATCTAAAGCTAGTACCTCTGAGAATTTAGAAAGCTTGTATACTGCTATGAAAGAGACAGGGATTCCTAATCAATGTCTATATTCATGCTTTATCTCACAAATCGAGCCTAAAAATGTGCAGATGGCTCTCAAAGAAAGTTCGTGGGTTGAAGCTATGCAAGAAGAACTGCAACAGTTCTCTAAGTTACAAGTATGGGAGTTGGTTGACCTTCCAAAGGGAGAATATCCAATTGGAACTAGATGGGTATTTAAGTGTAAGAGAGATGACCGGGGAGTCATTACTCGCAATAAAGCTCGTCTAGTGGTTCAAGGGTTTAATCAACAAGAGGGGATAGATTACAATGAAGTGTTTGCACCAGTTGCTAGGCTAGAAGCAATTAGAGTATTCTTAGCATTTTCCTCTTTTAAGGGTATCAAAGTTTATCAGTTGGATGTTAAGAGTGCCTTTTTGTATGGCAAAGTTGAAGAATTGGTGTATGTTTCACAACCGCTAGGGTTTACTGATTCTGAACATCCAGATAGAGTATATCACTTGAATAAGGCTCTATATGGATTACATCAGGCACCTAGGGCGTGGTATGGAACTCTATCAACTTATCTACTTGATAATGGATTTACAAGAGGATCAATTGATAGTACACTTTTTGTAAAATGGAATGAAAATGACTTTCTATTAGTACAAGTATATGTTGATGATATTATCTTTGGATCTTCGGATGAAAAGATGTGTCAAGAATTTGAGAAAGTCATGAGAAAAAGGTTTGAGATGTCTGCTATGGGAGAGTTAAATTTCTTCTTAGGATTACAAGTTGATCAAAAGAAGGATGGATTCTTTATTCATCAATCTAAATATACATATGAGCTATTAGAACGCTTTAAGATGGATGAAAGTAAGGTCTATAATACTCCAATTCCAGTTAATCACAACCTTGGTCCAAATACATCGAGTGATAGCAATGTGGATCCCACTCTTTATAGAGCCATGATCGGATCACTAATGTATTTAACTGCCTCTAGGCCTGACATTATGTTTGCTGTTTGTATATGCGCAAGATATCAGGCAAATCCGAAAGAGTCACATATGCAAGCTGTGAAATGGATTCTTCGTTACCTCAAAGGGAAGCCGAAGCTGGGACTTTGGTATCCGATTGATGGAGACTTAGATCTTATAGCTTATACTGATTCGGATTATGGAGGATGCAATCAAAATAGGAAATCTACGACCGGAGGATGTCAATTCTTAGGAGGTAGATTAGTATCTTGGCAGTGCAAGAAGCAAAGCTCAGTAGCTATTTCTACATGTGAAGCTGAGTATGTTGCAGCTGGCAGCTGTTGTTCTCAAGTTCTTTGGATACAACAGCAACTGCGGGATTATGGGTTAAATATAACCAATACTCCTATGATGATTGATAACGAATCTACAATGTCGATCACCAATAATCCGGTGAAGCATAGTAAAACTAAGCATATTGATATTCGACATCATTTTATTAGAGACTGTGCTGAAAAGAGTTTGATAAAGTTAGTTAAGGTTCCATCTTTGGATAACTTAGCAGACTTATACACCAAGGCGTTCGACAGAGCCAGATTTGAGACATTGGTTCAACTTAATGGAATGAGAAATCCAGAGTGATTAGTCTTCCAAGGGTACTTGTGTAATAAGTTTTGTTTTTTTTAAAAAAAAAAAAGGGGGGGGGGGGCGTATGGCATTCATTTGCTTGTTACCTGAGGGGAATCGCCTCAAATAAAAGAACAACGGAAGTTCTTTTAGAAAATGCTGTAAGTTTTTGCTGTAAAAACTTGGGAGATGATAGTACATTAGGAGAATACGGTTTCAAATAATAAACTTAAGTATTAAGAATGATATGTTAGTAGATTCTAATAAGTTGCATCAAAATGATGACTGTTAATTAGGATTATACTTATATTTATCTTATTATACACCTATATCCATTGATTATAACTTGTCCTTTTATCTAACAAGTGATAAGAATAACTTACGTCTAGTCAGCTTCATCATACAATTTATTGGTAGGCAGGTTATGCTACGATTTCCGAGCAGTTAAGAAGTATAACTGACATGTGTATTATCTTATGTGATCTGTTATATAACATATGACATATGTCTTAATTGTTGAATGATAAGTACTATCATACACTGTGATCTACAATAAAATTTGTGCAATGATACAAAGTATCATAATGTCAAAAGGTGAGTTATATGTTTCAAAAGGGCATCATTTAGTAACCTCTACCTTACATATGAAAGATACAAAGTATCTTGTGTCAAGTGTATGTTATATGCTTCTAAAGAACATCATTTAGTAATCTCAACCTTGATAATACAAGATACAGTGTTATGTGTTGTACTTGAATTCTTCAGTATGTTGTATAGTAGCACACACTAGATATTGTGCACATTAATAATAAAAGATTGGCTCAGAAATCTATGTGTAATCTGTTTATGTGGATCATAATACCGGTAATTGTCTTGAACTGTCTATGATATTTGAACTTTCACTGTTGTGAATAATAAGAAGTTTTAAGTTATATTTCAATGAAGTGTTATATCATGTGGATAAAGGTAAATAAGATATAATTTTATAAATATAGGTTTATTACTGATTCACGTTGTGATTTTCTTGTGCTTATATGAATTTCATGAGGTATGTATACTAACAATCATCTTAGACTTATGGCAATATAATAAGTACCGCTTATTCTCTCTAATATGATTCCTAAGCAGTTACAACTTTAAGTGTTTTATATTAAGTTATTTTCTTTTTCTTAAAACGTTAGTAGTTTTATTACTTTCACGTTTGTAACTATTTATTTGAATTAATAATTTTTTATTTGAATTATTTATTTACTATTTTTGTTTACCCTTTGGAATTGAATTATACTGGATATTTATTTTGACTGTTGAACAAATGTCTGTTGAAAGTTGAAAATATTATATAGGTTACGTGGAATATTAATCGAAAGTCTTCCGACTCACAGTGTAGTCGAGCAGCGTGTCCTGATGTTCTATCAGCGGTTAATTTTTCTATTATAACTTATATATATATATATATATATACTTAAGACCATACAGGTATATAAGTGAATAATTTTAGCTTGATGATTTGTCTTTATGCAAGATTAACTGTATCACGGGTTTAGTCGGTTAATATATGTAAGAAGATTATCGTTGAGGAAAAATTATGCGAAAACATTTTTTTAAAATGTTTAGGCTAAATAGTTACAGAGATAACTATTTATATAACGGGGTTTGTAATTTATACTTAGTATTAAATTCGCGTTTTTATTTAATTTTGCGAGTTTGACTAGTCAACTTGCGAATCGAGATACACTGCGAATCGAGTACAGGGTATAAAAGGGTAGTCAAGCGAGTCAAACTTTCTACCGAACCCATTTTCTTTGCGAGTTCACTTAAACTCTGCGAATCCACTTATTGTGAAACGAGTTGAACACAGTAGTTCATCTGATTTCGATTTACATAGTTACCAGGACTAGTTTTTGATCCATAGCTTTTATACACTTTCAGATTGCGAACATATTGAGGTATAAATCAATGGATTTCACCGTTTAAATTACACGAAATCGAAGTTTTTATCATTCTAGGGTTTCGGTTCAAAATTTGAACGAATAATGTAGATTAAGGTTTTATTTGACAAGAATCTTGTAGATTAATGTTAAACGAACCTTAATGAACGTAAATCAATCGATAGATCACTTTTTAATAGGTAGATTAATTGATTTCAGTTTCACCTCGCAACATCAGTTCATGCTGCGAGTTGAACACTCGACTCGCAGACTTAGCGAGTTGAGATTTTTACTTTGACTATTTGACCATGCGAGTCGAGTTTCACTTCAACTCGCAGATTATATTTAGCGAGTTGAGATTAATTCTTTGACTTGTTGACCTTTGCGGACCGAGTAGATTAGCGAATCGACTTGCGAGTCGAGTTTAGGATTGACTTGGTTAGCGAGTTGACATGGTTGCGAGTTGAGTTGCGAGTTCACTTTAGATTTTTGCGAGTTGACTAACTTGTAAAAATAAAATGTAACATGCAATTTTAACTTTAATAATAAGCTACATTTATTTGTATATATCACTTTCAAAGCTTATTAAAATATGTTTTGACGTACGAATTTTATATTAATACGTGATAACATATATATTAAAATTATATATTTATATCGAAAGTCTACCGATTCAAAGTGTAATCGAGTGGCGTGTTCTGACTTTTAGTTAGCGGTATAATATATATATATATATCTTTTGAAACGTTAATGATTTGAGACTTTTAATTTACAAGTAATTAACGTTAAAAACATATTGGACTTACGTACTGTTTCAGTTATAAGTTATATATGTGCTTATCTTGTTACGAACTAAGGTGTTAGATGATCATTATGGTTCATAAACACTGTAGTTTATAACTTACTAACGTGCTTTATGTTTTGTCATTTGTGTTTCTATAGATATGGCGAGACAATTTGATAAAGGTCACAATATTCTTGTTGATCTGGATCTTTCAGCACGTGGAGCACATCAAGTTGCTCAAGTGTTGTCATTTTTTGCACGTTCACGCATTCGGTATGCGATTACCGAGTCTCCTCAGATTTCTCAGTCCATTCTGAACGACTTCTGGGAAGGTATTCAGTATGACGAGACGATCAACCCACCAGTTATTCGCACAACGGTCAATAATCGATCGGTTTTTTTCTCTGCTGGCGATCTACGTCAGATTTTACACTTGGGGACAGTAGACCAAGAAGATGGTCCGACTGAGTATCCTAGTGATTTTGTTGAGGGTGCGATAGGTCGTATGGGATATACGGGAGATAGGAGGGGACGTCAGTTCCAAAAACCTCTGGTTATTGGACAGTGGAGGTTTTTGTGGCATGTTATGGTCACAGTTTTTGCACCAAAGAAGGGAGGTTTTGATGAATTAAGCCATGCCCTTGTATCAGCTGTACTGTCACTGGTTTACAACAAACCATACAGTTTCTGTGATTATATTTTCGGAGAGATGGTTAGACAGATTTCGGGTTCTGTTAGATCACGGTTTCTGGTTTATCCACGTTTTTGTATGCTGATCATTCGTGCTCGTCTGCCAAACCTTGTTATTCCTGGGCCATTTTTACGTGTAGATACTATTGGGCTTCGAGGATACAATGCGATGTTTTTGCAGTCGGTGAGGAAGGAAGGGGTCGTAAAGCCTGAGGAGCAAGAGCTGTTTGGTTTTATTGTTGATCCTGCCTATGTGACACCACCGAATAATGGTTGGTTAGATGTTGGTGCTGAGGCTGCGGTTCCAGAACCGAGAGCTGGTGTGGTTCCTTCTGAAGATCCAAAGGAGCTCATTGAGGATGTTTTGGAACAACCTGCACATGCTGGGGTACAGGTGAACCCAGATGTTGCTACTCAGGTGATACAGGAGGTGCTAGTTGAGCATGATGATGCTACTGATATCCTGCTACGGGATATTGATAGTTATGTTGCTTCACCTGAGGTAATTTTATAATTATATAATAATAATGGTACTTAGATGTTATATCATTTTCACATTATTATTTTATATAATACTTAGGTTATTGATATTTAGTTAATTAGATAATATTTCTAATTATAAAATATAAATATTATTATGATCAGGGAGCTGAGACTGCAGACCCAGAGGTCATTCGATCTGAGGGTAAGCAAGGACAGTTAGATGGATCTGAGGTTTTACCTTCTAAGGTATTTATCAGATTAATCATAAATATATAGAACTTGTATGATAGAGCTTTTAGCTAATCATAAGTGTTTAATATATTTAATATTTAGGATCATGATGTTGGTCCATCTGGAGGCCGTGATGGCGAATCGGCTTCAGATGATGATGATAGTACTCCTTCTCCACCTCCAGGTGCTGGTTATATTCGATATCGATCTCGGATGATTCCAGATCCAGCATTGAAGGAGAAGAGGAAGGCTAAGGAAGTTGATCCTGACTTCTGTCTTCTTGATGAGGGTTCTGAGGAAGAGGATACACCTCTTATTACTCGACGCCGTAAGCGTTCAAGGACTCTGACCATTCAGGATGGTATGTAATACTTAAAAGTTAGATAATCTTAACTTGTTGTTTATCAGGAGTTCAAACTGAGACAGTTAATTCTGTTACAGTTGCTCGAGATACACCGCAGGTGGAGATTGTAACACCGGTGGTTACTGAACAGATATCTGTACCTATTGAGGTAAGGGATATAAGTTTAGTTATACAAGTGTTATATAATTAATTAGAGATTGAGACAGACTAATCTGTAACAATTACTTAATTAATTTTGTTTAACTTAACAGGCTGAGATCAATAACGCTAGTAGATTTGCAGCTACTCTTCTTACGGAAGCGTTATCTCAGGCTATTCCACCACTTACATGAGATTCTTACATTGCTTCAGTGACACCACCTGGACCACATACTATTTCTGTTACTCCTACGACTGATACTGAAAGGATTACATCCTTAGAGTCTAGAGTTAAGGAGTTAGAGAAACTTACTTCGAAGATTCCAGGGATGTTAGCTGAAAATGTCTCTCTTGCTCAGCAGATGGTACATATGAGTACTTCATATTTGACCCTGCTAAACACTCATAATACTTTGCTTGATGATTTTACTGCCCAGCGACTGAAGCTTGAACACTTAGAACGGTTAGTGTTGAGAGTGAATTCAGGACAGTCAGCTCAGGGGGAGATATTGGTATATCTAGAATCTTGCAAAGAAGATGAGTTGAGGAAGAAACGAGATGATGACAAAGACGATGATACCAATGCTCAGAAGGATAGTGAGCTGGCTGGTCCTTCAACGACTGGTCAGCAGACTATTATTCAGGGGGAGTCTGCTGGTGTAAGTACAAGTGGTGATGGTGCTGGTACAAGTGCTGCAGGAACAAGTGAAGCTGGTAAGACAGCTTAGACTTGTGTAGTTATTTGTATTTAGATTTTAGTTGAATTATAATTGTAATTTATAATTGTAACTAAATATTTGTAACTTAATGGTTTTGTAATATATTTGATTTGAGATTATTATTATTACAAGTTAAATATATTAGAAATTGTTTAAGTTATTTGATTTTAAAAGGTTAAATAAATTAGTGATCGAAAGTCTTCCGACTCATTGAGAAGTCGAGCGGCGTGTTCTGATTCACTTCAGCGGTCAAAATTTATTTTTAACTTAAACATTTTAGACTTGAGAGTTTTTATAACTGACAAGTTAAAAATGTATGATTTTTAAACTAGACAAATGATATATAATTTTAAAGATATAATTGAAAGTTAAGATCTTATGATATAACAGTTCAATTAAGTCTTAGAAATTATATAAGTTAATTAATGATAAACTTAAATGTTTGATGATTCTTCATAGTACATTAGAGTTTAAAATTAGTTAATGTTTGTTAAGTGTTTGATATAAGACTTAAGAAATCTTAGATTGATCATCAATAAAAGATTTATAAGTTATATATATTTCGCGTTTATATTACACAAAAGGATTAGTATTGGAATTTTTAGATTGATTCAGGGAAATCAATAAGAGAATTTAAATCATTAATATATTTGTGTTTGTTTGTTTTTCTCTAGGAATGGAATGTCTAGATCTATCAGATTCAGAAAATGATGTTTTGGATGAGATAGATGAAGATATTGATTATGATCTTGAAGAGGGTGAATTTCAACCACCTGAGGATTGGACTACTGTTTCTGAGATAGTGCATGACATGGGTGTAGATCCAGATGTTTATGTTGATGAACACCATGTGAGCCCATCTAGAACAGAGGTTATTATTGAAAATGCTGAAGGTCCAATGGTTGTCGATGTAGATGAAGAAATCGATGACTCAACTGATTCAGATGAAGAAGATCTTCCTGATAAGCATAAAAATAATCCTATATTCAAACCTTTGCCAAAGAAAAAGAAAGAAAAGTTTGGTATATCAGAAGTTGATATTACAGGTAAACGAATAGCAAAAAGAGGGATTATAGGATGGTATTTTTATGCTGATCTAAAACTGTTTGCTATCAAAAGATTTGATGGAGTTCAATATTTTGAAAGAAAACTTGCAGTTTTTAGTTCTTTGCCTGGATTTGAGATTAAAGATTTGGCTAGATTATCATTGAATAACCCAAGTGATGATTTTGTTGGAAGATATGTTGAACACATAATCAAGACTGAGGTTAGAGCTAATAAATTTGAAAAGATTAAGCCAAGAAAAGGAAAGACAATTAAATTGTCTGAAAGGAGTCAAAGAACTGGTAGAAGAAGAAGGAAGAAAATTTATCCAGCTATAAAATGTGTGCAGCAGATACCACTGAAGAAGATGCCTCAAGATATTTTGGGAAATATGAAGAGTTGGCATGTGGATTCAGAAACTGGAGAAGCTGTAATGGTTGAAGCTGATGATGAGGTTGAAGGTGGTGAAAGAGAGATCTTCAGAGTTTATGATCATCGTCATCTTATGAACATGTCAAGAAAGGATATATTGAAGTTAAATGAGAACAGAATCTTTTGTACTAAAGCATGGGGTGATTTAGCACGAGATTATCAAATGATGATTAAAACTTGTATGAAGATGAAGATTTTTGCAGGTAGTAAGATTTACTCTTAAAACCAAAGACAATGTGAAGATAAAGATGCTAGAGCTATTGTCAAGGGGGAGTCTGTTGAGACATAGTTTGTGACAACAGATCTAGCTTTGCAATATGACTAGTGTAATTGTTATCATATTGATATATTGGTTTAGATTTGTAAATTGATATTGTTTTTATATTAATATTCGTTAAATATATTATTATGATAAAGTGTTAGACGAATATAGATTTTAACAATATATATACAAATGTTGCGAGTCCAGTTATTTGTTTGAGACGTTTGTTGCGAGTCGAGATCTCAAGTCGCAAGGCTTTGCGATGCGAGATGAGATCTGAACTCGCAGAACTCAACAAAAGATAACGAGCCGAGTTCATGGGCTTGGGCTGCGTAGCGAGTCGAGTCAACTCGCAGGCCCAGTGGCTGCGAGTTGAGACGAATTATATATATGTTTTTGTACGTGAAAAACAAAAGAGAATAAGAATTATTATTGAATAACTATTGGAGATTAGAATTCATAGCATTCCTGCGAACTCAGTTTTCCAGAGAAACAAAACTAAAGGCTAGACTTTGACGTTTATACGTAAAAAGTAAAGCAATTGGTTAACCAAAACGTGAACTATATCATTATTAGTAAGATAACACCGTATTGAGGGATTCCGCACCTTAATACTATAGATAACGAAGTTATCGATCCTAGAACTAGGGACTTACATGCCTAGGACATCAGTTTACAGAAATTCATTTTCAAAATCTCCACCTAGGCGTTATTCAATCTCTCCCAAGCCTGCTGAAAGGCCAAGTAATGTTGGGAAAAAACCTTTGCCAAAACAAAAGCCCGACATTACTCCCAAACCAGTTTCCGAACAAACTAAAGTTTGGAAACGAAAGGAGTCTGTTAGTGACTCTTCTGTCATCAACAATAACACATTAGATGAAAATTCTGATTTGTTAAAAAATAAAGTTCTGTCCGATGTGATTATTGTTGATGACCTTGGTAGACCTAAGTCTGTAAAGGCTTGGGTCACCGTTTCTCACTAATCTCCTTACCTTTATGTGTTGCAGCAGTCAGAACGCGTTAAAGATAGTGAATGGTTCATGGATAGTGGTTGCTCGCGAAACATGACTGGCGATGTGTCTCTTTTGACGGATGTTAAATCACACGCCGGAGGACATGTTGCTTTTGCTGGAGATACAGGAGGAAGTATTACGGGAAAGGTAACGCTAACTAACAGGAAAGTTAGCTTTGAGAATGTGAACTATGTGGCTCAACTTACTCACAACTTGCTGAGCGTTTCACAAGTCTGTGATAAGGACTTTACCACTGCTTTCACAAAGACGGAATGTGTGATACTGAAGCCTGGTTTCGTTATCCCTGAAGAATGGGTGCTTATGTGTGCGCCACGGAGAAACGACACCTACGTGATGAATATGCGAACTGTGGAGACTACAGATGAGTACACTTGTCTCCTGTCAAAGGCTTCGGAAAAGGAATCACTACTTTGGCATAGACGAATGGGACACATTCATTTTCGCAAAATGAATTTTCTAATAGACAATGATTTGGTAAATGGAGTTCCAAAACAGTCATTTGCCCTAAAAGATGACTGCATTGCATGCCATAAAGGGAAACTCCACAAAAAGTCCTATAAGTCGAAGGTAGTGAATTCCATTGTTGCACCACTGGAGCTCTTACATATGGATCTTTTTGGTCCTATTTCCACTAAGATCATTGGTGGTAGATCTTACTGCTTAGTAGTCACCGATGACTACTCCAGATTTTCGTGGGTATATTTTCTAGGTGCGAAAAGTGAAACACCAGATATTTTGGTGTATCTGTTGGATAAGTTGGCAAATCTGTGCAACTTAAAGGTGAAAAGACTGCGAAGTGACAATGGAACTGAATTCAAGAACTCAACTCTTGAGTTATATTGTGCCACGAAAGGCATTGATCATCAGTTCAGTGCCCCAAGAACTTCTCAACAGAATGGAGTTGCAGAGCGTAAGAATAGGACTATTATCGAGACAGCTCAAACCATGCTAGCCGATTCTAAGCATCCTATTATATTTTGGGCAGAAGCAGTCAGTATTGCTTGTTACGTTCTGAATCGCGTGCTCAGGGTTAAGAAAAAGAACAAGACCTGTATGAACTTTTCAATAACCGTAAGCCAACTTTGCAGTTTCTAGAGCCATTTGGGTGTCCGTGTTTAATTATGATCTCAAAAGAAAAGGTCTCGAAGTTTGGAGCTAAAGCTGTTGAAGGGATTTTCCTTGATTATTCAGTCAACTCTCCGAACAAAAGAGTCTACATTAAATCAACACACCAGGTGGAAGAGCATTTTGAGGTAAAATGTCTGCGCTACACGGATCCTCCTCAAGGAACGGGTCTGGAATGGTTGTTTAACTATAAGGATGTGTTTAACTCGTTTGACATACCCGAAGAAGATGATAAAGAGGAGGAGTTAGTTACCTTGCTTCATGTCATCAGTCTGTGTCAAGACACATCTACCTCAAAACCTACATCCACACCTACTCCAACACCCATACCATCACCTCCAACACCCACACCACTACCTACTACATCCACACCATCACTTACTACATCCACACCATCTCCTACTGTACCACCTTCGGATGTTCCTTCGACTTCAGGAATGACTAATGCAACAGAACATCCTGATGATCCCAATATGCCTCCTTTAGAGGAAGACGAGGAAGAAGAAGAAATTGTTCATTCTCATCTTTTCTCTAATGAAGATGATACAGAACTCCAACTACCAGTGCAACCTGAAAGTTCTACTGCTCCTGAGACTAACACGGTTCCCGTCACTAAAGGGGATATGAACAATTTGGAGTTAGTACTTGCACCGGATTTAATCCCAGTCACACGTGTACACAGGGATCACCCCATCGATAATATTATCGGTGATCCTAATGCTGCGGTTCAAACAAGGCAACAAGTGAAACAAAATCCAAATCAAGAAATGTTAAATTTGGTTACTCGGATAAATTCTTGCCATTTATCCCAAATTGAACCCAAGAAAGTTGATGAGGTCTTAAAAGATCCATCCTGGGTCGAGGCCATGCAAGAAGAGTTGCAGCAGTTCAACAAGCTGCATGTTTGGGATATAGTTCCGTTACCCAAAGGTGCTCACTTAACTGGCACTCGATGGGTATTTCAAAATAAGATGGATGATCGGGGTATAGTGATTCGGAATAAAGCTCGATTGGTTGTTCAAGGTTTTAGTCAAATCGAGGGCTTGGATTATGATGAAGTCTTCGCTCCTGTGGCAAGACTTGAGTCTATTCGGATCTTTCTTGCGTTCTCTTCTTTCAAAGAGTTTCGTGTTAACCAACTCGATGTTAAAAGCGCCTTTCTATATGGACAAGTGGATACAGATGTGTACGTTAAACAGCCTCCAGGTTTTGAAGACCCTGAGCATCTAGAATACGTCTGCAAATTGAACACGGCATTATATGGTCTTCATCAAGCTCTGCGGCTTTGGTATGAGAGGCTCACTACCCACTTAATCAAGCATGGTTTTGTTCGAGGGAATATCGATAGTACTCTGTTCATTCGTAAAGAACAGACTGGAGATCGAGAAGATATGTTACTTGTGCAGGTGTATGTGGACGATATTATATTTGGCTCTACAAATGAAGCGATGTGCAAGCATTTTGAGGAGAATATGAAATCTGAGTTTGAGATGAGTGCGATGGGGGAGCTCAAATTCTTTTTAGGTGTACAAGTTGAGCAGTCTCCAAAAGGTATCTATATTCATCAGTCAAAATATGTCAAAGACATGTTGACTAGATATGACCTGCTCAATTGTAAAACCTATGGGACTCCTATCCAACTTAATCACAATCTTAGACTTGCTGAAGATGAGGAAGATTGCAAAGAAAAGGACTATCAATCAATGATAGGTTCTTTGATGTATTTGACCGCTTCTCGACCAGATATTGTGTTTGCAGTATCCGTCTGCTCACGCTTTCAAGCCAAACCCAAGGTGTCTCACATGAAGGCGGTAAAGCGAATCTTTGGTTATCTTAAACATAGACCCAATCTTGGTCTATGGTATTCAAACGAGAAATCATTCGCTCTTTCTGCCTATTCTGATTCGGATCATGGCGGCTGCAGCATAGACAAGAAATCTACCACTGGTGGATGTCAATTTCTCGGATCTCGATTGGTCTCATGGCAATGCAAGAAACAGACTACAGTTTCTCTTTCCACTGCAGAAGCTGAGTACGTTGCCGCTGCGAGTTGCTGCTCTCAGGTTCTATGGATTCAGCATCAACTGCGTGATTACGGGTTACTTCTTTCTATGACTCCTATTCACATAGATAACACTGCTGCTATTTCTATCATACGCAATCCCGTACAGCACTCTAAGACTAAACACATTGAACTTAGGTTCCACTTTATACGGGATTGCTATGAAAAACACATGATAGACCTTGTCCACATAGACACCTTAAAGCAGAATGCCGACCTTTTCACAAAAGCTTTTTCGCGTACTCGATTTGATGAACTAATCAACATGATTGGTTTAAGGTTCTTTATCGCCAAAAAGTAATTTGTAACTTGGAACGTAATTTATCTCTTTTTATGTGTGTTAAAAAAAAAATGCAACAGCCACTCTTTATACTTTTTAGTATTAAAGAAATGCACCGTTGCTACATTTTAAAATAGACGTTGAAGTTGTGTCTGTAAACAACTTGGGATATGATAGTACATCGGGTGACATGCATAAAATAGAATTTTAAGGTTTATCTTGGATGTGTCAGTAGATTTATCTGACGTGTTGACAACAGTTTTATAAACATTGTCTTCATCATACGATATATTAGTAGGCATGTTATGCAAAACTCTTTGAGATCTCTTAAGAATCCTAATAATTAATTTTCTATTTCAAGTGGTACAACATCGTTAGATGTATGACAAAAGTCTTAACTTCTTCCTTATGCTAGACATGTTTTCGTGAAAGAGGTTTATTTGATATCATTTTGGGGTATATATTGACAGCTTCCTCTGTTATACGTAATTATAGACCTGGTTTCTGTTAATATATACTTAAAAATTAAGCAAACACAAGTTAAAGTACTTGCAAAATCTTTAAAATTAAGATACCTTACAAGGTCACCAAAATGGTTTGACCAAGTCTGGTTTTGCTTAAACCTGAATCAAGCTATGTCGCTCTGTTGTACATAAGTACAGACCTGTCACCGCTGACTTGATTCTTAAATTTGATTTTCTTATATTCTATCTGTAAATGGAAACATGGTCTATGTCTTAAGTTAAGACGTATATCTATGGTGGGGACCACAGCGAAATCTACATACCAATAATAATAAAATTAGCTCCTGGATGTGAGTGTAACATGTTTAAAGTGGATAAATATAATAATAATCGTTTTGAAATTATTTTTATAAAAAGTGTTATTAGCATGTCAAGTAAATTTAAAGTGAACAAATATACTGATGATCGAAATAACACTTACTGTTCCTAATAAATGCATGTTACTCCGATATGATTCCTAACCAGATTATATCAACTCCGTCACCAAAAAGAATGTGTTAATTCTATGTTTGTAAATTTGCATTCCTTTATGTGTTCTTATATTTTCTCTAAGTTAGTTTAATTTTTGATTTTATCCAAGTTACAGTTACCTTTTCAAATTTGAGTACCGAAATCACAATGCAAAAATCAATAAAATCGCAAACTAAAAGTGACATGTTGCGTCACTTCATAAGTGACACTACCAGTGACGCATACGATATTGCGTCACTTCCACTAGTGACGCTGTAAGTGTCGGGGTAAGCTACGCTACAAGTGCCGGGTTGAGTGACGCATACTAGGGTTTTCGTATAAATACCCTTTCCAATGACACTCAAATTCACCACTTTTCAAATTCACATAGCGTCACTTTCTCTGACATACCGTCACTTACTGTGTCTCTGCGTCACTTCGTCTGTGTGTTTTTCGTCGATCCATTTGTGATTTCTCGAGCTTGGCTGCGCATTCCATCGTCATAATCTTGTTCTCCTCATTCATACGACTCGATTGGTACTAATTTTAACCTTTATCTTTCTTTATTCATGTTTTAATCACGTATTAGGGTTACGGGATTTGGGTTTCTTCGAAATCATACGATTTGGGGCTTACTTTGTTAATGTTTTTAGTTAATAAATGGTGTGTTTTACTCGTTTTTATCATGAGTACATTGGGTAACTTCGATTTTCAAAACCCCCAAATTTGGTTTCTGGGTATGAACAGTGACACGATGATCTTCATCGTTGCGTCACTTCATGCGTCACTTACCTCAAGTGACGCTACTTGGTAATTTAGAACCCATACCGTCACTTCATCAGTGACGCTTATCATTGCGTCACTTCTTAAGTGACTCTCTTAGTGACGCATGTACTTGTATTATTTGTTAGTCCATCACTCATCTAAGTGACGCCCACTTATGCGTCACTCTCTTAGTGACGCTTTTGTCTATAACGACACTTATACCGTCACTTCCTAAGTGACTCACTTGGATACCGTCACTCTGTTAAATGCCGCATATTTTTGACCCGACACTTCTTAAGTGTCGTATATAATGACGCATGATTTAGCAACGTCACTTACACCAGTGACGCATGATAGCGTCACTTACCATAAGTGACGCTATACTTAATTTCTAATTTTGTGCACTATTTTCTGCGACACTTCCTAAGTGTCGGTAGTGGTTATGCGTCACTTCCTAAGTGACGCCTAAATCAGAATTTCGTTTTTTAGGTTATGCGTGTTCGTGCTAATTCTATAACGTTTGTTGTTATTTTTGTTTCGTATTTTAGCTTACAGATGGCTGATTTACAAAACTACTATCGCCGCACCAACACTCGTCACAATATCACTGCTTTTTTGGAGTCCACGCACGCGAACTCGGCTCCTTTTTGGCCTATGATAGAGTTCCTCCGCCGATCGAGGATTCATTATGCTATTACTGCATCTACTCCGGTTTATATGAATCAGGTTGAGGAGTTCTACGATCATGCTTTCATTCGGACTCAGGGTGATGTCCCGAGAATTGTCTCCAAGATGTTTGGTGAGGAAATTGAGATCACCGAGAACTCTATTCGACGGATTCTCCAGTTCAATGATATCGATACAATGTCGACTATGTTCCCGACAATGTTTATCTACGAGGGACTTCAACGTATGGGCTATCCGGCGAATCAGCTTTCTGATTTCCACAAGCAATATCTCTGCAGGGTTTGGAGGTATTTGTGTCATATTGTGATTGTTTGCTTATCTCCGAGGAAGGGAGGATACGACGCCACAAGTCATTTGACTTTATCTCTTATGTTGGCCTTAATCTACAATAAGCCGTATAACTTCAGCGGTTATATATTTGGCAACATGGTTGAGAATATTCGGGCTGGAAAGGATAAGTGGCTGCAATATCCAAGGTTTGTGCAGCTGTTATTAAATGATTTGAATCTTGAGATTGCCCCAGATCAACGATCCCTCTTGGTGCCAACGCCAATGCTTCTTCGCGTCTTCAATGACTGCAAATTAGCGCCAAAGGGTGAACAAATTTTGGCGGATCGTGAACTATTCGGGCACATAGTCAATGAAAACTATGTTGCGCCGATCAATGACAGATTTGAGGATGATGTGATTCCTCCGGTAAATGAGGATGATCTTGTTGACACCGAGATAGCTCAGGATTTGGACGATATTGATCGTGTTGAGCGGGTTGATGATGATTCTGATGATGGTGGGCTCACACCACTCGATTCTGAGGGTGACGTGCCCCCACAAACTGCTTTGGATGGGATTCAACTTGCTGATCCTCGACGCTTTAAGCGTATTTTGAGACGGATTTCTGCAGGCAGGGTCTACGTCCTGAGGAATCCAGGTAAACGTCCTGCTGGGTCTTCTCCTTCGTATGCTGATTTACCTCATCAAAGATGCCAGAGGACTACTGTTGTGATAGAGGAACCAGCTCAACATACCTCTCAGCGGCCATCGATTCAGCTGCTACTTGCTCAGATGGAGCTTTTGACGAAAAGATTTGACGATCAGCAGGCTATTATTGCAGCTCAGGCCTCCCAGATAAAGGATTTGGAGCTCAAAGCTGCTGAGGTTGACAATCTACAGCTTCAAGAGACGAATCTGTCATCTAGGGTGTTAGAGTTGGAGTCCGTCACAATTGTTTCGGGGGAGGATGGTCCCAGGGAGTTAGAAACAAATGTAACTCCTCCCCCAGAACCAGAAAATGTACAAAGTTCAGATATTAATGAAAATATTGCTTTAGATTATTTCGTTGATGTTCTGGGACAACCGACTCCGATTGCAGCTGACTATTCAAATGTCAATCTGACATATCTGCAGAGTTTGGTTAATCAATTTGATGAAGTAGATAGATCTTTTGATCCCGATGATATAGAAATGGACGCAGAGGTTCCAGGGTCGGATGAGGAATATATGGATAATCCAAATCAAGAACCGGCGCCTGAACGTGAACCGGAGCTAGTGTTATGACAACCTGCTCAAGCATACAATTTTGATGCTCCGGTTATTGAGACAGATTCTTCTGAAGATGAGGCAGAACCTGCAATGGAACAACCTACTGATGAATCAGTTTCTGTGTCTACATCTTCAGGAAGTTCAAAACCACAAGTGGTGTGCAAATCAATTGCACCTGATTTGAAGATTTGTAAAACTTATTTAGTTAAAGGTGAATTGACTGGTTTGATCAGAAGCTGGAAATTCGATGTTGACAACTTTCTTATTTTGATCAAGAGAAGCGATGGCGTGCAATACTTCAAGCCTAGATTCAATCATATCAGCACATTGCCAAAGGTTGAACTTAATCGTCTTGCTCAGTTGAATATTGTAAATCATTCTGAAGATACTCGAGGAGTTCTCTTTCAGAAAATTTTGAGAAAAGAAATCTACAGCAAGAAATATATGTGGATTAGACCAGAGCTGGGAGTTCAGTATTCGTACAAGAAAAAGATTGATCTGAGAACTCAACAACCGATTGTGAAATATCATTATCCACCAGCTGCTAGTCTCAAGACTGTTCCCTTACAGGAGTTACCACTGGATTTCTTACGAGATTTAAAGTATTGGTGGTTTGATTCTGTCACTCAAGAAGCTGTAATTGAATATTCTACCAAGACTGCTGTGGTACAGACATAGGATAAATGGGGAGAATGGCCAATCAAGGAATTTGTGGGAAAGTCTGTTCGAGTTTTTGATCCGATCAGCCTGATAAATCTGACAAAGAAAGATTTGAAAGCTCTCTACAAGAATAAACTTTAGTATAATCAAGTTGATTTAGAGGAAGCTTCAAAGTTTATAAGGGTGGTCACTTGCTAGATTGAGCGACACTTCTTATAGTGTCATCAGTCACTTCATCCGTCACTCTATAGCGTCACTTATCAAGTGCCGCTAGTCGTTGCGACACTTGAGTGCGTCACTTACCAAGTGACGCCTTTGGTACTAATAAGTTTGCAAGTTCTTGTTTTTGTGTTAATTTTCAGGATATTCTTTAATGGCTGCTGCTGCTGATAAAGAAGATATTCCGGGAATCAGGGATATGATTAAACAAAATCATGATGTCGGTTCTAATAATAAACCTCCTCTATTCACTGCTGATATGGATTACGCATATTGGCATGCCGATTTGAACAATATGTTGATTTCCACTGTCTAGATCTCTGGGGTCCGCTCAGAGAAAGATATGAAGCTCCAGTAGCTGAGAGAGACTATTGTGGTATCCCTCCATCCAAAACTTACAAAGCTATGTCTCCTGAAGAGAAGAAGGAGTATGATATTGAAAGAAAGGCTCATTCGGCCATCTGTATGTGCCTTACTAAAGATGTCTTACGCCTCTTCAAAACACATGACATAACATATGATCTTTGGAAGGCTATTGAGACGAGATGTGGTGGAAATCAGAAGTACAAGGAGGCTAAATTAGAACTGATCAAGAAACAGTATGATCTGTTTGATTCTCTTCCTAATGAAACAGCATCGGGTGTGTTTACAAGATACTCACAGTTAGTTAGTGAGTTGACCGAGGGAGGCTACAATTTCCCTCAGATTGTAAATAAGAAGCTGTTGGACGTTCTACCTAGTAGTTGGGACGTTAAAGTGCAATTTCTGAAAGAGAGCCAAGAGTTAGCAACGATGAACTTAGATGAGCTAATTGGCGTTCTTCAAGCTCATGCAATGGAGTTGAAGAAGAAGGAATGTAAATCGGGTGGTTTTGTTCAAGACCCGACATTATATGGAGGAAAAGTCAACACCGGGAAGACTTATGGTGGAATGACTTTCGTTTCTTCTACAAGTTCTCCATTACAACCTTCATTACAGTCTACCGGTGTTCATCATCCGGTGTATGCATCTGGACTCTCACAAGGGTCACAACAGCAAGTTCCGATTTCCCTTGCTATTCAAGAACAGGCTGCTATCTATACATCCTTTCTTAGCTCCTACAAGGATTTGGTTTCACAACCGAATTCTACTTTAGAACTTGCTAAAGAAGATTATGCTCAATAGATGATGATGATCTTAAGCAAATGGATTTAAACTGGAATATTGCCATGATCTCAAGGAGAGTTCAAAAATTCTTGCAATGGACTGGGCGCAAGAGTTTGGAAGGAGATGGCAAAACCAGTTTTGGTTTTGATAAGAGCAAGGTTCGCTGTTATAACTGTCAGAATTTGGGACATTTTGCGAGAGAATGTGAAAAAACCAAAGTTCCTCCATCGGGTTTCACGAAGCCTGATGCTCCCAGAACTCCAGAGAAAGATGAAGTAAAGCAAGCGACAGCTGATGCACTAGTTGTCTTTGAGCCTACCAACACCGACTGGAGCATGTATGCTGATAAGTATCAACAGTGTCTCATGGCTCACATTTCTAATGAGGTACGCAATGAACCAGAAGAACCTTTGAACTGTATTTCATGCATTAAGTTAACTGAATCTTTAAAGTGCTTTCAAGAAGATAACGTAGACTTAAGAAAAAAGGTTGAAAAACTTAATGAGTCAAATAAGACCTAAAGGCCAATGAACAATTGTATGATAAGAAAATTGAGGCTTATCAACAGGACACTCAAAGGTATAAATCTAAGGTTTTTAGTCAACATGATGCTATTAATAGCTATCTTGCTGAAATAGAACTTTTGAGAAAGGAACTATCTGATTTGAAAGTTGAATATGACAAATATAAAAGTAAGATTCTAGGTTCCTCTTCTTCTACGGTTGCCTTCAATGAAATCCTTAACAAGCAAAGGACAGATAATAAAACTAAGACAGGACTAGGTTATACTGTAGTCCCGCCTCCTACTGAATACTGTCCTATGCCCGTTAAGGAAGGCACTGAAGAGATTCCAGTTGACTATGCATTGTTATATGGGGTCAAGTCAAAGGTCAATAATCGAAACAAACAGGCAAAGGAGAAAACCAAGCGGTCAGAGTATCCTTCGCCTCAGTTTGTTAAGTCTAAATGTGAATCTCCAGTTAGTATTAAGGATATTACTGATCAGGAGTATCCTGAATTTAAAAAGAAGGTTGAAGTAAAATCTGAAAAAGTGATTTTAAAGGTCGAACCTACAATTAAGTTCAACCTGAAAAGGAAAAGGACAAGGTTTTAAATACAAAATCTCAAACTTTACAGTCACCTGTAAAGATTTTGCAACATAAAGCTACAAGTGAAAAAGATTTGTGTCATAAACCTTCCACTTCAACCCCACAACCAAAACAAGCATTTTCTAAGACATGCACGCAATGTTCATGTTCTAGAAATGCTTCCCCTCCTCCTGTGGTAAGTCCTCAGTCTCAACCATTTGTTGAGACTCGTTCATGTTTTTACTGTAAAAGACAAGGACATTTAATTCGTGAATGTCCCAAACTGTCTCATCAACACTATGGGAGAGAGATGCCTAGGACATCAGTTTACAGAAATTCATTTTCAAAATCTCCACCTAGGCGTTATTCAATCTCTCCCAAGCCTGCTGAAAGGCCAAGTAATGTTGGGAAAAAACCTTTGCCAAAACAAAAGCCCGACATTACTCCCAAACCAGTTTCCGAACAAACTAAAGTTTGGAAACGAAAGGAGTCTGTTAGTGACTCTTCTGTCATCAACAATAACACATTAGATGAAAATTCTGATTTGTTAAAAAATAAAGTTCTGTCCGATGTGATTTTGTTGATGACCTTGGTAGACCTAAGTCTGTAAAGGCTTGGGTCACCGTTTCTCACTAATCTCCTTACCTTTATGTGTTGCAGCAGTCAGAACGCGTTAAAGATAGTGAATGGTTCATGGATAGTGGCTGCTCGCGACACATGACTGGCGATGTGTCTCTTTTGATGGATGTTAAATCACACGCCGGAGGACATGTTGCTTTTGCTGGAGATACAGGAGGAAGTATTACGGGAAAGGGAACGCTAACTAACAGGAAAGTTAGCTTTGAGAATGTGAACTATGTGGCTCAACTTACTCACAACTTGCTGAGCGTTTCACAAGTCTGTGATAAGGACTTTACCACTGCTTTCACAAAGACGGAATGTGTGATACTGAAGCCTGGTTTCGTTATCCCTGAAGAATGGGTGCTTATGTGGGCGCCACGGAGAAATGACACCTACGTGATGAATATGCGAACTATGGAGACTACAGATGAGTACACTTGTCTCCTGTCAAAGGCTTCGGAAAAGGAATCACTACTTTGGCATAGACGAATGGGACACATTCATTTTCGCAAAATGAATTTTCTAATAGACAATGATTTGGTAAATGGAGTTCCAAAACAGTCATTTGCCCTAAAAGATGACTGCATTGCATGCCATAAAGGGAAACTCCATAAAAAGTCCTATAAGTCGAAGGTAGTGAATTCCATTGCTGCACCACTGGAGCTCTTACATATGGATCTTTTTGGTCCTATTTCCACTAAGAGCATTTGTGGTAGATCTTACTGCTTAGTAGTCACCGATGACTACTCCAGATTTTCGTGGGTATATTTTCTAGGTGCGAAAAGTGAAACACCAGATATTTTGGTGTATCTGTTGGATAAGTTGGCAAATCTGTGCAACTTAAAGGTGAAAAGACTGCGAAGTGACAATGGAACTGAATTCAAGAACTCAACTCTTGAGTTATATTGTGCCACGAAAGGCATTGATCATCAGTTCAGTGCCCCAAGAACTCCTCAACAGAATGGAGTTGCAGAGCGTAAGAATAGGACTATTATCGAGACAGCTCGAACCATGCTGGCCGATTCTAAGCTTCCTATTATATTTTGGGCAGAAGCAGTCAGTACTGCTTGTTATGTTTTGAATCGCATGCTCACGGTTAAGAAAAAGAACAAGACCTGTATGAACTTTTCAATAACCGTAAGCCAACTTTGCAGTTTCTAGAGCCATTTGGGTGTCCGTGTTTGATTATTATCTCAAAAGAAAAGGTCTCGAAGTTTGGAACTAAAGCTGTTGAAGGGATTTTCCTTGGTTATTCAGTCAACTCTCCGAAAAAAAGAGTCTACATTAAATCAACACACCAGGTGGAAGAGCATTTTGAGGTAAAATGCCTGCGCTACACGGATCCTCCTCAAGGAACAGGTCTGGAATGGTTGTTTAACTATAAGGATGTGTTTAACTCGTTTGACATACCCGAAGAAGATGATGAAGAGGAGGAGTTAGTTACCTTACTTCATGGCATCAGTCTGTGTCAAGACACATCTACCTCAAAACCTACATCCACACCTACTCCAACACCCATACCATCACCTCCAACACCCACACCACTACCTACTACATCCACACCATCACCTACTACATCCACACCATCTCCTACTGTACCACCTTCGGATGTTCCTTCAACTTCAGGAACGACTAATGCAAAAGAACATCTTGATGATCCCAATATGCCTCCTCTAGAGGAAGATGAGGAAGAAGAAGAAATGGTTCATTCTCATCTTTTCTCTAATGAAGATGATACGGAACTCCAACTACCAGTGCAACCTGAAAGTTCTACTGCTCCTGAGACTAACACTGTTCCCGTCACTGAAGGGGATATGAACAATTTGGAGTTAGTACTTGCACCGGATTTAATCCCAGTCACACGTGTACACAGGGATCACCCCATCGATAATATTATCGGTGATCCTAACTAATGCTGCGGTTCAAACAAGGCAACAAGTGAAACAAAATCCAAATCAAGAAATGTTAAATTTGGTTGCTCGAAAAGTGAAACACCAGATATTTTTCTAGCACGAAAAGCGAAAAGTGAAACACCAGATTTTCTAGGTGCGAAAAGTGAAACACCAGATTTTCGTGGGTATATCTTCTAGGTCCTATTTTCTAGCACGTTCGAGAATTCGATTTGCTATTACCGAGTCCCCTCCACTGAACAAAGATCTTCTTACGCAGTTTTGGACGAACATTGTATATGATGGTGCTGCTAACCGCCTACTATACGTACGACGGTAAATCAGCATCCGATTTCTTTTATTGCTGATGATTTACGACAGCTACTGCAGCTAGGCACTTCTGAGCAAGAAGTTGGTCCGGCTTCTTATTCAGCCGATTTTATAGAAGGAGCTCTAAGTCGTACAGGTTATTCAGGACCTAGGAGAGGATGCCAGTTTTTCAAGGCATTTGTACTAGGACAGTGGAGGTTTCTCTTTACTGCTATAGTATCTATTTTTGTAAACAAGAAGTCAGGATTAGATGAGCTTAGTCCTGAGTTGATGTCAGCTGTACTGTCACTGGTTTATAATAAACCATACAGTTTTTCTTCTTATATCTTTCAGTCCTTCAGAGGACAGATCACCGGAGCTGCTAGGACGTTGTTTATTCTTTATCCTAGATTTTGTATGCTCCTGATTCAAGCTCAAGTTCCAAACTTGCCAGCTTATGCAGCTGATTTTCAAGTTGAGACCATCGGATTGCGAGGTTACAACGCTTGTTTTTTGTTATCCAAGCGTAAAGATGAGATTAAGCCTGAGGCAGCTGATCTTTTTGGGCATCTTCTTGATGCTGATTATGTTGATCCACCAAACAATGGTTGGATGGATGCCGGAGCTCATGTTCAAGCTCAACCTCAACAACAACAACAACAACCTCAACCTCAACTTCAACCAGCAGCAGAGTCACAGGAGCTCATTGAGGATGTTTTACATCAGGATGAACATCAAGGCCAACAAGTTGTGCCTGAGCTAGCTGATGAGGTTCTTCATGAGGTTTTAATACAGATTGATGAGGATACAGATCCCTTGCTACGGGATATTGATAGTTATGTTGCACAACCTGAGGTAATTTTATAATTATATAGTAATATTGGTACTTAGTTGTTATATATTCTCACATTATTATTATATAATGCAAATGATATAGATATTTAGTTAATTAGATATTATTTCTGATTATGAAATATAAATATCATTATGATCAGGGAGCTGAGACTGCAGACCCAGAGGTCATTCGATCTGAGGGTGAGCAGGGACAGCTTGATAGATTTGAGGGTTTACCTTCTAAGGTATTTATCAGATTAATCATAAATATATAGAACTTATATGATAGAGCTTTTAGCTAATCATAAATGTTTAATATATTTAATATTTAGGATTCTGATGTTGGTCTATCTGGAGGCCGTGATGGTGAATCGGCTTCAGATGATGATGATGATAGTACTCCTTCTCCACCTCCAGATGCTGGTTATATTAGATACCGATCTCGGATGATTCCAGATCCAGCACTGAAGGAAAAGAGAAAGGCTAAGGAAGTCGACCCAGACTTCAGTATTATTGACGAAGGTCCTGAGGAAGAGGTTATACCTCTTATTACTCAACACCGTAAGCGTTCCAGGACATTGATCATTCAGGATGGTATGTTTTATTTAGAGTTAGATAATCTTAACTTCTTGTTTATCAGGAGTTAAACTGAGACAGTTAATTCTGTGGTGCTCAAGATACATCCCAGGTAGAGATGATGATACCGGTGGTTACTAAACCAGTATCTGTACCATCTGAGGTATGAGATAAACGTTTAGTACTACGAGTATTATAAATATTTAATTAGAGATTGAGACAGAGTTATCTGTAACAATTACTTCTTTAATTATATCTAACTTTATAGGCTGAGAAACTGCTTGAGTCAGTGGAACCAGAAACGGTCTCCAAGACTGTTGAGGAGGGAGTTGCAGAACTGGTGCATGATGCTCAGTTTCCGACCAATAAAGCTAGTAGATTTGCAGCTAGTCTTCTCAAGGAAGCGTTATCTCAAGCTATTCCACCACTTACACGTGAATCTTACATTGCTTCAATGACACCGCCTGGACCATCAACAATTTTTGTCATTCCGACGACTGATGCTGAAAGGATTACATCCTTAGAGTCAAGAGTTAAGGAATTGGAACATAGTACATCCAGGATTCCAGGGTTGTTAGCTGAGAATGTTTCTCTTGCTCAGCAGATGGTTCATATCAGTGAATCACATTTGACTCTGCTGAAGACTCATGATACTTTGCTTGCTGATTTTACTGCCCAGCGACTGAAGCTTGAATACTTAGAACGTTTAGTGTTGAGAGTGCATTCAGGACAATCTGCTCAGGGGGAGATAATGATATATCATGAAGCTTGCAAAGAGGATGAGTTAGCTAAGAAGAGAAGAGATGATAAAGATGATGATCCCAATGCTCAGAAAGATGGTGAGCCGACTGGTCCTTTAAAGACTGGTGAGCAAGTTATTATTCAGTGGGAGTCTGCATGTGTTGGTGTTAGTGGTGATGGTGCTGGTACAAGTGCTGCGGGTACAAGTGAAGCTGGTAAGACAGCTTAGACTTGTGTAGATATTTGTACTTAGAATTTTAGTTGAATTATAATTGTAATTTATAATTGTAATTGAATAATTGTAAATTAATAGTTTTGGTAATATATTCGGCTTGAAATTATTATTACAAGTTAAATATATTAGAAATTGTTTAAGTTATTTGTTTCTAAAAAGTTAAATAAATTAGTGATCGAAAGTCTTCCGACTTATTGAGAAGTCGAGCGGCGTGTTCTGATTTATTTCAACGGTCAAAGTTTATTTTAATTTAGACATTTTAGACTTGAGAGTTTTTATAACTGACAAGTTAAATATGTATGATTTTTAACTAGACAAATGATATATAAGTTAAAGAAATAATTGAAAGTTAAGTTGTTGCGATATAACAGTTCAATTAAGTCTTGGAAATTATATAAGGTAATTAATAGTGAATTTAAATGCTTGGTGATTATTCACAATGCATTAGAATTTAAAGTTAATTAATATTTGTTAAGTGGTTATAAGACTTAAGAATTCTTTGATTGATTCAAGGTAATTAATAAAAGAATTATAAGTTATATAGATTGGTTATACTAACACAATTGAAATGAATAATGAAATTTTTAGATTGATTCAGAGAAATCAATAAAAGAATTTATATTATTAATTTGATTTGTGTAGATATGAAAATGCTAGAATTAAGTGACTCTGGAAGTGATATACTTGATGAAATCGATGAAGAAATTGATTTTGATCTTGTAATAGTACTAGTGATTATTGTAATCAAGTTTGTACAATTGATTTGAATTTGTAAATGATATTGGTTTGGTATTAATATTCGTTAAATATATTAGTATGTTAAAGTGTTAGACGAATATCGAATACGAAGTTACAAACTAAAGTCTGTGAGATGAGATCTCAAGTCGCAGAAATTAGTCCTGCGAGATGAGATCTGGGCTCGCAGAGCAGCGAACCGAGTTGAACTGGACTTGGTTGTGGGCTGCGAGTTGAACTCAACTCGTAGAGCCCATCGGGCTGCGAACCGAGTTTGACAGAAACATGTAAATACTAAGCTAGGTCAAATCGGCTAAAAACTTTTGGTCATTCGATTTCCAGAGAACAAAAACACGATTCTAAGCATTCATAAGGTTAGGTATTGATCGATTAACATTAATTAATCGATAAAAAACCTTGTTGATTAAGAAATATCAACATTTGATGAGTGCATGAAGTTGATAGCAGATAATGAAGAAAAGCTTGTTGATTTTGTGCATACATTAAAGAAGATCAAGACAGATATAGAGACTTCCACCTTCGAAGTTCAAACTACAAGCAAGGCTGAGATAATCAAAAAATTACATGGAGTTACAAAGCCGGCGGTTGTTGAAATTCAAAATCCAGATGTGTTGAGATATAAAGGTTGTGGAAGAGATCAACGGTTGAAGAGTTCAAAATAGAAGGCGATCGCAGGTTAGAAAAAGTCCGGATTATGTGGGGCGACTGACCATAATAGGCTAAGATGTGGGAAGAAGCAAGCAGAAGCTAAAAAAATGGCTGAAGATAGAGCAATGGAACAAGAAGAAGCACCAAAGGCAAGGCAAGAAGACAATTGAACAGTTTGAAATTTTTTATAATGCTTAAAGATACTTTTAAGAATCAAATATTATTAGGTTGAGAAGATAGTTTCATTTACTATGCTTATTTGTTTTTCAGTAACCTGTTCTATTACAACTATAATAATGTGGTACTTGTTTATAACATTTAGTCTTTTGCACGATCTAATATGCTAATTAATACCACGTGTGATATTTGTTGCTACCACATGTGATATTTGTTACTACCACATGTGATATCTGTTTTTACCATATGTGATATTTGTTGCAATAAGTATCTAAATATGCTGCTTAATCCACATGTCTAAATTCTTAATCCACATGTGATATTTGCTGCTATCACATGTGATATATGTTTTTACCACATGTGATACTTGTTGCAATAAGAATCTAAATATGCTGCTTAATTCACATGTCTAAATTCTTGATCTACATGTTAATAAAAATAAAAACTATTTGTTAACAAAAATACTTACTGCTACTACATATATGTAAAACGTTAAGCTTTGATATCACATGTGATACTATATACTACCACATGTGGTACAATGAAGTATCACATGTGATATTCATAAAAACCACGCGTGACACTAATTGCTACCACATGGAATCTTCCTGGCAGCAGCAGATTTAGTTAAACCCACCTTAGAAGGTGACTTAGGTACAGTCTTGGACTCTAAAGCTTTCTTTTTTTCGGCTGTTGCAGCTTTACGAGCTTTTGCACCCTCTTTCTGCTTATCCTTTAAAATTTGAGCAATAGTATGATTATCTGGATAATTATTTGAAACTGCAAAAAATATAACACAAAACACATATATTAATATAGGAATAAAGAAATTGGACTGAAACAGAAGACAAAACAATGGTACCACATGTGGTAATACACGGTACCACATGTGGTAATGCACGGTACCACATGTGGTATCACAAAACAACAAAACAGTAGCAGCAGCAGTAACAAAAACAACAAAACACACAAACAACCAACAAAAAACTTAAAACACGACAAGCAGTAGCAGTAACAAACAACAAGTAACAACATGAAGAAAGTAAAACAAACTAAGGTATTCAAATGTCATAACGTATTAAACAAAGTTAACATATACATGAACATTTACATTCAAAACATCAACGCACAAGTTTTATTAAAAAGCATTTACCTCTTCTATTATAAACCTTTGACTGACTCGCATTCAAAAACGGCAACGAACCGATAACTGAAAGTAAAGTTATACTTTATGATCAATTTATAAACAGGTGCCATCAAAAAAGAAGTAACAAAATCAAAAACACAAAGATTAACCTTCTAGTGGTTGACTAACATCTGGATCTGATTCTGAAACAGGACTAACTTCAACATCTAACAACAAATGCACACAAAATAACACGTTTAACATACAAAATCATCGATCACAACAAAAACTATCTAATTAATCCCTTAATAGAAAAAATCATGTTGAATTATTCAACTAATCACATACTTATCAAGTATAAACACATAAGATATATGTACAAATACATAACATAATCAACAATCATGAAATCACTCACATCAAACACTAATATTACCACATGTGGTACAGGTTCATGCATTAATAATTTAACATACCAGGTGGATGCATGCTGACCGGAACTGTAACAATAGGAGAGTTTGCAACATTTGTAAGTGCCATTTCATCACGAAGATCCATCTGACAAACAAAAGCAATTAAAAAATTCAAAATCACTTGCGTATTAAAAACTAGGGTTTCAAAAAAGACGAAATCAATAAAACCGACTATACATATGTTTATTCAAACACTGATACACAAATAAAACTTCTATTCAACTAACAAATTCAAGATTTAGGTCAAATATTCTTCAATTTTAGGGTTTTTCTGCATTAGGTCTTGCAGAACTCAAAATCGAGCAAAAACAACCATGTAAAAGATGATTCAAACAAGCATGACACAAAGAATACTTCGATTTAGATATGAAAACGAAGAAAGAATCAATAGATCGAAGATTACCTGCGTTGTTTGTTTGTAGCAAAGAGTTTTGGAGAAATGAGAGGGAATTTTTAGAGAGTGAAAAAAAACGGATGTATGAGAATTGCGTTTGAAAAGGAAAAAGAGTGTAATTTAATTGATACGTAAAATTACCAAAATACCCCTCTACCAAAAATTATTTTCAGCATGTTTAAAAAATTAAAAAAATGATGATTAATTATGGACCCTTGATTATGTTGATCTAATGGCTGAAATCCATTCCCCATTCTCAACCATTTTACTCATACTCATTTGAACTTAAGTCCAAACTCATATACATTGGAGATGGCATTAGTAGTCTTTTACTCTTTTAACTCAAATATAATATAATTCGCATTCTGAGATCAAGATACCATAACAGGCAAGCACTAACACAATTTGGTTCCGCAATCCCACAAAGTTACTTTAACATAATAACTAAAATTACAACGTATAACAAATAATGGGTGTTAACATTATTAGCTTAAATGCTTAATGCAAGACTAATGGTTTAATTTATAAAAGACCATTTGAAGAAAAAAACAAAGGTGTTAGATTACTGAGATCTCAAACTCAACATCGCTACGTCTAAAATGACCACCTGAAACCCACACAAACTCGATTAAGCGTTTTCCGACACATGACTTATGAGCGATGTTCCCTGGGTCCAACGTTCATTGTCATACAATTATTCTGCTAACTTTAAATGAATCGAAGTTGTTACTACTAAAAATTTTGCTCATCATCTTAAAGACTTTAAAATACATTGAAACCAAGTTATAGACGTAGTGGAGCATTAGAGATCCCAACGTTTAAAACCTACAAACTTTTTACTTTAAATTTCTCAACACTGAAAGAATAATTTAAAGATTAATATTTAAAATTTTTTTTAGAGAACTATGGACTATAAAATATTTAAGATTCTATCAGTCATATTTTTAAGGTCTTTCATATTTAGATTAAACAGTCGTTTTTTTGAAAATTTTGAAAACATCATATAATTCTTATTTACAAAGTTAACTATGACCCTAAATTGGAAAAATGAAACGAAACAGAAATCAATGCTATTGCTGCTAACACAAGATACGACTCATTAATTTTTGTTCTTGTTCATTAGATTAGCAGATAACCATAGCCAAAAAATACAAACCAACAAATAACTATCGTGAAGCAAAAACGTAAAAAGGTCGCAAAACATTAACTCACCTAAACGCAAAAACCCGATAGCTACTGAACCGGAACTTACACATTGACTCCATTTTCTAGACATTTTCCGGCGAACTCGACTTAGTCACAGATTTAACAAAAAACTAACGAATCGACAGAACCAACATCAAAACCAACAGATTTCAACGGATCGATACAGATCTAAACAAAAACCCACACAAAATGCCTAAAAAACGATAGATCTAGCTTAAACACTTCGGGTCTCGACACCAAACAGTGGAAACCCATATATTTCTACGTGGCGAGTAATACATACGATGAACCGATAAAATAACGGCATATAAACAATGGATATCGTAAAACTCGTTGGGTCTCGACACCAAGAGGTGGAAACCCATGAATTTTACCAGTCTGATAGTGATTTTCATAGAATATCTAGGCGATGTTAAGAAATGGCACAAATGTTGGTTGTCGGCGGTTTGAGAGAGAGAAAGGCAGAACTTAAGGGAGGGTTTTGACTGGGGTAGGTGTGGAAGAGTGTTTTTGTGGTGTTATTGTTGTGTGTACACTGTGGTTGGATATTTAAATGGATGAGTTTTATTGGAGAAGGAATGGCCGGGTGCCCGGGTGAACGTAGCTGTAAATGGACGGTGAAGATGAAATTTATTTAGAATGAACGGTCAAGATGTAAGGATGACTTAAATTTAAGAAATTAGTGCATGCATTATAAAGTAGTATAGATATACAAATCGTTTGATAATAAAAGAAATGTGAAAAATTAGGTAAAAGCCGGGATAATTTCGGGATAATGTAGCTTATACAAAAATTAGATTGGAGAAACAATGCAGAAGTAAGGTAAATGCAATTGACACGATGATGTACAAGGAAAACACTTGATCTATGATAGATCGTCAACACAAAACTTCGGGAAGGATCAATCGATCCTTACCTTATGTTCTCTTATCAAAATAAAGCAAGTTACAAACTAAGAGCATAAGAATGATCGACTAAGTGTTTGATGTTTGTGTAAAGTATGAATGTATTGAAGTGTTTTCAGAGTGTAGCAGATGAGAGTAATGAAGATAAGTTAACCTAATCGATCATTTAAGCCTCGTATTTACACTACAAGCCTATAACTAGAATTCTGAAATATCCGGATCTTCTTCGAGATATGCTAGAGCGTCCCCAACGTTCATATGACCAAGTATAACGCATGTGTTGACTCTTTTCCTCGTAATTCAAATATTCCCCATATATTATTTGATCCAAAGAAATCGGAACTACCATATGCGTCCCCTATGACCTGGTCAAAACATAAATTAGATACATATTGGTTAATAACAGGTGATCCCGAGATAATAGATATCTGGGATCCTCAATATAAGCAAATATTATATGACAAGAATGCCAACTTCATATCGATGATATTTTATTATCCTAGACTCAGACAAGTCAAGATCACAATATATCAACGATCCTGCAAAATAAGATAATATCCCTAATGGAATCCTGCATTCCAATTATTAGAATAGAACTTTTATATAATCAGTATCCTCATATATCCATAATTATAAGTATAAGTTATCCATACCTGGGGATCCTTTTTTTTTTTGGGTAAAAGGGAGTTACCCCGGAAAATATTATAAATCAAAGAATAAGCGTTACAATACAAGTGGAAAACCACATAAGCTTAGACAAGAAAGACTAAGCTTATATACTTGACAGGCCAAGTATATAACTGTAACACCCGCCAAATTAGGACTAGTGATTAGTACCTAATCAGTTGTTAATACATGTAATTAGTTCCGTGTTAGGCTAATTAATGTATCGGAATATATATTGAATAATATATACAAATATACAATTTGATTAAATCATACGCTCTTTAAATCGAATGTATTTCAGTTCAATTAAATACGGACGTTGGTGAACAACTTTGTTAAATAATATAACATTATTGAATAAGCACTATTATACTCAAAATATTATGTTAATAATATTTCGTACTTATTTAGTATCGTACAAACAAAGTCTACACGACTAGCATGTTAAACGTGCAAACAAACCGAAACGCAGTCAAGTCACATTTTATAAACAAATAACTAAGTGCTTAATAAAATACTTCAACAAAATGACAAGAAATTATTCGTATTTTAAATTATGTAATTAAACGCATAAAAACACTATTTAAACGCAAAACGATCGAAAAACGAACGCCGCACGGAGCGCGTATGCGGGAGAACAAAAAACTGGTGAAGCCCACACTCGGTGGACCCCACCAGCCGGCCCCCCTTCTCCCTTCTTCCCTCCTCTTTCCTTTTCTTCCTCCTCATTTCTCACATCTCCTTCTCTTTTTTCCTTTCCTTTTTCTCTCTAAACTTACCACCACCACCATCATAAAATCCACTAAAAACACCATCAAACATTATTATTTCGGCAAGCTCGTTTGGAGAAAAGTGACCACCTCGCAACGATCTACATTTCCATCTTTCCGGAATTCTCACGCGCAAAGTTGTAAGTTTCCGACAAAACCCGCAACTCCTCGATTTTTAGTGTTTTCAAGTAATAATTGTTTATTTAAGCTTGAAATGTCCAAATAAGGGTTGGGTAAAAGTTTCGGACCATACGGAAGTCGTCCGGCCGTTTTTCCGGCCACTGGGACCTGATCAGACGCCGATGTCGCATCTGTCCCAGCGACATTGTGACATCAGTCTCAATGTCGCACAAACCCGTCACAATGTCGCAGGTGCGACATTAGTTTTAATGTCGCCTTAAATGGCTGACGTATGCGACACAGACCCTTACGTCGCAAGAATCAACAACGTCACATATAGCGACATAACACCCAATGTCGCATTAAATTGCGAAGTCGCACTTAGCGACGCCATGACCAATGTCGCAGTCATGACCTGCGACATAACAACATACGTCGCACACAATGTCGCAGATGACAGAACCTAGAAAACTCAGATTTTACTAAGTGTCGAGGATTGAGAATTTATCACCTGATTTTACCAAAATTCGAATCTTAGATGCGTTTTTCACTAAAGCAATGTAATAGAAATAAAAATTTTCCAAGCTGACCTGGCAGCTTGACCCCAGCCAGGGGCTCTGCCCCTTGGACCCCGTCAGGGGCTGCCGCCCCTTGGACTCCGCTACCAGGGGCGCTGCCCCCGAACACCCGTCATCCAGGAACTTGTAAATACTTTTCACACTAAGTGTCGAACACTTATAAATAATGAAACCTGATACAACAATACATATAATAATAACATTTTGGATTATTATTACAAAGCGTCACCAACGCGCCATATTTGTTTTCAAATTACAAACGGATTACTAAACAAACACTTGGACATTTCCTAGTTAAGTGGACAACTAGCATGGGTGATCTTTTAAGACACCAACTTATTTTTCTTATTTACTTACAACCTTGTGCGTTTCGGATTCCAGATGTTGCAGGGTTCGGAGAACCAACATATGGGATTACACCCGACACCCTTACGGACTTACATCCGCTCTTCTTGTTTGATTTCCCAAACATACTTGCTAGATTCAGGTGAGTCTTACAGCCCCACTTTTACTGTTTTACTTACGGGGTAAGATACATTGCTTACTTTTCTTGAACAAAAGTACCGAACTACTCATTTTACTATACGGGATTGCATGAGTTACTTACCAATTACTGAAGTCCCTCCATCATACATCGTTAGTTATGGACTTAAGCACGAACACTAGTTAATGGATCCATTAGGGAAATGACCCTCCCCGCCCGGGGTAGTAGCGATACCACGAACCGTTCTGTATAAACGGGCGACTATTATTCATTACTTACGCTTGCTCAGTTTCGAGCATGTCGCGGGGGCAACTTATCACTTACGGGTTAAGCTTCGATTATGAGCCTCATGGCAACGGTATAAATTACATACATTTGCAGGATTGCGAATACTTGATTTTCGCCTGCGGGCTCCACTGATATAATCTTGTGTCCAAATCTGATATTACTTACAAACCTGTAAGATTCACCAACATTCGTGTTAACCTTTTTAGCATGTATTCTCAGGTACGCATACGGAGTAGGATTACTCCCGGACTTAGCTAGAGTCGCATGATTTCAACATAACTGCATTAACGGAGATTCTTAGCATTATCTTTTGTATATTTCGATTATGTAATAGAATCTCCCGCCTTACGCGTGGACTCTAGGAAATTACAACTTTTGTATCGAAAACAATATGTTTCGAAATGATTTACTATGAAATGTAACTATTTTCTATAAATGTCTCATTTAAAGGTCGTTTGCTTGTGATTGTGTGTTATGATATTTGATTAGTAGCGCCCCGTGTTGACTTCCGCTGCATTATAAATTTGGGGATGCTACAGATTGGTATTAGAGCCATAGTCATAGCGAACTAGGATTGCATTAGTAACCCTAGACTATAACCCATAAGTTGTATACTTGTTCATTATAATTGGTTCGGGAGTTTCATCATTTAATCTTAATTTAACATAGCCTGATCAACTATGTACAATTAAGGGGAAATCGATGAAAAGTCTGAAATGGTTGTAAGGGAATGGGTATACGGTAGCAGACTTGAGATGTGATAAAACGGGACCAACGCTTAGGCGTTCTTTATGTGTTAGGTTACTATATATAAGATCCTAGGTATACTAAGCCTTACACATACGTACTTACTTGCCACCGAAAATGGCATCCACTCCTTCGAATACCTTACCTACTTCTTCCCGCCGCCGTTCGGGAACGCGCGCGCCACGAGTGGCCAGGAGAACCACTAGCTCGCCTAGGGCTAACCCCTACTCCAACCACACCACGGGAAACAATTCACGCATCTCCCTAAATCATTCGTGTAGGACTCTGTAATTTGACCGAACGTAACAAATCTCGGGAAATTTTTTTGTAAAAATCCTAACTATGTAACATTTCGAATCAGTATCGAATTCAACTATCTAATCCTATCATTCTACCTTGTCGACAATTATGTTGTGATGTAGTATATTACCGCCATTTTATACTTACATTGCAATGATCAATATTATCATGTTAGAAACCCTACACATTCCTCAACCTCTTTTTACCAGAAAACCATGCCTCCAAGGAAGCAAACATACACTGATGCCGAGATCAACCGACTTGTATCTCGAAGGGTAGCTGAAGCTTTAGCCGCTGAACAATCACGAAGAAGTGATGATACTGTGAACACAAACACCACCCCCACTCCTACTACCAAACCTTGCACCTATAAGGATTTCAAAAGTTGTGGACCCTTGGAGTTTAAGGGTACTGAAGGGGCGATTGGTCTAATACGTTGGATCGAGAAAATAGAATCCGTATTCCTTATCTGCAACTGCACCAAGGAGGACAAGGTCAAGTTCTCCGCCTGGAATTTTTTCTGACAGCGCCCTCACCTGGTGGAACACCTATGCCCAGACCGTGGGCATTGCTACTGCTTACAAACTCCCGTGGGAGGAGTTAAAAAAGATGCTAGGGGCGAGTATTGTCCCAGGGAGGAATTGAAACAACTAGAAATAGAATTTTGGAATCACAAGATGCAGGGTGATGACATCACGGGTTATACCAACCGTTTTCACCAACTGGCACTTCTGTGCCCATCCATGGTTGATCCTGAGTACAAGAGGATCGAGAGATATGTTGATGGACTCCCCGACAGGATTCAAGACCTGGTAACTTCATCCAAACCGGGAACTATTCAGAGTGCCATTCGTATGGCTCATGAACTGACGGCAAACTCTATCCGCCGTGGAACCATATCTCCTTCTTCTGGAAACAACAAACGCAAGTGGGAAGGAAATCCCAACTCGTCCAACCAAACCACCAACAAAAAGCCCGAGTCTATTAAGGCTTATTCATAGGGGTCTGCAGAAAAGAAAGGGTATAGTGGGAGCAAACCTTATTGCTCCAAATGCAACCGTCATCATGATGGTTCTTGCCCTTGCGCCAAATGCAAACGGTTCAGACACCTAGCCAAGGATTGTCGAGCCAACATTCCTACCCCTAACACCAACGCGCCAAAGACCTGCTTTGGGTGAATTCTGGGCATTTCAAGAGTGATTGCCCTAAGCTGAAAAACAACAACCCTGCTCGCGGCAGAGCATTCATTATCAAGGCTGGGGAAGCCAGACAAGACCCAAATGTTGTAACAGGTACATTCCTTCTCAACAACCTTACTGCTTCAGTATTATTTGATACCGGTGCTGATAGAAGCTTCATTTCTGAGAAGTTTAGTCCTTTGCTTGACACCACCCCTACTGTCTTAGATGCTAAGTACATTGTAGAGCTAGCTAACGACAATCTGATTGAGACTGATAACATTATACGTGATTGTACACTAAATCTCTCCAGCGAACTCTTTTCCATTGATTTGATACCTGTAGAGATCGGCAGCTTTGACATTATCGTCGGTATGGATTGGTTATCCAAGCACCGAGCTAAAATCGTCTGTTATGACAAACTCGTTCATATACCTCTGGTCTCCGGTGGAACCTTAGTCCTACAAGGGGAGACCGGTAGACAGAATCTGAATATTGTATCGTGTATGAAAACTAGAAAATACCTACGAAAGGGGTATCAAGCCATCCTCACACATGTCACCGAGAAGAAGTCAGAGGAGAAGCGACTTGAGGATGTGCCTATCGTGCGGGATTTCCCGGAAGTCTTTCTTGAGGACTTGCCTGGGATTCCGCCACCCAGACAAATCGAATTCCAAATCAAACTTGTGTTGGGGGTTGCACCCGTGGCACGAGCTCCGTATCGCTTAGCACCTTTCGAAATGCAGGAGTTGTCTAACCAATTACAGGATCTCCCGGATAGAGGATTCATTCGACCAAGTTCCTCGCCCTGGGGAGCTCTGGTCTTATTCGTGAAAAAGAAAGATGGATCATTCCGCATGTGTATCGATTACCGAGAACTGAATAAGCTAACCATAAAGAATCGGTATCCACTTCCTAGGATCGATGACCTATTCGATCAACTTCAGGGATTGAGTGTTTACTCAAAAATCGACCTACGGTCAGGTTATCACCAACTCCGAGTTCGTGACGACGATATTCCAAAATTAGCTTTTCGAACAGGCTATGGGCATTACGAATTCCAAGTGATGCCATTCGGTTTATACAACGCACCAACAGTATTCATGGACCTTATGAATCGGGTGTGCAAACCATATCTTGACAAGTTTGTCATTGTATTTATTGATGACATTCTCATCTACTCCCGTGATGAGCAGGAACATGCTCAGCACTTGAAAACCGTTCTGGAACTTCTCAAACACGAAGAGTTGTATGCCAAATTCTCTAAGTGTGAGTTCTAGATTCAAACCGTTCAATTCCTTGGTCACGTCATTGACAGCCAGGGAATCCATGTTGATCCCGCCAAGATAAAAAGCAATCAAGGGCTGGGAGTCACCAACCACTCCAACCGAAGTGAGACAATTCTTAGGTCTCGCTGGGTATTACCGTCGATTCATTGAGAACTTTTCAAAAATAGTTGTCCCTTTAACAACACTGACTCAAAAAGATAAGAAATTCGATTGGACTGACAAACAAGAGTCAGCCTTCCAACTACTGAAACACAAACTCTGCAGTGCACCAATCCTGTCCTTACCTGAAGGTACCGATGACTTCGTAGTTTACTGCGACGCCTCACACCAAGGACTTGGTTGCGTGTTAATGCAACGGGAAAAAGTCATTGCCTATGCCTCACGACAACTGAAAATTCATGAGAAAAACTATACAATACATGACCTAGAATTAGGTGTCGTGGTATTCGCGCTGAAAATCTGGAGACATTACCTCTACGGTACGAAAAGTACTATCATTACCGATCACAAAAGCCTCCAACACATATTCGATCAAAAGGATCTAAACATGAGGCAACGTCGTTGGGTCGAGTTACTTAGTGACTACGACTGCGAAATCAAATACCATCCAGGAAAGGTGAACGTAGTTGCCGATGCCTTAAGCCGAAAAGAACTAGTGAAACCCCTTCGAGTCCGAGCCCTCAGTATTACCATCCACAACGATCTCATCACCCAACTTCTTACCGCTTAACTCGAAGCACTCAAACCCGAAAACATCATCAATGAAGCCTTGCGAGGCATGGATAAACAATTTGAAATCAAACCTGATGAAACTCGGTACTTCTCTAATCGGGTATGGTTACCCAAATTCGGAAACTTGCGAGATTTGGTGATGGCTGAAGCTCACAAATCTCGATACTCTATACATCCTGGTTCTGACAAGATGTATCACGATGTCAAAGGATTGTATTGGTGGCCTAACATGAAAGCTGACATCGCCATGTACGTAAGTAAATGCTTAACTTGTTCCAAGGTCAAGGCCGAACACCAAAGACCTTCGGGATTGCTCCAACAACCTGAAATCCCTCAATGGAAATGGGAGCAAATTTCCATGGACTTTATTACCAAACTACCGAAAACTTCAAGCGGTTGCGATACCATTTGGGTGATAGTAGACCGTCTCACGAAATATGCCCATTTTCTAGCCATCAAGGAAACTGACAAGATGGAGCGTTTGGCTCGCATCTACATCAAAGAAATTGTTTCACGACATGGTGTACCTATCTCGATCATCTCGGATAGGGACAGTTGTTTTACTTCCAACTTTTGGCAATCATTACAAAAATCTCTCGGTACTCGTCTGGATATGAGTACTGCTTATCACTCGCAAACTGATGGCCAAAGCGAACGAACTATTCAAACACTGGAGGATATGTTACGTGCCTGCGTAATTGACTTCGGTATTTCTTGAGTTCTAGGTTGGGGACAAGGTACTTCTTAAGGTGGCACCGTGGAAGGGTGTCATTCGATTCGGAAAACGAGGAAAACTGAACCCTAGGTACATTGGACCGTTTGAAATTCTCGAGAGAATTGGTCCAGTGGCGTATCGACTGCAGCTACCTACCGAACTTAGTAGCGTGCATCCTACCTTTCACATTTCTAACTTGAAGAAATGTTTGTCTAATGAGACACTGATTGTACCGCTCGACGAAATACAAATCGATGATAAACTTCATTTTTTTTTTGGGTAAAGGGAGTATACCCTGGTAAATTATTAATAAAGAATATAATGTTACAAGTACAAAAAAGCTTAGCCTGTCACTAACTAAGCATATATACTTGACATGCCAAGTATATAACAACCTGCAAACAACCAAACAAACAGCCTATACGATACAACACCAAGCAATTATCCATTACATCCACATCATAACAAAATCAGCCTTGACTTACACGAGACCCTGGAATCTTCCAAACCTCAATAGCTTTTAAAACATTAGGAGTCCTCTTGAACTGAAAAGAAAACAGTTTAAGCCGGACCACCTCAAGAATAGCCGAGACCAGCTGAGCTACCGAACGCTTCTGATTCTTAAAAATCCGATGATTACGCTCATGCCATATCAAGTAAGTTGAAGCCCCAAGAAGGAGCTTAAAGATTACACCTCGAACAGCTTTCCGAGAAGCAATCGGACCAATCCAAGAAACACAATCAACCAATCGATTAGAACAGAAATTGAATCCTGCAAACCGAAGAACTTCTAACCAGACTTGGGTAGAGTAACAACATTCAAAGAATAAATGGGAATGAGAATCAGGTTGCAAATTACATAACGAGCATCGAAGCAGGTTTAAGTCAGTCGAAGGACCGACATCCCATTGCTTCAATCTATCTTGGGTCTTCAAGTTTTCACCAATAGCCAGCCATAAAAGAATAGCATGCCTGGGAATACACATAGAAAACCAAACAACCGAAAACCAATCAACCAATGTAGATCGAGGCTGAATAGTATCCCAGATAAGGCTAGACTTAAAATCAACCAAACTACCATCTAAAGCTTTCCAACACAATCTATCTGGGCGATTACATAGATGAGGAGCTAAAATCTGATTTAGAATCGGAAATCTACTGAACCATCCCGAAGGCCAATTCCAGCTAGACCCGATAACTAAATCAGCAATCTTATGATTTATATTGGACTCTCTATTAATGACTTTATAGCTTATGAAGCGAGAAAGAGGACAAGCATCATCCCACGTATCAAACCAAACCGAAATAGAAGTCCCATTACCCACTCTAAACCAAAAATGGTTACGAAGGGCATCACGAATCTGAATTATCTTCCTCCAGGTCCAACTCATTACTCCTTTAGCTGAAACATCCCAGAAGTTACGACCTCTAAGTTTATGCAAATAAATCCAATTAACCCACATAGAATCCTTGTGAACTAACAAGTTCCAAATATGTTTAGTCATAAGAGATATATTCCAATCACGAAGCCGTTTGATTCCTAAACCACCTTCATTCTTTGGAAGACACACAACATCCCAAGAAACTTTTGCTTTGCCCTTTTTCATTTCCCCTTGGCACCAAAGGAAACCTCTAATTAAACTTTCAATCTCATTAATCGTCTCAGAAGGAATGATAAAAACAGTCGCCCAATAGCCATTACGAGAAGATAAAACCGAAATGACGAGCTGTAATCTACCTGCAAAGGATAACCATTTGTTCTTCCAATTACCAATACGATTGCGAACTTTCTCTACCAAAATTTTACAATCACTGGCACTAAGCTTTTTAGAAATCTGAGGAACTCCTAAATACTGAATAGGCAGCTTCCCTTCTGAAAAAGACAAAGTTCTGAGAATATTCTGCTTAACCATATTAGTAACATTATATAAAAAAGGCGTGCTCTTAGGGATACTAGGAGCTAAACCAGAAACCTCAGTGAACTCGGTAAGTGCAAGCTGAATAACACCAACAGATTGCACATTAGCTTTACAGAAAAGAAACAAATCATCTGCAAAACAAATGTTAACAATCCTTTGTTTCTCACAATGAGGGTGATATACAAAGTCAGGAGAACTATCAATCCGCCTCCGAATGATTAACGTAAGAACTTCCATAACCAACGTAAATAATTAAGGAAAGATAGGATCTCCTTGACGAAGACACCGCTCCCCTTGAAAAAACCCATAAATCTGGCCATGAAGACTTATAGAAAACGTGACACTAGAGACGCACGCCATAATCAGTTTCACCATGTGATGATGGAAACCAAACCCATGAAGAATCTGTTCTAGAAAACCCCAATCGACCGTGTCATACGCCTTTTGAATATCCACTTTAAAAGCACAACGAGGAGAACCTGCATGTAAGTGATACCCTCTCAAAAGCTCTTGGGACAACAGAATATTATCCGTGATAGATCTACCCGGAACAAAAGCAGATTGATTTTCACCCACAACATCATTTAATCCCTCCTTAATGCGATTAGTAAGAATCTTACTAATGCATTTATACAAAGTATTACATAACGATATCGGCCAAAAATCATTAATTAGAGCAGGGGTCGTAACTTTTGGAAGAAGAGCAATAATAGTATGATTGATCTCTTTAAGAATACGACCATTCCTAAAAAAATCCTGAACAACAATAAACACATCCTCACCAACCACATCCCAAGCTTTTTTGAAAAAAGCTGAAGAATAACCATCCGGACCAGACGATTTAGACTCCCCTATTGAGAACATGGCAGCCCTAACCTCCTCTTTAGAAACTTCCCGAACCATAGCCAAAGCTTTAGACAGAGACAGCTTATTAACAAACAGCCCATCCGTATCTAACAGCCTAACCGCACCTTTCTTTCCTAAAAAATTTCGATAATGGTCTAGGAAAGCAAGAGAGACTTCAGCTCCCTGATATACTGTAGCATTAGAATCCATAACAATATCAATGCGAGCTCTACTAACCTTTTCTTTCAGCGAATTATGAAAATATTTTGTATTGCCATCACCTTCCCGAAGCCAATCAATCTTGGATTTCCGCTTCAAATACCTTTCTTCATCAATAAGGGCCTGATTGTATGCCATAAGATAATGACCAACATCCTCTCTGAGATCTACCGAATCTGGATCACTTTCCAACTCCTTTTGGGCTCTATCCACTTCCACCCGAAGTTTACAAACTCGACTGTGAAGATTACCCTGGCTTCGCATCAAGCTTCGAAGCGGCTTCTTAAGAAGTTTCAAACGATGGGTAATAGAATACATTTTGAAACCAGCCACCTGAACCTTCCAAACGTCATGAACAATAGCTTTAAATTCTGCCTTATGAGCAAGAAAATTAAAGAACTTAAACGGCTTAGCGTTTGTCTTATGAACTGATGGCAATTTCAAAATAGCGGGACAATGATCAGATAGGCGATTAGATTGAAAATGAGCAACCAAACCAGGCCACATAGTAGTCATCTCAATATTTCCCATGATTCTATCAATCTTCCTTAAAATTCCTCCACCAGTTTTCGGTTTTTGGTTCCAAGTGAAATGAAAGCCAAAACTGTTAATGTCAATAACAGCAATGTCTTCCATGCAGTCTTTGAATTCTCACAAACCAATAGAACTCCTAGAAGGTCCAAACGAAGAGTCCTCAATATTAAGAGGTGCATTAAAGTCACCCATTAAAATCCAAGGTCTACCATTTATAAACAACTTATGTTTCCGAAGATTCATCCATAACTCTCTCCGATGAATATATGCATTCCCCTCATATACAATAGAGCAAAAGAAAATCTTATTATCAGAACGAGAGCGAAGTTGACAATGAATTACCTGATCAGAAGCATCAATATACAACAAATCCAAGACAATCGGATCCCAACCAATAATGATTCTAGTCCCACCAACACACTGATTTGCATTAGAAAGCCAGCTCCAACGAGAAAACAGACTAGAACAAATTTGCTGCAGTCTAGTCACATGAATATGCGACTCGAAAACAGCACATAAACTTAACTGATTTTCATTAACCACCTCCTGAACCTCACTTTGTTTGGGGGCTTGGTTCATACCCCTTATATTCCATGATGCTAAATTAATCATGAGGAACATCCAATACGGGAGTGCTTGCCCCCTCAGTATTCACTATCCCATCTGGATTGCCTATAAACGTATTCGTCTCATTAAACATTTCTTCCACATCACTCGGGTCATCATCTACACAGTCTAAACCTTTCCCTTTATCAGGAGCGGAACTAGTACTTGGAGCACTTGAATCAGAAACACTCTTAGATTGATTATCAGACCCCAACGCACTGAACCGATTCTGAGTTGGAACTTGTAATGGCTTAGAATTCTGATTATTCACTACACTATTCGGACCAGTATCACCCTTATCCTTTGGCTTATAAATCAGTTTAGTTTTCTGATTTTTAAGAACAAAACCATCCACAAATTTAGTAGTCTGCTTAGTTGGGCCATGAACAACCTTCTTAGGAGCCACAAAATCCTTTTCACCCCCAAAAATAGGAGCCTCTTTCCCTACATTTTTTGGACACTCAGAATCCCGATGACCAAAAATTTTACATTCACTACATCGAGGCGGCTTCCACTCATACTCAACCCGCACTGAATATATAGTCTTACCAGAATCTTCCAGCTTTGGAATAGCCACAGAAACACTCTCTTTTAATTCCAATTCCGAATCAATTTCCACCATAGCCCGAGCAAAGTTAGGACGTCCCCATGATTCCATACACATGGTACTAGTGTAGGAGTCCAACATTAGAGGTGTCCCAACTTGTGTAGCAATAGCACTTAACCCGACCTCATTAAACGCAAGAAGAGGAACGTTATGCAATTTTATCCAAACTGGAACCTTTGACAACTTTTCTTTTGCTAAATCAGCATCCGTATTCCATCTTCTCAATATTATAGGAACCAACCGAATCATCCATGGGCCCCCTTGAAGAACCTGATTCATTCCTTGCTCAGAATTGAACTTAAAGAAGAAGAAACCATTTGCATGCATCATTACTTTCTCTATACCATATTTTCTCCACGCATTCAAAACATAACTTCGAACAACCGGGAACGCTAGCCTCTTACCAATAAAATAACCATAAAGAGTATTCGAATACTTTTTACTAGCTTCTCTAACAATATCCATTGGAATTTCAACTTCACCAGTAGGAGAAGTCAGATTTAAAGTCCGGAAATTTACCTTCCTTTTTGAAACAACATCTACAGCTTGGGCATAAGAATTTGCAACCGGAGGAGTATTATTATCCATAGAAACAGGCACAGTAACCGCCTTCAGTCGATCCAGCCCTTTAGCACCAAAAAACAGGCCCCCATCACACGCTTTAAACCCAACATTATTAATAGGTTGTCGAGCATCAACCTTCGAACTATCAGCATTATTATCCTCCTCGTCACTAACATCGGTTTTGTAAGCCTCATCCCCTTTAGCATCTACCATATTAATCTTAGCATGACCGTCTAAGCAACCAGGAACAAAATCAAGGATTTTACCAGAGTTTGAATCATGAACCTGAGAATATACCTGTCCATCCTTGATCGTAGTGGCTTGGTCAGAACCACTAAAACCTAATTTGGCACTAACGAAGTCATAAGCTGATTTACAGGTGTCTGGTTTAGGAATAGAAACAGGGACCAGATGTGTTGGAGGAACCTCCACCCGCTCGTCGACTAAACCATAACCTAAATCAACCTTATGATTGTCCAAACCAGGTTATTGATCACCGCCAAAAGAGTACTTCAGATATTCAGTTGGTAGGTCAGGGATTTTAGAAGGCGTAGAATGCCCAACCTGATCACCTACGAGAGCATCTGCAAAAGACGACTCAAGCGAACATGAGTTCATATCAGAATTCATATCATGGTCAATTGTCTTGTTTACATCAAGCACCAATCCTTTATCGACGTTAGAGTCCAGCACAACACGGCTAGCATCCACACCTGTACCTGAAGCAATGTTGCTAGGTTTCCGAATCCCATCTATGTTGATCTTTTTGATGTTGAAATTAGAAACAAAATCAGAATTAGACGAAGAAGAACCTGACTCACCCTGACGTAATACCTGTGCATCTTTCACCTCCTTCTTTTTCTTTTTCTTATTACCGCTTCCACCCATGATAAAATCCTAACAGAAAACCAGCAGAAAACCCTATAAAATACGACCAAAGATAACCAGAAATACGAACAGATCAACCCTATAAGCACCGCATCAATAGAATAAACAACAGCAAAAAGAATCACGCAATCCAGAAAAATCAAACAGCATCGAAGAACAGATTTATGATTATAAAACCCTAAAATCAAGAAACGGCTACAAAACCCTACCGATTTAGCAAATGTTCCAATCTAAATCAGAACACATAAACGAAATCAGGAGGGATTAATGAGCAGATTAGATCACGAATTAGGGTTAAGATGAAACCAATAAATCGCCATTCAGAGAGAGTGTTCCCAGGAGGAACCTATGGAAATCATGGACCGCGAGGTCAAACAACTGAAATAGAGTCATATTCCCATCGTAAAGGTCAAGTGGAATTCTAGACGTGGTCCTGAATTTACATGGGAACGGGAAGACCAAATGAAACTGAAATACCCACACCTGTTCACGGACTCTACACATACGACTTGAACTTAATTTCGGGATGAAATTCTCTTAACAAGGGGAGAATGTAACACCCGCCAAATTAGGACTAGTGATTAGTACCTAATCAGTTGTTTATACATGTAATTAGTTCTGTGTTAGGCTAATTAATGTATCGGAACATATATTGAATAATATATACAAATATACAATTTGATTAAATCGTACGCTCTTTAAATCGAATGTATTTCAGTTCAATTAAATACAGACGTTGGTGAACAACTTTGTTAAATAATATAACATTATTGAATAAGCAGTATTATACTCAAAATATTATGTTAATAATATTTCGTACTTATTTAGTATCGTACAAACAAAGTCTACACAACTAGCATATTAAACGTGCAAACAAACCGAAACACAGTCAAGTCACATTTTATAAACAAATAACTAAGTGCTTAATAAAATACTTCAACAAAATGACAAGAAATTATTCGTATTTTAAATTATGTAATTAAACGCATAAAAACACTATTTAAACGCAAAACGATCGAAAAATGAACGCCGCACGGAGCGCGTATCCGGGAGAACAAAAAACTGGTGAAACCCACACTCGGTGGACCCCACCAGCTGGCCCCCCTTCTCCCTTCTTCCCTCCTCTTTCCTTTTCTTCCTCCTCATTTCTCACATCTCCTTCTCTTTCTTCCTTTCCTTTTTCTCTCTAAACTTACCACCATCATAGAATCCACTAAAAACACCATCAAACATTATTATTTCGGCAAGCTCGTTTGGAGAAAAGTGACCATCTCGCAACGATCTACATTTCCATATTTCCGGAATTCTCACGCGCAAAGTTGTAAGTTTCCGACAAAACCCGCAACTCCTCGATATTTAGTGTTTTCAAGTAATAATTGTTTATTTAAGCTTGAAATGTCCAAATAAGGGTTGGGTAAAAGTTTCGGACCAAACGGAAGTCGTCCGGCCATTTTTTCGGCCACCGGGACCTGATCAGACTGTGACATCAGTTTCAATGTCTCCTTAAATGGCTGACGTCGCACATAGCGACACAGACCCTTACGTTGCATGAATCAACAACGTCGCATATAGTGACATAAAACCTAATGTCGCATTAAATTGTGAAGTCTCACTTAGCGACGCCATGACCAATGTCGCAATCATGACCTGTAACATAACAACCTACGTTGCACACAATGTCGCAGATGACAGAACCTAGAAAACTTAGATTTTACTAAGTGTCGAGGACTGAGATTTTATCACCTGATTTTACCCAAATTCGAATCTTAGATGCGTTTTTCACTAAAGCAATGTAGTAGAAATAAAAATTTTCCAAGCTGACCTGGCAGCTCGACCCCAGCCAGGGGTCTGCCCCTTGGACCCCGTCAGGGGCTGCCGCCCCTTGGACTCCGCTACCAGGGGCGCTGCCACCGGACCCCCGTCATCCAGGAACTCGTAAATACTTTTCACACTAAGTGTCGAACACTTAGAAATAATGAAACCTGATACAACGATACATATAATAATAACACTTTGGATTATTATTACAAAGCGTCACCAACGGGCCATATTTTTTTTCAAATTACAAACGGATTACTAAACAAACACTTGGACATTTCCTAGTTGAGTGGACAACTAGCATGGGTGATCTTTTAAGACACCAACTTATTTTTCTTATTTACTTACTACCTTGTACGTTTCGGATGCCAGAAGGTTGCAGAGTTTGGAGAACCAACATATGCGATTACACCCGACACCCTTACGGACTTACATCCGCTCTACTTGTTTGATTTCCCAAACATACTTGCTAGATTCAGGTGAGTCTTACAGCCCCACTTACACTTTTACTGTTTTACTTATGGGGTGAGATACATTGCTTACTTTTCTTGAACACAAGTACTGAACTACTCATTTTACTATACGGGATTGCATGAGTTACTTACCATTTACTGAATGTGGGATGCACGTTACTAAGCTCAGGAGGTAGCTGCAATCGATATGCGACTGGACCAATCCTTTCAAGGATCTCAAAAGGTCCAACGTATCTAGGATTTAGCTTTCCACGTTTGCCAAAGTGGATGACACATTTCCAAGGTGATACTTTGAGCAGAACTCAATCTCCAACTTGGAACTCGAGATGCTTGCATCTCACGTCAGCATAACTCTTCTGACTATCACGTGCGACTTTCAACCGTTGCTGGCTACCAACGATCTTCTCGGTGGTTTCATGAATGATTTCAGGACTAGTGAGTTGGTTGTCACCCACTTCAGTCCAACAGATAGGCGACCGATACTTACGACCGTACAGTGCCTCAAATGGTGCAGCTCCAATGCTGGTATGATAGCCGTTGTTGTACGAGAATTCGCACAATGGCAGATGATGTTCCTAATTTGCACCGAAGTCTATCACGCAGGCGCGTAGCATATCTTCCAGTGTTTGAATTGTCCTTTCACTTTGGCCGTCGGTTTGTGGATGATTGACAAGTACTCATATCCAAAAATGAGTACCCAAGGATTTCTGTAATGATTGCCAAAAGTGAGATGTAAAACGGATATCTCTATTAGAGATAATCGAGATTGGAACGCCATGTCGGGATACAATCTCCTTCAAATAGATTCGTGAGAGACGTTCCATTTTGTTGGTTTCCTTGATGGCAAGGAAATGAGCAGATTTGGTAAGCCGATCCAAGATCACCCAAATGGTATCGCAACCGCTTGATGTCTTCGGGAGTTTAGTGATGAAATCCATTTCAATTTGCTCCCATTTCTATTGAGGGATGTTCGGTTGCTGGAGTAGGCCGGATGGCTTCTGATATCCCGCCTTGACCTTAGAGCATGTGAGGCATTTGCCGACGTACGTGACAATCTCTGCCTTCATGTTTAGCTACCAGTACAATCCCTTGATGCCATGATACATCTTGTCCGATCCAGGATGTATAGAGTATTTGGACTTGTGAGCTTCATCCATCACCAAGTCGCGTAGGTTTCGAAAACTAGGAAACCAGATTCAATTAGAGAAGTACTTGAACCCATTAGTTTGGTTTTGAAATGTTTCTCCATGTTGCGCAATGCCTCATTCTTCAGGTTTTCGGGTTTTAATGCTTCGAGTTGAGCAGTGAGAATTTGAATGATAAGATCATTATGAATGATCATGCTTAGGTCTTGAACTCGAAGTGGTTTAGCGTGTTCCTTTCGACTTAGGGCATTGGCAACAACATTTGTTTTGCCCGGATGGTACTTGATTTCGCAGTCGTAATCGGTAAGCAACTCGACCCAATGACGTTGCCTCATGTTGAGATCCTTCTGATCGAATATATGCTGAAGTCTATTATGATCGGTGAAGATGGTCCATTTTGTGCCATACAGATAGTGTCTCCAGATCTTGAGTGCAAATACTACGGCTCCTAGTTCGAGATCATGAGTCGTGTAGTTCTTCTCGTGAACTTTGAGTTGTCGGGAGGCGTAGACAATAACCTTGTCCCGTTGCATCAACACGCAACCAAGACCTCAGTGTGAGGCATCACAGTATACCACGAAGTCATCATTGCCTTTGGGTAATGATAGAATAGGTGCAGTGCAAAGTTTTTGTTACAGTAGCTGAAATGCTGACTCGTGCTTATTGATTAAACTTCTTTTCCTTCTGAGTCAGTGTCGTAAGAGGTTGAATTATTTTTGAGAAATTCTCTATGAAGCGTCGATAGTATCCAGCCAATCCTAAAAATTAGCGTACTTTGGTCAGCGTTGTCGGTGCTTGCCAGCACTTGATAGCCTTAATCTTTGATAGATCTACGTGAATTCCCTGACTGTCAATCACATGACCAAGAAATTGAATGGTTTGCATCCAGTTCTCACACTTGGAGAACTTAGCGTATAACTCCTGTGTCTAAGAAGTTCTAGGATGGCTTTGAGATGTCATGCATGCTCTTGCTTGTTGCGTGAGTAGATGAGGATATAAAGACAATGACAAACTTGTCGAGATATGGTTTGCACACTCGGTTCATAAGTTCCATGAATACAGCCGGTGTGTTTGTCAAACCAAATGGCATTACTTGAAATTCGTAATGACCATAACGAGTTCGGAAGGCAGTTTTTGGGATGTCACTATCACGAACTCTTAACTGACCGTAGATCGATCTTTGAGTAGAAACTTGACCCCTGGAGTTGATCGAACAGGTCATCAATGCGAGGGAGTGGATAACGATTTCTTGACGGTTAATTTGTTCAACTCTCTCTAGTCGATACACATCCTGAATGAACCGTCCTTCTTTTTCACAAATAAGACGGGGCTCCCCAAGGTGAAGAACTCGGTCTAATGAATTCCTTATCCAGGAGTTCTTGCAACTGAGTAGACAACTCCTGATGTTTGGATGGGGCTAAATGATATGGTGCTCGTGCCATAGGTGCTTCTCCGGGAAAAAGGTCGATTGAGAACTCAACTTGTCTCGGTGATGGAAGACCAGGAAAGTCTTCGGGAAAGACTTCTGGAACGTCTCTAACGATGGGCACATCCTCAAGTCGCTTCTCCTCCGACTTTTTCTCCATGACATGTGCAAGGATTGCCTGATAGCCCTTTCGCAGGTATTTATGGGTTTTCATGCATGATATGATATTCATTCTCGTCTCACCGGTCTCCCCTTGTATGACTAAAGTACCACCGGTGGCGAGAGGAATACGGACGATTTTGTCGTAGCTGATAACTTCAGCGTGGTGCTTGGACAACCAATCCGTGCCAACAATGTCGTCGAAACTTCCAATCTCAACAGGAATGAGATCAACGGTGAAGATCTCTATGAGTTTAAAGTGTAATTTGGGATTACACTATTGTTCTCTATGAGTTTACCATTAGCTAACTCTACCATGTACTTATCATCTAAAGCAATAGGAGTGATGTTAAGCAATGGACTAAACTCATCAGATATGAAGCTCCTATCAGCACCAATATCAAACAAAAAAGAAGCAGTAAGATTGTTGAGAAGGGACGTACCCGAGACCACATTCGGGTCCTAACGGGCTTCCTTGGAGTTCAGCATAAAAGCTCTTCCATTAGCAGTGTTGTTGTTCTTGTTCTTCAGCTCTGGGCACTAATCAATAAAGTGCCATGTGTCTCCACACTCATAGAAGGACTTAGGTTTGTTAGTGGTGGTTTTTTTTTTTTTTGGGTAAAGGGGTTGCCCCGAAAAATATTATATACCAAAGATTGAGCGTTACAATACAAGTGAAAAATCACAAAAGCTTAGACTAGTAAAGACTAAGCATATATACTTGACAGGCCAAGTATATAACTACCTCTAAACAACCAACAAAAAACCTGAAAAACATAAACAAGATGGGCACGCCAAGCAATGATCCACTGCAAATGCCTCAGACAATAAGACATTAACCTCCACTCACTAGGGACCTCGGGATCTTCCAAATCTCCATAGCCCTCATCACAGCAACCGATAGCTTGAAAGAAAAAGAGTAAACTCTGAGCCGAACAACCTCAATAATGGAAGCAACCACCTGATCTTCCCTCCTATAGCCAACCAAAGATGAATAGAGTGCCGAGGAATACATTAAGGTAACCAAACAACAGAAGACCAATTGACTTTAACATCCCTTGGCCTAATAGAGTCCCAAACATGGCTAATACAAAAATCAACCAACTCACCTCCAAACATACGCCAATATAACTTGTCAGGAGCATTAGACAAATCCGGACTAGGAAGCTGGGATAGGTTCGGAACCCGTGAGCTCTAAGAGACATGCCAATTCCAAGAATTATCCACAAGAACATCCACAATCTTATCCCTTATCTGAAATTCTCTTATAATAGAATAACGGGGAAGAAAGCTAGACAAGGGACAAACCGAATGCCAAATATCAAACCACACTGAAATAGAAGTACCATTACCAATACAATACCAGAAATGCCTTCTAAATAAATCCCGCATCATAAGGATCTTACGCCAACACCAACTCAAGTCGCCTCTAACCGGGACTTCCCAGAAGCTTTTGCCTCTCATCTTATACCAATAAATCCAGCGAACCCACATCGAGTTCTTATGAATTAGAATATTCCAAATATGCTTAGTCATAAGGTTTTATTCCAAACATCTAGTCTCTTAATTCCCAGCCTACCTTCATCCTTGGGAAGACACAACTTTCCAAGAAACTTTGGCTTTACCTTTCTTCATGTCTCCTTGACACCAGAGAAAGCCTCTAATCAGACCTTCTATTTGATTTATAATGCTAGTTGGAAGAATCAGAAGAGCAGCCCAATAGCCTTGAAGAGAAGAAAGAAACGAAGCCACCAACTGAAGTCTCCCAGCTAGAGAAAGCCACTTATTCTTCCAATTCCCGATTCGATTACGAACTTTCTCAACCAAAGGATTACAATCACGATCTAATAACCCGGTAGAGATGAGAGGGACACCTAAATAGCGAACCAGAAAGGTGTCTTCGGCAAATGGCATAAAATTTAGAATACCATGCTTCACGGAATCTAGGGACATTACAAAAGTAAGCTATACTTTTAGGAAGACTGGGAGCTAATCCCGAAACTTCAGTAAACTCATTAAGCGCATCTGAAATCACCTGAACAGAAGTGACATTACCCTTACAAAAAAGAAATAAGTCATCCGCAAAACAGATATTAACAATATGTTGATGATCACAATAAGTATGATAATCAAACCCATCCGACCACTCAACCTATCATCGGATTAACAAAGTCAAAATCTCCATGACTAATGTGAACAGATATGGAGACATCGGGTCACCTTGCCGAAGACCCCGACCACCTTTAAAGAAACCATAACTTTGTCCATGGATACAAACAGAGTACGACACGGTAGAAACACAAGTCATAATCAGGTTAACCATATGAGGATGAAAACCAAAACCATGCAATATATTATGTAAAAATGCCCAATCCACCGTATCATAAGCCTTCTGAATATCCACCTTAAAAGCAAACCTTGGGACACCTTTAGAAAGATGGTATCCCCTCATTAATTCCTGAGTGAAAAAAGAATATTATCTGATATAGATCGTCCAAGGACAAAAGCAGACTGATTCTCACACACCAAATCACCCAACCCAACTTTAATCCGATTAGTAATGACCTTACTAATACATTTGTATAAGACATTACAAAGAGAAATAGGCTGAAAATCAGTGATTCTAGATGGTGTTGTTACCTTAGGGATTAACACAATAGAAGTATGGTTAATTTCTTTTAGTAAACAACCATTAGAAAAAAAAGTCACGCACAGCCATAAAGATATCTTCACCCACAATACTCCAAGCCTTCTTATAAAAAGCTGCAGAGAAACCATCAAGACCCGGGGATTTGTTATCCCCAATAGAAAACATCGCAACCTTGACCTCTTCCTTTGTAACCTCACAGACCATTTCATTAGCAATCCCAATAGGAAGCTTTCTTTGGAATAACTCCTCACCATTCAAGGGCTTAATGGTTTCAGATTGACCTAGAAAGTTACAAAAGTGATCCACAAAGGCAAAAGGTACCTGCTCTCCTTCACGAGTAGAATTATGAGAGTCAATCACCACATTAATTCGGTTTCGGCTAACCTTTTCTTTCACCGCATTATGAAAGTACTTGGTGTTACAATTACCTTCACGAAGCCAGTCAATTTTTGATTTCTGTTTTAAGAAACGTTCCTCATCAAGAACAGCTTGCTTTTAGGCCAAAAGATACTGGCAAGCTTCCTCCCTTAGACCAATCGAATCAGGCTGCAAATCAAGATCCTTTTGGACTTTATCAAGCTCATGACGAAGTTTAGAAACCTTAAAATGTAAATTACCTTGACTCCTCAGAAGCTTCCGAAGGGGTTTCTTCAGAGTCTTCAGTTTACTAGTAATTTGAAACATGGTAAACCCATCCATAGGTATCATCCAAATATCTTTAACAATCTAAGAAAATTTAGCCTTGGATGCTAAGAAATTGAAGAACCTGAAAGGTTTATGAACCCTACCAATAGACGAAGGTAATTGCAACACCGTAGGGGTATGATCAGAAACACGGTAGGGTTGAAAAACCGCAACTAATCCAGGCCATAATGAAGTCATTTCCATATTACTCATAACCCTATCAATCTTTCTGAAAATCCCATCATTACTCTTGGGCTTTTGGTTCCATGCAAAATGGAAACCCGGGTAGTTTACATCCACCATATTGATATCTTCTACACAGTCTTTAAATTCTAGCATGGCAATAGAAAAACCCGATGAGCCAGTAGAAGAGTCTTCTAGATTAAGAGGAGCATTAAAATCACCTATAATTGCCCATGGTCTCCCATTAATAAACTGGTTATGCATGCGTAAATTACGCCACAACTCCCGTCGATGAACATGAGATTTCCTGGCATATATAAAAGAGCAAAAGAAGATCTTTTGCACCGTACGAACCCCTATTTGACAATGAATGACCTGATTGGATGAATAAATATGCAACAAATGAACCACATCTGGATTCCAGCCAAGAATAATCCTCGTACCACCAAAGCAGTATCTTACATTCGACATCCAACTCCAATGAGAGAGAATGTTCAAACATATCGGATTGAGCTTATGAGCGAGGATATGAGACTCCAAAATAGCACAAACACTTAAATTATTATCACGAATCACCTGTTGAACCTCACTTTGTTTCGGGACTTGGTTCATGCCCCTAATATTCCAAGTAGCTAAACTAATCATTGGAAACATTAGGACCGGGAGAGCTTGCCCTCTCATAAGAGAATGCTTTCTTCGGATCACCCACGAAGTCCACCGTCTCATTAAACCCACCTTCCACATCACTAACAACATCCCCATCATTGGCTATAGATTTACCCCTATCATTTACCTCTTGAGTTACTTTAGGCACATCCGAGATAACCTCGGGCTTATCACCAGCCCCACTCTGAGAACTTAAAACATCAAACCGATTACCTACAGACCCCTTCTGCATGCTAGATCTCTGACCATTAGACTTAGACGTTTGTCCCTGATCTTTTGGCCAATACACAAGCTTAGGTTTCGGATTGTGAACTACAAACACATCCTTTGGTTTAACTTGCTTTGCACGCACAACTTGTTTGGCAACAATAAATTCATCATTATTTACCTGGGGAACTTTCTTAGCAACCTCCTTAACAACAATTTTCGGGCATTCAGAATCTTTATGTCCAAAAATTTTACACGAGCTACGCCGAGGAGGTTTCCACTCATACTCAACACGAACCGTATACAATGTTTTACCATTGCCCTCAACCTTTGGGATCACAACAATTACATTTTCTCTTAGGGCAGATTCCGAGTCAACTTCCACCATAGCTCGTGCAAAATTTGGACGACCCCATGATTCCATACACATAGTACTTGTGTAAGAATCCAACATTAGCGGTGTACCAACCTTCGTTGCAATAACACTTAAAGCAAGGAGAGGAATATTATGAAGTTTTATCCAAACCGGAACTTTAGATAAATCTTCCTTCGCCAGATCCGTATCTGAAGTCCAACTGAATCATCCAAGGACCACCCTCTATAACCTGATTCATCCCAAATTCAGAATTGAATTTAAAGAAAAAGAAACCATTTGCATGCATCATAACCCTTTCAATTCCAAATTTCTTCCATACATTCATTACATAATTCTGAACCTATGGAAATGCCAATCTATTACCTATAAAATACCCATATAAAGTATGAACATACTTTTTACTTGCCTCTTTAACCATTTCCAAAGGGATCTCTAAATCAGCTTCAATTCCCGATGGGGGTTCCAGATTCAATTGTCGAAAGTTAACCTTACGATTAACACTCTTATCCGCAGCTTGAGCATATGATAACATCCCATTCGAAGGCTTAATAACCTTAGGAATAGGAATCGGAGTAGTGGCAGCTTGTAGTCTGTCAAGACCTTTGAAATCGTAAGCCGGTTTCTGCCTATGATCACCCCCTAGTCTCCTCATCATCACTAACATCAGTATCATAAGCTATATCAAGATTGTCAACATCTTTACTCATAGGATTAGCCTCACCTCCCACCTTTCCCGAATCAACATCCTGCACCGGAGTAGATGTTGGACCAGGGATTTTATGCAAGTCAGAAACCTTAACCTGATCAACACACGCACTAGACTTAACGGCTGACTCCAGATTCTGATCCGAATAAACAGATGAAGCCAATGGCACCTTCTTCGACAAAGCATACGGGTTTCTAATCCTCTCAAATCGTTCATTAATAGAGGCCAGAAGAGAATCAACACGATTACTGTTATTGGAGCTTACATTCTGCGAAGAAGATTTAGAAGACCTAGCCAAATCATCTAGCCGTATTGGCGCATCATGCGGGTTAGGATTAACTCCCATATACGAACATGACAACTCAGAATCAGAACCATCATTACCTGATTTGAAGTTACCATCAAGATCAGAAACCCTAGTTTGAGCAAAATCGGAACCCAGATTAGGGTTTAGTTCCACGAACGGAATACCAGCAACTGGAACTTCTAGGCCATTTAAAGAATGCATGATTGAGTATTTTGATACACGAAAAGAGTCAATTTTGCATGTTCTTAGTGTGGTGTTTGGCTTTATCACTAATAACATCGATTTCTCCAATTCGAATATTCTTGGTGGTATTTTATTACTTTATCCTCGAATTATTCAAATTGTTAGACTTGGTGGTAGCAACTTTATCCAAGTCATATTCATTGTTTTAAATTCTTACGAACTGTTTTCTTACCCATCAAACCTATTCACATCCATCACGTATCATTGTGGTTTTCCATGTTCCTGTATTTGTAACGCTTATTATTATTCTTTATAATATTTACCGGGGAATTCCCCTTTACCCAAAAAAAATTACCTCACACGTCATAAATGTATGTAGAAACATGTTGGTAAATGGTTGAAGTCAAAAACCAAGTGGATTGATAAATGACTTGTCAGCCAAAATGGTCCAAAATGGCCATAAATTAGCCATACGTCCGTTATCTCGATAAACATGTATTTTGAAAAAGTGTAAAAAGAGAAACCTTCATTTTAGTATAGTGGAGGTGCCTGAAAAATTTGGTGGTTTAACTCTTAACGAGTAAAAAGTTATGCTTGTCGAAAGTTAGTATTTTGGTAAATTAAAAATGCAGGTCTAATGAACTACCCGGCAGGTAGTGTTAGTACCCGGCGGGTACTAATGTGCAAGTTTGTACCGAAAGTGGTCTAGGATTGAGTACCCAGTGGGTACTAAGGGACCGCGTACTAGTGTATGCGTGGCGTACTCCGTCTAATTTTTGAAAAGTTGATTTTTAAGGCTTTAAACATTATTTGGGGTATGTAAATATATTTAACTACAGAAATAAGTTGTGGGACTTTTTTAAAAGGGTAACTTGAAATTGAGAAAAGTATTTAAAAAAAATTTAGGGCGTTTCATGTTATAAGATATATAACGGTTAAATCATGTTTCGATCACGATTATAGTAACTAATATGATTTGTATCGATTATAACGAGTGTTAATCTATCAATAGCTAGCCTTTAGAACGTGTCAAGAGCTCTAAAACGACTATAATTTTCGTACGGGTATTATGGGAAAACTTATTAGGTTTTTCCAACTTAAAACTTAATAAATAGCATCTCGGATCGCAAGTCCAAAGGTGCGAACTGACTCAGTTCGCAGCCCAGGTTGGCTCAGCAAACCCATTCGATTCGCTTACCACCTTGCCTTGCGAACTCAACTCAGTTCGATTCGCAGGTCAGTTTGCGATCACATTTGTCGAATACTTTAATGTTTTAATATATTTAACACAAATGTTTATCATAAACTAATATTTTTATTACAATTCAAAACCAATGTACAAACTTGATTATAATATCAAAGTACTATTACAAGCTAGATATGTTGTCATAAAACATGTCTCAACGGACTCTCCCTTGAAAATATCTCTAGTTGTCTTTATCTTTAAGTTTGCCTTTGATCTTCACTTGTAAATCTTGCAACCTGCATATATCTTCAGCTTCATGCATGTCTTTATCATCAGCTGATAATCTCTACCAAGATTATCCCATCCTTTAGTTCCAGTGATCCTATTCTTGTGTAATATCAACATGTCACTCTTGAAAAGATTCATCAATGTCGGTGATCATAGATACGCAAAAGTTCCTTTTCACCACCTTCAACTTCATCATCAGCTTCAAACATCACAACTTCACCAGTCATATCTTCCACATGCCATTTCTTTAAGTTTCCCAATACATCTTGAGGCATGAGCTTTAGTGGAATTTGAGGTACGCATTTCACAGCTGGGTAAATATTCTTTCTCAGACGCCTTCCGGTTCTCTGACTTCTTTCCTGAAGCTTGATTGTTTTCCGACTCTTGGCTTTATCTTTTCGAACTTCACATTTGAAGCAATGGGATGTCGGTCCTTCGACTGACTTAAACCTGCTTTGGTGTTCTTCGTGTAATTCTCGACCGGATTCTCATTCTCATTTATTCTTTGAGTGTTGCTTTTCTTCACAAGTTTGGTTGGATGTTTTGCTCTTTGCGGGGGTTTTTTTTTGGGTAAAGGGCAAAAAGCTTACCCAGTGAATATATTCCCAAAAACAATTAAGTACAATGGATGTGATTGAATCCCACACCTCAACCCATTACATAGGCAAAAAAGACTACATAACAAGGACACAACCACTAAACAATATTTGACTCAAACATAAATCAAATAAACAACCACAAGACTCACTTCTTCCTACCACCTTTCCTATCATGAAGACTCATGAAATCAGCCATCTCACTATCTAAAGGATCAATAATATCAACTTCATCTCCCTCATCAACCGAATCAAAAAGATGAACCGCAATATTATCATTAAAATCCACTTTCTTCCCACGATCTTCCTTCTTATTAACCAGCTTCTCTCTTGAAGAAGCATTGTTGTCCACTTTAGTATCCAACTTAGAAAGTGCCTCAAAGGAGTTAGACGTTGAAGTAGTACTAGCCTCCTTTGTCTTCTTCTTAGCAACAAAGACCTGCTTGGAATTTGCAACAGCCACTTTTTTTGGATTACCAATAACAAGCCCACGAAAAGGCTTCCTTGGAACCTGAAATCCTTGAGAATCATCTTGCTTCTAACCAGGCCCCTACCTTTTTATCTCCCCATTTTTTCAAATTATCAAGGATGCGCTTCGGACATTGATTATCCGCATGTCCAAAAACCATGCAAGTACCACATCGTGGTGGTTTCCATTCATACTCCACTCTAATCTTATGTAAAATGGTACTAGTACCATCCACACAAGGAATAGAAATCATCAAATTATCCCTAAATGCCAGGTCAGCCCGTATGTCAATTAAAGCACGAGCAAAGTCCAAACGGCCCCATGAATTCATACACATAGTACTCGGGTACGAATCAAGCATATGTGGCATACCTAGCTTAGTAGCCATGAGTGGTTTTGAGTGTCTGCAACGTGAGCGAGATAGTGATGGTGAAGTACGTGTAGTTTGCCTAGATGATGATTCTGCCACTTCTGTGGCCAGAGCGTTTAGCAAATGAGGCCTATATTCATATCATATCCTATAATATTATATAGAGTGTCTAGCACAAACAAGTAAAATTCTCGGTTTCTCTCGTGGTCAAAGTCAACTAGTGCATTCCCGTTCAATATAACCCTTTTCAAACATCACATCATATTTATTTAATTGCACATAGTTAGCTACACTATGTTAAATTAAACTTGTATGATGTAATTCCTGAACCAGTTATACCTAATGAGGAATACTGCCTAATGGTCATAGTCTAAGCCCACTAAATGCAACCTAGTTCACTATAACCTTAGGCTCTGATACCAATCTGTCACACCCCCATATTCGGGTTGCGAAAGCGATTAGGGTCGGGGCGCGACTAATCAAATATCAAGCACAAAGATATACAGTGAACAACTCTATATGCGTCATTTTAACAAAATACATTAACACGAATTAAAGTTCACATCAATTGTACTAAATACATTAGCTCGTCAACTGATATGAGGGATTTAAATACATATTGTTTTAACAAAATATGACAATGCAATAAATCTCTGGCATTTGCATGCCTACTCGAGCTAACCTAAATCCCGAGTGCAGTCCTACTACTGCTGGGTACCTGAGAATATACGCTAAAAGGGTTAGCTAAAAGCTGGTGAGCTCACAGGTTTAATGATAAAGTGTAATGTATGAACCACAAGATTTAAGTATAATGATTTGCAATTAAGCAAATAAGTAAATGATAAAAGATGTATATAACTGCCATGAACACATAGTCTGAGCTTAACTGAGGTGTCAGGATCACAATTAAATGCCTGAGCGAGGGTGCCTCTATGCGTATGCCTAATTAACACACGTATGAACAAATGATAATACGTCCGTTTTGACCAGTCAGTGCTTGCTGACCCGGACGGGGATTGTCACTCCCATATGGTACCATACACTAACATTCACGCCACAAAGTATTACCAAACTATGCTAATGAGGACTTATGATGATTAGATGATTAACTCATGTAGAATATAGTGATATTTGATACTTGCGTTCACATGTAAAACAGAACAGGCATGTATTCTCACCCTAGAGTAAAAACAGTAAAATAAGGGCTATGAGACTCACCTGAGTCTGATGTGTTAGCAAAGCAAACAATTATGATGTTGTACCAAATGATGTGTCCACAGACTGTAACCTGCCGGGCGTCCAAAATGCGCAAGGTTATATGAGTGAGTAGATGTCTCAACAGACCATCTATGCTAGTTGTACATCAACTAGTTATGTCCAATGTTTGATTGTTTTGTTTGAGTTTTGAAAACATGTACGACCCGTTGGTGATGGTTTGTAATGTACGAATGTAAGTTTTGTATAAGGTTTGATTATTGTAGGTGTTGAATACTTAGTGTAGTAAGTATTTTTCAAGCTTCTTTTATTACATTCGAAAGTACATGTATACATTTATATCCGAACGTTGTGGTAAAATATGTTGTTTTCTGAAAGTCAACAGAAGTCAACTTGGTCAAACTAGTCAAGCTGGTTAAATTAGTCAACTGGTCAAGCTGGTCAAATCTAGTCAAACTGGTCAAACTAGTTTGGTTTGACCCGAAATTTTTACACAACCTTTATCATGTCATAATACTTATAGAAAACGAGTTTCATGACCATTGGTGACCCACAAGTGTGGTTCTTATTTTTATTTCCAAAACAGTCCCTAAATGTGTTTTTCGATTTTGTCGGTTTGTTTCACCACAAGTTTCTACCATTTCTAGTCCATATCAATCCTCACAAAAATTACACACTGATCTACTATATGTTGTCCATTACATAAATTTCCCGGTAGTTATAGAGTCCATTTTGATATTTAAATAATTTCGCGTAACAACCGAACATATTTATCGAACAAGGTCTGGCCAGTCTCAAAGATTAGTTCGTTGCTAAAAATCCGTGGGTTTTTGGAAGGAGCCATAGAAGAACTTTTTGTAGATCTTTTTGTAACACTCGTTCAAAAAGTCAAATTTCACACTAAATTTAAACGTTAAATAATTGTATTATTATATGCCATTACAACCAAGTGATCGAAAATTTTATATATTTTTATATAATAAACAAGGATTATTTAATAATCACAATTGAAATGAGCTGAGACCAAATTACATTTTTGTAATTCGAGGGAAATATTTTCTTTTAAAATATTTACGAAATAGTGTTGGGAAATAAGATTTCTGATGTTATTACTGCTGTTGAAGAATGCACAAGGCATTAACACTGTTAGTGTTATTGTTTCTACTGTTGTTACAACTGTTAGTGTTTTAGTTATCACTGTCTTCAGAGTTAAAGCTGTTAGTTGAAGTCTTCATGAATTACCACTGTTGGTGTTGGTTACCACTGCTAGTAGAAGATTTCAACTGTTATTGAAGATTGAAGATAAGTGTTACAACTGTTAGTGTTATCACTGTTAGCTTGTTTACAACAGTTAACACTGCTTAGGCTAGTTACCACTGTTGGTATATTAGTCTAGTAAATTGTATAAGTGTTAACACTGTTATAGGAATTACCACTGTTTATATAGTTGTGGTAGTTAACACTGTTTATATCTAGAATAGGAGGGAAGTCAGAGTTTGAATAATTATGGATTGTAACTGCTTCCATAATTATAGGAGATTGTTTAGCAGGACTCTATGTGTTATAAATAGAGATCCTTAACCTAGATTAGGTTATGAGTTTTTGCGCAGCTTCAAGGTTTTGTAACCCTAATACAAATCAGTGTATTCGTCTTATATTATTAATAAGATTGGAGCTTTTTATAATTCTGTTATTATTATTCATATTGATCTACATTGTATTACTAAGTGTTATTTCGCAAACTTCTTAGTAATCATTCAAAACTGTGGTTATCTAATAGTTTATTAGATAGATCTTGGTTTATCAAGTGGTATCAGAGCAGGTTTAGTTTTGAATCCAGGAAGATCTCAGTTCTACTATTTTATTGATCATTTTTTTTAATCATTAAATAATAGTAATGGCAGAAGGTAGTGAAGGTATCCAGGTCACAAAGATCCCAATGCTTAGACCTGATGAGTTTGATCTGTGGAAAAACAGAATCAGACAATATATGCTTCTCACAGATTATCAGATGTGGGAAGTTGTGGTTAATGGTCCTCCAGTGACCTTAAACAGTGATGGTGTTCCACTGCCAAGATCTCCACCAACATCTGAGGCAGAAAGAAAAGTCAGATCTATAGAGTACAAAGCTTTGAGTACTCTATTGTTATCTATTCCAAATGAATATCAAAGGCGTTTTGAAGCATGTCAAGATGCTAAAGTTTTAATGGAAGCAATAGAGAAGAGATTTGGTGGTAATGATAACACCAAAAAGAACAAAAGATCTCTGTTGAAACAACAATATGAGAACTTTAATTCTGTAAAGTCAGAAACTCTGACTCAAACCTTTGATAGGTTTTCAAAGCTTGTGGGAGATCTGGAAAATCATCAAGTAAAAATTGATAAAGATGATTTGAACAGGAAGTTTTTGAGGTCCTTGGGTGATGAATGGACCATGTATACTGTTGGTTTAAGGCAGAGTGCAGATCTGGAAGCAAAGGAATTAGAAGATATCTACAATGATCTGAGGAATTTTGAAGCTGAGGTAGAGATCAAGAAGGTAGGTTATGGAAGCAACAACAATAATTCAGCTTTTATGTCAATGGCAGGTACTGGATCAAAGGCTGAATCCAGTCAGAAAGGGTCATCATATGGTACTAGAGGAAGTGGATCTAGTACTACTTATTCTAATGATCAAATCTTAGAATCTTTCTTTGCTAGTAATGTGAATTCATCACTTACTAATGAAGATCTAGATCAGTTTGAAGGAGATGATCTTGAAGAAATGGATATCAAGCTACAAATTGCTTTAATCACACAAAGAGCAAAAAGGTTTATGCAAAGAACTGGTAGAAATAACTTTGCACAGAAAAGGAGCGATTCAAGCTGGTTTGATAAAAGCAAAGTTGAATGCTTCAACTGTCACAAGATGGGACATTTTGCTAGGGAGTGCAGAAGTCCTAAGATTGATCAGAATGAGAGAGGAACTGTTCAGAGAAGTGGAGGAAATGTTGGTCAGACTAAAAATGTGCCAATTCAAGATAATTCATCAAATGCATTGGTATCTGTTGATGGATGTGGATGGGATTGGAGTGATCAAGAAGAACATGAAGTGAAGAATCAATGCTTCATGGCAACAGCAGAATCTGACAAGCAATCTGAAGTTCCTTATGAGGTACAAATAAAATTGTGCTCAGCTGTGTGTAAACAAACTGTGAAACATTATAGAGATCATAACCAGAAAGTGTGTGATGAGCTAAAACAGTGTGAAATCAAAAGTAGACACACAATCTCTGTAATAGAAAATCTTGAAAAACAGATTCAGGCGTTTGAAGATAATGCAACACAGTTTAAATATGATATTGAGTATGCTAGGTGGGAGAGAGACACTTTTAAAGATAAAGTAGAATTATTAACTAAGAAACTTGCTGAGGTCACATGTGAAAGAGATAGCATAAGACTCAATGTAAGTAACTTAGAACATGCATCTAAAAGTGTAAATAAACTCATCAATTCTCATATTCATGATAAACTCAAGACTGGGTTAGGATACAATAATGTACCTCCTCCTTATAACAACAACTATTTTCCTTCAAAAACTGAAATTGATTTAGATTTTCTTAAAGAAGGATTAAATGATGATGTTAAAAAGGTTGACCCAGTTAACAGTTTAAAAGAAGATGAGAATATTGATGAAGTAGAAATTCATGAGTGGACTGAGGAAGATGATGAAGAATGTGATACATCTGAATGTAATGTTAATGAAATCAATAAATCTGATAAATCATCTTGTGAAAGCAGCAATAGTATTACTGGTCTAGTTAAAGAACTAAAAGTTAATAAACTAGAAGAGGGTAAGAAAATGTTTGAAGAGAAGGAAAAACATCATGAAAAAGATGAGAAAATTACACCTAACACACATAGGAATCTTCAAAGGAAGGTTAGGAATGCTGTGAAAACAACTGTTTCTGTGAATCATACAACTACTGTGAATACATGTGAAAAGTGCAAGTGTAAGGATAGTTTTTCTAAATCTCAAAACTTTCAAAAACATATTCCCAGAGGTAACCAAAGGAATTGGAATCAAATGGTGACTCAAAAACTGGGGAATAATGTTACTGTGATTAAAGAAAAGTTATGCCTTATATGTGGCAGAAATAATCATCTTCAACATGAGTGTTTTCATAATCCAAAAACTTATCAAAAGAATGTGAAAAAGCCATGGACAGCAGCTAATATGGTTAACAAACAAAATTTTAAATCTAAAGTTAATCATACAACTGCTGCTAGAAAGATGAATTATAGGGAAAATCAAGCTATGGCTGCTGCAAAGGTTTCCACTGCAGGAACAAAAGCTAAAGATTTAGCCAACAGTTTAAAGACTAAAACAGTGGAAAAAGGAGTTAAATCAAACAGTGGTAAACCTTTTAAAACTGTTAACACTGTTAATTCAACAGTTTCCACTGGTAGAGTAAAAAACACTGTAAGGAATACTAACAGTGTTAATTATTTTACCACTGTTAGACATAATAATAGTTATAACAGGTTTAACACTGTTAGACATAACTTTGGACCTTCAGTTAACACTGTTAGACCAAAACCCACTGTTAAGTCTAAAATTAGTTGGATTTGGACACCTTTTCAATCTAATGTTCCCAGATGTTCAAAATCTAACAATGCATCAAAATCAATAATCTTCAAGAAAGTTGATTACCTTGATGCATCAGGGAAACCCAAAGCCAAATTGGTTTGGGTTCCCAAGAGAAATTAATTTTCTATGTGTTTGTTTGTGTGCAGGGCAAGCCAAGAAGTTTATGGCATATCGACAGTGGCTGCTCAAGGCACATGACTGGAGATAAGGAAAAGCTATAGAACTTCAAATCATTTGATGGTGGATATGTAGCATTTGGAAGCAATCCAAAAGGTGGAAGGATCACAGGCAAAGGAGTTGTTCAAAGTGCCAAGTTAAGCTTTGAAAATGTTTATTATGTGGAACAGTTGAGGTACAATTTGCTAAGTGTGAGTCAAATCACAGATAAAAAGAACCCTGTTCATTTTACTGACACTGAATGTCTTATTCTGTCTAAGGAGTTCACAATTCCAGAAGATATGATTTTAATGAGAATTCCTAGGCAAGATAATGTCTATAAGTGTGACTTAGCAAACATGGCACCTCAACCTGATTTAAATTGCTTGATTTCTAAAGCTAATTTAAATGAGTCTACTTTGTGGCATAGAATGATGTGTCATATGAACTACAAAACCATTAATAAACTTGTCAAAAACTAGCTTGTTAGGGGTTTACCTGAGAAGGTCTATTCATGTGATGATCATTGTGTTTCTTGTCAAAAAGGGAAGCAACACAAAACTTCTTTTAAGTCCAAAGCTGTGAATTCAAACTGTACTCCTTTATACTTATTGCATATGGATTTATTTGGACCAACAAGTATAAGTAGTATGGGAAAAAGATCTTATTGCCTTGTTGTAATTGATGATTATACAAGATTTACATGGGTTTTCTTTCTTAGAACAAAAGATGAGACAGGTGACATACTTAGATCATTTATAACTAAGATTGAGAACCAATTAGATAAAAAGGTTAAAATCATCAGGAGTGATAATGGAACAGAGTTTAAAAATTATGAGATGGATAAATTCTGTGATGAGAAAGGCATTAAGAGAGAATTTAGTGCTCCTAGGACTCCTCAACAGAATGGAGTAGCTGAAAGAAGGAATAAGACACTAATAGAAGCTGCTAGATCTATGCTAGCTGATGCAAAACTTCCTATGTCCTTTTGGGCAGAAGCAGTTAGCACAGCTTGTTATGTTCAGAATAGGGTAACAGTTGTTAAGCCTTATTTCAAAACCCCATATGAGCTGTTGTTTAAGAACAAACCACTGGTTAGTTTCTTAAAATCTTTTGGATGTCCTTGTACTATTTTGAATACCAAAGATCACCTAGGAAAGTTTGAAAGCAAAGCAGATGAGGGTGTATTTGTAGGATATTCTATTCAGAGTAAAGCATATAGGGTTTTCAATCAAAGGACCAGAGTCATAGAAGAATCAATGAATGTCACTTTTAATGAGAATATCATTAATCCTGATGGAATAGGTCCTAAGTCTTTGTTTGATATTGATGCTCTTAACACTGCTTTTAGATATACAACTGTCAATTCTAGTACAGGTACATGCACAGGTACCACATCAAGTAAAGCAAATAGAGTTTGTGAGGTTACATCAGATATGTCCTCAGAAATGAATAAAGAGTCTTTGGAGTACATTATCTTTCCAATCTGGACTCCTGATCCTCCAGAGGTATTTTCTTCTGATCTGCCACAGTCATCACAGCATATGGCGACAGAAGAACAACCAGAAACATCATCTTAGTTTATGGAGGATTCAGAACAAATTGAAACACCTTCCAATGAAAGTTCAGAACAGCATGGTAATCTTACCAATTTGGAGGAAATCATTCCAGAGACATCCACATCTAATTTTCATGTGCACAAAAATCATCCTCTGGAACAGGTGATTGGGGATGTTAACAGTGGTGTACAAACAAGACAACAAATAGCTGTTACTGAAGAAGAATTACATACATCTCTATATGTGTGTTTTCTTTCTCAAGTAGAACCTAAAAAGGTTGTAGAAGCTCTTAAACACCCTATTTGGATTGAGGCAATGCAAGAGGAATTGCTACAGTTCAAGATTCAGAATGTGTGGACTCTAGTTGATCTACCAAAGGGAAAAAGGGCAATTGGCACCAAATGGATTTTCAAGAATAAGAAGGATGAGAGAGGCATTGTAATCAAGAACAAGGCAAGGCTGGTGGCATAGGGGTATACACAGGAAGAAGGGATTGATTATGATGATGTCTTTGCTCCTGTTGCTAGGATAGAAGCCATTAGACTATTCCTAGCATATGCTACATTCAAAGGTTTTTCAGTCTATCAAATGGATGTCAAAAGTGCTTTTCTGTATGGCATGATTGATGATGAAGTGTATGTGTGTCAACCTCCTGGATTTGAAGATCCTAATTATCCAGATAGAGTTTGCAGATTGGATAAGGCACTATATGGGTTGCATCAAGCCCCCAGAGCTTGGTATGAGACTTTATCTGTGTATCTCTTAGAGAATGGGTTTAAAAGAGGCACTATTGATAAGACTCTTTTCACCAAAAGAAATCAAAATGATATTTTACTGGTGCAAGTTTATGTAGATGACATCATTTTTGGTTCTACAAATGATGGTATGTGCAAGGAATTTGAAACTTTAATGCATCAAAAGTTCCAGATGAGTTCAATGGGGGAACTCACTTTCTTTTTGGGGCTTCAAGTTAAGCAGAGTTCAGATGGTACTTTCATCAATCAAAGTAAATATGTCAAAGACATACTTACTAAATTTGGATACTCTGATTCGAAAGTGGCTAGTACACCAATGGAAACACACAAGCCACTATCTGCAGACCCTGAGGGGGAGGAAGTTGATGTACATTTGTACAGATCAATGATTGGATCATTGATGTATTTAACTTCTTCTAGGCCAGATATAATGTTTGCTGTTTGTATCTGTGCAAGATTTCAAACCTGTCCAAAACAATCACATCTGTATGCTGTCAAAAGAATCTTTAGATACTTAAAAGGACAATCTGATCTAGGTCTTTGGTATCCAAAAGATTCACCTTTTGACCTAAAAGCATATTCAGATAGTGACTATGGGGGAGCTAGTATGGACAGAAAGTCAACATCAGGAGGATGTCAATTTCTAGGAGAAAGGTTAATCTCATGGCAATGTAAGAAACAGACAACTGTATCAACATCTACTGCTGAAGCAGAGTATGTAGCTGCTGCAAGTTGCTGTGCTCAAGTCTTATGGATTCAGAATCAGATGCTTGATTATGGTTTAACTTTCTTACACACTCCTATTCATATTGATAATACTTCTGCTATCAGCATCATCAATAATCCTGTTTCTAAAACTAAGCATATAGAGATTCGTTATCATTTTATCAGAGATTGTAATGAAAAACGACTTATTCAGATTATAAGAGTTCATACTGACAATTAACTTGCAGATCTGTTCACCAAAGCATTTGATGTGGGCAGATTTACATTTTTGATTACAAGTATTGGTCTGATTAAATCTCTTTAAGCTGGTTTTCATAACTATTTTATAAAACATTTCTATAATGCTTAAGGATTAGATGCTGGTAATTGTAATTGATACTAACAGTGCTAATAGTCTTGCAACTGTTTGGCTCTTCCAATTATCACTGTTATTATTCAATTACCACTGTATATGTTAGTTATTTTCACTGTTAGTTATTTTGTTTTATAGTTCTACTGTTATCACTGTTTGTGTTGAACTAACTTTTTGTAGGTTATCACTGTAAGCAGAAGCAATTACAACTGTTAGTGTAAACAGTTTCCACTGTTTTCATCTTTAAGTTATAACTGTTAGTGTAAACAGTTTCCACTGTTTCCACTATGTTCACTGTTAGTGTAAATCTTAACACTGTTAGTATAATCAGCTACCACTGTTTATGCTATCAAGTTGAAATTTCACTATCATCTTTGTTTATCTTTTTTTTTTAAAAAAAAAAAAAAAAAAAAAAATACCCCTATCACTCCTATCACTGTTAGTAATACTAATAAAAGTTTCTAGTATTGAGTTATAATTCCTTTGGTCAGGAGTTATTTCCATCAACTAGTTATCACTGTTAGTATTATTAATTTCCACTGTTGTACATTTATTTCCACTGTTAGTGATATCCTTTAATTGAAATTATATTCCCAAATAGTTTCCACTGTTTTCAGAAAAGTTTCCACTGTTTTAAACTTGTTTCCACTGTTACAATTAAAATTTGGGGATTTTATTTCAGAATTAGGTCTTTATAACTAACAGTATAAATACTCTCAACACTTGTACATTTTCTTTTACGCTTTCATAACCACTGATTTCATAAACCCTATAACCACTGCTATCGTAAATCGTATACAACTTTTTCATGGCTTCTTCTTCATCAACCACCCCTCAACTTACGTTAGGCAAGGATCATAACATGATTGCCTATCTGGTAAAACCATCTGTAGCCAATGATTACGTAGAGATCATTGATTTTCTGCATAATTCTACCATTCATCATGCGCTTACTGTCGCACCCAGAATTTCTCATGATCATATTAATGAATTCTGGGTTAAAGCAAAGATTGAGGAAGAAGCAGGTGTTCCAAAAATTATCTCTACAGTTGCTGGACACCATGTGGTTATATCTGAAGCATCCATTCGTTCTTCTCTTCATCTTCAGGATGAAGAAGGTATAACTTCAATTTCTGATGAAGCTTTATACTTGAATTTACAACGAATGGGATATGAGGGTAATTTGGGTGGGTATGTTTTTCAGAAAACAATGTTTTCATACCAATGGAGGTTTTTAATTCATACATTACTGCACTGCTTATCATCAAAACGTTCATCTTTTGAACAATTCAGCAGTAATGTAGCATATGCCTTGGTATGCTTAGCTACTGGTCAGTGTTTTAATTTTTCCAACTTTATTTTTGCTGGTATGCTAAGGAACATTAACCAACCTAAAATTAAATTTTTAATGTATCCAAGGTTTGTTCAATGCTTTCTAAATGAACAAATATCTGATTTACCTGCCTTGGATAAGATTATAGGTATCTCTTCTTTTAAACCAAAAGTATTTTCAAATATGAAGAGAGATACTTCTATAAAAGGTGTTATGTTTTCTGGGAGGGTAACAGCATTGTTTCCAACAATGCTTCCTGCACCCTCCACCACAGCATCTGTACCACCAACAGAAGCTGAACCAGTTGTTGAAAGAATGGAACAACCCATTCCTTCTTATCCCACAGCAACTGGGGGTACTAATGAACAACAAGGGAACAGATTCACTACAACCTACACCAGAAAAGCCAAAAGGGCTACACAACAGATGACTGAGGATCATGCTGCTCAGTCATCTCAGTCCAATGACAGGAGTCATGAACAGCATGTGGTCCATGAGGAGAGGGGTGACCATTCTGTAAGGGCTGCTTCTACTGCTTCTAGCCCACTGGCAGAGCAGGACAGAAGTAACATCAATAAGACCCAAGCAGAGGCAACATCAAAACATGATTCTACTCCTGTAGATGATTTTGGTGGTCCCAGTACCAATAACCAAGGGGAATCTGTTGATCATACTAGGTATGATACAGGTTTTGATACTCATGTCAATGATTCACCTAGGAAGTCACATTCTGATGGTGATGAGGCTAGAACTAACCTGGAATTAACGAAAATGATTGATTATGTATGGGAGAAGTTCAAATTAGAAAGGAGAAAGAACAAGGAAAAGGATGCAATGATTGCAAACTTGATGCAGAGGGTTTCTCAGTTAGAATACATTGTGATTAAGGTTTTGAAAGAAGGGAAAAAGTATGTGGTAGTTGAAGGTGACTCTGCAGACACAGCTTTCAAAAAGGGGGAGAAATATTGGACAAATAAAGGTGATGAGGGTCAGAAAGATGATAGTGAGAAGGGTAAGGATGGACAGAATGATGATGATGTTGGTGATCACATTGATGAGGATATAGAGATGGAAGCAGCACAAATTCATCAAGAAACTGAGAAGGTCAATAAAGGTGAGAATCAGAAAGAAAATGAGAAGACTTCACAGGCTAAAAGACAGAAATCAATTCCTGTGCAGTCTGTCAAAGCTAAGAAGCATAAAACCACCACCTTACCTCCAGTTCAGATTAGAGAACCTTCTATTACACCTGCTGCTGCACAATCTATGCCCAAGATTGACCCTAAGGATAAAGGTAAGGGTATCTTGGAGGAAGAGCCAAAATTGAAAAAGCAGAAAACTATGCCTCCTACTGAAGCTACATTGAATGATGATGAATATGCACAGAGGCTATTTGCTGAGATAAATGCAGATGTGCTAGCAGAGGAAATGGTTGATGTTGAGATAGAACCTGGTAAATTTGTGAAAATGACTAAGGAACAGGTTCAGGAGTGGGATGAAGCACAACTAAGAGAACAAAAACAAGATGACATTGAATATCTGGTGGATCAGCTTAAGAAAAAGAAGGCAGATGAATTGAAAAGGACTAGAGCTGCCAAAGCTGCTGCAAAAAGGAATAAACCATTGACAAGAGCTCAACAGAAAAGAAATTTGGTTTTGAAGTTAAGAGGTGGTAATATTTCAACTGCAAGACTTAATGCCATGTCTCTTGAGAATCTACAAAGAATATGGGATAGGGATACATTTTTAAACCCTGAGGCTGCTAAGAAAGCAGAAGAAGTCAAGAAAGCCAAAGAAAAAGCAGAAAGAGAAAAGAAAAAGAAGATAAAATTTGATAAAAAGGTTGAAGATGAAAAAGAATGGGAAAGGATGAGTGCTGAGCTTAAACAGAAAAGGAAACAAGAACTTGCATCAATTCCAGATTTACCAAAGAAAAATTTAAAGTTGGATGATTTGATTGTGGTACAACCTCTACAACATATTTCTCCTGATAACTCTCCTGGAATCATTGATTGGTCTGTGGTAAACTTTACAATTCCAATTAAATGTGAGAAAATTAGAGTTGAAAGAGCAGATACTTCTGTTTCATATTGGAGGTCATTCAAAGAGTTGATCAGGGTGATTGTTAGAGAAGATCTGATCAGAATGTATGAGATTGGATCTGAGAAAGGACTAAGCACCAAAAAGTTTGATAGTGTTTATGAATTGAGTGTTTGGTCTGGGATTTCAATGATGTATGAACCAGAAAGATTCAGATTTGAGTTCAATACTTTCAGGAATGTGAAGCAGTGGATCTATCTTAGCAATCCAAGTGTTCATCAAGTTATTTTTGATGATGCTACTATGATTTGGATGCTCACTGACAGAGAATATGATATGAGTTTGAGTTTATTAAGAAGTTTAAAGCATGCTAAATTATTTGTCTCATTCAACAATGATTTGGCAGAGGATTTGGTATACATGATCCTGAATCAGATTCATAAGAAAGAGGAATATGAGAGAAGACACAGAGATCAAAGATAGTTAGAAAGAGGTCATATTGAAGATTTAAGAGAAACTTAATACTATTGGGGACAGATTAAGTTTAGGGGGAGATTGTTGGGAAATAACATTTCTGATGTTATTACTGCTGTTGAAGAATGCACAAGGCATTAACACTGTTAGTGTTATTGTTTCTACTGTTGTTACAACTGTTAGTGTTTTAGTTATCACTGTCTTCAGAGTTAAAGCTGTTAGTTGAAGTCTTCATGAATTACCACTGTTGGTGTTGGTTACCACTGCTAGTAGAAGATTTCAACTGTTATTGAAGATTGAAGATAAGTGTTACAACTGTTAGTGTTATCACTGTTAGCTTGTTTACAACAGTTAACACTGCTTAGGCTAGTTACCACTATTGGTATATTAGTCTAGTAAATTGTATAAGTGTTAACACTGTTATAGGAATTACCACTGTTTATATAGTTGTGGTAGTTAACACTGTTTATATCTAGAATAGGAGGGAAGTCAGAGTTTGAATAATTATGGATTGTAACTGCTTCCATAATTATAGGAGATTGTTTAGCAGGACTCTATGTGTTATAAATAGAGATCCTTAACCTAGATTAGGTTATGAGTTTTTGCGCAGCTTCAAGGTTTTGTAACCCTAATACAAATCAGTGTATTCGTCTTATATTATTAATAAGATTGGAGCTTTTTATAATTCTGTTATTATTATTCATATTGATCTACATTGTATTACTAAGTGTTATTCCGCAAACTTCTTAGTAATCATTCAAAACTGTGGTTATCTAATAGTCTATTAGATAGATCTTGGTTTATCAAATAGTATGGACAAAAATATAAATTTAACATATTAAATTTGAATAATAATCGGGTATGAAAATACGGGTATTTTATACTACGAATTGGGGACAAAGTGGGATAAAATCCCCTCCCCTCCCCTCTTGGTCGGCCAAACCCCAAACCCCCACCATTTCCCCTCTATGTTTTCAATAAACACAAAACACACACATCTATACCTCTATCTCTATCCCTTTCTCTTTTCTTTCATACCACCAAACAACAACAACAATAATTAACAACAACATCATCATCATCACTATTATTTTCGGAATCATCATTAACAAGAGCAACAACAAGCATCCATCATCATCTTCAACTTCATCTTCTTCATCAAGTTCTTCACCACCACCATCAAACCCTCGAGCTTAAATTGTAAGGATTCACACCCTCTTTCCTTGTCATTTCATGTTAGAAACACTTAATATATCATGTTTTAACATTATATCAACTAGATTTGGCCCGAAAATAGGTTAGATCTTGATTTTGGGGGGAAAATCGTCGAACAGATCGTTGTGTCGCAGGGACCAAAAACAGTACTGCGACACAGCCTGTGTCGCAGGTTAATGAAGCATGATTATGTCGTAGCCTTATGTCGCATAAAATACGGGTGTCGCACTTGGCGACACAAATCCTTATGTCGCAGAACCTTTTAGCGACACAATCCTTGTGTCGCAAAACACAGAACCTTGAAAACACATGATTTTCACTAAGTGTCGAAACTAAGTTTTTGCCACTCAATTTCACTCCAAGGTGGAATTTCGGAGCGTTTTTCACTACAGCTCGACCCCAGCCAGGGGCTCTACCCCTTGGACCCCACCATGGGTTGCCACCCCTTGGACCCCGCTACCAGGGGCACTGCCCCCGGACCCCCGTAGACAGTTTCCAAACCTGAACGACAAATGAATACTTACACAACTCGCTTAGACAAATTGATTTGTCTCTTACTTATATAACCTCACGTGTTTAGGACACTAGGAGGTTAACCATCGTATGACACGTGTATCTTAGGATTGCTGACAACTCATAGGTGGGTTTCATAGCCCCACTCTTTCAACTGTTTTAATGTTTTCAGGGCGAGACGCATGCTCAATTACTGTTTTCGAATTATAATGCTAATCTTTTATAATTCACACGTTTCTATATTATTGTTTGGTAATACGAATGTGTAATACTTAGGAATTACACCCAATATATTGTTGTGGAACAATATCATTGTTTAACCTAGTTAGGTTACCATTGTACACCATTAGATTGTTGACCAACAATCACTATCACCCGACTTGGTTAAGTCACTATTATACATTGACCTTGTTGTCACGGAATAACCTTATCAACTACAATAGAACTGGTTAGTTCTACCAATACATGATTAGCTTCCTTTTAGGAACAAAGACTGCACATACGTTTCAAGACTTCACAATTTGAATTGAACTCGAGTACTACATCAACCAAAGACCTCAATATATACTTGCTAGGCTGAGACTAGGAGTATACGATAGTATCATATGTTAGTATAGATTCGTTACACTAATACAAAATAACTAGGTGATGATTAGTCATACCTAGGCATATTGTGAAACACATAACATCTAATTGTTATATATACATATTTAGATACAATACGTTACTCTCATGCATTGCATGACTCACGGTTACACGTGTTTGTTGATTTGACATATATATATATATATATATATATATATATGTGTGTGTGTGTGTGTGTATACACATATTCATACTCAATATTGAGCACTTGGTGCTGCATACAATCTACATATGTATATAGACATACATACTCTCTACAAACAACAACCATACCAGTCGGGCATGTCGTAGTACTGCCAGCTCAATTACATACATTGCTTGCGAGCAACTCAAACGATGCTACGATGAGAAATGGGCACAAAACGATGCCACGGTAACAATGGGCACAGAACGATGCCACGGTATTGCAGTGGGCACAAGTACGATATCGCGGTAAAGCGATACAAATCGATGGATGGGCGGGCTTATGCTCATGATCCACACACATTCACGGATGGGCGAGCTTATGCTCATGATCCGCAACAAGTTAACGGGTCGGTGGAGTTTCCACGCGAGGCCGTTGGCTCAATCATGTACGGGTTAGCTTACACTAACTGGTCAAGCGGACACACTAAACAATCAACCATAGATCTGCGGGTCTACAATCAATTGTTGCTGGATGCAACGCACTATATATATACCCAATCATAGTTCTGCGGAACTACAAATATTTGTTATCATATGACGTCGTCATACCATTACCCTATAGCTATTAGGCATGTACTGCCCCACGTTTATGGACTCACTATTACCTGATAGGTATCTAGGCATGGATTGCCACATTTCATTATGTACTTAGGTGAACAACTAAACCGATTTAGGTATGAGATACCTTGTAGGATGTATACACATTGGTGTTACAACTTTAATACCGTACATATCAAAATCGTAGATTTTGAATTACTTTTCAAAACATAAAAGGTTTATAATTTATGTATCCACTAACAATCCTATGAACTCACCAGCTTTATAGCTGACTCATAGCATGTGTTCTCAGGTGCCCAGCAGGATTAGGATTGCTGCAAGATAAGCTAGCTCGAGTTACATATTTTCAAACAATGGGGACCACTCTTCATTTACTTTTGTATTTTCAAATTATGTAATTGAAACTTCTATTAAACTCACAACGTTGTAAACGTTCTACTTTGGAAAATGTATAATTATTTTCAAACGTCTCATTTAGAGTCGTTCATTATGTATCTTATGCTGTGATATTTGATTTGGTAACACCCGACCCGACCGCTTCTGCAACCCGAAATTTGAGGGTGTTACACTTTTCAATACGCAACTTTTAAAAAAAATAGTTGTCTAACTCTTAGTAAAACTCAATATATGATCGTTTATTGGACTGAGTTTTTGAAGATAGATAACGTCTTTTTATATATATATGTTATAAACACGTGTTTTAACATGATATTTGGACAATATAGTGTTAGATGAACAACTAGACACATAAATAAACATCATGCAAGTATATTAATCAAGAGTTTATGTGATTCTTACAAAGGAGATGATGATTGAATGAAGGAGAAGTTCTTGAGCTAAATTCCTTTCTTAAAAGTGATGTTTTGATATGGTGGTTGTATGGTGGTTTATGGTGGTCAATGGTGGTTGTGTGGTGGTGTTGTGGAGGTGATTCTCCAAATTTTAGAGATAGAGGATGAGTTTGTAGAGAGAAGGGAGAGTTTGAGTGTGATAGTAAAGTGAATTATGAAAAAGATAGAGTTCATTTGCATGTAAAATGTATGGAGTAAAGAGTTAGTGATGGTGATGTTTTTACATGAGAAGAGATTGGTCAAGGGAGGAGGTGGTCAGCCCAAATGGGCCACACTAGTGAAGGAGAGTTTTTGTAATTTAATTTCCAGACTGTGTTAAGTTCGGTGTTCATTCGTTCATTTCGGTGTTTATGTAAACGTTAAACGTTTAATACGTGCATTTTAGATATCGATTTAAATCTTGATATTTTTGATTGAAGTATATATTAAAATACTGAAAAACATTTATAAAAATGTTCCGTTTATTTATCGGCCTCGATTTGCAAGCTCGTTTTACAAATGTTTAATCCCGTGACGTTTAAACTAGATGTTTTTGTTATCGTTTTTAACTACGATATTTTCAATGAAGGTCTTACTTGAAATGATATATTTTAAAGTTATAAAATATATGTTGGTTCGCATTTGATTGTCGGGCGCGTTCTACGCGTTTTTGTAATGTACAGGTTACTTAATACGATACAATTGATGTGTTAAATATTATCAACATAATATTTATGATTTTATGAGTTTATTAAATAATTTCATATTATTTAATATTTTATTCACCAACGTCCGTATTTTTGATGTCGGAATTCATCAGAATATGTAAATGTATGATTTAAACAAATCACATACGTGTGTGTATATATATAATAAATATATCAATACACATAATGATACACATAATTAATTTTAATTACATGTATTAGTACTATGATTAGGCACTAATTACTAGCCCTAATTGGTCGGATGTCACAAACAAACTCCTGACAAACATAGTCAAACAAGACAAACCAAGCAATAATCTACTGTAGACGTATCAGAAAAACACAAAATCAGCCCCCACTCATAAGGGACATTGGGATCTTCCAAATCTCCATAGCCCTCCAAACAGCAACCGAAGGCTTGAAAGACAAAGAAAATATTCTGAGACGCACAACCTCTATAATAGAAGCCACCACCTGATCTTTGGATCGTCTTTGGTTCTTAAATAACCTGAGATTACGCTCATACCAAATGATGTAAGAAGTAGCCCCAAGTAGAAGTTTAAAAATGATACTTCGAATAGATCTCCTAGCAGCAACCGGTTTAACCCACAGAACACAATCAGCTAAACGAACAACTTGAAGAGAATAACTAGCAAAATGCAAAACCTCTAACCAAACCTGTGAAGAAAAACTACACTCAAAGAACAAGTGAGAGTGAGAATCGGGTTGGGAATTACATAAAGGACATCGAAGCAGGTTTAAGTAAGTAATAGGACCGACATCCCATTGCTTCAATCTATCTTGAGTCTTCAACTTTCCTCCTAGAGCTAACCAAAGATGAATGGAATGCCGAGGTATACAGAGAGGAAACCAAACAACAGAAGATCAGTCAACTTTCTCAGCCCTTGGCCTAATTGATTCCCATACACGGCTACTACGAAAATTACCTAACTCACATCCAATCATGCGCCAATACAACTTGTCAGGAGTATTAGTCAGAATGGGATTAGGGAGCTGGGTTAGGATAGGAAATCTCGAGATCCAAGAAATAGGCCAATTCCAAGAATTATCAACAACAACATCCGCAATCTTATCCATAATCTGAAAATCTCTCGTAATGGAATAACGAGAAAGAAAACTAGACAGAGGACACACCGAATGCCAAGAGTCAAACCACACTGATATAGAAGAACCATTAAAAATAGAATACCAGAAATGACTTCTCATTAAGTCCCGCATCAGAAGAATCTTACGCCAACACCAACTCATATCACCTCTAACCGGAACTTCCCAAAAGCTTCTATCTCTCATCTTATACAAATAAATCCAACGCACCCACATCGAGTCCTTATGAATTAGAATATTCCAAATATGTTTAGTCATAAAGGCTTTATTCTAAACATCAAGTCTTTTAATACCAAGGCCACTTTCGTCCTTAGGAAGACACAACACTTTCCATGAAACCTTAGCTTTACCTTTTTTCATTTCTCCTTGACACCAGAGAAACCCTCTAATCAGACCTTCTATATCTTTAATAATACTAGCTGGTAGAATAAGTAGGGCAGCCCAATAAACCTGTAGAGAAGAAAGAACCGAAGCAACCAACTGAAGTCTACCTGCCAGAGAAAGCCACTTATTCTTTCAATTCCCAATTCGGTTATGAACTTTCTCAACCAAAGGATTGCAATCACGAGCTAATAGCCTGGTAGAGATAAGTGGAACACCCAAATAATGAACCAGTAGGGCACCTTCAGAAAATGGCATAACATTAAGAATGTCATGCCTCACGAAATCAGGCACATTACAAAAGAATACAGTACTTTTAAGGAGACTAGGAGCTAAACCCGAAACTCTAGTAAACTCATTAAGAGCATCAGATATCACCTGAACAGAATGGACATTACCCTTGCAAAAAAGAAATAGGTCATCCACAAAACATATATTAACAATATGTTGTTTATCACAATAAGTATGATAATCAAACCCAACCGTAGCATCAACCTGCCTTCGTATAAGCAAAGTCAATACCTCCATAACCAACGTAAATAAATATGGCGACATCGGGTCACCTTGGTGAAGACCCCAGGCCTCCTTTAAAGAAGCCATAAGTTTGCCCATGGAGACAAACAGAGTATGACACGGTTGAAACACAAGCCATAATCAGGTTAACCATATGAGGATGAAAAGAAATAATCGTTTGTTTGGGAAGGGTTCGAGAACTGTGTCCCAAGTTTGTGATGTTATCTTCTCTACTGTTCGGTTGAAGCTTTTATCATGCAGATTTAGAAGCTCTATGCAAGTTGACCAACTGTTGGATGCTTGGAAAATCCCTCATAGTTATTGTATTAATGCGTAGGGGTTTTATTGTGTTCATTGGGTGTCCGTTTATTTTATATTGGCCGTTTTTTCTATATTTCATAGGAAATTGTAATAATGTATATGGCATGTCATATACTTCTAGTTGAGCTGTTAGCATAGCTAGTGTTTTTCCGAGGTTGATGTGGAACTCATCCACATTATTCTTGTTCTTTAAATGTTTTGAGGTAATGAATTTCACCGGGGTAAAACCCTTTACCAAAAAAAAAATAAAAAAATATGAGGATGAAAACCAAATCCATGCAATATATTCCTCAAAAATACCCAATTCACAGTATCATATGCCTTCTGAATATCCACCTTAAAAGCACACCTGATGTGTGCTAAGTATAGGCAATTATAATCACAAGTTTTTAATTAAGGAAATACTAAATAATACTATCACATAATTCAGGTAAGTGTTATCCTGATCATAGAATATAGTTTTATAAGTAAGTCCAGATTCGAACACAGGGAACGTGATTTAATCTTTAACTAACTATTTATTTATCCTAATTACAATTATTACAATTAATATACAAATTCACAATTATAAACAATAATTTACAATAATATATAAGATAGGGGGGACGTTTTAGTTCCGATCGAACATATATATATAATCGATACCAATTCTTTAATAGATAAGTTTAAAGGAACAACTTAAGAATACTAAATTGGATAGAAGATTATGACTATTTAAACTATTATTTATTATACTTATTATATCAACTTATGCCTATTTGCATGTTGGCTATTATTATTGTGATTTACTAATGTAGAAAATCTCAAAGGTTATGACAATTCTCATATAACAATACCATCAAAGGTTATGTAAATATCACTATTTGTTAAGATCTATCAACATATTATTCATGCAATTCCAGGGTCGGTTGAATCATAATGCTATTTAACATCTAATAAAACATAATCACTTAATTTAAAAACCCAAAAGGTTATTGCAGTTTATCTATAAATCAATTAATTATGATTATTAACATAATATAACACATAATTCTTGCATAATAATATTCAATAATATAGTTCCAACATAAACATATAATTCATATAATAAACATAATAAACATACATTAAAACATTCATAATGAAAATCTAATAAGCAACTAATTCAAATAAACAATATCCATAGTAACCCAAAAGGTTAGTGAAGCTACAAGGATAAAGAAACCGAACCAATTTGACGAACTAGCTTTTCCTAAGGTTGAAAACCTTCAAACCCTAGCTCCTTAGCCTCCAAATTCGCACCTTTAGTCGACCTTAAACCTTAATATTCGACTTTGTATTCTAAGAATCGTATATCGTTTAACCAAAACTAAGCCTCTATTTATACTAATTCTGGCCGACCCTCCAACAGCCAGTTGGGATCTCCAACCGCCGGTTGGAGTTATTTGAGTATTACTCCAACTCTGCGTATTATCCACCGCCTTAAACTCTTAGCCCCAACCGCCGGTTGGACAATCTAACCGCCGGTTGGACTTAATTTCCAGAATATTCCTAAATCGGCTTGGGCTTCAAATTGGGCTTCTTTTCCTTCTTTAAACGGATTCACTTGTTTTCTTGGCCTAAATCTTTAATATTATCATTTTAGTCTTTATTTCTTCAAGGTTTAGATCTCCTTTTCTTCAATTGCTTTAATTTCTTCAGTTTCGGTCTTATATTCGTTCTTTTTTCTTCAATCTTCAATTAAAGTACATTTCTGCAAATATTAACAAAATAAGTATCTAAAATCATATAAATGCATAAAATATATATAAATATAGGGATAAATTACTATAAAATATAGTATCCATTTGATGCTTATCAACACCTCAGGCCACCTTTAGAGAGATGGTATCCCCTCATTAATTCATGAGTTAAGAGAATATTATCCGAGATAGACCGACCAGGAACAAAAGCTGACTGATTTTCACTCACCAAATCACCCAAACCATCTTTAATCCGATTAGTAAGAACCTTACTAATACATTTATACAAAACATTACATAGAGAAATAGGTCAAAAATCAGTAATTCTAGATGGAGTTGTTGCTTTAGGGATTAAAACAATAGAAGTATGATTAATTTCCTTTAGTAAACAACCATTAGAAAAGAAATCTCGAACTTCCAAAAAAACATCCTCACCCACAATATTCCAAGCCTTTTTATATAAGGCAGCAGAGAAACCATCGGGACCCGGGGACTTATTATCCCCTATGGAAAATATAGCCATCTTAACCTCCTCCCTTGTGACATCGCGGACCATACCATTAGCAATCCCAATCGGAAGCTTTCGTTGGAACAACTCTTCACCATTCAAGGGCTGAATAGTACCTTGTTGTCCTAGAAAGTTTCGGAAGTGATCCACAAAGGCAAGAGGAACCTGATCACCTTCACGGAGAGAATTATGAGAATCAAGCACAACATTAATACTTAGTATTACCATCTCCTTCACGAAAGGAAAGAGGAGCCTTTTCTTTTACCGCATTAAGAAAGTACTTAGTATTACCATCCCCTTCAAGAAGCCACTCAACTTTCGATTTCTGCTGTAAGTAATGCTCTTCATCAAGAACAGCTTGCTTATAAGCCATAAGATAATGGCAAGCTTCCTTACGTAAACCAATCGAATCAGGATGCAAATCAAGATCCTTTTGAACTTTATCTAACTCAAGACGAAGTTTAGAAACCTTATCGTGTAAATTACCTTGACTCTGCATAAGCTTTCGAAGAGGTTTCTTCAGAATTTTCAGTTTACTAGTAATCTGAAACATATTAAAACCATCTATCGGACTATTCCAAGCCTCCTCAACAATAGTTAGAAAATCAGCCTTGAATGCTAAAAAGTTAAAGAATTTGAAAGGTTTAGGAAACCGGTTTAGGAAACCTTCCAATAGACGAAGGCAATTTCAACACCGCAGGAGTATGATCGGATATACGATAAGGTTGAAAAACAGCAACTAAACCAGGCCATAAGGTAGTAATTTCCACATTACCCATAACCCTGTCAATCTTTCTGAAAATACCATCATTACTTTTAGGCTTTTGGTTCCATGTATAATGAAACCCCGAGCTATTGACATCCATAATGTTGATGTCTTCCACACATTCTTTAAATTCCCGCATCGCCGTGGAGAAGTTAGAAGAACCAATAAAAGAGTAGAGACTAAGAGGGGCATTAAAGTCACCCATAAGCACCCATGGTCTCCCATTCACAAACTGATTGTGCTTACAAAGATCATACCACAATTCCCTTCTATGAACATGAGAATTTCCTGCATAAATAAAAGAACAAAAGAAATCCTTTCGCGCCGAGCAAACACCATTATGACAATGAATTACTTGATCAGAAGCATTAATATTCATTAAGTCAACAACTCCTGGATCCCAACCAAGGATAATTCTTGTACCCCCAACGCAATGATTCACATTAGAAGTCCAGTTCCAATGAGAAAAAATGTTCGAGCAGATCGGCGTAAGTTTAGAGGCATGAATATGAGACTCTAAAACTGCACAAACACATAAACAGTTTTCTCTAACCAACTGTTGAACCTCATTTTGTTTAGGGACACGGTTCATGCCCCTTATATTCCAAGTAGCTAAACTAACCATTAGAAACATTAACACCGGGAGTGCTTTCCCCCTCAGAAAAAAAGAAACATTCGGATTACCCACAAAGGCAGCAGTTTCATTAAAGCCACCTTCCACATCACTTACATCCTCACTATCATCAACAATAGTTTTACCTCCATTCTTTACATCAGGTGGTTTCATAGAGACTTCCGAACCAGCCTCATGAAAATCATCAATAACAGAATTGAGGATATTAAATCGGTTACCTACAGGTACATGCTGCATCTTTGTTTGATGGTCATTAACCTTAGAAGGCTTCCCCTGTTCTTTTGGCCTATAAACAAACTTTGGCTTAGGACTTCGTAAAACGAATCCCTCATTCAACTTAACCTGCTTACCCCTCACAACTTGTTTAGGACCTACAAATTCCTGTTTGTTCTCTGTTCTTACTGCCTCTTTAACCACATTCTTAGGACATTCGGAGTCTTTATGTCCAAAGATGTTACACAAACTACATCGCGGTGGTTTCCATTCATATTCAACACGGACCGTGTATAATGTTTTCCCATTGCCCTCAACCTTTGGGATAACCACCACAACGTTTTTGTAACATCCTCAAATCGGGCCTAGAAGAAACAGGTATTTTCTTTAGCTTTTATAAGTAATATATATTATTATGTGTGTTTGATTGTAAATTTAATATGAAAATAAGTTTCAAGTAATGTTGTGACTAATGAAATATTGTTTACTTTAAATAAATTTAGGTGACGGTAAAATAAAATAATTTTCTCGTATTTAAAATTTAGGTTCCAGACAATAGATTTAAGACGGATATAAAATACTAGTGTTGTTGGGTCGGTTAAGTAAGAGGCCGACCTCCTCTTTCTCTTTACTTCCTAAAATTTCAGTAAGTTCAAGAACACTTCACTACCAACCAAAACCATATTCAAGATAATCTAATCTGGAATTGTGATTACTTCATTGCCATCATCATTATCAGTGAATCTCTGCTTTGGATTGAATATGTAAGTGTTATTAATTGTAAAATTGGGTTTTAACTTCAATAATGTAATTGTTGATAGTTATGCGAATTAGAAGTTTGAATTAGGTTAAGTGATGGTATATGATGTTATTTGAAGTTAATTGAGCCTTTGATAGCTTATAGATACGATTTTGATGTCATTTTGATGATGATTTGAGTTTTGGTTCGAGTTGGGCAAGAACAGGTCTGTTCTTGAGCTGAAGAACATCTCAACGCGATCCCCAAACCCTAGCTTGGATCGCGTTCATTAGTTATAAATAATGAGGGACGGATTTTACTCTTGGAAACGCGATCCCAAGAAATTACCTGGATCGCGTTGCCAAGTGCAAATCAATCACATAAAAGTTTTCAAAGGACGAACGCGATCCAGCCTCTTGTTCAGGATCGCGTTGCTCAGTGTAATTCGTTAACAGAAATTTATCTTAAAAGGGAACGCGATCCCACTCAAATCTGATCCGGATCACGTTTGTCTGTTATATTTTGATGGTTAAGTTAAACTGTAAACTTAAATATATATCATATACATATATACTATATGGTTACTTATGTGTGAGATTGATCAATATTGTAAATACTAATTGGTTAATGACAAGTTACTAATTTGTTATTATGTGATATTTCAGATTAAAACAAAGACTCGGTGATAAGAAACTGAGTGTTACAACTGCTGAGGTGTCGGTGAGTGGACTAATTCTCACAATTTGATTTTGGTGTTAACAGTTAGTTACATCAATTTTAAGTTTAAATTATTGATTACTTTATTGATGATTTAATAATAGATTGATTGATTGAATTTATTAATTGATGGATTGTTTGATTGTTTGTGATTAATTCCATGATAGGTTGGAATGATAGAGGTCAATTATATTGGGTTTAGTTGCTATAGGTTAATTCTTATGGGTTGGATGAACATTCGTTGTGAATTAGCCCATATCAATTAAAGATAGCAATAAACTATCGGTAAAATCTCTGTATTGGCCTGCAGTTGATTATTAAGTGTTCTTGGAGGATCACCGCGGACTGAGGATACCTCAAGAACCACCGATCCTCTACTTGATTGTTTCTTGAAGTTAATTGTTGTGAATTGATTGTTATGCTAAGTTAGATTGTAAGACTTAGTTTATTCACTTAGCTTCGTGCTAATCCCCCACAATGCTTTTGCAGGGTAACTTTTGAAATAATTGGGCAAATAGGGATCGTTTTGAAGAAATGTTTGGCAGCCGACAACTCTGATCATTTTGTAAACTGAATTGTCTTAGAAGTAACATCCAAAAGAAGAATTATTTTGTAATTATAAGTATGTTTAAATTTGTAATGGTATAATACTTAGTAATGGTTTAAAGTTTATATAAATATTTTAAACTTTATTAAATGGGATAACGCTTCCGAAAGAAAAAAAAAATGTAATGAAATTTCAGGGTGTTACAGTTTTCCTTAAAAGCATTTTCCGAATCAACTTCCACCATAGCACGAGCGAAGTTAGGACGACCCCAAGATTCCAAACACATTGTACTAGTATACGAATCCAGCATTAAAGGTTTACCCACTTTCGTAGCTATAGCACTCAATCCATCTTCATTAAAAGCAAGTAACGGAACACTATGAAGTTTAATCCAAACAGGAACTTTGGACAGATCTTCTTTAGCTAAATCAGCATCCGATGTCCACCTTCAGATAAGCATCAACACCAATAGGAGGTTCCAAATTCAAAGTACAAAAATTAACCTTGCGTTTAATAGATTTATCTGCAACTTGAGCATAAGATTTTGTACCCCAAAACGGCTGAGTCGTATTAGAGGAACTCACAGGATGAGTGACAGCTGTGAGCCTATCCAAACCATTTGCCCCCTTAAGCGATTTGTTAATTAAAATTTTATTCACAGCATTAAAAACACCATTCTGATTTGTATTCTGCTCATCGTCACTTACATTTGTTTCATAAGCATCGTCCAAATTGACCTCAGCTGTTTTCTTTGAATTTTCTGAAGTTAAATCTGGTTTTTGAGACCCAATCTGCGTATCAGATACAACATCCTGTTCATTGGGTGAAATTGGAGAAACATGACCAGTGACTAGCGAAGCAGGGATTTTACCAAGGTTTGAAACCTCAGCCTGCTCAACTAGATCACTAGTATGCACGTCAGTACTTAGAGGACCTTCACGATCACCCATGTTATCATCTTTATCAGAATGAGTTTGCCCAATGAAACTAGATCCAGAAACATAAGAAGAGATCGGAGTATCCGTAGCATACTTACCTAACGGATCCCGAATCCTCTCAAAATGAGCATTAGTGGATGCTAACAAGGAATCATATTCAAGATTACCCTTAACCTGCGAGTATGACTTTTGCACAATAGGTTTTAATCCCGTAGCATAGTTCTGCGAGAAAGAAGAAAACCCCCTGACTTCGATTGATTGTTCCCCAAGACTTGGGGATTATGGTTAGAATACCTAGCGGCATCTGATTGGAAAATATTGTAGGGCTGCACTTGGGAGAAAGCATCCACCGAACTAGGTTGCTTGTTCCCCACATGTAACACCCCCAATTTTACTGTTGAGCGGAAGCATACTTTGGGGTGCTACTAATCAATAAACAAAGCACAAAAGATATAATGAATGACTCTACATGCGTCGTTTACAATACATTGATATTATAAAAGTATATTGTTATAGTAGTTTACAAAAGCTCGAGATTTAATGAAAGAGATTCTATGGCATAACTAATTATACAAAACATAGTAATGCATGTCAATCTTCTGATGTTTGCATGAGACTCGAGCTAATGGGCATCCTGAGTGAGCAGGCCTACCGCTGCTGCGAACATGAGAATACATGCTAAAATGATCATCTAAAGCTGGTGAGCTCATAGGTTTGTAATATGATGATATATGATTTATGAACCGCAAGAATTAAGTATAATGATTTGCAATTAAGCAAATAAGTAAATGATAAATTATGTATATAACTGCCATGAGCACATAGTCTGAGCTTAACTAAGGTGTTAGGATCACAATCAAGTGCCTGAGCAAGGGTGCCTCTCTGCGAGTGCCTAATCTACACTCGTATGAACAAATGATAATGTGTCCGTTTGACCAGTCAGTGCTTGCTAACCCGGACGGGGAGTGTCAATCCCATATGGTACCATACACTAACATTCATGCTACAAAGTATTACCAAACTATGCTTGGAGGACTTAACTGATTAGATGAATAAACTCATGCAGAATATAACAATACTTAATACTTGCGTTCACATGTAATACAAAACAAACATGTATTCCCACCCCTGGGTTAAAAAAAATAAAATGAGGGACTATGAGACTCACCTGAGTCTGATGAGATGCTATCAAGCTACAATGATGGTATACAAGGAATGATGTCGTCTCCAACGACTAAAACCTGTTGGGCGTCTTAGACGCGCAAGGTTATAATAATGATTAGACGTCTCAACAGATCATCTACGCTAGTTGTTCACCCAACTAGTAATGTCCAATGATTTGATTTTGATTAGGTGTGATTGGAAAAATATGTATGGCCCGTTGGTGATTAATTGTAATAATAATCTCAAAATATTATTATTTAAATATTGAAATGATATACTTATAAAGTATATTTGAAGTGTTTAATATTCGTAGATGTTATAACATCATTGTAGCTCAAGTACCATAGTGTAATGCTTAAAGCCTTTATTTCGTGTCAAAATTCTAACATTTCTCAAATAAGTTTACGTTTATCGTTTTGGAGCTCGTTTTCGTTGACTTGGTCAAACGTGTTCGGTTTGACCCGAGACTTTTAGGAAAGTCTTAAATATGTTTCTAAAACTTGTAAAAATTATCGGTTCGTGTCGGGGTTAGCCCAAAATGTCAGCTTTTGAAATTATACTATAACAGTCCCTTTTTATATGTATTTCAGTTTTTCGACTTGATAATCCTACTGTTTTCACTACTTCTTAGACCGAGTTTGGTCTCAACAAAAATCCAGCATGTCCCAATATGTATCTAGTTCATTTATGCAATTTATCATGATTTTAGGAGTTCATTTACTATTTTAAACTAAAATGAATATGGAAGGTGATCAGATTCAGTCCGAACACGAGTAACACTAAAAGATCCCCTTCTAGACTTTGATCCGTGAGAATCTGGTCCGAGAGTTCAACATGAAAGTCAGAGCTAAAATCTTAAGGATCATTTTTCGTTTAGATTTCGTGAGTCGATTCCTCCTATAACTCGAGTTATAGTCTCGAGAAGGAGACAAATGTTTCTGTCCGCCAGAACAGTAACGCGCTCTTTAACGGAATAAATATTTTAAAATAGTAAACGATGTCAAAACGTTACAAAATCAGTGTCATTGGAAAGATAACATTCCGAACTTGATTTTAGGCTTAAGAATCGTTCATTTTCATGTAGTTATGATTTTTATAAAAATCGTTCAAGTGAGTGCATTTTCTGGACAATAAGTTTTAAGTGAAGATTTTGAGTTTTAAAATGCATTTCGGTTTATATTTTGGACATTATAACGTTGAGTGAGCACTATAACATGATTATAAACATATTAAAAGTAATATGAAAAAGTTTTAAAGTTCTTATAATGTTCTAGATGAAGAGGAGGAAGAATGGAAGTCGTGTGCTCGTTTTCACGTGTTTTCTTGAATTTCGGCTTGGCGGCTCGTGGTGGCTCTATGGTGGTGATGTGGTTGACTTGTGGTGGTGTTAGGAGGTTGTGGTGGTGGCTGGTGACAGCCCAAATTCGTTTGGGAGAGAGAGAGTAGAGAGAGAGAGAGCTAGATGAAAAGTGGTGTACATGTATGTATATGTATGTAATATATATTCAATAATTGAGAAACAAGATCCACAATTTGTGGATCTTGTTTTTGGGCTGGAGAAAATCAGCTCTAGTGGGCCCCACAAAGGTGTGGTTTGTCTGAAATTTGTTCCTCGAGTTGTGCTCCGTGCGGTGTTCGTTCGTTTAAACATTCGTTTCCATTTTCTACGTTATACGTAAGTGTTTGAAATAACAATTGGTTTTCGATATTTTAAGATGAAGTAATACTTCATATTACTTGATAACATTTAAGAAAAAATGTATAATTAATGTGTCGGTTTCCATTTACGGAACCGCGTTACGATTATTTAATCGTGTGCGGTTTTAATTAGACGTTTTTGTGATCAGTTTGATATACGATTTTTCAAATGAATATTTTCCATCAAAATAATATATATTATATGTATAAAATATATTTTGGTTTTTGTTAGATTGTTGGGCGCGTTTCGCTCGTTTTTAGGTCGCGTATGAGCATTTTATACGATACGGAATACTTATGAAATATTATTGAAATAATATTTAGAAACTAATATGTTTATCCAATAATCTCATATTATTTAATAACTTGGGTTCACCAACGTCCATATTAATGGATCAGAATTTGACCGATATAAAATGACACGATTTCATTAATCATGTAAATGCGTATATATAATAATACACGTAATGAAATACACAATTAGCCTAACACAGAACTAATTACATGTATTAAAAAAATGATTAGGACCTAATAACAAGTTCTAATTTGACGGGTGTCACATTCTCCCCTTGCTAAGAGAATTTTGTCCCGTAATTTAGCTCTGAGTTGTGTGAGTGGAGGCGGAGAAAAGATGTGGATATTTGAGTCGCATATGGTCTTTCCGTTCCCAAGTGAATTCCGGACCGCGCCGCGAATTCCACTGAACTTTGACAATAGGGATACGACTTTGCTTAAGCTGTTTGACCTCACAGTCCGTGATCTCCACTGGTGTCTCGACAAAATGAAGTTTGTCGTCGATTAGAACCTCATTGAGAGGAATAATGAGCGTCTCATCGGACATGCATTTCTTAAGATTAGAAAGTGAAATGTGGATGCACGCTACTGAGCTCGGGCGGTAGTTGCAATCGATATGCGATTGAACCAATCCTTTCAAGGATTTCAAAAGGTCCAACATATCTGGAATTCAATTTCCCACGCTTGCCGAATCGGATGACACCTTTTCAAGGTGATACTTTGAGTAATACTGGATCCCCAACCTGGAACTCGAGATGCTTGCATTTCACGTCTGCATAACTCTTTTGACGATCACGCGAGGCTTTCAGCCATTGCTGAATAACAACGATCTTCTTGGTGGTTTCATGAATGATTTTTAGACCAGTGAGTTGGCTGTCTCCCACTTCGGTCCAACAGAAAGGTGATCGGCACTTACGACCGTACAGTGCCTCGAATGGAGCAGCTCCAATACTGGTATGGTAGCTGTTGTTGTATGAGAATTCACACAATGGCAGATGATGTTCCCAATTTGCACCGAAGTCAATCACGCAAGCGTAGCATATTTTCCAGTGTTTGAATTATCCTTTCACTTTGACCGTAAGTTTGTGGATGATATGTAGTACTCATATCCAAACGAGTACCTAAGGATTTTTGTAATGATTGCCAAAAGTGAGATGTGAAATGGCCGTCTCTATCAGAGATAATTGAGATTGGAATGCCGTGTCGGGATACGAACTCCTTCAATTAGATTCGTGCGAGATGTTCCATTTTATTGGTTTGTCTGATAGCTAGGAAATGTGTAGATTTGGTGAGATGATCCATGATCACCCAAATGGTATCGCAACCGCTTGATGTTCTTGGGAGTTTAATTATGAAATCCATAGCAGTTTGCTCCCATTTCCACTGAGGGATGTCCGGTTGTTGGAGTAGACTGGATGGTTTCTGATATTTGGCTTTAACTTTAGAACATGTGAGGCACTTGCTGATGTATGTCGCGATCTCAGCTTTCATGTTTGGCCACCAGTATAACTCCCTGATGCCATGATACATCTTATTGGATCCTGGATGTATAGAATATTTGGACTTGTGAGCTTCATCCATCACCAAGTCTCGAAGGTTTCCAAAATAAGGCAACGAGATTCGGTTCATGAAGTACTTGACTCCGTTGGGTTTGGTTTCGAACTGTTTCTCCATGTTGCGCAAGGACTCATTTTTTAGGATTCAATGCTTCGAGTTGAGCGGCGAAGATTTGAACGATAAAATCATTATGAATGGTAATAATGAGATGTAAACACTACGAGGTCGATTGAGTGCAAACACTACGAGGTCGATTGAGAACTCAACTTGTCTCGGTGGTGGAAGGCCAGGAAAATCTTCAGGAAAGACTTCTGGGAAGTCTCAAATGACAGGCACATCCTCAAGTCGCTTATCTTCTGACTTTTTCTCCATAATGTGTGCGAGGCCCTTGTTCTCTCCCAAATTGGCGATTTTTTGAGAAAACCTAAACTGAATTTTTTTCATTAGGTTCTTCTAAATTTCATCAATAATACTTAACATATTCTAATTTCATTTGTGTTTTAATCTGGTTCATCAATCAAGTGTTGGGTTTCGTGTTTGTAGGGTTTATGCATGTTTAATCGTCTAGGGTTTGTGGTTTTTACTTGCGGCATACTCTGTAGGATTCTTTCATGATTTGTTTCCTTGTTGCTGTTTATTTGGTGTTTAATTATTGAGGGTTTCGTTCAGTATTTAGTTTCCAGATTCATTTATTGTTTTTTGTTGATTGCGTGGGGAACAATAGGGCGTATCAGATATTCTTGTAGTTTTCTTGGGTTCTGAGTTCGTCGTGAAACTATTATCAAGGTGGCTTCATAAGAGTAGTTGCTAACATGAAACGGGGTAAGGGAACGTCGGATAATAAGAATAATCAGAAACACCAAACTATTGAGGTTAATGCAAGTTTGCTTGGGGGTGGTAAACCAGCTCTGAAATCGATCTTAAAAGATAAATTGGGTACGAAAGATGGAGCTGGGGAAAAATCAAAAGTGTCTAAAGGTGTGATGGATGCGAATCTTGAGACTACTTCTCATGGTTTTAATGGTGCTAAAGTGGATGATCAGGTTGGGGGTATTGACCCTTATAAAATCTCTGAAGTTATTCCATGTGTTGATGAGTTTTCATCTGGTGGTACAACGCTTGTTGGTGGTAATATACCCTTTCAAATCATTGAGGTGTACACAGATACATTGGTTAAAGGGTTAGATCATTTTGCTGCTGTCACGCAAGTGGTGCAAGAACCTTTGTCAAAAAATCCGCAAGTAACAAACCCGGGAGTATCATTTGCTGATATGGTAGCTAAGGAGCCTATACCAAATAATATTAATTTTCGTATGATGGAAGATTTTGTTCCAGATGATTCTGATTTCGATGTTGGTATTCCGTTGTCATCTGTGGAGGAAGTGGCTAGTCGAATGAATAATGCTTTATATGGGTATATTATTGGTAAACGTCTGGTCTTTCCAGTTGTTGAGAATTATGTGTGGAACGCATGGGGAAAATTTGGTATTCAGAAGATCATGATCAATACTAGGGGATTTTTCTTCTTTAAGTTTGCATCTTTGAAAGGTGTTGAAAGTGTTCTTGAGAATGGTCCTTGGTTGATACGAGGGGTTCCTATCATTTTAAGTAAATGGACTCCTTCTGTTAGTTTAACGAAAGAAGACTTGACTAAAGTGCCGGTATGGATTAAAATGCATGATATTCCAATTGTGGGGTTCACGGCTGATGGGTTAAGTCTGATTGCTAGTAAAGTTGGTAGTCCCATGATGTTAGACACTTATACTAGTAGTATGTGTGTTGACCCATGGGGTAGAAGTAGTTATGCTCGAGCTATGGTTGAGATACATGCGGATATGGAGTTGAAGGAGAAGGTTGTTGTGGTTGTCCCTAATCTTGATGGTCTAAGTTATACACGTGAGTCTGTGAGGATTGAATATGAATGGACTCCCCCGAGGTGCGATACGTGTAAAATCTTTGGACATACTTGTGATAGTTGTCCGAAGGTGGTTAAAGAAAAACCTATTGTTATTGATGGTGTAGATGATGGGTTTCGGGTACCCAAAAACCCTCTTAAAGGTGCTGGTCAAAAAGGGTTTCCTATGCATAAGCTGAAACAAAAAGTGGAATATCGTCCTGTTGTACGGAAAGCTGTTCAAGGGGGTTTGAAAGATCCAAGTGTAGTTACTTCTAATTCTTTTTCAGTGTTGGAAGGTGTTGATGAGTCGAATAAAAAGGCTGAACAGGTTGATGTGGGTAACCGGAAATCCAATGGTAAAGAGGTGATGGAAGATGATGATGATGAGGAAGAGGTGGAGAACATATATGATGAAACTTCTGATTTTGTGTCTTTGAATGATTATCATATTAATATTCCTGAGGGGGCAAGCACTCCCGGTCCTACGGTTTCCAATGTTTAGTCTCGCGTCGTGGAATATAAGGGGTATGAATCGCACCCCGAAACAACAAGAGGTTCGACAAGTTATGAGGGAGAATCAGTTGCATATATGTGCTATTCTTGAATCTCATGTGGATTTCTCTCGGTTGCAAGGAATTTGTAAAAAGGTGTTTCGCTCTTGGGAGTGGACGTCTAATGGTAATGTTTGTGATAAGGGCTCTCATATCATTTTAGGTTGGAATCCGGATATTCTTGATATTATGGTAATTGCTACAACTAATCAGGTCATGCATGTTCAAGTAATGATAAAAGCTGATAAAAAAGCGATGTTTTGTTCTTTCATTTATGCTGATAATAATTATATCCGGCGTAGAGAGTTGTGGCATGACTTAGGTATGCACAAGCTGTTTGTCAGAGATAGACCGTGGGTGTTAATGGGTGATTTTAATGCGGCACTTAATTTGGAGGATACTTCATCTGGGTCTGGTTTTAATGTTGCTATGAATGATTTTAAAGATTGTGTCCAAAATATTGAAGTTATGGATATTAATGGTGCTGGTTTGAATTATATTTGGAATCAAAAGCCTAAAGGAAGGGATGGTGAGATGAAGAAGATTGATCGTATAATGGGAAATTTGAAATTCCCTGATACATTTCCGGGTTCGTATGCTATGTTCCAGCCATACCGAATATCTGATCATTCCCCATGTGTATTGAAGATCCATGTAAATGTTTATGTTAAGCCGAAGCCATTTAAGTTTTCAAATTTTTTGGTTCATTAAAATGGGTTTAAAGAGCTTGTAGTGGATGTTTGGAAATCAGAAGTTCCTGGTCATAATATGTTTCATTTGGTGAAAAGATTGAAATCTCTTAAGCCCCCTCTTCGTAAGCTCTTGTACCAACAAGGTCACCTTCATAATCGAGTTACTTCTCTTCGGAAGGAACTGGATGAAGTGAAGACTGCCCTCGATCGTGACCCATCTAATGTGAACTTACAGGATAAACAGGCTTGTTATTTGACTATGTTTCAGGCAGCGGTGATTGATGAGGAGCGTTTCCTTCAGCAAAAATCAAAAGTTGAGTGGCTGAAGGTTGGTGATTCTAATTCATCCTATTTCCATAAAATGTTGAAGTGTAAACAAAATAGAGGTCGAATTGAGTTGATAAAAGATAGTACTGAGACTGATATAGAAGGATCAGGGGTTCCGAATGTTTTTGTTAAACATTATGAAAATTTCTTAGGTGTGGTAGGTAATGTTACGCATAGTAATATTGATGGCCTGTTTTTGAAGCAGATTAATGGTACCAAAGCATCTAATATGATTAGGTCGGTCACTAATGATGAGATTAAAAATGCTATGTTCTCGATTGGTGTAAATTAAGCGGCTGGTCCGGATGGGGTTATCTCGGCTTTCTGAAAAAGTACTTGGGATATTGTTGGAAATGATGTTTGTATGGGGCTTCAGGATTTTTTTAGGAATGGAAGACTTCTTCAAGAAGTTAATCATACTATTATCTCCTTTGTTCCTAAAGTTTCTATTCCTACTAGGGTGAATGATTACCTTCCTATATCTTGTTGTAATGTTATCTACAAGTGTATTAGTAAGGTTATTACTAATCGGATCAAAGATGGGTTGGGCGATATTGTTAATATAAACCAATCTGCGTTTGTTCCGGGTAGACGGATATCTGATAATATTTTGCTTACTGGGGAATTAATGCATAATTATCATCATGATTTTGGTCATGCTCGGTGTGCTTTTAAGATTGATATTCAAAAAGCATATGACACGGTTGATTGGGTCTTCTTAAGGAAAACTTTGGTGGGGTTTGGATTTCATAAAGTAATGGTTGATTGGATTATGGCGTGCGTTACTAGTACCTCTTTTTCTATAAATGTTAATGGCCATCTCCATGGTTATTTTAAGGGCAAAAGGGGTTTGTGCCAAGGGGATCCGTTGTCTCCATATCTCTTCACTCTGGTTATGGAAGTCCTTACTCTCATTTTGCAGAAAAAGGTTCGGATGTCGGATAATTTCCGGTTTCATCATCGTTGTGCTAAGCAAAAGATTATTAGTGTGTGTTCTGCTGATGACTTGTTCTTATTTTCTCATGGGGACTCTGTTTCGGTCATAATTCTTATGGATGGTTTAAATGAGTTTAAGGATGTGTCGGGTCTGGTCCCAAGTATCCCCAAGAGTACGGTGTATTTTTGTAACATTGGTATGTATGTTAAATCTGCTATTCTTGGACGTATGCCGTTTGAGGAAGGTAAACTACCGGTTAAGTATCTTGGAGTCCCTTTGATATCTTCGAGATTACTTTATAAGGATTGTAGGGTGCTTTTTGAAAAAGTTAAAAATCGAATTAGTGACTCGAAGAATAAGTACTTATCTTTTGCAGGTAGGCTCCAATTGATTCTCTCAGTTCTTTCTTCTATGCATTTATATTGGGCGTCGGTTTTTATTCTTCCTTCTCGTATTGTTGCTGAAGTTGAACAACTTATGAGAGGATACTTATGGTGTCAAGGTGATATGAAGAGGGGCCACACAAAGGTCTCTTGGGATGCTTTATGTGTTCCTAAATCGGAGGGTGGTCTTGGTATTCGAAGGTTAGAATCTTTTAACATCGCTCTGATGGTTTCTCATATTTGGAGCATTATTACCAATAGAGAATCCCTTTGGGTTAAATGGATTCATTCCTATAAGTTAAAAGGTAGAAGTTTTTGGGATGTGCCGCTTCGTTCTGGTGTAACTTGGGGTTGGCAGAAGATTCTCCAAATCAGGGGGCTGATTCGACCTTTTATTTACGCATTGGTGGGTAATGGTAATTCTATTAATGTGTGGTTTGATGCTTGGTGCAATTAGTGTCCTTTGATTCAGTTTCTGCCTCCGAGAGTAATTATGCGTAATGGGTTCTCAATGAATGATAAACTATCGGAGCTGGTGGCTAATGGTGCTTGGAAATGGCCGATGGAGTGGTTCCAATCTTTTCCGATTCTTAGTCATGTTCAATGCCCGAATATTATTTCTGATCAGAATGATATTTGGTATTGGCGTGATTCTCTTGGTAATCAGAACAGATTTTCGGTTAGCCTGGTTTGGGACTCTATTCGTGTAAGAGGGGATACGGTTCCTTGGTATAAAGTTGTTTGGTTTCCCCAATGTATCCCAAGGCATGCGTTTCATCTTTGGTTAGTGTTCAAGAGAAGATTGAAGACTCAGGATAATCTGAGGCAATGGGATGTTGGTGGCTCTACCAACTTAAACCTGCTTCGGTGCCTGTTGTGTAACGTCCAACAAGATTCTCATAATCATGTTTTCTTTGAATGTTCTTACTCCATGCAGGTCTGGTCATTTGTTAAACATCTTGCAGGTATGCAAAGTGTTTCAGGTGTCTAGGAGGATATAATTCATTGGATACAACCTAAAGCCAACTCAAGAACAGCTAGGAGTGTTATTGCTCGGCTTCTGATTGTAGCTACTTCTTATTATATTTGGAGTGAAAGGAATAATCGGCTATTTGGGAAAGGCTCTAGAACGGTGGACCAAGTGTGTGAGGTTATATATTCTACCGTTCGGCTAAAGCTTCTCTCGTGTAGATTTAAAAGCTCTATGCAAGTTGATCAGCTGTTGGGTGCTTGGAATATCCCTAGGAGTTCTCGTATTCATGGCTAGAAGTGGCACTGAGATTATTGGGTGTTCATTTATTTTGTTTTGGTTGTATTTTCTGTTCTCATAGGAAATTTGTTTTATGTATATGGCATGTCATATACATATATTTTAGCTTTGATGAGCATTGCTAGTGCTCTTTCCGAGGTTGAGGTGGAACGCATCCACCTTATTTTTGTACTTAATTGTTTTGTGGCAATATAATTCACTGGGGTAAAACCCTTTACCCAAAAAAAAGATAACCCTTTCTCAGATATTTACGGGTTTTCATGCATGATATGATATTCAATCTCGTCCCATCGGTCTCCCCTTGTATGATCAGAGTACCACCGGTGATGAGAGGAATACTGACGATTTTATCATGGCAGACGATTTCAGCACGATGCTTGGACAGCCAATCCATACCAACAATGACGTCGAAACTTCCGATCTCGACTGGTATAAGGTCGATAGAAAAGAGCTCATCGGATAGATTTAAAGTGCAGTTATATATTACATTGTCGGTCTCTATGAGTTTACCATTAGCTAACTCTACCATGTACTTATCATCTAAAGCAATAGGAGTGATGTCAAGCAATGGAGTAAACTCATCAGATATAAAGCTCCTATCGGCACCAATATCAAATAGAACAGAGGCAGTAAGATTGTTGAGAAGGAACGTACCCGAGACCACATTCGCGTCCTGATGGGCTTCCTTGAAGTTCAACACGAAATCTCTTCCTTTAGCAGTGTTGTTGCCCTTGTTCTTCAGCTTTGGGCACTCATTCCTAAAGTATCATATTGGCATGGTAAATCTGCAGTCTTTGGCCAGATGCCCATACCTTTGACATTTTCCACAAGGAGTACCGCAAGGACCTTCATGATGTCGGTGTTACTTTGAACAGAAAGGTTTATTCCCAGTGTAACCCTTGTTGGACTCAGAACCAGTGTTGGAGACTTTATCAAAATCAGCCCTCTTGAATGATGGTTGGCTTTGATTGGGGTTTCCAGACCACTTTCTTTTGTTATCCCCTGAGTTGTTTCTAGCCAGCGTAATAAACCAATAGCACCTTCAGTGCCTTTGAAGTTTAGAGGCTTGCAGTTTAGGAAGTCCTTGTATGTGCAAGATTTTGCTTCGATGACTGCTTACTTAATCATGAACGATCTCCGTGGTTGTGGTGGTTTCCTCCGTTTGATCGTGAGTACGATGGATAGTTTCAGAGATGTGTTCCTGATCCAAGTACATCTTAGCGATGCGGCCTTGAGCTAGTTCCATCCAATTTTAACGAGTTTCGTGTTGTTCGATTTCCAAGTAGTGTAATCTGCGTTCGTGACGATGCAAGCGGGTAGTTAACATAGGCACGGTGAGATGTGTCGGTTTTTGAGTATAAGGGGAAAGATCCATGGCTGAGTATCATCCAACATCAGCAGGGATTTCAATGTTTTTCTCGATTCTCCATGTAGCAACTGCCATTGGTAACCAGCTCCACTGATGTGATAGCTTGATGGTGATCTATCGCAGACACGTTTTCTGTGACGGGTGGGTTGTGATATGGTCTGGTTCGATATGAGCTAACACTGCGTTTAGCCACGAGTGGTTCTGAGTGGCTGCGACATGAGTGAGAGATAGACGATGAAGTACGTGTAGTTTGTCTAGATGATGAGTCTGCCATCTTCTATGGCAAGAGCGTTTAACAAGTGAGGCTTGTATTCATATCATATCACATCATATAACATAGCCTAAAGTGTAGCAATTTTTCTAGTAGTACATTTCGATCGTGATCCTGAAGGATAATATGGTGGGAAGAATGAGAAGCGATATCTTTCAAGTGTGTACGTGACGGTACGGCGAGACGGGTTGTTATTCATTACGCGTATATAAATAGATAGATGGTAGTAGATGAGAACAATTCTCATTCTTTATATCTAATGATACGATGGTAATAAGACGTGTCAGCTTCGGTGATGTGAGTGTTAATGAGTGATTATCATGTGAGGCCTATATATATTCGATATATATAATAACGTAGAGAGTCATACGCGGGCAAGGCCTATTCATATATACCTACAATAAATATAATAGCCTAGAGGGTAGTGTAGGGGTGAGGCATATTCATATATACCTACAATATATATAATAGCCTATTAATCCAGCCCAAGAGTGAGGCCTATGTATGCATACACACGTATATCACATAATAGCCTAGTGTGTGTCTAGCACAAAACAAGTAGGAGTCCCGGTTTCTCTCATGGTCAGAGTCAACTAATGCATTCCGGTTCAATATAACCCCTTTCAGATCTCACATCATCTTTATTTAATTGTACATAGTTAGCTACGCTATGTTAAATTAAACTCGTATGATGTAATTCCTTAACCAGATATACCTAATGAGGAATACTGCCTAACGGTCATAGTCTAGGCCCACTAAATGCAACATAGTTCCCTATAACCTTAGGCTCTGATACCAATCTGTAACACCCCCAAATTTACTGTTGAGCGGAAGCATACTTTGGGGTGCTACTAATCAATAAACAAAGCACAAGAGATATAATGAACGACTCTACATGCGTCGTTTACAATACATTGATATTATAAAAGTCTTACACTGCTATAATAGTTTACAAAAGCTCGAGATTTAATGAAAGAGATTCTATGGCATAATTAATTATACAAAACATAGTAATGCATGTCAATCTCCTGATGTTTGCATGAGACTCGAGCTAATGGACATCCTGAGAGAGCAGGCCTACCGCTGCTGCGAACCTGAAAATAAATGCTAAAATGATCAGCTAAAGTTGGTGAACTCACAGGTTTGTAATATGATGATATATGATTTATGAACCACAAGATTTAAGTATAATGATTTTCAATTAAGCAAATAAGTAAATGATAAATGATGTATAAAACTGCCATGAGTACATAGTCTGAGCTTAACTGAGGTGTCAGGATCACAATCAAGTGCCTGAGCGAGGGTGCCTCTCTGCGAGTGCCTAATCTACACTCGTATGAACAAATGATAATGCGTCCATTTGACCAGTCAGTACTTGCTGACCCGGATGGGGAGTGTCAATCCCATATGGTACCATGCACTAACATTCACGCTACAAAGTATTACCAAACTATGCTTGGAGGACTTCAATGATTAGATGAATAAACTCATGCAGAATATAACGATATTTAATACTTGCGTTCACATGTAAAACAAAACAAGCATGTATTCCCACCCCTGGGTTAAAAATAGTAAAATGAGGAGCTATGAGACTCACCTGAGTCTGATGAGATGCTATCAAGAAACAATGATGGTATACAAGGAATGATGTCGTCTCCAACGACTAAAACCTGTTGGGAGTCTTAGACGCGCAAGGTTATAATAATGATTAGACATCTCAACAGATCATCTACGCTAGTTGTTCACCCAACTAGTAATGTCCAATGATTTGATTTTGATTAGGTATGATTGGAAAAATATGTATGGCCCGTTGGTGATTAATTGTAATAATAATCTCAAAACATTATTATTTAAATATTGAAATGATATACTTATAAAGTATATTTGAAGTTTTTAATAATCCTAGATGTTATACCATTATTTTAGTTCAATTACCATAGTGTAATGCTTAAAGCCATTGGTTCGTGTCAAAATTCTATCATTTCTCAAATAAGTTTACATTTATCGTGACTCCCATGACGTCTTTCATGAAGGTGATCAGGTTCCATTGGCTTTTGTGGACCATTACCGAAACTCTTTATGTAATAAAGGCAATATTCGGCCTCTTGAAGCTGAGGGATTGTTCTTGCGTAAAATCCCGATTGAAAAAGCAAATGATATGATTAGAGAAGTTACAAAAGAGGAGGTGAAGGTGGCATTGTTCTCTATAGGTGATAATAAATCCCCGGGCCCTGATGGTTTCTCTGCAGCCTTTTTTGGAATAGTGAACTTGATCGATTTCTCTCCCTATGGTGATTTTTTCCTCAGGTTTTCTTAGCCTTAATCGATTTCTCTAACTGATTTGATCTTCTAACTTATTATTGAATTTGTTATTGTACTTGAAACACCCCTCCATCGATGATACGAACTTCAATAATAGGTCAAGAAATCAGATTTGTTTTAGGGTTTCGATTCTAGGGTTTAAGGTACAATCTTTTAGGGTTTTTTTCCTGAGTTTTTGTTTGCGTGCTGCTGCTTGTGAGTTTATTGTTCCTTGGTTTGTCTCACGATTTACTTGAAGAAGGGTTTCAAAACCCTAATTCGTTATTTCTTGGGCAGCAAGCTTTTCAACCCAGGTTTTCTTGGATCTCTCGGTTTTGTTTTCTTGGGCAGCAGATTAACATCCCGAGTGGTATATCGTTGGCTATTATTTAAGGTTTTGATTGTTTTCTTGAGCTCTTTTGATTATGGGAGGGAGCGGTAATAAGAAAAAGAAGAAGAAAGTTTCTAGCGTTTCTGGTTTGCATGAAGATGGTAAGAAATCTGCTACTAATTCCTCTTCTGAATCAGATTTTGTTTCTACTTTTGATACGAAGAAGATTTGTATCGATGGAATTAAGAAACTTCCTAGTAAAATCGTGAGTGGGGTGGGTAAACATCACGGTTCTATGGAGCACATTTCTGATCAGCTTCAGAATGTTGCTGGTGGTGACAGGTTTGACGACGTAAATGCTAGTGTTAATCAAGGTGTATCTGAGGTTAAGGATGGTCAATCAACTTTTAGTGATTCATATTCTTTCTTTGGCGACTAGGTTGGGGCCCACAACTCTTGTAAAATCCATGTGTCATTGAAAACTAATCAGAATGTTGATGTTCATAGTGATGCAGCATATGATACTGATGTCAGCAATGATGAGGTTGAGTTGGAAGAATCGAAGGTAAAGGCTTCTTCAGGAAAGGTTAATGTTGGTGCCTGGTTAAATAAGGATGCGAAAGGGCTGGATAGACTTGCTGCTTTAACTCACCCTCTTCCATTATCGAGTGGTAAATCTGCTACTGGTATGAAATCTTATGCTCAAATAGCAGATCAGTCTATAAAACGTAAGGTTAGATTCAGCACTTTGAATTTGGAACCTTCGTTTGATATTCATGCTGATGTTGAAATTCCTTTGGAAACTGTTAAGGAAGCTAGTAAAAAGTATGCAAATACTCTATACGGATATTTTATTGGTAAAAGGTTGGCCTTTCCTGTTGTTCAGAACTATGTGATGAATGTGTGGAAGAAGTACGGTATTGAAAGGGTGATGATGCATGCTAACGGTTTCTTTTTCTTCAAGTTCAATTCTGAACATGGGATGAACCAGGTTATAGAGGGAGGTCCTTGGATGATTCGTCTGGTACCTATCATTTTAAGAAGATGGACTTCGGATGCAGATTTAGCAAAAGAGGACTTGTCTAATGTCCCGGTTTGGATCAAACTACATAACATTCCTCTTCTTGCTTTTAATGAGGTGGGGCTTAGTGCTATTGCGACGAAAATTGGTACACCATTAATGTTGGATTCTTATACAAGCACGATGTGTATGGAATCATGAGGAAGACCAAATTTTGCTCGTGCTATGGTGGAAATAGATTCGGGATCGGCCCTAAAGGAGACAGTGGTTGTGGCTATTCCTAAAGTTGAGGGTAATGGAAAAACTTTATACACGATCCGTGTTGAGTATGAATGGAAGCCACCTCGATGTAGCTTATGTATGATATTTGGTCATAAGGATTCAGAATGTCCAAAGAATGTGATTAAAGAGGCGGCTAATCAACCAACTCAAGGCTTTGAGGTTCCTAAGAAGACTAGTCGTGCTCCCTCGAAATCATCCAAAGCTGGTGGTGGGTTTGTTATGCGAAATCAACAACCCAAACTGATTTATGAGGTAAAGGATCCGGGTCAAACTTCAAAGCAAAAAAAGCAAAGCTCAAAAACTCAAGATACTTGTGTAAGCAATCGTTTTAATGTTTTGAATTCTGATATTTACGATATAAATGATGGGGATTCTGATTTGCCTAATACAAAATCGAATAACTCTTTTGATCGAGGTAAGAATGTGGTTGATGAAATGGAGGATATTAGTGATGTGGAACCGGAACTGAATGAAACGGCTGAATTTATTGGAAATCCTAAGATTCCTATCTCTGAGGGGGCAAGCACTCCCGGTATGAAGGTTAATAATGATTAGTCTAGCTTCTTGGAATATTAGGGGCATGAACCAGGTCCCTAAACAAAGTGAGGTTCGACAAGTGGTGTGTGAAAATAATTTAAGCATTTGTGTTGTACTGGAGTCTCATATTCATGCATCTAAGTTACATAACATTTTCTCAAACATATTTTCGCACTAGAACTGGATTTCAAATGTAAATCAGTGTGTAGGAGGTACCAGAATCATTATTGGATGGGATCCGAGTGTGGTTGATTTAATGTCATTGCATATGACTGATCAGGTTATTCATTGTCAAGTTAATGTTCGTGCGGCAAAGAAGATTTTCTTTTGTTCTTTTGTTCATGCGGGAAATTCTTATATTTACAGAAGGGAGTTGTGGCTTGACCTTCGTAAACACTGCCTGTTTGTTAATACTAGACCATGGGTCTTAATGGGTGATTTCAATGCACCTCTTAATCTAGAGGATACTTCGGTGGGTTCGTCTGGACACTCTATTGAAATGCGTGAATTCAAGGAGTGTGTGGAGGCTATTGATATTCTGGATCTTAATAGCTCGGGTTTTCATTTTACATGGAATCAAAAACCTAAATCTAATGATGGCATTTTGAGGAAGATTGATCGTGTGATGGGAAATGTGGAGATGACCAATTTGTGGCCTGGTTTGGTGGCATTATACCAGCCATATCGTATCTCGGATCATACTCCAGCTGTATTGAAGCTCCCTACCCATCAGCCTCGGAATTTTAGAAGGTTTTCTAAACCTTTTAAATTCTTTAATTTCTTAGTTCATAAGGCTGCTTTTGGTGAGCTTGTTGGCGACATTTGGAAGAATCAGGTTGTTGGTCATAATATGTTTCAGATTACTTGTAAACTGAAATTGTTGAAGAAACCTTTACGTAAATTGATGCGGGACCAAGGAAATCTCCATAATAAAGTTTTAAAACTCCGGGCAGAATTAGATAAAATCCAGAAAGAGCTTGACACTGATCCTGATTCGATTGATCTCCAAGAGGAAGCGGGGCATTATCTCATGGCTTACAATCAGGCCATTCTTGATGAGGAACGTTATTTAAAGCAAAAGTCTAAGATTGATTGGCTTCGTGAAGGAGATTGCAATACAAAGTATTTTCACAATGTGGTTAAAGAGAAAGCTAGTAGAAATAGAATTAATGCTGTTCTTGATGGTCAGAATGTTCTTTGTGAAGGTGATAACGTCCCTCTCGTTTTTGTTGATCACTACCAGAAGTTTTTGGGCCAAATTAGCGCTGTTCAGCCTCTTCCTTTTGACGGGCTGTTTATTAAGAAGATTCCAATTGAGAAGGCTAACAATATGATTCTAGAAGTCACCAAGGAGGAAGTGAAGCGAGCTATGTTCTCTATTGGGGATAACAAATCTCCAGGCCCTGATGGCTATACTGCTGCGTTTTATAAGAAGGCTTGGGATATTGTTGGTAATGATGTCTATATGGCTGTCCAGGATTTCTTTATGAATGGTTGTTTACTTAAGGAGCTGAATCATACTTCTATTGTTTTGATTCCTAAAGTAGCAACTCCAGCTTGTATTAATGATTTTCGCCCTATATCTCTTTGTAATGTGCTGTATAAGTGTATTAGTAAGGTTCTTACTAATAGGATTAAAGACTCTTTGGGTGATATCATTACTGAGAATCAGTCGGCGTTTGTTCCTGGAAGATCCATTTCGGATAATATTCTATTGACACAGGAATTAATGAGAGGCTATCATAATAATAGAGGGGCTCCAAGGTGTGCTTTTAAAGTGGATATCCAAAAGGCGTATGATACTGTAAATTGGTCTTTTTTACAGAATGCCTTACATGGATTTGGGTTTCACCCTCACATGACCAAGCTGATTATGGTATGTGTTACTTCGGTATCGTACTCTATAAACCTTCATGGTCAGTCACATGGGTTTTTTAAAGGGGGAAGAGGCCTTCGTCAAGGTGATCCGTTATCTCCATATCTATTTACTTTGGTCATGGAGATTTTGACGTTGCTAATCAGGAAAAGGGTGTTGGAATCGGAGGTGTTCGATTATCATTGGCAATGCGAAAAGCAAAAGATTGTAAATATTTGTTTTGCTGATGATTTGTTTCTTTTTTGTAGAGGTAATGCTAATTCAGTCTGAATTATCTCTGAGGTGCTCAATAATTTCACTGAGGTGTCGGGTTTAGCCCCAAGTATTCCTAAGAGCACCATTTATTTATGTAATGTGCCTGTGTCTGTTCGGAATGATATTCTTTCTATCATGCCGTTTTCAGAAGGACAGCTTCCTGTTCGGTATCTTGGAGTCCCTTTAATCTCATCCAGTTTATTATCACGGCATTGTCGTCCTTTAGTTGAAAAGGTTCAGAACCGAATTGGGAATTGGAAGAACAAATGGCTATCTTTAGCAGGCAGATTGCAGCTTGTTTCTTCGGTGCTATCATCTTTACAAGGTTATTGGGCAGCTTTGTTTATCCTTCCTAGCAACATTATTAAAGAAATTGAAGGCCTCATCAGAGGTTTTCTTTGGTTCCAGGGGGATATGAAGCGGGGCAAAGCTAAAGTGTCCTAGAAGGTTGTTTGTCTTCCAAAATGTGAAGGTGGTCTTGGAATTCGGAGATTGGATATTTGGAATAGAGATCTTATGACTAAACACATCTGGAATTTGTTAGTTCAAAAAGACTCTATGTGGGTGAGGTGGATTATTCTTCACAAACTTCAGCTTCGTGAGAGTCTAAGAGATCATGTTTGGTTTCGAATTGGTAATGGGACTTCTATTTCCGTCTGGTTTGATTCTTGGCACTCTCTATGTCCTCTGATCCGGCTTATTTCTAGGTATAACATTACTAGAGATTTTCAGATTACGGACTCGATTGCGGATGTGGTTGTTGATAATGCTTGGAATTGGCCTTCTTATTGGCTTCTGAGATATCCCGTTCTCAATCAACTTCCTAGTCCGAATTTGGGTACGACCCCGGATAAGCTGTTTTGGAGATCTTTTGATGGTGATTTGGTTGATTTTAAAATCAGCCATGTTTGGGATTCTATTCGGCCAAGGGGTGGTGGATTGGATTTCGGTTGTGTGGTTTTCTTCTTGTATTCCTCATCATTCCATTCATTTATGGTTAATCCTAGGTGAAAAGTTGAAGACTCAAGATCGATTGAAGCAATGGGATGTTGGTTCTTCTACCAACTTAAACCTGCTTCGATGCTCGCTTTGCAACTCTCAACCTGATTCCCATTCTCACCTGTTTTTCGAGTGTCGTTTCGCTTCTAGAATATGGTTAATTGTGGTGAAGTTTGCTGGTTTTTCTATGCAGCTATCATCTTTGGTGGATTGTGTGGATTGGATCAAACCCATTGCTACTCGAAAGTCTATTAGAATTATTGTTTTCAAGCTTCTTCTTGGTGCTACTGCTTACTTTATTTGGAATGAGCGTAATATGCGGCTCTTTCAAAAGCAAACAAGAACGGAAGATCAAGTGGTGCTTTGCATTTTAGAAGTGGTTCGGTATAGACTTTATTCTTTCAGGATCAAACCTTCTGGATGGGCTACAAGGATCATGGAGACTTTGAAGCTTCAGCGATCCCTGCTGATTAAGGATTGATTGTTGCAGCTATGGTTCGTTGGATGTGGATTATTGCGTGGTGGTCAAGTCTAATCTTTAGAAGTGTGTTTATCTGGTTGTTTAAGTGGTTTTTATATACTTGTCATGTCAAGTGTATATGCTTAGTCTTTCTGCTTTGTTAGCCTAAGCTTTAAGTGGTTATCCACTTCATTGTACTTGTATTGTTATATCATTAATAAAATTTACCAGGGTATTCCCCTTTTACCAAAAAAGAAAAAAAAAAAAAAAAGGCTTGGAATATTGTGGGAGATGATGTTTTCTTGGCAGTAAAAGATTTCTTTGTGAATTGTAGGTTACTTAAGGAAATTAATCATACTTCTATTGTATTAATTCCGAAAGTTGCTACCCCATCTTCCATTACTGATTTTCGGCCAATCTCACTTTGTAATTAATCATACTTCTATCTTACTAATAGGATTAAATTCTGTTTGGGAGATGTCGTTAGTGAAAATCAATCAGTTTTCATTCCTGGTCGTTCTATCTCTGACAACATTTTGCTAACCCAGGAATTAATGCGTGGATATCATCTTTCTAAGGGGAGCCCTAGATGTGCCTTTAAGGTCGACATTCAAAAGGCATATGATAATGTGGACTGGTCCTTTTTAAGGAACATCTTACATGGTTTTGGTTTTAACCCTCTGAGAGTACCCCTTGTCGTGGACCTAGATGTCAATTGACAACAATCGTAAGGCGGAATCAAACAATTGCTTGTATGGCTAACAAAACACAAACCGAACACAAGGAATTCAATAATGTAAACGTGTATATTAGCTTGTATAACTGTTTGGGAACGATTACAAGTTGGTTAAGTCGACAAATGGTGATAGGGTTTCGTCAACCCTAGCCGGAAACCCGTAGGTTTGTATTTATACTAAAAGTCAGCCGACATGCGTCACTTGTGGAAGTGTCGCATGTGGCCGCCTTCATGCGTCACTTACCTAAGTGTCGTTATGCGTCACTTAACCAAATGTCGCTATGCGTCACTCAGACAAGTGTCGCCTAAACTAAAACACGAGTGTCGCACTATACAAAAGCTATATTTCTATTAAGTAACTAACGACACTTATTACAACTCGATAGACCAACTGACAGACACCTAATATGCATCAACAAACTCCCCCGTGTCTTCAGCTTGGTCTTCAAAAATCTTCAAGTCTTCACTTCCAGCCAGCTGGAAATACACCACCAGCGTGTACTCCATTGGCGACACAGATATCCACAATCTTCTGAAATTTTAACGCTTCAGCTCTATCTTTCTCTTTAAACTCAATCCTGTTTTCATGTAGACTCTTCATATCTTGAGCTGAAAGATTGATCAAACTTAATGGGTCAAAAATACAAAATATTTTCCTCTTAAGACCCCATAACGACCTCTTCTTAGGCTGAACAGCATCCTAAGCTGTTTTCTCATTATTTTCTGTATCTGCATTTGAAGACTCCGGGTCTATAGCTGGTTCTGAATTTGGAATAAATACTATCACAGCTTCACCCGTAATATCATCATATTCCCAATACACCAACCTATTCAAAAAGTCTAACGGGATGATCTCCAAAGGTATCTTCTGTAGACACTTTGCTGGTGGATAGATCATCTTCACAATAGGTTGTCGGGTGATCGGATCCAGCTTCTTCTTAAACTTGTACCTCATACCCAACGTCGGCTTTATCAAGTTGTACTTTTTACTGTTAATCTCACGACGAATGATCACCTGAAAGAAATCTGCTCTTGAATCTCGTGATCGGTTGATCAAGGGTATCTGAGCTAACCTTTGAAGCTCACACTTCGGCAAAGTACTTATTTTGTAAAACTTCATATTGAAGTACTGAATGCCGTCACTTCTCTTTATCATAAACACTGAGTTGTTCTCATCGAATTTCTAACTCTTAATCAATCCCGTGTAATCAGTTCTAACTTTGTAGCATTTACACGTAACCGGTACCTCGATAATCGGTTTGAGCACTATATCCGGTTTTGTTGTAGAAGTTGATGGCTCGTTTGTCTCCTTTTCCGATTCATCTTCAGACGAGTCCGATTCTATAATGGGAGCATCATCATAACATTCATCACTGTGCAATTGCTCCCCCTCAACTTCAATATCCTCATTTTCCTCAAAAAAATAATCCTCTGCTACAGGATCATTCATCACCTCTTCCTCAGGCATCGTGTTATTATCATTCATCAAGTTTTGCAGATATGTGAGATCTACAAATGAATAATCAACAGCTATTGGTCTTGCCTGACCTTGAACCTCAACAAAATAATCTAAACAGATATTTTCATTCATAGTTGAAGAAGGTTGTACATTTTCAGGTTCAGGGGGAGGAGTTACATTTGTTTCTATTTCCCTGGGATTATCCTCCCCCGAAACAAGTGTGACTGACTCCAATTCTAACAACCTAGAAGACATAGTCGTTATCTGTTGCTGGAGAGAGTCCACTATAGCAGCTTTAATCTCTAAATCTTTAATCTGTGAAGCTTGAGCTGCAATGATCGCCTGTTGAGCATCAAAACGCTTTGATAAAAGCTCCAGTTGAGCTAAAACCTGCTGAATAGAAGCAGTTGTAGGCTGAGGAGAAGTTTGTTAAGTTGGCTCCTCAAGAACAATCGAAGTCCGCTGGCGTCGACGTAGAGGTAAATCGGCATAAGAGGGCGACGACCCAGCAGGACGCTTACCAGGATTCCTCGGGATATGAACCCGACCAGCAGAAATCCGGCGCATAATACGCTTAAAGCGTTGGGGATCAGCTAATTGAATCCCATCTAAAGCTGATTGAGGTGGCACGTCACCCTCAGAATCAGAAGGAGTGGGCCCACCATCATCAGGCTCAACGCGGTCAAAACGCTCAATTTCGTCCAAATCGTGAGCGATATCAGTATCAACTAAGTCGTCCTCATTGACCGGAGGAACGACATCATCCGCAAAACCGTGATCGCGCGGCACAACATAGTTCTCGTTAACTATGTGCCCGAAGAGTTCTCGGTCAGCCAAAATTTGTTCACCTTTCGGTGCCAGCTTACAGTTATTAAAGACTTGTAAAAGCATCGGTGTTGGCACCAAAAGAGAACGCTGGTCAGGTGCTATATCCAAGTTCAGATCATTTAACAATAACTGGACAAAACTAGGATACTGCAACCATTTGTCCTTCCCAGCCCTGATGTTTTCCACCATGTTCCCAAAAATATAGCTGCTAAAGTTATAGGGCTTATTATACACTAGGGCTAACATAAGTGACAAAGTCAAATGACTTGCCGCATCATACCCCCCTTTCCTCGGCGATAAACATACAATGACAATGTGGCAGAGATACCTCCAAACGCGGCACAGAAACTGCTTGCGAAAATCCGACAGCTGATTAGCTAGATAACCCATTCTCTGAAGCCCTCCGTAGATAAAGGTAGTTGGGAAGATAGTGGGCATTGTAGAGTTATCATTGAACTACAAAACCCGTCTAATTGAGTTCTCGGTAATCTCGATTTCCTCACCGAACATTGTCGATACAATACGGGGAACATCGCCCTGAACTCTGATCACCGCATGATCATAAAACTCCTCAATTTGGTTCATGTATACCGGAGTCGTTGCGGTAATAGCGTAATGAATCCTTGATCGGTGGAGAAACTCGATCATAGGCCAGAATGGAGCCGAGTTGGCGTGTGTTGACTCTAAGAACGCCGTTATATTGTGACGTGTGTTCGTGCGACGATAATAATTTTGTAGATCAGCCATTTGTAAGCTAAAATACGAAACAAAAATAACCACAAACGTTATAGAATTAGCACGAACACAGAGAGGTTGAAAAACGAATTTTGACTTTAGGCGTCACTTATGGTAAGTGACGCATGGCCACTACCGTCAGTTAGTGAGTGTCGTATTGTACAGTAAGTAAAATTAAAATCAAATTATAGCGTCACTTATTGGAAGTGACGCTATCATGCGTCACTGATGTAAGTGACGTTTGTATTTGGTGATTTAATTTATACGACACTTGCAAAGTGACGGGTGAAGAACATGCGACATTTAATATAGTGACGTTATCCTAAGACGGTCACTTAAGAAGTGACGGTTAAAGTGACGTATAAGAATAAGCGTCACTTAGACAGTCACTTGGGGTAGTGACGCATATAAGAGGTGTCACTTGAAGTAGTGACGATGTTAAAAGTTAAAATAAGTTTATGCGTCACTACACGAGTCACTTAAGAAGTGACGCAAAAACAAGCGTCACTTATTAAGTGACGGTATAAGCTTTCAAAATTACCAAACAGCGTCACTTGAGGTAAGTGACGCACGAAGTGACGCAACGATGAAGATCATCGTGTCACTGTTCATACCCAGATTTCAAAATTAGGGGTTTTCAAAATCAAGTGTACCAGAGTGTGCGCAAGGTAAAAACGAGTGTAACACACCCTTTATTACATGAAAACATTATCTAAACATGCATTAAATTAAGCGAATTCAAATTACCCAAAATCCCGTAACCCTAAATCTAAATTACAGCATGAATATTAAATGATAAAGGGTAAGATGAGTACCAAATAGTTCATGTTAATGAGAAGAAGAAGAATATAGCACTGTATTGCACGAGAAAGCCGTAGAAACCACAAACGGATCGAAGAAAACGCACAGAAGGAAGTGACGCAGAGACAGTATAAGTGTCGGTGTGTCAGAGCAAGTGACGCTATAGTAATTTGAAAAGTGGTGAGGTTGAGTGTCGTGGGGAAGGGGTATTTATACACCGACCCTAGTATGCATCACTCAACCCGGCACTTATAGCGAAGCTTACCCCCGGCACTTACTGCGTCACTAAAGTGAGTGACGTGATATCGTATGCGTCACTGGAAGCGTCACTTATGAAAGTGACGCACAATTCACTTTTAGTGAAAAATTTGCGATTTTTCGATTTTCGCAATGTGATTTCGGTACTCAAATTTGAAAATGTAATTGTAACTTGGATAATAACTAAAATTATACTAACTTAGAGAAAATAAAAGACATACAAGAATGTAAATTTAGAATTACAAAAGTAACACATTCTTTTTGGTGACGGAGTTGATATAGTCTGGTTAGGGATCATATTGGAATAACATGCATTTATTAGGAACATTAAGTGTTATTTCGATCATCAGTATGTTTGTCCCTTTTAAATTTACTTGACATATTAAAAGCACTTTTTATAAAAATTATTTCAAAACGATTATTAGTACGTTTATCCACTTAAACATGTTATACTCACATCTAGGAAGTATTTTATTATTATTGGTATGTGCATTTCGCTGTAGTTCCCACCATAGATATACATCTTAACTTAAGACATAGACCATGTTTCCATTTACAGATAGAATATAAGAAAATCAATTTTAAGAATCAAGTCAGCGGTGACAGGTCTGTACTTACGTACAACAGAGCGACATAGCTTGATTCAGGTTTAAGCAAAACCAGACTTGGTCAAACCATTTTGGCGACCTTGTAAGGTATCTTATTTTTAAAGACTTTGCAAGTACTTTGACTTGTGTTTGCTTAAGTTTAAAGTATATATTAATAGAAGCCAGGTCTATACTTACGTATAACAGAGGAAACTATCAATATATACCCCCAAATGATATCAAATAAACATCTTTCACGAAAGCATGTCTAGTATAAGTAAGAAATTAAGACTTTTGTCATACATCTAATGGTGTTATACCACTTGAAATAAACAATTAATGATTAAGCTTCTTAAGTCTTCTCAAAGAGGTTTGCATACCATGCCTACTAATATATCGTATGATGAAGACAATGTTTATAAAAACTGTTTTCAATACGTCAGATAAATCTACTGACACATCCAAGATAAACCTTAAATTTCCATTTTTATGCATGTCATCCAATGTACTATCATATCCCAAGTTGTTTACAGACACAACTTCAACGTCTATTTTAAAATGTAGCAACCTTGCATTTCATTAATACTAGAAAGTATAATGAGTGGCAGTTGCGTTGGTTGCATGTTTTTTTTTTTTTTTTTTTTTTTTTTTTTTTTTTTTTTTTATGTCCAACCAAAATATAAACAAACAAAGACGGGACTAGGTTATAATGTAGTCCCGCCTCCTACTGAATACTGTCCTATGCCGGTTAAGGAAGGCACCGAAGAGATTCCGGCTAATAGTGGCCACAAATATGTTTCTTAACCCTAACCCTAACCAAAATATTTTGCTTACTCAAATGTGAAAACCAAGCTCTGATACCAGTTGAGAGTGCCCCTTGTCGTGGACCTAGATGTCAATTGATAGCAATCGTAAGGCGGAATCAAACAATTGCTTGTATGGCTAACAAAACACAAACCGAACACAAGGAATTCAATAATGTAAATGTGTATATTAGCTTGTATAACTGTTTGGGAACGATTACAAGTTGGTTTAGTCGACAAATGGTGCTAGGGTTTCGTCAACCCTAGCCGGAAACCCGTAGGTTTGTATTTATACTAAAAGTCAGCCGACATGCGTCACTTGCGGAAGTGTCGCATGTGGCCGCCTTCATGCGTCACTTACCTAAGTGTCGCTATGCGTCACTTAACCAAATGTCGCTATGCGTCACTCAGACAAGTGTCGCCTAAACTAAAACACGAGTGTCGCACTATACAAAAGCTATATTTCTATTAAGTAACTAACGACACTTATTACAACTCGATAGACCAACTGACAGACACCTAATATGCATCAACACCCTCATATGGTGCACTTGATTATGGCTTGTGTTACATCTATTTCGTACTCTATTTGCATTCATGGGAAAAATCATGGCTTCTTTAAAGGGGCTCGGGGTCTCCGATAAGGGGATCCGTTATCTCCATATCTCTTCACATTGGTTATGGAGATTCTAACTTTGCTAATCAGAAAACGGATTGCTGATTCGGATGGTTTTGATTATCATCTTCCTTGTGATGAGCAGCATATTGTCAATATATGCTTTGCTGACGACTTATTCCTAAGGGTAATGTCCATTCTGTTCAGGTAATTTCGACTGCCCTTAATGATTTAACAGGAGTTTTAGGATTAGCTCCTAGTATCCCTAAGAGTACAACTTTTTTCTGTAACGTTCATACATCTGCCCGGAACAGTATTCTTCGTATTATGCCATTCTCTGAAGGCAAACTTCCAGTTCGGTACCTGGGTGTCCCGCTTATCTACAAGACTTCTTTCTCATGATTGCAAACCTTTGATTGAGAAAGTTCGTAACCGAATTGGAAATTGGAAAAATAAGTGGCTCTCTCTTGCTGGCAGACTACAATTGGTAGCCTCAGTCCTCTCGGCTTTACAGGGGTATTGGGCTGCTCTTTTTATCCTTCTGTCTAGCACCATCAAGGAAATCGAAGGTCTGATTAGGGGCTTTCTATGGTGTCAAAGAGATATGAAGAAAGGTAAGGCTAAGGTTTCATGGAAGGTTGTTTGTCTCCCTAAGGATGAAGGTGGTCTTGGTATTAAAAGACTCGATGTTTGGAATAAAACACTTATGGCTAAACATATATGGAACTTATTAAGCCATAAAGATACGATGTGGGTGCGGTGGATTTATTCTTACAAGCTCAGAGGACGTAGCTTTTGTGAAGTACCGGCAAAGGGTGATATGAGTTGGAGCTGGCGGGAAGTTATTCAGATAAGGGATCTATTTCGGAATCACTTCTGGTTTCGTATTGGTGATGGTACTTCTATCTCTGTATGGTTTGATATCTGGAATTCAGTTTGTCCCTTGTCACGATTTATATCTCGATATGAAATTGTAAGGGAATTCTAGATTACCGACACCATAGCTAACGTGGTTGTGGATGGTTCTTGGAATTGGCCATCTTCATGGCTCGTAAGATTCCCTATTCTTTCTCAACTCCCTAATCCGATCCTTTCTACTAGTGTGGACAGATTATGTTGGCGTACTATTGGAGATGATTTGGTTGACTTTAAAATCAGCCATGTTTGGGATACTTGACGCGCCCCCAACGGTCGATCGGGTTTTCACCCTGTCGTCGGACCATCCGTCAGCGGCGGCGTCAGTGGAGTTGTTTTAAAATTTTGTTTTATGCTGGGCCTAAGTATACTAAAGCTATGGATAAGTATAGCGATAGGTATGACCTAGGGTCGTTCTTCAAACTACAACGGGCATGGATCTAGGACCTTAGTTATCTATGGAAATTTAGCTGGGGTTTTAAAAGAGATTTTGGTTTGTTTTGGTTTTAACTAACTACTAATTAAACTAAATTAAACTAAATTAAAGTAAAGTGGAGTGGAGGTGGCAACGAGAAGTTATAGGTGAAGCGAGTGTTTACTATGATAATTACTCATGCTATTTAGGGGTAGTTAATGAGATAAAGCATTAGTTAATGTCACACCCCGCCTCGGCGGAAGGTTGCGAGATACGACTATCATGAGATTACAACACAAGAATTACAATGAACGACCTCTACATGAGTCGTTTTAAACATACTTCATAAAAGTTTAAATTGTCTTACAGACTTAGACCATTTGTCTTTAAAAAGTTTACAAACAATTCCCATAAGTTACAAAATAGTTAGGAGTTTAAGAATTTAAGATCAAAAGAAATGTTCGTCCATGCAAATGTAGTTCCTAACTTCAAAAGGGGTATGCCATCTTCACAAATAGCAAGCATCTTAATTACCTGAGAATAACATGTAAAAATGGGTCAACATAAAGTTGGTGAGCTCATAGGTTTTAATAGTTGTAAAACATTACCGTGGATCACGAGATTTCAAGTTATATTGCCATTCAACAATATAGTAAAAATTGTATTACTATTGCCATAAGCTCATGAATTGAAACCTTAACATTTAGTGCCTCGCAAGTGTCCTATCCAAACACTAGTAGTTCTCAAATGACAATGCACCCGTTTGACTTATAGTCATGTTGGCGCTACCAACCCGGATGGGGGCGTCAACCCAAATAGATCTATTCATGACATTCACGTTTAAGTCCTTAACTAACAATTCATGATAAAGGCCTACATAATGGATAGTGTCAACTCATGTAATACATAACAGTTTAGTTTGTGTCCACAAAGAAAAGAACATGTATTCTCACCCCAAAAACATGTCAAAGCATTTAAAAAGAAGTAGGGGCCATGAGACTCACCTTAGTGAGAGAGCGGAAAGTTGCAAGTACTTGTTTGGGTCTCGGTGGGGTTTATGCGTCCTAGATCACATAAAATGTTTAAGTTTAGTCATATAGTATATATATATTAATTTTAATTTTTGTAAAGTTTCATCACCCATAGTTTTAGTTTAAGTGTCACATTTTATTCAACCATTGACGGGTGCATTTACACCCTTTTAAGTAATTCTTAGTAAAAGTCCAACTTATTTCCAGAATCTTCCAGACCAGACCCTTAAATCGGCTTGTAGAGAAAAATGTGTGCATTTTTGGAAAAAGTTTAAAATATGAAAGTTGTAGATCTTTTCAATACGCAAATTTTAAAAAAAAATGCATCTTCTAACTCCTCCTAGAACTCAAGTTATGACCATTTTAGTAACCTGTGTTTTTCTAGACAGATTGTGTGTTCTTGTGTATAAATTTATAGAAACGTATTTTAAACTTGTATTTGAACATAATCTTGTAGATGAGCTTGATAACATTGAAAATCAGTAACAAAATGGTAGTCTTAATTTAAGTATTCATGGAGTTATGCTCTTGTAAAGTGAGGTATACGAATCTGCCACAACATGCGCAATAGTTTCGTATGGGCTGTTTGGAGGTCGAATACTCCATATTTTTGAGTGAGACCACTTGGGTCTGAAAGCTAATACATAAAAGTAATTTTAATAGTAATATGGTGGTATTTTGTTAAGTATACACGGATTTATGACCTCACAAAGTGAGATATAGAAATCTGGACAGATTGCATGTAGTGTGTATGGGTTAGGATTTTGAGTCATAGACTACTATCCTAACTCCTAGGTACCAAATCATTGTTTTAGTCATTTTACCCACATGCCTTTGCCATCATTTTTCCATAGATTTTGATTACATTTACATGCATGAGATCTTTGAAAGATTTATAGATATGTATAGCTATATTTTACATCTTTTATGACTTGACATATGTTTGATCATGGATTATCACCTCTCTTTAACACATGAACATGTGCAAGTGAAAATCTACAAACATCAAGTTATTTTGTAGGCTTAGCCATACTTTTCAATATTTCATATTAAAAGAAAAAGAAGATGAAGATGAGTAAAAGAGATGCATGTAGGCCTTGCAATACATAAGTTTATAAACAAATGAAATACGAATTGCATGTATACATATATGATTGTAGGCATAGCCATACATAAGATAATAACAAAAAAATGAAATATAAAGTGCATATATACATATGTAGATTTGTAGGCATAGCCTTACATAAAATCTTACATATGTATATAGTAAGATATAAGATGTATATACATAGATATAGATATATTATTATAAGTCTTGTATTATTCATCCATGGGTGATGATTAGTGTGAAAAATGAAAGCATAGAGTAGAGAAATTCGTGTATCATCTTACCAACACAAAGAGTGATGAAAGTAGGTTGTTTTGGGTGGATTAAAGGGTTGTTTGAGTGGTGATTTATGGTGGCTTAGGGTGGTTGTTTATGGCAGATTTTTAAAGAGAAAATGGAAGGAAAATGGTGTGAGGAAGAGAGAAATGGATGTGTGTGTGTGAAAAGTGAGAAAAGGGTGGATGTAAGCTCCTTAAATAGAAGAAGTGAAGGGGGGGGGGGGGGGAGGGGAAGGGGTGGCCGGCCATGGGGGGGGGGGGGGGAGGGGAATGGTCTTGGTTGTGATTGGTGGAGAATGGAGGTAATTAATTGGTGATTAATTGTTTTAATTAATTAAATTAGTTTTATTTAATTAATTTATAATTAAAAATCAGATTTTTATTTATAATTTAATTAAGTTTTTTAAATAATTCAATTATAAGTATTTATTTAATTATTATGTTGTATTTCATGCAAAGGTGGTGGTTTGTTACTTTCATGCAAGTAAGTGTACTTATCACTATATTATTGTTTCACACATACTTATATATATATATATATATATATATATATATATATTAGGGTTTACTAAATGAATTAATAAACATAAACGTAAGCACTTTGTCACATTATATGCATCCATGGATAAACGCTTGTTTAGTGTCAGGTTGTAACGATAAGGCGCCTAAATTCAATGTTATTTAATTATAGGCGTTAATTCACTAAAATTATAGTTTAACTAAAAAAAAATTTCTCTAAGTTTATTACCTGAGCGGAGTTGAATCATAAATTTTTGCCGGTTGTCATATTCTCCCCCTGTTAAAAGAATTTCGTTCTGAAATTTAGTTCGTGACCTCGGGTGGTGCAGGGTTTGAGAATAAGTGGGGATACTTGCGACGGATTTGATCCTCGCGCTCCCAGGTGAATTCCGGACCTCGTTTCGAATTCCACCTAACCTTTACAATGGGTATACGACTCCGCTTCAAGGTCTTTATCTCTCGGTCCATGATCTCGATTGGTTCTTCGACAAAATGCAATTTCTCATCGATTTGTACTTCTCCGACTGGTATGATAAGGGATTCGTCTGATAAACACTTTTTCAGATTTGATACATGAAATGTGTCATGTACATTACTGAGTTCTTGAGGCAACTTAAGTTTGTATGCAACTGGACCAATTCTCTCCAGTATCTCGAATGGTCTGACATATCTAGGGTTTAGCTTTCCTCGTTTCCCAAAATGGACTACGCCTTTCCAAGGCGACACTTTCAACATGACACTATCCCCAATTTGAAATTCTAGCGGTTTGCGCCTCGTATCTGCATAACTCTTTTGGCGGTCACGGGCTACCTTCAGTCTGTTTTGGATTTGCACAATCTTCTCATTCGTTTCGTGTATAATCTCTGGACCAAGGAGTTGACTATCTCCCACCTCAGTCCAACATACAGGCGATCGACACTTTCGTCCATAAAGTGCTTCGAATGGGGCGGCCTTGATGCTGGTGTGATAACTGTTGTTGTAAGAGAACTCGCATAATGGCAGGTGGTTCTCCCAGCCACGTCCAAAGTCGATAACACATGCGCGTAACATATCTTCTAGGGTTTGAATTGTCCTTTCGCTTTGGCCATCTGTCTGAGGGTGGTATGCGGTACTCATATCCAAGCGAGTACCTAGAGCTTTTTGGAGTAATTGCCAAAATCTAGAGGTGAAACGGCTATCTCGATCAGAGATAATCGAGATGGGCACCCCGTGCCTTGTCACCACCTCTTTCAAGTAAATCCTAGTTAATCTTTCCATTGTGTCGGTCTCCTTGATTGCTAGAAAGTGGGCGGACTTTGTCAGGCGATCAACAATTACCCAAATCGTATCACAACCATTTGCTGTCTTAGGAAGCTTAGTAATAAAGTCCATTGTTATTTGCTCCCACTTCCATTGGGGTATTTCGGGTTGTTGCAATAGACCTGATGGTTTCTGATACTCGACCTTTACCTTGGCACACGTCAAGCATTTACTAACATAGGTGGCCACCTCAGCCTTCATGTTAGGCCACCAATACAAGTCCTTAAGCCCATGGTACATCTTGTCAGCTCCCGGATGGATGGAATACCTAGATTTATGTGCATCGTCCATTACCAACTTCCTCAAGTTACCAAAACTTGGTATCCATATGCGATTTATATAATATCGGATTCCATCGGACTTAACCTCAAATTGCTTATCCATACCGCGTAGAGATTCACCCTTTACATTCTCCTCCTTGATTGCCTCAAGTTGAGCATCACAAATTTGAGAGGTAAGGTTCGTATAGATGGTCATACCTAAAGCCCTAACTCGTAGTGGTTTCATCCGTTCTTTTCTACTCAAAGCATCAGCTACAACATTTGCCTTGCCCGGGTGATAACGAATTTCGCAATCGTAATCACTGAGCAATTCAACCCACCTACGCTGTCTCATGTTCAGATCCTTTTGATCGAAAATGTGCTGAAGGCTTTTATGATCTGTAAACACGGTACCTTTGTACCATAAAGGTAATGCCTCCAAATCTTGAGTGCAAACACCACTGCTCCCAATTCCAGGTCATGGGTTGTGTAGTTTTTCTCATGCACTTTAAGTTGATGAGAAGCATAAGCTATGACCTTCTCCTTTTGCATTAACACACATCCTAGCCCTTGTCGTGATGCATCGCAGAAGACTACAAAATCTTCGGTTCCCTCCGGCAATGATAATACTGGTGCGCTACAAAGTTTTTGCTTCAACAATTGGAAAGCTTCCTCCTGCTCATCACTCCAATTATACTTTGCTATTTTCTGAGTTAGCAGTGTCAAGGGTTTGGCTATTTTAGAAAAATTCTCGATGAATCGTCTATAGTAACCAGCAAGACCTAAGAATTTCCGTACTTCTGTTGGGGTTCTAGGCATCTCCCAATTTTTGATAGCCTCAATCTTGGCAGGGTCGACATGTATTCCTTGACTATCAATAACATGTCCTAGAAATTGCACTCTTCGTAACCAAAACTCACACTTTGAGAACTTAGCATACAACTCCTCCTTTTTAAGCAACTCCAAGATTGATCTCAAATGCTTTTCATGATCCTCTTTGTTCTTCGAATAGATCAAAATGTCATCGATGAATACGATGACGAACTTATCTAAGTATGGTTTACACACGCGGTTCATGAGGTCCATGAATATTGCCAGTGCGTTAGTGAGGCCGAACGGCATTACTTGGAACTCGTAATGACCATACCGAGTTCTAAATGCTGTCTTTGGGATGCTTTCTTCTCTGACTCTCAACTGATGATACCCCGATCGTAGGTCAATTTTTGAGTAAAAACTCGAGCCTTGCAGCTGATCGAATAAGTCATCAATTCTAGGCCGAACGGCATTACTTGGAACTCGTAATGACCATACCGAGTTCTAAATGCTGTCTTTGGGATGCTTTCTTCTCCGACTCTCAACTGATGATACCCCGATCGTAGGTCAATTTTTGAGTAAAAACTCGAGCCTTGCAGCTGATCGAATAAGTCATCAATTCTAGGGAGTGGGTAATGGTTCTTCACGGTTAGTTTATTCAATTCCCGGTAATCGATGCACATCCTTAAGGATCCATCCTTCTTTTTCACAAATAAGACGGGAGCTCCCCAGGGTGAGGAACTTGGCCGGATAAACCCTTTATCTAAAAGCTCTTGTAGTTGACTTGACAACTCTTGCATTTCGGAAGGGGCTAATCGATATGGTGCTCGGGCAACGGGTGCAGCACCAGGCACCAAGTCGATATGAAACTCCACTTGCCGGGCTGGTGGTAGTCCAGGCAAGTCCTCAGGGAAAACTTCGGGAAAATCCCGCACGATAGGGACATCCTTGAGTCGTCTCTCTTCCGGTTTCTCCTCTACAACATGAGCTAAGATTGCTTGGTACCCTTTTCTTAGGTACTTCTGTGTTTTCATGCACGATATGATGTTTAATCTCGTTCCACTCTTTTCTCCTTGTATTATTAAAGTTGCTCCGCTAGAGAGGGGTATGCGGACAATCTTATCATAACATACTATTTCAGCACGATTCTTGGACAGCCAATCCATGCCAACGATGATGTCAAAGCTTCCTATTTTGACGGGTATCAAATTTATGGGAAAGATTTCACTTGCTAAGTTTAAGGAACAGTTTCGAATTATACTATCAGCTTCAATTAATTTACCATTAGCTAACTCTATCGTGTATTTAGTGTCTAAGGCAGTTGGAGTGATATTAAGTAAGGGGCTAAACTCGTTAGACACGAAACTCTCATCAGCACCAGTATCAAATAAGACTGAAACAACCTTGTCATTTAGGAGAAACGTACCCGTGACTAGGTTGGGATCTTGGCATGCTTCATTGGTATTGATCACGAATGCCCTGCCGCGCGCTGCATTGTTATTCTGATTTTTCAGCTTCGGACAATCCTTTTTAAAGTGTCCAGCACTCCCGCACCCGTAGCATGTGTTTGGAGTGTTAGTGTTGGCGATAGGTGCAGGGCTCCGACAATCCTTGGCTTGATGGCCAGGCTTCTTACATCTCCCACATGCGTTGCTACAGGGACCTTTATGGTGAAGGTTGCAACGCTTACAATATGGTTTGTTTCCAGCATAACCTTTCTTAGCATCTGGCCCTGCAGCATAAGCCCTAACTGTCTCGGTCTTCTTATTTTGTTGTTGGCTGGTGTTTCCCCTAGAACTTTCCTCCCATTTCCTTTTACCATCAGAAATCTTATCAACATTTCCCCTTTCCAATGCCCCACGTCACACAATTTGATCCATTAAACTGTGTGCCATGCGGACGGCATCGTGGATCGTATTGGGCTTGGATGAAGTTACATTTCCTTGGATTTGGGAGGGAAGTCCCCATATATAACGTTCAATTCTCTTGTACTCGGGAGTGACCATAGATGGGCAAAGAAGTGCCAATTCATGGAATCTCCTTGTATATCTAGCTACATCAGCCCCAATGACAACCAGATTCCAAAATTCTACCTCCAACTTCTGCAGTTCGTTCCGAGGACAGTACTCTTCCGCCATCATTTTCTTAAGATCTTCCCAAGAAATCTGATAAGCAACATCAATGCCCACCGAATGGGCGTATGAATTCCACCATGATAACGCACCATCTTGAAGGGTGCATGTTGCATACTTAACCTTACAATCTTCCTTGCAGTTGCTAATACGGAAAACTGATTCTAGCTTCTCAAACCACCGAACCAAACCGACAGCTCCTTCGGTTCCATTGAAGTGATGGGGTTTGCAATTCGAAAAGTCCTTATAGGTGCATTCTCGGGTTACATTCCCCGAACCTCCTTCGGTTTCATTCCTTCTACCGGTTCTTTCGTTTCCATCATTCCTCTCAGTCCTTTGGGTGGCGATTGCCTCAGCTACTCTTTGTGCTACAAGTCGCTCGATAGCTGCATTACTCATCGTGGGTGTTCTATTGGGTGGCATGTTTCTTGAAATTACAAAGAACAACAAGACAATGAGATACTATACAAGATAGAACTTTATCATGCATGTAAAGAATAAATAATTACAAACCACACAGCCAAAGTCACAAGATAGTAAGATTAATAACCCAACAAGAGCATAAACTTAGTCAAAATACTTGATTCATTGTTCACAAAAACAGGCCGGGAATGAAACATCCGTAAAAATACAAGCAATTCCATAAATTTATCCTCTAGGCACAACCCACCATAGTAGGTTAAAAATCAAAATGAAACTATCCGCGAAACTGGCCCAAAAGTGCACTAACACGTCCCAAACTATGCTCCATCACGGACATACGCTGCTCTGACCTAGTCGCGCGCTCTTCTGCTAATTCAGTGCGCCTTTCGCTGTCCTCCACCCGTCGGCGTAACTCAGTGACCTCCTCTCGAAGCATCAGACCACCATGGAAGATCGCCCAAGAAACCCTAGATTCTTCTCATAATTTAAAATTGGCCATGCCTGAGGATCCTGCATACCATATAAATTAGGATAACATAATTCGTTACCTCAGAGTATTCCTAACTCCAGTATCCTGCACATGAACTTATCTCTATGCAATCCAGGATCTCCAGCGTTATCGGAAGAAATGCTAATTCAGGATCCTAAAAGGTTAATGAAAAATCTACCCATAACAATTGCCCTCGAAGTTGTATCATTTCTCAAGATCCTGAAAATGACATAACTTTAACTAATAATAAACATATAAGAGTTTAGGTGAGATATTCACGCTTATGGGTAATTGCGATTGAGTGATTATAGCTTTCTGATACATATCAAACTTTCGTCACATCATATTATCACCCTCTCATCGTTACACTTGCAGGTATTATTATCTCTTCTTTTCTCTCGTTGTCTCTAATATTTTGTTTTATTTTCTTCCTCCTTCGATAGATTCTTTAACCTATGATGGGGAAATCAATCAATCAGAGTTTGTAAATCAACAAATGATCATCAACCCTGAACCATGTATCTCCATGGACTCCGACATTGATGACCTTAAACTTAGAGATGTATTCCCACCTTCCATCATTATTAGGTCTTTTAATCCAACGTCACGTGCCGATCTCTATTCAGAAAAGTGGATTTGCTTCCCAGAATACCCTTTTACAATATTTCTCCGTTATCCCTTTCCTTCTATTTTCAATGAGTTTTTCTCCGTCACCGGCTTGTGTTATGCCCAAACAACACAGACGATCTAGCAAATCCTATATGTCATCCAAACTGTCACTGATCGTCATTGTTTTAGCCAAAAATTAACAAGTGTAAATTTTGGTCAAATTAGTAAAGTGAGGTAGAATGCTTGTAGTTACTTTCAAGATAATTACGTAAAATTACGATTATCTCTATGAGTAAATATTATATTTAGATCAAAAGGTGGCTTTTGATAATATAAATGTTAATCCTTGTTAAGAATGTAACTATGAGTTTAAAGAATATGAACTTTGTTAGAAACAAGTGTTTGTAAACAAGATTATTGCAAAAGTTTAAGTAAAATATAAAGTATTTTCGGGATAATGCAAGTTATGCAGCAAAAATATGATTGTAATCAATAAAAACGCATGAAGCAGATTGATAATGCAAATTTTATGATAAAAATATGATCACAAGTGAGATAAACGTGAATACTAATAAGTACTATGAGTAAAAATTAGGATAATGCAGGTTTTATGATCGAAAGATCATTAAAATGCAAATTAAACAACGAAAATGTAAAATAAATGCAATCGACAGTTGTATATACGAGGAAAGCCCTTGATCTTGATAGATCGCTGGCATAAAACCTCAGGAAGGAACAATCGTTCCTTGCCTTTGTTGATTTTATTGCTGAAATTCGGGATAATACAGTGAAAGAGCACAATATGATCAATCTAAAGTGTGTGTGTGATGAATTCGGTGAATACGATGAATTAAAATGTGCTTTGATCGTGTTTTGTGAGAGTTTTAAGTATTATCAGTCGTGGTTGTGTAGAGTTAAGTGTTTCCCTATGATCAATTGCCTCCAATTTATAGTAAATACAATATAACAAACTTTACAAGAAATCAGGAATATCCCGAGATTTTCGGGATCCTCAACTCTTCCATCTTGACTCATTATCACATGTTTTCCTTGACTTCTCCTTGATCCAAAAATAATGGAATGATTGACCCATGTTTTAACCCTGCAAGACTTGATCAAGATACACAACGGTCAAATAAAGATTAGTGACGTTTTACCTGGGATACTAAATATATCCTGAATTCTGATCACTCGGGATCCTAAATCATCTAAGATCCTGAACATAATCAAATAAATAAATATTAGTAACATCTGATCCCGAGATACTTAACATATCTGGGATCCTAAGCATTCAAGATACAAAACATATGTGAGATCCTGAGTATATCTAAGATTTCTATAGTACTCAGAATCCTGAATATACCTAAATACTCATTCATAATCGGGATCCTTTTTTCTAAGCAAGATCTGGATATATCAAAGATCTTGATAACCTGTATCATAGAAATACACAATCTCGGGATTCATAGTCTTAGCTTGATCCTGAATATATCCGTGATCCTGAATATAATTTTCAACAGTAACAAAAGACTTGAGGATCCCGTATCCTGATGTAACACCCCCAGATTATGTGCTTAGCGGAAGCAAGCTTTGGGGTGCTACTAATCAAATATCAACAGCACAAAGATAAAGCAAACGATATCTATATGCAACGTTTGAAAAATAGTTACATTTCATAAATACAAAGTTTGAAAACATAGTGTTTTCGGTTACAAAAATGTAGTTCCCTAGAGTCCACACGTGTAGCGGGAGATTCTATTACATAATCATAATATACAAAAGATAATGCTAAGAATCTCCGTTAGATGCAATGTAGAAATCATGCGACTCTAGCTAGTGTCCAGGGGTAATCCTACTACGTCTGTGTACCTGAGATACAAAGCTAAAAAGGTCAACCAAAAAGGTTGGTGAATCTTACAGGTTTGGTAATAAGTAATCATTATGAACCACAAGTATGTACCAGTATTGCTATCAGCAAAAATTAAGTAAATCAGTAAATCATCACAAGTGCCAGGAGCTCACAAGTTGAAGCTTAAAAGTGTAGTGTGAATGGTAGAATCAAGTACAGTATCACGTAACCCCGTGAGTGCTATCCCAACACTCATATGTAACAAGTATCAAATGCCCATTTCTACGGAACGGTTCGTGGTAGCTCTACTACCCTGGGCGGGGATTGTCAGTCCCGAATGGATCCATCCTACTAATACTCGCCCTTAAGTCTATAACTAACAACTTATGATAGGAGGCTTTCAGTGGATAAACAGTAACTCATGCGTTGTGTGTAAAAAGTAATGAAATCAGTTTAGTACATCGTGTTCATATGTAAAACAGTTGCTAAGTATCTCACCCCAAAGTATAAAAACAGTAAAAATGGAGCTGTAAGACTCACCTGAGTCTAGCAAGTATGTAGGCGAAATCAAGCAAGTAAAGCGGATGTAAGTCCGTGTATCGGTTCTCAGAACTCTGCAACCTTCTGGCGTCCGAAACGCACAAGGTTGTAAGTAAATAAGTAAATAAGTTGGTGTCCTGAAAGATCACCCATGCTAGTTGTCCACTCAACTAGAAAATGTCCAAGTGTTTGTTTGTATGTTTGTAATCTTTTGAGTTTGAAATCAATTATGGCCCGTTGGTGACGGTTTGTAACAATAATCCAAAAGTGTTATTATTATATGTATTGTCGTATCGAGTTTCGTTATTTGTAAGTGTTCGACACTTAGTTGTGGAAAGTATTTACAAGTTCCTGGATGACGGGGGTCCGGGGGCAGCGCCCCTGGTAGCGGGGTCCAAGGGGCGGCAGCCCCTGGCAGGGTCCAAGGGGCAGAGCCCCTGGCTGGGGTCGAGCTGAGTTCGCGGTGCGAGATGAGTTTGGGTTCGCAAAGCAGGGTAGGCTGCGAACCGAGTTGGGTTCGCAGAGCAAGGTTCGGCTCGCAAAAACTCGACTCGCAGGTCAGTTCGCAGGTCGACTCGCAAGTCAGTTCGCAGTTTGACTTCGCGAGTCAAAGTCAACTCACAAAACTCAGTTCGCAGATCAGGGTTGCGAACTGAGTTGGATCTCGGTCCGCGGAACGAGCTGTTCGCGAATTTTGTGTGGGTTTCGGTTTTTAAAACGTTTTTAATGAGGTTTTTGGACATAATCTTGTTGGGTAAATGCTCTAGCATGTAAATCAAAGCTTTACAAGTAATCTAAAAGAGCTTTCAAGGATTCTTACCAAGAAATCGAAAATGGAGGAGATGGGGGAGATGAAGATGATGTTCTTGATGCTCCTTGCTTCCTTGTGATGATGATGGCCGATTTAATGGTGATGGTGTTGCTGATTACCTCAGTTTTTAGAGAGAGAGAGAGGTACGAAAATGAGTAGAGAGAGAGAGAGATGAGAGGATTTTTGGTGGAGGTTGTGTGTGTGAAATGAGGTGAGTGACGAAGAAGAAGGGAAGAAAAGGGAAAAGGGGTCTTGGGTCGGTTTGGGTCGGGTCCGCGGGTTAGGGTCGACCCGCTTGCGGGTTTAGGCTCGTGGATTCATTTCTTAAATTTGCGTTACGTTCGTTAGTCGTCTAAGTGTTGTTTCACGTTATGTGTTAAAGTATATCCGAAGTATTTTTAACTGAAGTATTTTATCGAAATACTTAATAATGGGTTATAAAAATATGATTTAATTTATTTTCTTTTGTTGGGCGTGTTTCGTGTGCTTTCATTGCGTTTAGAGCGTTTTAGAAAATACGGAATACGTGTAATGTATTTTCTCAATTTATTAATGCAAATAATGTTTGTTTGGATAATTCCACATTATTTAAAAGGTTTTGTCACCAACGTCCAAGTTAACTCGTGTCGGACTAAGTCCGGTTAAATCGCACGATTTAAATCAAATCGTGTACGCATATATATATATAAATCTCATTACATATATACAAATAGAGTCTATAATTAGTCCTATTACATATTAACCACAGATAGTTACACGTAATTAGGCATACTTAATTATCCTAATTAGGCAGGTGTTACACCTGACTATAAAATTAAGCCCCAAACAATTACCCCCAAGTTGTGTTATTTTCAGGTCCTTGACGGTGACACAACTTCTAAAAACAAGCATTAAATGAGTTATGCAAGATATTAACGTGCATCTATAACCATTCCCATTGTTTTAATAAAAAATTACTCAAAGCAATTAAGTGATCAAATCTAGTTTCTGAGGTAGTGTGCTTGTTAAGATTTTCGAGATAATCGATTAAAACGTAAATTTATAGTGAAACAATATGAATTTCACAATGCAAATATGGTACAAATAGAAGACTTTCCAAAAATGTGACTAAAGGTTTAAATAATACTGATTTAATGTGAAACAAGTGTTCATCAACAAGATAAATGCAAAAGTTTAAGTTAAATGCAAAGTATTTTCGGAATAATGCAAGTTGTGCAACAAAAATGGGATTATGATCAATAAAAATGTATGAAACAGATTGATAATGCAAAGTTTATGATAAAATGTGATCGCAAGCAAGATAAATACGTATACTTATGATAAATATAAGATAAAATCAGGTTAATGCAGAGTTTATGATTAAAAGATCAATGAAATGCAAATTACACAACGAAAATGTAAAGTAAATGCAATCGACATAAGGATGTACGAGGAAAGCCCTTGACCTAGATAGATTGCCGGCATAAAACCTCAGGAAGGAATAATCGTTCCTTTCCTTTGTTGATTTTATTAAGTAAAAGCAGGATAATTATAAAGAAAGAGCGGAATGATGATCGAACTAAGTGTTTTTGTGATGAACATGATGAAAAAGATGAAGTGCAGGTGTGTTTGATCGTGAATTGAAGGAGTTACAGAGTGTTGGAGGTGTTCAAAGTGTCTCCCTAACGATCACATTGCCTCATTTATTTACTAGGTACAGTATATAACTAACTTTCCTAAAAATCAGGGATATCCCGAGATATTCGGGATCCTCTAGTCTTCCACCTTGACCCATTATCACACGTTTTCCTTGAGTTCTTCTTGACTTGACTAAGACTTGATATGGTTACAACTTGTTATGGTTATAACTTGTTTACATATCATTTTTTAAAAATCGATGATGGATTAAAGGACCGAAAGAACACGCCATACCATAGGCATGGTTTGGGAATAACAGAGTTCAGTTACAGCAAAGAAATCTTTGAATAGAGGGGGAAATGGGTATTTTATACCAATTGTGAAAGGGTACTTAGGAAAACATACCCATTTGTTTGAACGGAAATCGGCCTGTGCGTTAGGATCATATGGCCGAAAAATCATGCCAGGAGGAAAGGAACCCTTGAGTTTTAACCTTTCAATGTCGGAATCGAGGAAATTACAGGGTTCGGGGTTCGTGATCATTTCTTGATCGATAAATTCAGGTTCGTGATGTTCGCCGTCATCTATTACGAGTGCCATTTTGAAATAAAAATAGAAGTAAAAAATGGAAACTGAATATCGAAAAGAAAAAGGGTATAGAAGATAATACTTGCAAATGACGAAGGAAGATGATAATAAGGAACGATGAAGTAGTAATGTATCTCAGAAACACTATAAACACTCGGGCGCAGTTATCTATATGTATAAATATCTCACCTAATTCTTTCTTTGTGAAGTTGTAACGTTTTCAGGATCCTGAGACAACGATACCACTTCGGGGGCAATTGTTGTGGATAGAATTTTTACTAACTTTTTAGGATCCCAGATTGGCATTAATCTCAATAACTTGTGAAGATTTTGGATTGCATATAAGTGAGATATATGCAGGATACTGAACTTGGGATTATATTAAGGTACAATATGATGATTATGTGTGATCCTGATTAAATACTATGCAGGATCCTTAGGTATGGACAAATTATTCTTATAATTAGAAATATGTGAGAATACTGATCATATGAAGTTTATGCTTTGATTATGGTATGTTAGGATCCCAATAGGAACTTTATCTTATTTTACAGGATCATCGTTTTATTATGATCTTGATTTAGCTAACTCTGGGATGATTGATTATCGCGAATTTAGTTTTTACACCTTATAATATATGCTTATTATGAAGATCTCAGATATCAAATATCTCGGGATCCCTTGCTACTAATATCTTCGTGTGTTTATTCTTCTTTGACCAGGTCATGAGAGATGCGCGGAAGTAGTTCTGATTTCTTTGCATCATATCAAGCTGGAAGAATATTTGATTTACGAGGAAAGGAGTCAACATGTGGAAAATTACTTGGTCGTATGAACGTTGGGACGCTCCATCATATCTCGGAGATGATCCCGGATATCTCGGAATTATAGTTATAGGTATGTATGTGAGCGTCCTCGGATCAGAATACGCAAACTAGAACGTATGTATATTCGTGCGGAAAACAAATATACGTATTCACAATATGAATTGTAGTATAGATGAGAGATGAATGTATCCAACAAGAAATCTTGATTATATTGCAATATCAATCTTTCATATACAAGAAGTCAAAATGTACAAGTGAATGTCTACAAGTGATCTCTCAAAAAGCTCTCCAAAAGAACACACACAAAACTGACTTCAACTTACCTATTTATAGACAACTATTTATGCGACAATAACAAGCATTCACGGATTCCGTGATTCCGTGAATCCTTATTCACGGATTGCACTGTCCGTGATTTCAAGCATTCACGGAATATGAATGTTGGATTTAAGAATTCACGGACACAATACTTATTGTCGAATTCTAGTATTCACGGATACAAAGACAATTGTAATTCACGGACAAACCTAATTCACGGATTAACACTTAGACAAAATTAAGTATTAATCAACTTTTGTCTTTACAAACTCCCCCTTTGATAATACTTGATTCTTTTCTTCAAGTCTTCAAGCATATCCAGGAAGATTACATCCAGCAAAAATCCCTTTTGAACAACATACTTCGACAACCCGTTGAAACTTCAAAGCCATCTTTTCGTCATCATATGCATCATCATACACAATCGGATTCACGAGCAAGACTTCAAGATCATCTTTTGATAGATTGATTAAGCTCAAAGGATCAAACACATATACAATTGACTCTCTGTTCCACATCACTTCTCCATTCAACTCTCTATCATAACAAGCAATTTCTGCTTCTCCAGTTGATCCGTTATATCTCCAATGACTCACAAACTTAGAAAAATTCACAGGCAATTTCTCAAGTGGAATCTTTGTCATGCATTTAACTCGAGGATATGTCAAAGTAACTCTTGGTTGATTGGAAATCGGATCGATATCAAAATAATCAACAGTTCTCAATGGGAAAGTTTCCTTAACTCATGTGAATTTTCCATTATTACTTTCTCTTGTTAAAGTGTCTGCCATCCAATTTATCAAACCATGTTTTGATCGGTTAATAATATCCACTGAAGCCAAATGATTGATTTCACACTTAGGCAATTTTTCTAAGGCTTTGAATGTAGAGTGGAAGTACTGAAGTCCATCTGTCCTCTTAATGATGAATACTTTGTTGTCTTTATCATATTTCCATCTGATAATTCGACCAACACATTCATATCTTGGTATTTTAAAGAACTTCCGAACTGCAACCACTGGAGTTGTTTGTTCAGGAAACCACCAAGAAACCTTTTGCTCTGGCTCTTTATCATCATCAGAATCTTTCCACAATCCTTCTTGTGAACACATATCTGACTGAACATTTTCCGGATGAAGTTCATCTTCAGAATCTTCCCAGTCTTCAACGTGAACATAATCAAAATCAGGTTCAAATCCCGGAGGATATTCTGGATCGAATTCTTCAAAATCATAATCACCATCATTGCAAAGTTCAATAAATGGTATAAGATCTTCAATAATCACATTCAAAGGAGTTGGACAAAGCACCTCTTCATCTTCAATGCTATCCATTAATTCCTCCTGATCAAAAGTATGTGATGATTCTCCAAACTCAAACATTCGTAACTCATGTACTGCACTTATTGGATCAACTTCTAATGGTTCTTTTTCTTGAAATACAACCAATGCTTGTGAGAAATTTGGTTGATCACCATTATTAGAATCATTTCCATCATTAGTGTTATCAGCATTTTCAGTCATATCAACACCATCATCACTATCATCACCATCATCACCATCACCATCATCACCATCATCACCATCACCATCATCACCATTATCACCATCACTATCATCACCATTATCACCATCACCATCATCACCATCATCATCTCCATCCTCATTATTATTATTCTCCCCCTGATCAACCAAAGTTTCTTTTAGAAGAAAAACATCAAGTTCCAATTCTTCTATTCGATCATTCTGAGATATAATTTGTTGTCGTTGCTCCTCGATAAGAATATCTTGAGTATTAATGCGTTGTAAAGCATTAAGTAAATCAAGTTGTTGCTTTTCAACGATAGACATTAAGGGTTTTACAGCTCTTTGTAATGATGCATCAAGATTAGCCATGCTAACACTTGGTCCAGGTGAAGAAGAAGATGTGCCAACTGCAACAGAAGCAGCAACAGGAATTGTAGGAATAGCTGGAACAGAGGCAGGAATACCTTGTGATGACATAACAGGCACAGAGGTAGAAGCAATATCAGCAGATGAACGAGGTTCAGAAATTCTGCGTCTTTGAGATGGACGAATATCAGGTACATATTCAGGATCTTGTGCCTCTTCGTGTTGACGTCTTGAATCCTGTCGTTCTTTTTCAATATTTTCAGCAATAATTCTTTGAGTGACTAAAGATTCTTCGACAGTTTGTAGACGAAAAGATTGATCATCTTCAGAACTTGAAGATTCCACTTCCTCATGATCAATCAAAGGTACCTCTTGCTCCCCCTCAGATGATTCACTATCAGTAGTAGAATCAGCAGGTTGTACAATCTGTGGCATTGCAAATTGTGGTGGTTGAAAGTTAGCATCAATGATATGGCCAAACAAATCAACAGTAGGCGGCACTGGTTTGCCCCTATATCCATTGCAATCTGCAAACACTCTTTTGGGAATAGGAGTGTAGTGTAGAATGCTTCCATGATAAGTAATCTCGTTGACATGATTACCAAAAATATGTTGAAGAAACCGAGGATACATGAAGAATCCATCATCATTAATGTTGCCAGCCAAATTTTCAAAGATGTATCTCGAAAAATTAAATGGAATATTCAGATCAAGAGCCGTCATTATTCCTGCAAGCTGATAACTCATTGAATCAAAACCAGCTTTCCTCGGAGAGATACACCCAATCAACATATATGCCAAAAACTTCCAGTGTGGACAAAAATGATTTTTCAAGATTTGTACATCATGAGGTCCTTTAATACATCCCATTTGATGAAGACATTGATCAATGACATTTCGAGGAATGTCATTTGATGCATTCAAAGTATCTCCAAATTGGAGAGTATGACGAATCAGCTCTTCAGTCAGCAACAAAGGTTTTCCATCAACTGTAGATGTAATACATGGAGGATTAACATTTGTTTGATACACAGCTGAGGTCCAGAAGTCTATCATGTGGTCTTCGTACAGATTAGGAACAGATACAGTCAAGGCATACGATATGCGTGATCGTAGAAGAAACCTTATGATAGGGAAAAATTTCCTATTTTCAGGTTTATCAGGTTGTTCCATAAGATACGCAGTTGCATTGTGTCTTTTTTCGAACACGACTGCTCGATGTCTAACCTCAGGTTGAACAGCAGCAATGGGATCTAAATCTGCCATTTAGAAATAAAATCTGCACCAAGAGTTTATTAGACACACAAAATCTAAACAGAAAGTTTATTTGAAAAGTTTCAACACTTAGAAAAATTTTCAAACATCCAAGTATCCGACATTAACAAAATGAATACTGTTCATGCGACAATGATTAATCTTATGCGACAATATGGCTTAGCTATGTACTATTCATACGACAATCATGTATTTATCCGTGAATCATATTGTCCGTGAATAATATTCATGCGACAATTCAAAATAAAATAATATTTCAAAAAATTTGTCCTTGATTCATATTGTCGTAATACTATTCATCCGTGAATAATATTGTCGAAGTACTATTCATCCGTGAATAAGTACTGTTCATACGACAATATGATTGTCGTAGTCAAATAGTCAAACAAGTCAATATAGTCAATCATAAGAATAAATCACGGAGTACTGTTTATCCGAGAATTCAATATTCACGGATAACCAATACACTGTTCATCCGATAATACGGTATTGTCGGTTGGTCCGACAATTCGAATTGTCGGACGATTTTATTGAACAGTACCAACAGTTATTGAAGTGATCGATTAAGCATGAAATCCTTAACAATAATGAAAGAAATGAATACCAGTCGATGCGGAATACAAAAACGAGCAAGTCTGTCGGATTGGTTTTTAATGAAACCAAGTAATCAGAAAGAAATCGAAGAAAAATTGATTGTCGGAATTTTAGGATTGTCAGAGTAATAATCACGGAAAAGGAAAAATACAAGTTTTTCAAATTTTGAAATTACTTATACAGTTACAATTACTCCGTGAATATACATCTTTATCCATGAATAAAGAAATATATACATTCGACAATTCTTTTATTTTTGTGAAAAACATTTGTATCAAATTAAACTAACTTTGGATAAAATTTTCTAACCTATTTAAAAATGAAAAAATGAAAAATTAATAAACTAAATATGTACAAAAATAAAATCTTTTTGTTGGAGTAATTTTCGTGACTTGGGATCATATTGGGATAAATGAATGTATTTAATTTGTAATTTTTTTAGAAATGAAAGTCTATTTTGATTGCTAATATTTTTGACCAATTTAAATCTACATAGCATTAATAAAACATACTTTCTAAAAATAATTTTATATATGATTTTTGGTATGTGTTATACACTTAAACACTTTGGCATCTAAAATATCCTTTTTTATTATTAATATGCATATCATTTTATATAACCAAAATAGAAATATACTTTCAAATTCATAATATATTAATATTTTCATATAAAGAGTGAAAATATGATGATATCTTTAGAAGTACATACATATGTTGGAATGACTTTTAGTCACATATGTCATACTTCGGGTTGGATTAATAAACTGGATCACAGGTCTATACATCGTATAACAAAGTGATAGAGTTTATTATGATAGATATTTGTATCTTTATCAATATTTGTATGTCCGTTTATAAAAAATATACCGACTAAGGTCTGTACACCGTACAACAAATAGTCAATACATTTTTCCCAGATATCATAATATAAAGACCCTAAATCATGAATCATAATATATTAATCCTTCAAAATTTAAGACTTTTATTATCATTTTGATAATTTTATTGTCATATACTAAGATTTTGGAAGATATAAAATAATATGCAAAAATATTTAGACATTTCTTAGACTAGATATGATAGACCCACAAATGCCTACCAATAAACCATATTTAAAATTACATTAGTAGAAAATTTGGTTTAAAAATGCTATATAAACCTATTAGCATATCAAAAATAGTACATAACATTTCTTTTTCAGATTATATATAAATACAATTCCCAATGTACTATCATTTCCCAACTTTTACACAAAAATCTCCCCCTATTTTTTATTTTTCACATGTTTTTGAATTTTTGTTTAAAGAAAAAGTAAGAAAGTAAACAACAAAGAAAATTCAAAAAGATCCAAAGTTTATTTAATTTGATCTAAATGCTTTATTCCGAGCATCAAGATTAATTCTTCAAAACGAGGTTTAGAAAATGCTTTTGTAAACAGATCAGCTCGTTGTTTCAAAGTATCAATATGGACTAAGTTAATCAAGTATTTCTCATAGCAATCCCGTATAAAATGAAAACGAATTTCGATGTGTTTCATTTTAGAATGTTGTACGGGATTACGTATGATACTTATGGAAGCAGTATTATCTATATGCAAAGGAGTTTGGTTTAGAAGAAACCCATAATCTCTAAGTTGTTGTTGAATCCAAAGGATTTGGGAACAACAACTTGCAGCAGAGATATATTCTGCCTCTGCAGTAGAGGTAGAAACTGTATCCTGTTTCTTACACTGCCATGTCACAAGACGTTCTCCTAGAAATTGACATCCACCCGATGTGGATTTGAAGTCAATACCGCATCCGCCATAGTCTGAATTGGAATATGCAGAAAGAGAAAAGTCATCATCATGTGAATACCAAATGCCTAAATTAGGCTTTCCTTTCAAGTATCAAAAAATACGTTGAACGGCCTTCAGATGAGAAACTTTAGGATTTGCCTGATATCTTGAACAAATGGAGACAGCAAACATAATATCTGGACGCGAAGCTGTCAAATACATAAGAGACCCAATCATGGACCGATATTCCTTTTCAGCGGTTGATTGGTCATCAAGAGCAGGGCCAATCTTTTCAACAAGATCAATAGGTGTAGAAATGGATTTGACATCTGTCATCAGAAATTTCTTTAAGATTTCAGTAACATACTTTGTTTGATGTATGAAAATGCCTGAATCAAGTTGTTGGACTTGCAACCCAAGAAAGAATGCCATTTCACCCATTGAACTCATTTCAAATTTTGATTTCATAATCTGCTCAAACTCTCTGCATAAGCTTTCATTTGTCGATCCAAATATGATGTCATCTACATACACTTGAACAAGCAACAAATTCCCTTTTACTTTTCTGATGAAAAGAGTGCTGTCAATCTGACCTCTAGAAAACCCATTTGCAAGCTGATGTTGAGATAAAGTTTCATACCAAGCTCTGGGAGCTTGATGTAAACCATACAAAGCTTTATCCAACCGATACACATAATCTGGGAATTTAGAGTCTTCAAAACCCGGTGGTTGTTTGACAAACACTTCTTCATGCACTTTCCCATATAAAAATGCGCACTTGACGTCCAACTGATATACTTTAAACTTCATGAAGGAAGCATAAGCTAGAAAGATCCGAATTGATTCAAGTCTAGCAACCGGTGCAAACACTTCATCATAATCTAAACCTTCGATCTGAGTAAAACCTTGAATGACTAATCGGGCCTTATTTCGGACCACGATTCCTCGATCATCTTTCTTATTACGAAAAACCCATCGAGTGCCAATCGGATGCACATCTTTAGGTGGTTTCACTAAAGTCCAAACTTGCAATTTCACAAACTGTTGTAATTCTTCTTGCATTGCTTGAACCCAAGAGGATTCAGTCAAAGCAATTTGAACATTTTTGGGTTCAATTTGTGATAAAAAACAAGTAGAAGAATCAGACTTGAGTTGATGCCGAGTCTTAATTCCCTCTGACACATCTCCAATCACATTCTTTAGAGGATGTCGATACTTAGAATTAATTCGCAATGTAGGAACCGAATCTACATGCAAATTATTTCCTAAGTTGGAATCTTCAGGATTACTAACTACTTCATCACTAGAGTCATCAAGAATTGGTTCTTCCAGTTCAGCAGAAGGTTCCTGAAAATTGTCAGTATCGTCAGGATTGGAAGTTGTATCTTCGTCTACATTTGTCAAAAGAGGAGAAATCTCATGAGCAATTGAGTCATCAGAAGATTGTGGTGGAGTAAGATGAGAAGTAGAAACTGGTGGAGCGGAAGTAATAAGCGGTTCAGCAGGAACAGATGTAACTGGAATAACAAAGTCATCCAAATCTGTAGCAGAAGAAGACACATCATGCTGAAAAATAGCAAGAGAATTAAAGAACGTGTTGAAATTGAATAACCATTTTGGACCTATGCCATTAGAAGAAGGAGAATACCGAAGAAATTCAACTTCATAGCATTCCTCTATTCGATGTGATGCCGTGTTATAAACTCTCTTGTTGTGAGAATTGGTAGAATATCCCAAGAAAAATCCAGATTCAGATTTTTCAGCAAACTTAGGAAGACGATCCTTAGTCTTCAACAACAAACACGGACATCCAAAAGGTTCCAAAAAATGAATATTCGGTTTCCGATTATTCAATAATTCATAGCTCGTTTTCTGCTTATCTTTGACCACAAGAACTCTATTTAATACGAAACAAGCCGTATTAACTGCTTCTGCCCAAAAAGTTGTTGGCAACTTTGCATCTGAGAGCATTGTTCTTGCAGCTTCTATTAAAGTTCTGTTCTTCCTTTCAGCAACTCCATTTTGTTGTGGAGTTCGAGGTGCACTAAATTGTTGAGTAATTCCGTGCTGAAGACAAAACATTTCCATTAAGTAGTTCTTAAATTCTGTACCATTATCACTTCTCAAAATTTTCACTTTCAGAGAAAACAAAGTTTCTAATCTCAGAATTAGATACTTAATTTTCTCAGCAGCCTCATCTTTTGTACTAAGGAAGTAAACCCATGAAAATCTGGAGTAATCATCAGTGATTACTAAACAATAGGATTTGCCCCCAATACTCCTAACACTGACGGGTCCAAACAAATCCATATGGAGAAGTTCCAAAAGAATGTTAATCGAATTCATCAATTTAGGTTTATGAGACTTCTTAGTTTGTTTTCCCTTATTACAGGAAATACAATGATCATTTAGTGAAAAGGTTTGTTTAGGAACCCCAATCACTAAATCATTCTTAACTAAGAAGTTCATTTTCCTAAAGTTAATGTGACCCATTCTTCTGTGCCACAAAATTGATTCCTTTTCTGTAGCTTTTGACAATAAGCAAGTATGCTCTGTAGATCGAGTAATGGTACGCATGTCTAAGACATACATATTCTTTACCCTTGGAGCTCGCATAAGAATCCACTCTTGAGGTACCACAAACCCTGGTTTAAGAATTAAGCACTCTTCATCGTTAAACCAAGTTGACAATTTCTTGTCACAAACTTGGGAAACACTAAGTAGATTATGTTGAAGTTGTTCAACATAATTTACTTTGTCAAAGCTGATTTCCCCATTTGAAACGGTTCCCTCACAAGAAATCATGCCACCTTTGTCTCCAGCAAATGCAACAAACCCTCCGTCTTTAAACTTAACATCCTCAAGCAGAGAGAAATTCCCTGTCATATGTCTTGAACAGCCACTATCGATGTACCATATGTTATCAATAGCTCGGGAAGACTGTAAGACATTTGATCAAAAAGCGGATTAGTTGCTAATGGAGACCCAAGCCTTTGAGGCTATGGGTCGTCCAGTAATGACATCCATGATGAAAACATCAATTTGTTTCAAATTCCTTTTGAAATTCCTTTTGATTGACGCATCATGAGATTTTGTTTTCTTCTTTGAATTTGAAGAAACAAAAGATGTTACTTTCGGTTTTGATGATTTTTCGTGGATAGTTTTTAAAACATCTTTGATTTCAGAATGTTTAGCTTGCTTCGAAATATCTTTTGAACGTTTTTTAGCAAGCTTGTGACACTCATTGATAAGATGTCCACGAACACTACAATAGAAACATTTTCTTGTTTCATATTGTTTCCGAGAAGTAACCCTTTTATCAGAAACATGAAGTGAAGTTTTACTTGTAGAAGCCTCGCATTTAGAATGTGATTTTCTACTTGTAGAAACTTCACTTTTGGTAGAAACAAAGTGAGAAGAAGAAAGTTTAGCTTTTGATGAAGAAGTTGATGATTGTGATTTTTGTGGTGAAGAAGATTGTTTCAAAATCTGTTTAACTTGTGTTGGTGTGTCACAAGCTTTCGATTTTTCTTTTAAATTTTTCAAAACACAATCTTTAATCTTGTCACTACATTCACAATCATGCTTCTTCATTTTGGAAGCATCAACTTTGGATTCATCAGCTAGTGAATCATCAACTTTGGAATCATCTTTAAAAGATGATTCTAGAGTCTCACTTGAAGACACCTTTTGATGTGTGTCTTTCAAATCAACCTTTCCTTTTCCATAAGCAAACTCAACATTTGCTTCAGTTTTAACTGGCAATGCAGAATAGGTAGTTGGTGGAGGAACAAAATGATATTCAACTTTTGAGTCTTTTGTTTTTGAATCATTTTGATATCCAATCCCAGATTTAGATTTAGTATCTAAACGTTGGTTATTGATTATCTCATCAAAAACAACAGCAGATGTTGACACGTTTAGCAATTTTCTTTCAAGATCTAAAAGCATAGAATCAGCATTAGATTTTTCTTTTTTTAATAAATCCATTTCAACCAAATAGCTATTAATAATGGATTGCTGATTGAAGATTTTTGCTTTTAAATCATGTGTTTCAACATTTGTTGACTCAAAACGTTTATTTAAAAGATTATTATTTTCAACCAATTCCTTGTTCTGGATTTTTAACTTTTCATTGTCAGTTAAAAGTTTAGCATTTTGAGTTTGCTAAATGCTGATTTGATTCTTCAAATCAGTGCAATTTGAGCAAATTTGGTTAGCAAGGGAAGAATTGACCTCGAAAACATTCGCCATAAATGCTTGGTTATGGGAATACTCATCCACGTGTGCACTCCAATCATAAAACTCATCAGAAGTAGAAATAAGTGCAGAAGACGTGGGAGTAGCAGATGTTTCCTTTGTTTGAGACTGAACAGATGAAGAATATGTCTTGGAGGTTGATGGCTTAGTAAAACCAGAAGTTGGAGCTTTATTCTTTTCACATTCTCTTGCAAAATGACCAAGGTTTTGACAATTGTAACAACGAACTCTTGACTTGTCAAAACCTGATTTACCTCCCAGTTTACTTTTACCAGTTCTCTGTAAAAACTTTTTAACCCGCCTGGTAAGCATAGCCATATTCCATTGCAAATCCATCTCTTCTAGGTCATCTGGATGCAATTGATCATAATCCTCTTCAACTAACTCAACATTTCCAACTCTTCCAGAAATAAAAGCTTCATATGAAGACAAGAATGCAGTAACAACATTTGCATGGTCTTCAGTCACTCTTGAAACTTGTGGATTAGAATTCTGTTGTTGTTGATAGCTAGAAGTTGGAGAACTTCCAGAACCATAAAAACCAAAACTTGAATAACCACCAGATGTGGTTCCACTTGAATTTCCACCAGAATAAGTTTCAGATCCTGAATATAATGCTGAATATAATGCTGTTGTTTCAGAAGATTTTGTAGTACCAAATTGAGTAAACTGCATCATTTTTCCTGTCTCCTTTTTCTGGAGAGACACATCATACACCTGAAGTTTATTTATCAAATCTTCAAAAGCATATTCCCCTAATGATTCATCTTCCATCAAGATATTTGCTTTGATGTCCCATCGAGAAGGCAAAGCTTCAATCAATTTTTCATTGATTTCAAGACGCTCAAGAATCATTCCATGTCTTTTTAACTCACTAATAAGCTGTGAGTACCTAACAATCAAATCGTTAAAAGACTCATTGGGAATACAGGTGAAAACATCCCATTGTTTCTTTAGTAAATCGCGTTTGCTCTTTTTCAATTTACCATTACCAGCAAACCGCTTTTCCATTGCTTTGTACAATTCAAAAGCAGTAGACAAATCTTTCCACCCTGCTAAAACATCGCTTGGAAGACTCATTGAAATGATGGATTTGGCCTTCTTATCACGATCATGTTCTTTTCGTTCTTCCGAATTCATCATCTTTAATGATTTAGGTGGAGGATTATCTCGATAAATGCCTTCTGCTCTCGGATGTATATATTGTTCCAATATTGGAATCATCAAATCAGGATCATTCAAAGCAATAAACGATTCAAAACGATATCTCCAGTCATCGTAATCGTTTTGACAAAGAAACTTGGGTGGTTTTGTAGTTGTTCCAGTCTCTTGATCATTTTTCATCATCGTTTGCCGGTTAACATGAGCCATCTTCCAAGATGAAATTCGTGAAAACTAAATCCGTGAATCACACTAAAAATTCTTTAATCTTTCTTCGTGAATACAATATCCGAGAATACTAATATATAACCAAATACTAATATCCGTGAATATTAATATCCGATAATACAAATATCCGTGAATATTAATATCCGATAATACTAATATCCGTGAATATTAATATCCGATAATACTAATATCCGTGAATATTAATATAGATGAATACTAATATCCGTGAATACTATTATCCGTTAATACTAATATCCGTGAATATGAAAAATCAGATAGTAATATTTTGAAAATGTTTAATTCGTGAATGTAATACCACTGTTTATGCGACAATAGTATAATTCACGGAAAATTACTCAATCCATGAATATAATACTACTGTTTATGCGACAATAGTAATATTCACGGAGTATATATATTCACGGAATTCTGAATTCACGGAAAATGTTAATTCACGGAAAACGATTTCCAGAATTTTCAAAATGATCCAGATTCTTCAAAACAGACTTGTTCTTGATGAAACTTGATGCAATGTGCTCGGAATTCAATTTCCGACACTCAGAAACAATCAATTTGAACTTTGAACGTCAAAGTTTCAAACATGCAGAAAAGTCGTGAACTTTTGGTATGCTTCTTGATCAACTCGTCATCATAAAGTGAATGTGAATGAATTCAGAATAAATTCAATATCAGAAATCACTCGTTAACAATCTTCAGAATTATTTTGACACCGTCTCAAATGACCGTAACACTAGACATCACAACAACTTTTTCAAATCTTCATCTTCACACTTTAATTCACATAAATGTTCTAATTTCTTATCCTTTGGCTCTGATACCACTTGTGAGCGTCCTCGGATCAGAATACGCAAACTAGAACGTATGTATATTCGTGCGGAAAACAAATATACGTATTCACAATATGAATTGTAGTAAAGATGAGAGATGAATGTATCCAACAAGAAATCTTGATTATATTGCAATATCAATCTTTCATATACAAGAAGTCAAAATGTACAAGTGAATGTCTACAAGTGATCTCTCAAAAAGCTCTCCAAAAGAACACACACAAAACTGACTTCAACTTACCTATTTATAGACAACTATTTATGCGACAATAACAAGCATTCACGGATTCCGTGATTCCGTGAATCCTTATTCACGGATTGCACTGTCCGTGATTTCAAGCATTCATGGAATATGAATGTTGGATTTAAGAATTCACGGACACAATACTTATTGTCGAATTCTAGTATTCACGGATACAAAGACAATTGTAATTCACGGACAAACCTAATTCACGGATTAACACTTAGACAAAATTAAGTATTAATCAACTTTTGTCTTTACAATGTACTACATATACGAGGCTTGAATGATCGATTAGGCTAACTTATGCTCACTACTTACACTCGAAACACTCTCTGCAACACTCTAACACTTATACATTTCACCGATTATTTACTTAGATTCGATCATTCTTGTGCTCTTTAGCTTGTAATTTGTTTTATTTGAATAAGATAAACATAAGGCAAGGATCAATTGATCCTTCCTGAGGTTTTGTGCAGGCGATCTACTATAGATCAAGGTTTTTCCTCGTACATTGTTGTGTTCTTGCATTCTTCACTTGATTGCTTAGATCGTTCTTTGTTTTTAAACATATAAACTGCATTATCCCGGAATTATCCTGTATAATACTTGATTTTTGCACTCATTTTTGTTATCAAACACTTGTTTTATACAAATTAGCTATTTGTAAGACGTTATATTGCATTTTTAACAAATATCTATATTCTTATCTTGAAATATCAAGCTCACTGTCACAAATTAGTGTTTTACATACACTTATCTTAGAATTTGATACAAACACACTACCTTACAAACTAGATTTGGTCACTAAATTGCCTTGGGTAATTTTTGACCAAAACAGTTTGTATCAAATTTCAAGATAAGTGTACGTAAAACACTAATTTGTGATAGAAAGCTTGATATTTCAAGATACGAATATAGATACTTGTTAAAAATGCAATATAAAGTTTTATGAATAGCTAATTTGTATGAAACAAGTGTTTGATAACAAAAATGAGTGTAAAAATCAAGTATTATTCGGGATAATGCAGTTTGTATGTTTAAAAACAAAGAATGATCTAAGTAATCAAGTGAAGAATGCAAGAATATAGCGATGTATGAGGAAAACCCTTGATCTATAGTAGATCATGTTGGGTTTTACACTATTGCAACAGATCACTGGCACAAAACCTCAGAAAGGATCAATCGATCCTTGCCTTATGTTTATCTTCTTAAAATAAAACAAGTTACAAGCTAAAGGGCATAAGAATGATCGAATCTAAGTGAATAATCGATGAAATGTGTAAGTGTTAGAGTGTTGCAGAGAGTATTTCGAGTGTAAGTAGTGAGCATGAGATAGCCTAATCGATCATTCAAGCCTCGTATATATACTACATACTTATAACTATAATCCTGAAATATCCGGGATCATCTCCGACATTTGATAGAGCATCCCAACGTTCATATGACCAAGTAATTCTCCATGTGTTGACTCCTTTCCTTGTAAATCAATTATTCTTCCAGCTTGATATGATCCAAATAAATCGGAACTACTTCCCCGCTTCTCTCATGACATGGTCAAAGAAGAATAAACACGTAGAGATATTAGTAGCAAGGGATCCAGAGATATTTTATATATGGGATCCTTATAATAAGCATATATTATAAGGTGTAAATACTAAAACTATATCCGAGATAATCAATCATCCCAGAGTTAGCTAAATCAAGATCATAATATAACGATGATCCTACAAAATAAGACAAAGTCCCTATCGGGATCCTACCATACCATAATCAAAACATAAACTTTATATGATCAGTATCCTCACATATTTCTAATTATAAGAATAATTTGTCCATACCTGAGGATCCTGCATAGTTGTTTAATCAGGATCACACATGATCATTATATCCTACCTTAATATAATCCCAATTTCGGTATCTTGCATATATCTCACTTATACGCAATCTAAGATCTTCACAAGTTATTGAGATTAATGCCAATCCGGGATCCTGAAAGGTTAGTAAAAATTCTTCCCATAACAATCTTCATCATCGATGTCAGACAAGGAAAAATAGGATGATGATTTTTGGAGATCCTGATAATGGTAAGCTAGTAGGAATAGGAAAGGTATACTTTCATTAAAAGAAGAGTTGATAATTTACCTGGCGTGGTAGAAGCTATTTTTTGTGGCTTCATGCTTTTAAGTGATGGAAGATATGAAAATGTCCTATCACTCGTAGGGACTCACAGAAAGTTCTTTATCAGTTCCTCTGAGTCAGGAAGAGGAGGAGCTAATTTTTCAAAGATTGCTGCAAGAAAAACAAAATAAGAAGAAACAAGGATATATGGAGGGATACTGTTATGGGTAGATGTTTTACTAACGTTGCAGGATCCTGATTGGCATCATATATTCATCTCACAGGTATGAAAATCATTTATATTTTGTATTTGCATATCAGGATAATGATAGTTTGTAAGTATACTTTCAGGATCACAATCATAGTTAAGGATCCTGGAAATACTCTTATTATTTATCTTGCAGGATCCTAGTAAGGATATATTTGTTTAATATAATTATGTAGGATAATGGATAAGCGGGATGAGTAAGTAAGGATCCTATGTCTATTCTGGAGTGTGCATAGCTCAGGATCCTGGACCTATATTAGTTCAGGATCATGCGCTGTTTAACGTGTTTATTTTCTTTGAGTATTGACCAGGTCATATATGGAACGCGTTAATGAGATATGCTCCGGATTACGTGAGGAAGCTTTGATATGATTCAAGGATGACCAAGTCAGCTGCATGTGTATAATGAAGTCAAAAGAGACGTTGGTGGTCTTCATCCTTCATCGGAGGATCCCGAGATTCTCGGAAATATTGTTATACGCTCTTAGTATATAACTGAGGTATGGATGATCGATTAGGGGAGGAATGCACACTATCTTCACCTGCAAAACACATAAACATTCTGCTATTACTCTCGTTAATACTCTTTTTCATCAACACTTAGCTAGATTCACACACATAATCACTTAGCCGATCATCCTTGTGTTCTTATCTTGTAATTCATTGTTGTCATTTTAATAAAATCAACAAAGGCAAGGATCATTTGATCCTTCCCGAGGTTTTGTGCCGACGATCAATCTTGATCAAGGGCTTTCCTCGTATATCCTCGTGTCGATTACATTTACTTTACCTTTTTCATTGTTTATTTACTTTACCTTTTTCGTGTCGATTACATTTACTTTATGCTCCAACAGCATAATCACTAGCATCGCACATTAATTCAAAAGGAAGATCCCAATTTGGGCTAATCATAATGGGTGCAGATACTAACTTCTCTCTCAAAAGATTGAATGCATCTATACATTCCTTGGAGAACTCAAACTTGGCCTCCTTCTCTAGCAGTTTATTCATCTATCGTGCTATCTTTGAAAAATCTTTAATAAAACGTTGATAGAATCCTGTGTGCCCTAAGAAGCTTCTTACACCCTTGACATTCGTCGGAGATGGTAACTTCGCAATTGCCTCTATTTTTTCCTTGTCCACGTCAATCCCTACGCTCGAAATCTTGTGTCCTAATACAATCCCTTCTCGGACCATAAAATGGCATTTCTCCCAATTAAGCACAAGATTCGAATTCTCACATCTTTGCAACATTCTCTTCAAGTTGGCCAAACATTCATCGAACGAATTCCCAAAAATGAAGAAATTATCCATAAATATCTCCATGCTGTCTTTAACCATGTCATGAAAAATTGCCATCATACACCGTTGGAATGTTGCGGGTGCGTTGCACAGACCGAAAGGTATTCTTCTATATGCAAACATTCCAAATGGACAGGTGAATGTGGTCTTATCTTGATCGTTAGCATCGATGGGAATCTGAAAATATCCGGAAAAACCATCTAAGAAACAGTAGTATTCCTTTTCGGCTAGACGTTCGAGCATTTGATCAATGAATGGCAAGGGAAAGTGATCCTTGCATGTAGCATCGTTCAATTTCCTGTAGTCAATGCACACACTCCACCAAGTGACTGTTCTCGTGGGGATCAATTCATTCTTCTCATTTGCTACCACCGTCATACCTCCCTTCTTGGGTACAACGTGAATGGGGCTTACCCATGAACTATCGGAAATGGGATATATCAACCCAGAGTCTAGTAACTTGATAATTTCTTTTCTCACCACATCCATGACCTTCGGGTTTAACCGCCTCAAAGGTTGCACCACAGGCTTGAAATCGGATTCCATAAGAATCTTGTGAGTACAATATGAGGGGCTTATTCCCTTGATATCGCTAATCGTCCATGCGATAGCCTGCTTGTACTCCTTAAGCACCTTTAATAAACTTTCCTTTTCTGTAGGTGAAAGAGTTGCCGAAATGATTACATGCAGATCTGATTTCCCTTGCAAGTATGCATACTCCAAATGAGTTGGTAACTCCTTCAACTCTAACTTTGGTGGTTCTTCAAATGAGGATTTAATTGCAAAAACATCCTATCTTGAATAGGGAATACCATGCATGGTAATACGCATTTCCATTTTGATGGAAATTCCATTCATCAAGATTGACTCGTCACTCTCCTTAAACTTGACTCCTTCATTTTCTAATTCATCATCGCACACTGTCTCAATCTCCTCTAGCAGTTTATCGAATTCTTCAATATCACGGTTTGCCTTGATGCTCCCCGTCCATCCTTCCAGAATCATCGGATCAAGATCTTCGTCATCCTTTAGACTTTGCAAGAACTCATCATCGTCAGACAGTTCTTTCGCACTAGCAAAGTAACAAGTATCATCCACAGAGGAAGGGTATTGCATGGATTCATTTACATTGAACACAACCTTCTCATCCCCAACTCTCATGGTGATTTTTCTATCGAAAACATCGATCAATGCTCTTGAAGTGGCTAGGAAAGGTCTTCCTAGAATAATTGGTACCTTGGGATCTTCTATCATGTGGAGAATCACGAAGTCGCAGGGAAACACAAACTTGTCAACCTTGACTAAGACGTTCTCAACCATCCCTCTTGGATATTGGATAGAGCGATCAACTAACTCAATGCACATTCGGATGGCCTTAGGTTCTCCTTAGCCAAGTCTAGCATACATAGTATAAGGCATGATGGATATGCTAGCTACTAGATCTGCCAGTACATTTGCGATGTCCAATTTACCAATCAGACAGGGAATAGTGGTACTCCTTAGATCCTTCATTTTTGGTGGTAACTTGTTTTGCATCACAGCTGAGCATCGCTCATTCATTGTTACCGTGGTTGCCTCTGCCAACTTGCTTTTATTAGTCAAAAGCTCCTTCAAATATTTCGCATATTTAGGCATTTGAGCAATAGCTTCCACAAACGGGATGTTTATATGAAGTTGCTTCAAATTTTCTAGAAATTGGTGGTAATGAGCTTCATCCTTCCCTCGTCTCAAAGTTGCGGGGTAAAGTGGAGGTGGCGCATGATCTTTTGCATATTGTTTATCCCTAGCAATTTGATCATCCTTCATGTCGACCTTAGGACCTTTGACAACCTCCGCTTCCTTCTCCTTTTCCAACAAAATCTTAGATACGGGATTCTTAGCAAAATTGGGGTCTTCGTGAACCCTCCCACTTCTGGTAGTGACTGCTTTGGCCTGATCACGTGGGTTGGTTTTGGTGAACCTCAATAAAGTTCCCGGAAATCTCTCTTGGAGAACCTTAGCTATGCTAGAAACAGTCCCCTCAATTTGCTTGAGTGTGGCACCTTGATTTCGTACTAGCGCTTCGGTAGTATCCATTCAGTGTCCCGAGCTGGCAATAAACTGCTCATTAGTAGTCAAAAACTTCCCCATCAATTCTTCCAATTTAGACTTCTTCTCGGGAAAAGGTGTCATGGGTTGTTCCTTAGTGTAGAGTCCCGACTGAGTTTGACGGAACTGGCGACTTCCTTCTTGGTACGATCTTCGGAAGTAATTTCCACCACCTTGGCGGTATCCTATCTGAGCTTCTCTAAATTTAACTTCCTCGCTGGTTTCTCCCGAATCTTTTTTGGGGCAATCCTTAGCTAAGTGCATTCCTTCTCAAATATCACAACCTACTTGAATTGCATGAACAGTCTCTGTGACCTTCTTTATGTCTCTCCCCATACTGTCCAACTTGGCATTAATTGCTGCAAGTCCATCATCTCCGGTGACTGACCTCTTCCTCCTAGAAGTACCATCATCCCATAGCTGAGAATGCTTCACTTGATCATGAATGGCCTCTAGGGCATCTCTTGGAATCTTCTTTGGAATAGATCCTTGAGCATCGAGTTGTTGTCTTGTAGCACAATCTACTCCCTTGTAAAATACCATCACGATCTGTTGGTCATTTAGGTCATGCTGTGGGCACCTATGCATCAAATCCTTGTACCTTTCCCATGCTTGGTGAAGTGACTCATCGATGTCTTGCTTGAAATTCCTAATCTCGTCGATCATCTTTGACGTTTTGGATGGTGGACAGTATATCTTTAGAAATTTGGTGCGAAGATCTACCCATGTGGTGATGGATCCAGCTGGTTCATTCGCGATCCATCTCTTGGCGGTTCCATTTAGTGTTATTGGGAATACTCGGAGTATGACTTGATCACGTGTAACGTTGGGAACGTTGAACATATCGGCGATTTCCAAGATCTTCTCGACATGCTCGTTAGCATCTTCCTTTTCTTCGCCTAAGATCGGTGCGCACCACTTCTCACACAATGGCGGGCCTCACTTCTCCGGGCCCAAGATCGGTGCGCATTCGGCTTGAATACTGCTAGAGAGTCATGTTGGTAATGTCGTCCGCCATGTCCAGATCTGGTTCCGATTGATCGCTGGGATACTTGGTTAGTGGTCTTCCGCGATACTCTCCGTACTCACCCTCGAAATTTGATTCGTAATTAAAAGCTAAAGGGGTGTAAGGGGTCCTGCCAAATTCCTCGTATTCTTCGCTGGGCTCAGGTTCGCGATTCGGTGAATTGGGTGGTGCAGAAAAAGTGCGTCTCCTTTGATACAATGTACGCTCGGGTTCTGTGAATGGAACAGTCGGAACGGTTTCCGAAGTTCGGGTTATATACTTCCTGCAATAAATTTGTCTAGTAAGTAGAACAGGCTACTAAAGTAACCCAAACAGAGCGATTTAGTCTAAATTTAAACTCCTACCTTCCAAACAAAAGCAAAGAAACAAACTATCAACCAGTAAATCCTAAACAAAACAACTATACAATTTAAACAAGTTCCAAATTATTTAATTGAATCAAACCGCTCCCCGCAGCGGCGCCAAAAATTTGATGTCGTAAACGAGGCTTAGTTTTAAAAATGGAAATTACCTTACTTGCTAATACACAACTCAGGCAAGAATACCTGATCGCATAATAGTATAGTACGATAAGTCCGGATCGAACACAAGGAACGGATGTCAATTCTAACAAGGTGTAAATTGATTAAAATGACAAATAATAATTCGAATAAAACAAAAGGGGCGTTTTAGTTCCGAACGAACAATTGACTAACAATTATGAAATATGAATAAAACTTAAAAATAAATAAAGTAGAATAAATAAGAACTATAAAAAACAATTAATCAAATAATAATACTTGATTCAAATGATGGAAGTAATGTATTCACTTAGATTACTTTCCTTAGATTCCGGTTATCACTTTATTGATTTGCTCAAACAATGGATTTTATTGTGATATGACAAATAAGACAACCCCCTTTCCGAGGTAAGTTAATCTAACACAATTAAGAAAGATACAAAGTTATTATCAACACACAATTTATTCAACTAACGTTGCCCACCAAATTGTGTTCTAAATTTAACTACTCCGTTCATATGATTTACTTTTGTGACTTGAATCAACAAAGTCTATAACTAATGATAGTTATCTTGTTCATTGATGATTAATATCGATTATTAACCCTAACCTGTCAAACTCAATCTATTGAGCAATAATTGCTAACCGAAACCAACAATTATCAATAATCTCTTAACCAAATGGAACTCAATCTCAATCAATCAAGAAACCATGTTAGATAATCAACAATAATCAATCAATAACTAAGGATTATCAAGTAAACACATAAACATTCATATAATCCAATATCTTTCGCAAATTAATAATCAAACCATAATCTAAGTATCATCATCTAAGCAAATACATAAATAGTTTAGCTACTCATATCATTACAAAAACTCAGACCCAAATATGAAACCAAATATAAACAAATGAAAAGGAATAACGTATTCGAACCGAGAAACCGAAGATACGAATGAACAAATGAAAAGATTTTAGTTCTTCTTGCCTTCTACCTTCAAAATGCTCTGAAAATGAGGCTGGAATGGTTGAAAAATGGCTCAAGAGAAATGATAAGTGATAACCCTAAAAATAAGTGAAATTAGGGTTTTATATTTTTTCTGTCGAATCAATCCATACGCCGTATGGAATTTCCTTATGCCGTATAAATGCAAAAGCCCATGGTCCAGGAATGCATAACTGGCAGCCCGGCTCACTCAATACATACGCCGTATGGATTTTCCATACGTCGTATATATGCAAAATTCCAACTATTCACCATTTCGACTATCTTCTTCAAACTTCAACTTTTAGCTCATTTTCTTATTCTTTTCCGATTTAAGCTCCAATTAACTCCTAAATGCAAATATGAACGAAATCAGTATCTTATTCACACAAATTGCATAAGAATTCAATTAAACAAGGGGTAAATAGTACTATAATCTAGTACATTTTGGCGTTCATCTGGCTACTACTTTAATGGATGGGTTAAATGAATTTAAAGATATGTCGGGGTTAGTTCCAAGCATACAGAAGAGCACGACATATTTTTGTAATGTATTACCTCATGTTAAGCAATCTATTCTGAATTCTATGCCATTTGAGGAAGGTAAACTCCCAGTTAAATATCTTGGTGTGCCTCTTATTTCTTCTAATTGTTTATATAAGGATTGTAAGGGGTTGGTTGAGAAGGTTAAAAACAGAATTGGGGATTGGAAGAACAAATTTTTATCATTTGCTGGTCCTCTTCAGCTTATTTTATCGGTTCTTTCCTCTATGCATGTGTATTGGGCCTCGATGTTTATTCTTCCGAGTCATTTTATTTCTGAAATAGAACAATTATTGCAGGGTTTTTTATGGTGTCAAGGTGATATGAAAAGAGGTAAAGCTAAAGTTGCTTGGGATTCTTTGTGTCTTCCGAAATCTGAAGGGGGTCTAGGTATAAGGCGGTTGGAATCATTTAACATTGCTCTTATGTTCTCACGCATCTGGAGCATTATTACTCATAGGGAATCTTTATGGGTCAAATGGATTCATTCGTATAAATTGAAGGGTAGAAGTTTTTGGGATATCCCTCTTCGTGCGGGTATTAGTTGGGGTTGACGTAAGTTGGTTCAAATTCACGATATTGTTCAGCCATATGTATGGCATCGAATTGGAGATGGTAATTCTATTAATATGTGGTTTGATAATTGGTGTCCTGTTAGTCCCCTACGGAACCACTTGTCTCCTGTGTTATCATGCATGCTGGTTATTCTCTTACGGATAAACTTGTTGATCTTATTGAAGATGGTAATTAGAGATGGCCTACGGCCTAGTTAACTTCTTTTCCTATTCTAAATTATGTTCCGTGCCCTCTATTACAAACTGATCTGAAGGATTCCATATTATGGCGTGACCATTTGGGTATTGATAAGGATTTTTCAGTCTCCGTTGTTTGGGATACAATTCGGGAAAGGTCAGCTGAGGTGCCTTGTTATAATACAGTGTGGTTTCCACATTGTATTCCAAGACACGCTTTTCATTTGTGGCTTATCATGAGAAGGAAGCTTAAAACACAAGACACTCGTAAGCTATGGGATGTTGGTCCTTCTACCAACTTAAACCTGCTTAAATGTCTTTTATGCAACCTTCAGCCTGATTCTCATGAACATCTTTTCTTTGAATGTCAATTTTCTTCACAGGTTTGGGACTAGGTAAAAGTTTTAGCAGAAATGCATCATATTTCTGCTTGTTGGGAGGATATTATGGACTACATTCAGCCTATTTCTCGATCTAGGAAGGCTAGAAGTATCATTGGTCATATTATTATTGATGCTACTTCGTACTACATTTGGCAAGAAAGAAACAATCGGCTTTGTAGGTTTTTTCAGTCTCTGTTGTTTGGCTATGTTAGGTTTTGTTCTTGCTGGTTGTCATACACATGGTATGTCATGCATATGCACTTAATCTTTTCATTTTGATAGGTTAAGTGTTGTACTTTGTATCTGTAACGTTTTATCATTAATAATATTTACCGGCGATATTCCCTTTACCCAAAAAAAACAATCGGCTTTTTAAAAATGGAGTAAGAAATGTGCAGCAATTGGGTGAAGTCATTGTAACTATGGTGCGGCTCAAACTACTCTCTTTCAGATTTAAAAGTTCTGCTCAAGTGACGAGATTAGTGGATGCTTGGAGTTTACCTCGGTCATGTCTGCCGAATGGCTAAGAGTGAAGACTTAATTATTGGTTGTTCGTTTATATTGTTTTGGCTGTTTTTTAAGTTTCAAATACTTAATAGGGTGAATTGTATATGGCTTGTCATATACAGTTAGTAGTTTTTTTGGTTGTTTTCGAGGTTGATGTGGAACTCTTTCGCATCATTTTGTACTTATTTTGAATGTAATAAATTTCACCGGGGTAAAACCCTTTACCCCCAATAAAAAAGCTATGCTACTTCTAAACTGAATTTAGACTCAATGATTAGCTCTACACGAAGGGTAACTGATGGTACTGGAATAGGTTATAATAATGTAACCCCTTCATTTAATGTTAATTACTCTAAAACAGTTGACTTAGATATGCCTGATGTGTCCAATGATTATGAGGAAATATTAACTGATAAGTCAGAGGCTCCACGGACAGAGAAAACTGTTATTAAGGATTTGTCATCTGAAGATCATAAAATGGTATCGGACGATAAAGTGATTAATGAACAGATACCTTCAGTGCCTAAAAAGCAAATTGACTTAGGGAAAGCAAAAGAGTCTGGTCATCGCAAACAGATGTCATACTTTAAATACCACCAAAAAGGGCATGTGGCTTCTTGTTGTCCAAATAAGAGGTCTGAAGCATTGCATAAGTCTTAGTTGATTCTCCAAATGTGAATGTTGACAGGTTTAATCCACAACCTGGTTTGATAAGTAAACCAGTTTCTAAGGCTGTAAACATTTTGAAACGTGAGGGATCACATAGTGTTTCCCCTCCTAAACCTAAATGGATTTTTACTCAGAATGAAAAATCAAGAGAGAAAACACCTTTGAGGTTTAGAACCCCCAAAAGAAACCATAGTCAATATGAAAATGGTTCTACTTCACGTTCACATGGGAGTACTAAGATTCAGAATTCTGGGAAAAATTCCCAAGGTTATGTGCCTAGGAGGTTTTCTACTCACTCTCCTCATAGGCATAGAACTACTGATTATCAACAACATCGAACTTCTTTGAAAGTAACCAAGACTCCTGATGGGAATAGTGATGCCAGCCGAACGGACAGTTTTTAGGAATTGTTTCCTGTGGTTGCGGGCCTCTCGCTTGGCTGGATCAGTGGGTTTTAAATTTTGTTTTTGCTGGGCCTAAGTATACTAAAGCTATGGGTGAGTACAGCGATAGGTATGACCTAGGGTCGTTCTTCAAACTACAACGGGCATGGGATCTAGGACTTTAGTTATCTATGGGGATTTAGCTAGGGTTTAAAAGAGGTTTTGGTTTGTTTTGGTTTTAACTAACTACTAATTATCTAAAATTAAATTAAAATAAAGTAAAGTGGAGGAGGGTGGCAACGAGAACTTATAGGTGAAGCGAGTGTTTACTATGATAATTACTCATGCTATTCAGGGGTAGTTAATGGGATAAAGCCTTAGTTAAGATGACATCAATATTTCCTAATGAGCCATAACTCCTAGCCTATTATCTATCTAACATAGAGTTATCCGCAATCAGATAAATAACATGTCACGTGGATAACAGTTATGGAATGTAAACTACACTGGAAGTTGTCCCAAATGTAGCAACCAATTTAACCAACAACCATCCTTGAGTCTTGTTCCCCAATCTCGGACATTTGAGATATCCGAATCATGGAATGAATTGTTGAATAAACAAAAACATGAATAGGGGTTTCCTACCGGGACAAGTTGGGATGGTCTGGTCTAACGGCTGATTAAATTGTTCATCATTATTTCATATAAATCATTTTAACTATTCTATGCATGTTAAACTGGTGTATGCAATTGATAAATATTCGAAAACCTAATCATGTAACTAATCAGCATAACAGATACTAGCATGCAAACCCTAAGCAACAATCAAACAAGAACATGCAGAAAGGCAACATAGCAGGGATCAATTATGCAGAGTGATGGGGTACATGGTTAAGTCACAAGTGTCCCGAAAGTTCTCTCTAAGACACTTGTTAAATGACCTGAATCTAATCTATCTCTAATCCTACGCTCCGTGTCTCCCTCCGGTAATATTTCAACCAGGAGAACACCGGCCATGTCGAGTTCAACGATCATCAGACACAGAATAATATAATTAGCGGCATACAACTAGCAATTGGCCCAGCCTAGAAGGATGTTACTAACCACAACATAAGTTGGATAGATAAACATTTGAGATTCAATTCATAGATTTAAATATAATTCAACAGCATATAGACAGAGTAACAACATGATTTAAGTATAACTACCCTAGCATGTCAACTATCATAGCAAACACAGATTTGTCTAGCTAAGCATGGCAATAATCCTAGCAAGTAATTCTAAACAAGTATAGCAACAGCACAACATTATTTAAAATAACAAGATAGAGATTATAATAGAACCTGACAAAGCATTATTACAAATCGTGCGACACCGCAGTCTCGGAGCACCTTCGTTACAAGTAAGCTACTAATCTACTAGCTTAACTAACCTAATTAACTAACTAACTAATTGTTAGAGAGAGAGTAGTGAGAGAAAGTGTGTGTGTAGTGTAGTTGGTGTTGGATGATGAAATGAGGCTTGTATTTATAGAGATCGCACAGTCATATCCGTAGACCGTATCCAAACATTCAAACACACAACCGTATCGCAAAGGCGAATAAAAATCAGATTTTTATCACCCAAACGCATGATACGGTTGAGCTGGACCGTATACGGCTGAACTGGACCGTATACGGCTGAGCACAGGGTGAATACGGCTGAGCACAGGGTGAATACGGCTGAACTGGGCCATATACGGCTGAGCACAGGCCGTATACGGTCTATGCAGGCCATATACAGTCCAGGCCCAGCCGTATACTGTCTGGACCAGCCGTATACGGCCTGGTTCAGCCGTATGCTGGTTCTTCGGTTCTTCATTTCTTCGTTTGGGCGTAACTTCTTCGTTGTTTATCCGTTTTGAGTGTTCTTTATATCCACGCGTTCGTATTTTCCTAACGAAGAAAATGACATAAGTTAGAGATCATAATTCTTTGTGTAGCTCAAAAAGTGCTAGAACTAGTGAACGAGAATGCTTATGATCGTATTCGTTAGATTTATCGTGTTTTTCGACCATTTTAGTTGACTTTTGAAACATTGTCTATATTTTAGCCCATGTGACGAGTTTTAATGATAAAGTATCTATTTTGATTAGTTTCGTCACATATTGGGCTAAAAAGGTGAGATTGATGCACGTAAAAACATGACTTTTTGCGTGTTATCAAATATCCCACACTTAGACATTTGCTTGTCCTCAAGCAGACTTACCCTCTTAGAATTTACCAAAAAAAAAATTTGATTTCGACCCACAACGAAGAATTCACACAGATTGGAAACAAGTATTTGCCTGTTAGATAAATAAGAGGTGTTCACATGAAGTATCTAAAAGTTTTCAAGATGATTCACTTAGGAAAACTTTCAATTCTCAAATTTGTGGAATATACACGACTGGGCGATCTCACTGGTGGTCACTCAATTCACTCAAAGTGTATCGGGGTTCCTATTATCCTAAGCCAAATGAAAAATCGCTAAAATACCAGTCGTGCAGCACTCGTCGTCATAGGCTTTCCCGAGGATCAAATCTTCATCACTTAGACAAGAACGGTACTGATTATCCTAGGACATTCAAATGGGTTGTAGTGTTTGATGTGGGTTTAAAAGGGTATGGATAGATTGGGGGTATCTAGGTTTTTAAGGGTGTTTGCTTATCTTGGGACTTCTAAAAAAAAAAAAAAACTCTATCTAGATATCCTTTTTAATGAAAACGGAAACGGGTAACACTTTTGGGGAATAAGATAGCTATTTTGACTTCTATCTTTTGAAAACACACGGAATGATATTTCTTTTGAAGAGTCGAGTTTTCGAGAGAGTTGAAGCACTTAGCTTTATTTCAGCTATTTTCTTTTCTTTTTCTTTGCTTTTCTATTTCTATTTCTATTTTTAGGCTTAGATTTTTCTTGCCAAGAATTTTCTAAGGGATTTTTTTTTTTACATCCCTTCTTATTTTCATTTTTCAATCCTTTGATGATTTTTTTGAGTTTACTTTGGTGCCAATTTTTCGCACCACATGACTCTCGATTTTTTCTGTATAGATCAATAAAACGCATACGAGAAGTTTTAGTAAACATTATTTGTGATTTTTGGAGTGAAAGCAAAAAGGAATACCTAAATATCTCTTTTTTCAAAAATACTAAGATAAGTTTCTAGTGAGTAGTGGAATAAGGGGTTAAAAATTTGGGTGAATAAAAGAAAAATAGGCTAAGGCTCAACAGAGTTTTCTAAGCGGATCATCAACACTAAAATTGAGTGTTAGAAGGGTTTTTGGCTTGAAAAGATATGTGAAAAGGGGTTTAAATCCTAAGGAATGTCAAGGTCCTCTAATCGTACCTATGTCACGTATGACACCTGTCAATGTGATCTCGAAATGTATACCTGGGGCAAGTTCTAATTCAGAAATGCGTGCACCGGTCACACATAACAAACGAACAATGAAGCATTTAAAATAAATGCTTATAAGGCTCAAATTCCTCACCGCAAAAATGGGTTATATGTGTCCAGTCGTGTGATGCCCCTCTTAGATCCTCATCTTATATTGTTTAGAATCCAACATGATTTCGACCTTATATTTACCAACTTTTGAAATACTTGTAAAAAAAATCTGTACTCTGATAACACGCAAAAAGTCATGTTTTTGCGTGCATTAATCTCACCTTTTTAGCCCAATATGTGACGAAACTAATCAAAATAGATACTTTATCATTAAAACTCGTCACATGGGCCAAAATATAGACAATATTTCAAAAGTCATCTAAAATAATCGAAAAACACGATAAATCTAACGAATACGATCATGAGCATTCTCGTTCACTCGTTCTAGCACTTTTTGAGCTACCCAAAGAATTATGACCTCTAACTTATGTCATTTTCTTCGTTAGGAAAATACGAACGCGTGGAGATAAAGAACGCTCAAAACGGATAAACGATGAAGAAGTTACGCCCAAACGAAGAAACGAAGAACCGAAGAACCAGCATACGGCTGAACCAGGTCGTATACGGCTGGTCCAGAACGTATACGGCTGGACCTGGACCGTATACGGTCTGTGCAGGCCATATACGGCCTGTGCTCAGCCGTATACGGCCCAGTTCATCCGTATTCACCCTATGCTCAGCCATATACGGTCCAGTTCAGCCGTATACGGTCCAGCTCAGCCGTATCGTGCGTTTGGGTGATAAAAATCTGAATTTTATTCGCGTTTGCGATACGGTTGTGCGTTTGAAAATTTGGATACGGTCTACGGATACGGCTGTGCGATCTCTATAAATACAAGCCTCATTTCATCATTTCAACATACTTCACACACTCTACACCTCACTTCTACACCTTCACACTTTCTCTCACTACTCTCTCTCTCTAAATTAGTTAGTTAATTAGATTAGATTAGTTAAGCTAGTAGATTAGTAGCTTAATTGTAACGAAGGTGCTCCGAGACTGCGGTGTCGCGCGATTTGTGATAACGCTTTGTCAGGTTCTATTATAATCTCTATCTTGTTATTTTAAATAATGTTGTGTTGTTGCTATACTTGTTTAGAATTACTTGCTAGGATTATTGCCATGCTTAGCTAGACAAATCTGTGTTTGCTATGATAGTTGCCATGCTAGGGTAGTTATACTTAAATCATGTTTTTACTCTGTCTGTATGCTGTTGAATTATATTTTAATCTATGAATTGAATCTCAAATGTTTATCTATCCAACTTATGTTGTGGTTAGTAACATCCTTCTAGGCTTGGCCAATTGCTAGTTGTATGCCGTTAATTATTCTGTGTCTGATGATCGTTGAACTCGACATGGCTGGTGTTCTCCTGGTTGAAATATTACCGGAGGGAGATACGGAGCGTAGGATTAGAGATAGATTAGATTCAGGCCATTTCTTAGAGAGAACTTTCGGGACACTTGTGACTTAACCATGTACCCCGTCACTCTGCATAATTGATCCCTGTTATGCTGCCTTTCTGCATGTTCTTGTTTGATTGTTGCTTAGGGTTTGCATGCTAGTATCTGTTATGCTGATTAGTTACATGATTAGGTTTTCAATATTTATCAATTGCATACACCAGTTTAACATGCATAGAATAGTTAAAATGATTTATATGAAATAATGATGAACAATTTAATCAGTCGTTAGACCAGACCATCCCAACTTGTCCCGGTAGGAAACCCCTGTTCATGTTTTTGTTTATTCAACAATTCATGCTATGATTCGGATATCTCAAATGTCCGAGATTAGGGAACAAGACTCGAGGATGGTTGTTGGTTAAATTGGTTGCTACATTTGGGACAACTTCCAGTGTAGTTTACATTCCATAAATGTTATCCACGTGACATGTTATTTATCTGATTGCGGACAACTCTTCGTTAGATAGATAATAGGCTAGGAGTTATGGCTCATTAGGAAATATTGTTGTCATCTTAACTAAGGATTTATCCCATTAACTACCCCTAAATAGCATGAGTAATTATCATAGTAAACACTCGCTTCACCTATAAGTTCTCGTTGCCACCTCACCTCCACTTTACTTTATTTTAATTTAATTTTAGATAATTAGTAGTTAGTTAAAACCAAAACCTCTTTTAAACCCTAGCTAAATTCCCGTAGATAACTAAAGTCCTAGATCCCATGCCCGTTGTAGTTTGAAGAACGACCCTAGGTCATACCTATCGTTGTACTCACCCATAGCTTTAGTATACTTAGACCCAGCAAAAAAACAAATTTAAAAAAAAAAACTCCACTGACGCCGCCACTGACGGACGGTCCGACGACAGGGTGAAAACCCGATCGACCGTTGGTGGCGCGTCATACTCATTCTTGAAAAACTTATTGGCCAACTGAATGAGTGACAATTTCACTGTCAAAGTAAAACTGCTTAGGTTTTACTGAACGAGTGACAATTTCACTGTCGAAGTTTTAACCAATTTGCTTTTATTGTGACTAAAAAAAAAGTTTAAAATTTTTCAAAATTTTGGCAAAATAAGGGTTGAAAATTTATTTTGAGGACTAGCATGTTTCTAGATCAACTTAAACAGATATTTGGACAGACGAGAGATATACCGCTATCCCACACTTAGAAATAAACATTGTCCCCAATGTTTCTACACTAAGTAAGGAGAAAATCCCACACTTAGGGTTTTGGTTTAGGAAAAATGTGAATTTAAAAGTTATAAGCGAGGGGGATCCCACACTTATAGATTTAAGTGGTCAATAGGCATATCGAAGTTATATTAAAGTAGGAAGAACGGGTTTAGGAGAGATACTTCCCTACGGACAGTGGGCACTGGATATAGGACCATATTCGTGTAGGGTTGGTGTAAATAATTTGCTGGATTGTGAGGACCAGACTCTTTTCAAAGCTCATCCAATTCCTACGAAGATAAGGTCTGCAATGTCATAAAATACCATCATAATCATCAGTTCAACAACATAACTGGTCTAATGATAAATAAATATAACTAAAGATAAAATAAGGTAGATATCGTCTAGTAAATCATCCATGTCTGGATCAAATGCTGCAAGTGTGTCAGGATCTGGATCTGAAGTGAGTGATAAGGCAGTAGTGCGATCAGACACCATGGATGCATCAGCGGGATTCTGAGGTGGCCTAGAAGGAGCAACAGCAGTGGGAGGAACAGTCTGTGGTGGGGCAGCTGGGAAGAAGGACCAAGGTGGGAGAGCTGTCCTGGGACCCTGACCAAGCTGATACGGCTGGTCGGCGAGTTTCGGCGGTCCCATCGCTTCTCTGATTTCGGACTGAGAGCCACGCTGAATCGAAAGCTCACTGAGCATCGCCCAAGTCCCCATCGGATCTGAAGTGGTAACTCCAAAGTCAAAAAGTGGGGCAGATACAGGAGCGGTCTGAGCATGCTCATCAGTAGTGGTGGTCGTCTTCTTTCTTTTTCCTCTGCGGGTCCTCTTCTTCTGTTGTTTCTGAGTAGCTTGTCCTGAAGTCTCAGCTGAAGCGTCCATCCTGAAACATAAAGATAAACAGGTAATGCTATAGTTTTAAAATGGGTATACAAATGCAAAATAATCAGATGACTTCAAGAAATGTTTGTTTAAATGTTAAAGCTTTGCGAGGTCACCTGTTCATTCGCATTTGTATACTATGAATAAAACTTATCTGATGTATATGTAGGAGTGTGGCATTGTCAGATATTTGGGTAATCCTGCATCGTTAGTTTAGGGATGATAATACTAAAGCAAAATTAACTAAGAAATAAAATAAGATAAGCAATGGGGTGCCTCCCAAGAGTGCTTGTTTAGAGAGTCTCTAGCTTGACTCCTTGTACCTACTAGTCGGCTCAAGGTGGTTCAAAGATATAGACTTCCTCACCAGAGGGGAAATCTTCGATGTAGTGCTTTAAGCGATGGCCATTGACTTTAAAATTACCGTCCGGGGCTTCTAGTTCGACTGCTCCGAAGGTAAAGACTTTTGATACAACAAATGGTCCGCTCCACCTTGATCTGAATTTGCCGGAGAATTTCTTGAAGCGCGAATTGAAGAGAAGAACTTTGTCTCCGGGCTTGAACTTAGAATATTTGAGTTTAGCATCATGAGTATTTTTTGTTCGTTCTTTGAAGTGCAGAGAGCTATCATATGCTTGGTCTCTTAATTCGGATAGTTCATTCAGTTGCATTTTTCGATGTGATCCAATTGCAGAAGGGTCTAAATTACAATCTCTTAGCACCCAGTGAGCTTTATACTCCAACTCTATCGGCAGATGACATGCTTTTCCGTAGACTAGTCTGTAGGGTGTGGTTCCTAGTGGCGATTTATATGCGGTTCTGAACGCCCACAGAGCATCGTCTAATTTTTCAGCCCATCTTTCCCTATGATTAACCACAGTTCATTCTAAAATTCTCTTGAGCGCTCGATTCGTCAGTTCGGCTTTCCCATTCGTCTGCGGGTGGTAAGCCGTAGAGGTCTTATGGGTGACACCATAATATTGTAATGTCCTCATAAACTGAGCATTACAGAAGTGTGTGCCTTGATCACTAATGATCGCCTTTGGAGTACCGAAATGTGAGAAGAGCTGCTTTAAGAATTTCACCACTAATCAGGAATCATTTGTGGGAAATGCTTGAGCTTCGGCCCATCTGGAGACGAAGTCGACAGCAACCAGAATATACTCTTTCCCATATGATTTTGGGATGGTCCCATAAAATCCAACCCCCATATATCGAAGATCTCGCAAGCTTGGATGTTAGTAAGTGGCATTTCACTTCTCGATGAAATACTTCCAAACCTTTGGCAAGCATCGCAGCGTTTCACCAAGTCGTGAGCGTCTCTGAATATAGTAGGCCAGTAGAAGCCAGAGTCATATACCTTTCTTGCAGTCATATTTGCTCCGTGATGTCCTCCAGTTGGTCCGTGATGGCTTTGGTGAAGAATGTTCCTTGCCTCCCTCTCGTATGCGCATCTTCTGATGATTTGGTCTGGGCATACTTTGAATAAGTATCGATCGTCCCAATAGTAGTTCCTTACGTCTCTAAAGAATTTGCGCCTTCTAGAGGTGGGCATTCCTTTTGGCACAATTCCTCCAACCAGATAATTTGCGTAGTCTGCATACCAAGGGTTGTAAGTGAATTGAGATCCCTTTTGGTATCCTCCAATATTCATGAGTTGTTCTTCAGGAAACTGGTTTTGAATCTCTCTCTCATCAAGCTTCTCCATCGACGGATTTTCCAATCGACTAAGATGATCTGCTGCGACATTCTTGGCTCCCTTTTTATCCTTGATTTCTATGTCAAATTCTTGGAGGAGGAGAATCCATCTAAGAAGTCTTGGCTTAGTGTCTTTCTTTTTGAAGAGATACTTCAAGGCTGAGTGATCTGTATAGACAATAGTTTTGGACAATATTAAATAAGAACGAAATTTATCAAAAGCGAATACTACCGCAAGAAGCTCTTTCTCTATTGTGGTGTAATTCTCTTGTGCATCAGTGAGTGTCTTGCTGGCGTAGTAGATTGGCTGAAACTGCTTCTCCTTCCTTTGCGCTAAGACAGCTCCAACAGCGAAGTCACTAGCATCGCACATGATTTCGAACAGAAGACTCCAATCGGGGGCGACCATGATCAGTGCATGTGTGAGCTGATCCTTTAAAATGTTGAAAGCTTTAAGACAGTCATCTGAAAAGACAAACGGAGTATCCTTCTCGAGAAGGTGCGTCATAGGTCGAGAGATCTTAGAGAAATCCTTGATAAAGCGACGGTAGAATCCGACGTGACCTAGAAAACTGCGAATGTCTTTAACAGAAGTAGGTGGCGGAAGTTTGGCAATAGTCTCAACTTTGGCTTTGTCAACTTCGATTCCAGATTTTGATATTCGATGTCCTAAAACTATTCCTTCTTTCACCATAAAGTGGCACTTTTCCCAGTTTAAGACAAGATTTGATTCTTCGCATCGGGCTAGCATCCTTTCAAGGTTGGAAAGACAAGATGTGAAGGAATCACCGAAGACTGAGAAGTCATCCATGAATACCTCCATACACCTTTGAAATGTTGTAGGCGCATTGCATAAACCGAATGGCATGCGGCGGTAGGCAAATGCACCATATGGACATGTGAATGTCGTCTTTTCCTGGTCCTTTGGATCGAGAGGAATTTGAAAATAGCCGGAGAAACCATCGAGGAAGCAGTAATATTCATTCCCTGATAATCTTTCCAACATCCGATCGATGAACGGCAGAGGGAAGTGATCTTTCCGGGTGGCTTCATTTAATTTCCGGTAGTCGATACACACCCTCCAGCCGGTGATGGTTCGTGTAGGAATCGATTCATTATCTTCATTAGCGATAACCGTCATTCCTCCTTTCTTTGGGACAACCTGAACTGGGCTGACCCATGGGGAATCTGAGATAGGATAGATCAAACCAGCATCCAAGAGTTTGATAACCTCTTTCTTGACCACGTCTTGAATCTTCGGGTTTACTCTCCTCTGTCTCTGTATGGAAGGTTTGAAGTCGTTTTCCATGAGTATCTTGTACGTGCAGTAATTTGGACTGATCCATTGTATATCAGAAATCTTCCATGCAATCGCCTTCTTGTGTGACTTCAAGACCTGGATAAGTCTTGCTTTCTCTTTAGGTGAAAGACCTTTGGCAATTATGATGGGTAGATGTGAGGTTCCTTCGAGAAAAGCATATTCCAAGTGAGGGGGTAATTCCTTCAGCTCCAATTCTGGCAGTTCTTTGATAGAGGGTTTCATTCGAGTGATCTCGTCTCTTTGTAACTCGTCATACTCCTTTTGGAACTCTGATTCTTCTGGAGATGAGTCGGCTGTAGTGGCTGATGCTATTTCTACTAGTTCTGTCTCATTGGAAAGCGCGTTCTTCTTTAACTCGTATTTGCAGGTAGATGATGAAGAGGTTGCATTATCCTCGGTGATGATGACATCATTGTTGTCGGTGAGTGCGAACTTTTGAAATTGAGCTTTAGAAGAAGTACTTATGGTGATTTTTGGATTTGATTTCTCACAACCTTCAGATAGTTGTGGCAAAGTACCGGAATCCATCTCCTCGAAAGATTTGAGAATCTCAGCTACAGACGGAGACGATTTGGGTATCGAAAAAAACTGATTTCTTCTTAAAAGTGGGATACGGATGCCTTCGCCTAAAGGAACAGCAACAACAGAGTTGTTCTTGGGAGAGTAGTTAGGCGGTGCTAAAGGATTCTTCATTTCAGGTAAGGGAAATAGCAGCTCTCCGGAAGGTGCTAAATGGTCGGAGATAGCCGAGCAGAGTCCGATGTCATTCGGGCAAAGTCTTCTTTTGGTGATGACAGTGCTGGAGAAAGGTTCGTTACTGCTGACTGCTAGAATCCCCTCCAAATGCTCATCATATATTTCCTGCATGGCATCCACAAGACCAAGATCTTCTCCCATAGGGTGCTTCATCAACTTATCGACATTAAAGGTGACTTCCTCCGCTCCGACCCTTAGTTTTAAAGATTTTTCGTTTACATCTATCACAGCCTTGGCAGTGTTTAGGAAAGGTCTACCAAGGATGAGGGGAACGTGGGCATCTTCCTCAATATCCATAATGACAAAGTCAACCGGGAAGATAAATTTATCGACTCGGACCTTTATATCTTCAGCAATTCCTCGGGGGAGTTTAACTGATCTATCAGCTAATTGGATGGTCATTTGAGTGGGTAGCAGTTCACCTAATCCTAGTTTCTTATAGAGAGAGTAAGGCATAAGATTGACACTAGCTCCTAGGTCAGCTAAGGCATTACTAACTTGGATGTTTTGAAGAAAACAGGGAATAGTGAAACGGCCAGTATCTCCTAGTTTGGGTGGAAGGCCATGCAACATGATTGCTGAGCATTCAGCATCTAAGGGTAAACTAACTATTTGTATTAATTTTTCTTTATTTGAAATGAGTTATTTGAAAAACTTAGCATAGCTAGGCATCTCTACTAAAGCGTCTAATAGTCTAATGTTTAAGTGCATGCTTTTAAACATTTCTAGATATTTCCCAAATTGTGCTTCCTGTTTCTCTTTCTTAAGCCTACCAGGGAAGGGTATCCTAGTTCGTGGAATGATTTCTGGGGCTTTAGGTGATACTGAATCTGGTGCAGTGATAGGGGTGTCACTAGGCACTGGATCAGTGGTCGGTTCAGAGATAGGAAGTTAATTTGAAGAATTATCTGAGGACTTCTCATTTCTGGTTTCTTTACCTCCTCTAGTGATGACCATGATTCCTCCTTGGTTCTCAACTTCTAAAAATAGTTGTTTAAGACTAACTTCTAGGTTTTTGATCAAATCTTCTGATATTTTAAGTAAAGCATCAATTTTATCTTGAAAATCTATTACTTGTTTGTTTATGTTCATTTGATCAACTATGAAATTAGTCAAAGTTTCATTATAGTGTTGTTGAGAATTTACGGGGGAATACGACATATTAGAGGATAAAGGTTGCAGAAACTGAGTAGGTGGGTTACTGGTAGGCCAATGAAAGGTTTAGAATGAAAGTTCGATTCAGGGTTTTTAACAAGAATTTCTTCTGTACCTTTACGAGGTTGAGGTGTAGAAGATTGAAGATCCTTGAAGACTCTGGAGAGATTTTCCACTTGAGCTTGCAGAGCTTCAAAGGATAGGCTTGAAGTACTAGTTACTTCCTTAGCCGGTTCGCCAAACTCCCAGTCATGTTGATGCATTGCTATCGTCTCAACTAACCCCCAGGCTTCTTTAGAAGTGTGTGACATGAAATTTTCTTGAGAAGGAGCATCGAGGGTTGACTTGTGCTGAGGAGTCAGACCATTGTAGAATATGCAGATTAGGTTCGTCATACCCATTTGATGATTCGGACATCTGTTAAGCATCTTCTTAAATCGTTCCCATGCTAGATATAATGATTCATTGGTTTCTTGTCGGAAACTGACGATGTCATCCTTGAGCTTGGTTTGCTTGGAAGGAGGGAAAAACTTAGCCATAAACTTAGTAGCCAACTCTTCCCAAGTATGAATCGAATTGGGTTCGAGTTCATCAAACCAGGTTCGAGCACGTGAAGATAAAGAATAGGGAAAAAGATATAGTCGAGAGACTTCTCTTGAAATCCCTGATTGCTCACAAGAATCAGAAAGATTGATGAATCTGTCCAAATGTGAATTTGGATCATCGAGCGGAAAACCGTGAAATTGGCAGAAGGTTTTGAGTAACTTGAAAACGCTAGGCTTAATTTCGAAGTTTTCATCGGGCAGCACGATAGGTCCTCCTCTTCCTTCCAGTAGTGGTGCACAGGTTGATGCGAGAGTAATACGATTCGTCATAGCTGATGAAGTTCGGGTTTGGTAGAAGAGAGAGTTTTGGAAAGGAAAGAACAGAAAAGGAACTTTCGGATGATATTGATCTTCCGAAAGGATCGCTAAATAACTAAGACAACTAAATTCCTAAATCGGTCATTGTAGTCCCCGGCAGCGGTGCCAAAAAGTTTTGATGCCAGCCGAACGGTCAGTTTTTAGGAATTGCTTTCTGTCGTTGCGGGCCTCTCGCTTGGCTGGATCAGTGAGTTTTAAATTTTGTTTTTGCTGGGCCTAAGTATACTAAAGCTATGGGTGAGTACAGCGATAGGTATCACCTAGGGTCGTTCTTCAAACTACAACGGGCATGGGATCTAGGACTTTAGTTATCTATGGGGATTTAGCTAGGGTTTAAAAGAGGTTTTGGTTTGTTTTGGTTTTAACTAACTACTAATTATCTAAAATTAAATTAAAATAAAGTAAAGTGGACGTGAGGTGGCAACGAGAACTTATAGGTGAAGCGAGTGTTTACTATGATAATTACTCATGCTATTTAGGGGTAGTTAATGGGATAAAGCCTTAGTTAAGATGACAACAATATTTCCTAATGAGCCATAACTCCTAGCCTATTATCTATCTAACGTAGAGTTGTCCGCAATCAGATAAATAACATGTCACGTGGATAATAGTTATGGAATGTAAACTACACTGGAAGTTGTCCCAAATGTAGCAACCAATTTAACCAACAACCATCCTCGAGTCTTGTTCCCCAATCTCGGACATTTGAGATATCCGAATCATGGCATGAATTGTTGAATAAACAAAAACATGAACAGGGGTTTCCTACCGGGACAAGTTGGGATGATCTGGTCTAACGGCTGATTAAATTGTTCATCATTATTTCATATAAATCATTTTAACTATTCTATGCATGTTAAACTGGTGTATGCAATTGATAAATATTCAAAAACCTAATCATGTAACTAATCAGCATAACAGATACTAGCATGCAAACCCTAAGCAACAATCAAACAAGAACATGCAGAAAGGCAACATAGCAGGGATCAATTATGCAGAGTGATGGGGTACATGGTTAAGTCACAAGTTGCCCGAAAGTTCTCTCTAAGACACTTGTTAAATGACCTGAATCTAATCTATCTCTAATCCTACGCTCCGTGTCTCCCTCCGGTAATATTTCAACCAGGAGAACACCGGCCATGTCGAGTTCAACGATCATCAGACACAGAATAATTAGCGGCATACAACTAGAAATTGGCCAAGCATAGAAGGATGTTACTAACCACAACATAAGTTGGATAGATAAACATTTGAGATTCAATTCATAGATTCAAATATAATTCAACAGCATATAGACAGAGTAAGAGCATGATTTAAGTATAACTACCCTAGCATGTCAACTATCATAGCAAACACAGATTTGTCTAGCTAAGCATGGCAATAATCCTAGCAAGTAATTCTAAACAAGTATAGCAACAGCACAACATTATTTAAAATAACAAGATAGAGATTATAATAGAACCTGACAAAGCGTTATTAAAAATCGTGTGACACCGCAGTCTTGGAGCACCTCCGTTACAAGTAAGCTACTAATCTACTAGCTTAACTAACCTAAATAACTAACTAACTAATTTTTAGAGAGAGAGTAGTGAGAGAAAGTGTGTGTGTAGTGTAGTTGGTGTTGGATAATGAAATGAGGCTTGTATTTATAGAGATCGCACAGCCATATCCGTAGACCGTATCCAAACCTTCAAACACACAACCGTATCGCAAAGGCGAATAAAAATCAGATTTTTATCACCCAAACGCATGATACGGCTGAGCTGGACCGTATACGGCTGAATTGGACCATATACGGCTGAGCACAGGGTGAATACGGCTGAACTAGGCTGTATACAGCTGAGCATAGGCCGTATACGGTCTGTGCAGGCCGTATACGGTCCAGGCCCAGCCGTAATGGTCTGGACCAGCCGTATACGGCCTGGTTCAGCCGTATGCTGGTTCTTCGGTTCTTCGTTTCTTCGTTCGGGCGTAACTTCTTCGTTGTTTATCCGTTTTGAGCGTTCTTTATATCCACGCGTTCGTATTTTCCTAACGAAGAAAATGACATAAGTTAGAGGTCATAATTCTTTGTGTTGCTCAAAAAGTGCTAGAATGGGTGAACGAGAATGCTTATGATCGTATTCGTTAGATTTATCGTGTTTTTCGACCATTTTAGTTGACTTTTGAAACATTGTCTATATTTTGGCCCATGTGACGAGTTTTAATGATAAAGTATCTATTTTGATTAGTTTCGTCACATATTGGGCTAAAAAGGTGAGATTGATGCACGTAAAAACATGACTTTTTGCGTGTTATCAAATAGTTATGGTTATTTTAAAGAAGTTAAGATTGTTGATGATGAGGTACACACCAAGACCGTCATGGCTTGGGTCCCTCTTGATAACTTATCCTTTGTAACTGTCATGTGCAGGAGCAGGTTGTGAACGTAGATAGTTGGTGGTATGTGGACAGTGGATGCTCAAGACGCATGACAGGTGAAAGAAGTCTACGAAAGGACTTCAAAGGAGGATTAAAGCAGCGTGTTAATTTCGCTGGTGAAAAGGGTGGAGTGATAACTGGGAAAGGAAAAGTTTCTAACGGACCTTTGACTCTTGAGGATGTAAACTATGCTGAAGAACTGGTTCACAACTTAGTGAGTGTTTCTCAAGTCCGTGATAAAGGTCATCCAGTTCATTTTAATGAAAAGAAGACTTTAGTCCTGAAGTCGGGATTTAAAATTCCCGAAGAATGGGTATTGATGAGGGCACCAAGGAAAAAGGACATATATGCCATAAACATGGGTGTTCCTAATACTTCAATGGTGTCGACATGTTTATGATCCAAAGCTTCTAAAACAGATTCGCTATTATGGCATAAGAGAATGGCACACCTGAACTTTCGCAAAATGAATTACATAACCATAAATGGTTTAGTTCTGGGTGTTCCACAAAAGCGTTTTGAATTTGAAGACAAGTATGTTCCTTGTAAGAAAGGAAAGTAGCACAAGAAACCACACAAGTCTAAAACAGAAAACTCTATTTCCTCACCATTTGAACTGCTACATATGGATCTTTTTGGCCCAATAAGTAAGAGAAGCATAGTTGGTAAATGGTATTGTCTAGTTGTTACCGATGACTACTCTAGATTCTCATGGGTATTCTTTCTGGGATCTAAGGATAAAACTCCTAGAATACTTATGGAATTCTTAGATCTAGTAGAGAATACTTACTAAACACGAGTTAAGAGTATTCGTAATGACAACGGAATGGAGTTTAAAAACTCAACTCTCAATGTCTATTGTCTAAGTAAAGGAATCAATCATCAATTCAGTGCACCATATGAGCCACAACAAAATGGTGTTGCTGAAAGGAAAAATAGAACATTGATCGAAGCTGCTAGAACAATGCTTGCAGATTCAAAGCTTCCAATCATCTTTTGGGATGAAGCAGTGAATACAGCATGTCATGTTTTAAATAGGGTTCTTAAGGTAAAAATGCTTAACAAAACGTGTTATGAGCTATTGAACAATAAGAAACCTAACTTGAAGGGATTTGAACCTTTTGGAGTTAAGTGCACGATTTTGAGAACACACAATCAACCAAAGTTTGGTGAGAAGGCTGACGACGGATACTTCCTAGGTTATGTTGCTAACTCTACAAATAAGCATGTTTTCAATATTGTCACTGGGTGTCAGGATATAGTTTATAACATTGAGGTTACGAGCTATTCATACAATACTCATAAAGGATTGTATTGGCAATTAAATTACTCGGATCTCTTCATATCATTCAACATTCCTCTCAGTTATGAAGTAATCAGTTCAGAATGTGATGACTCTATCTATGTAGATAAGAAATTGGCTTCATTCCTAGGTCAAATATACCTATCACTTTTACTGACATACCTCAAAATTCGGATCAACATATTGGTGAAAATGCTAGTGAGAATAGTGAGATACCGCCTCTGGAGGAAATCAATACTAATCAGTAAGATGAGTTAGTAGTTGAACCCATTTCTAGATCACGTATAAATAAGGATCATCCAACGAGTCAAATTATTGATGATTTATATTTAGGTGTACGAACGATGAATGAGTTATCTAGAAGCACTAGTTTGTTTACTTCTATAGTTGAAGCTGGAGAATATCATCAGTATATTTACTCTTGCTTTATCTCGCAAGAAGAACCAAAGAATGTACAAATCACTTTAAAAGATAACTCATGGGTGGAAGCAATGCAAAAAGAACTATCCCAATTCAAGAAACTTGAAGTTTGGGAGTTAGTTGATCTTCCACATGGTGAATACCCGATTGGCACTAAATGGGTGTTTAAGTGTAAGACAGACGATCTAGGAATCGTAACTCGCACTAAAGCTCATTTAGTTGTTCAAGGTTTCAATCAGGAAGAAGAGATTGATTACAATGAAGTGTTTGCACCAGTGGCTAGGCTAGAAGCAATAAGGATCTTCTTAGCATTCGCAGTATCTAAAGGAATTAAAGTTTTTCAATTAGATGTTAAGAGTGCCTTTTTGTATGGCAACGTCAAGGAAGTGGTATATGTTTCTCAACCACCAGGGTTCAGTGATCCAAAACATCCTGATAAAGTATACCTTTTAGATAAGGCTTTATATAGGTTACATCAAGAACCTCGGATGTGGTATGAAACACTATCAACCTATTTACTTGAGAATGGATTTACAAGAGGGAAAATTGATAGTACACTATTTGTGAAATGGAAGAAGAAAGACTTCATATTGGTTCAAGTATACGTAGATGATATCATCTTTGGGTCATCTGACGAAAAGATGTGCATTGAATTTGAATGAGTAATGAAGAAAAAGTTTGAGAAGTCTGCAATGGGAGAGTTGAACTTCTTCTTAGGATTACAAGTTGATCAAAAAGAAGATGGGTTCTTCATTCATCGATAAAAGTATACTGCTGAGCTATTAGAACGGTTCAAGATGGATGAAACTCGTATTTACAAGACTCCTATTCCAGAAGCTCATGGACTTGGTCCCGATACATTGACTGATAAAGATATGGATCCTACTCTTTATAGGGCCATGATTGGATCACTAATGTATCTAACTGCATCGCGACCTAATATAATGTTCGCCGTCTGTTTATATGCAAGATATCAGGCCACTCCTAAAGAATCTCATATGAAAGATGTGAAACGGATTTTTCATTACCTTAAGGGGAAGCCTAAGCTGGGACTTTGGTATCCTTATGATGGAGACTTGGATCTTGTTGCTTACACGGATTCCGATTATGGAGGATGCAATCTAAATCGAAAGTCAACAACTGGTGGATGTCAATTCTTAGGAGGAAGATTGGTGTCTTGGCAGTGCAAGAAGCAAACCTCGGTAGCCATTTCTACATGTGAAGCTGAGTATGTTGCAGCTGGCAGCTGTTGTTCTCAAATTCTTTGGATTCAACAGCAACTGCGAAATTATGGATTAAATTTAACAAATACTCCTATGAAGATCGACAATGAATCAACGATGTCCATCACCAACAATCTAGTCAAGCAAAGTAAGACGAAGCATATTGATATTAGTCATCATTTCATTCGTGATTATGCTGAGAAGAAGATGATAAGTTTAGTTAAGGTTCTGACTGCGGATAACTTAGCAGACCTGTATACGAAGGCTTTTGATAGAGCACGGTTCGAGACCTTGGTCCAGCTTAATGGAATGAAGAAAGCAGAGTAACTAGTCTTCCAGAGTTATTTCTGTATTTGTAATAGTTAGTAGTGTGTATTTCTATTTAAAAATAATAAAAAATGGGTGGCGTATGGCATTCATTTGCTTGTTACCTGAGGGGAATCACCGCCTAATAAAAATACAAAAATAAAAGTTTGAGTTTTTGTCTGCATAAAGGAAATGATAGTACATTAGGAGAATAAGCTTAATTATATTAAGTTTAAGTACCTAGTATGATGTGCTAGTAGGTTCAGTAAGATTCTGGCTATTTTACTAAGTATATATCTATATTTATTTTATTATACATCTTTTTCCATAGGCTATAATTTTTATTTCTTAAAATCTAGATAGCTTCTTCATACGATATACTGGTAGGAAATTTATATAAAAATTTTTAAAGCTTTTAAGAAGTCTTAAGTTACATGGGTATTATCTGGTGTGACTATTATGTGATGTATGACACATGTCTTAATTGTTGAAAGATAGTATTGCCATACACTGTGAACTTGCATAAAATGACAAATGGTATATAAAAATATGGTTATTAATTAGCTAATGATTTCTCTGTTGTACGTGAGTACAGACCTGAAGACATTAGCTAGATCAATAGATTCAAATCTGTAGTGTTCATACTAAGGGATCCTCTGTTGTACGTGAGTACAGACCTGGAACCACTAGTATCTTCACTGTGAGTTTGATATTTGTCTAATTTTAAATAACACAAGTGTACCTTATGTACCTTGTTTTATAAATACAGTGTTATGTGTTTTACTTGATTTCACAGTATATCATGTAATGGAAAACAATAGATTATACTCATACTAATAATAATAAGTTTTGCTTCGAAATTTTAGTATAAATTGTTTATGTAGATCATAATACCGGTAACCGTCTTGAACTATCTAATAAATGTTCACAAATGTGAATAGACTGTTTTCAGTTATACTATGTGGATAAAGGTACCTAAGATATAATATTATAGATATACGTATGTAGATGGTGAAATAAGTCGTAGTTATATGAACTTCTTGAGGTAAGTATACTAACAATCATCTTAGACTTTAAAAATATTAAGATTAAAAAGCTTATTCTTACTAATATGATCTCTTAGTTGATAAAATCTTAATCTCCAAAATTTGTACTTTAAAGGTCTATGTATTTTATGGTGATTAATAAAATGGTACTAGATATCAAATGTTTAATGCATTTATTTTATTTTTTTGGGTAAAGGGTAACAATTTTACCCGACAAATATATTCCCAAAATCGTTGAAGTACAATGGATGTGAGTGAATCCCACATCTCAGCCCGTTACATAGACGATAAAGACTACATAACAGGACATAACCACTACACACTATCCTATAACAAAGCAAAACCACTGCTAGACACAGACCAGACACACTGCTAAACACAGTAATAACCAATTACATTTAAAAACAAAATAAATGTAAGAACCAAGTTCAAAAGAACCACATCCATAATGAAACGTCAAAGGCTTCAAATATCTTCATTAATTGACCTGCAAAAGCTCCACCAACTTCAAAATACAAAGCAGCAAACACGTCTAGCATTATATTGCCTACCTGCCCTACTAACATGAAAGATGGCAAAAGGTCCAGGACAATCAATACAACACATCGACAAGAATGAACCTACCCTACCAACATAGAGATGACAAAAGGTCCAGGCACACCCCAACTGGCAATAAACCAAATCCATAGTGAATGACTCTATCTTCATATATTATCATTAAAAGATCCCTAAGTACACCACTAACTTCCAAGCTACAAAAGTAGCAAACTCGTCCAAAGTCATATCGCCATTCTGCCCTACCAACACGAAAGATGGCAAAAGGTCCAGGAACACCAATATAACCCTTCAACAAGAAAGAGCCTTCCCTACCAGAAAACGTTGGCAAAAGGTCTAGACACTCCCCAAAATGGCTAAAATCAGCCACAAAGAACCAATCGACTTAAGAATAGCATGAATCCAAACAAGACCAATAATTACCCAAGCCGCATCATCCCCCGTTACAATAGTAGAACCATCATAGAGGTTGATATGAAACACATCAAATGACGCGAACAATCAACACAAACGCTCCATTGATTAACAAAGATATCAACCTCCCCCCCCCCCCCCCCGAGTCAACATTCGGGCATTTATTTTATTAACGTGTGTTCTTTTTTTAACTTTATTTAATAATTAATATCTTGTTGGAATTAAGTTAAACTTTGTATTTAATCATTCATGATTAAATAAAAGAGTGTGAGTTTTTTTTTTTGAAAATAAGATTGTATTATTATGCTTGTTTCTATTTATACTAAATTTACAATTCGCGTTTCTGGTCAACAATTGCGAAGTTGACTGGTCAAAGTTGTGAATTGAGACTTGGGTATAAAAGGAAACAGTTCCTGCGAACCGAACTCACTTCCCCACATTATTTGCGAACCGAGCCGAGTGTGCGAAGCGAACCGAGTGACATTTTCATTATTTTTAGATTATACGAGTACAAGAAGGATTATTTACTTTGTGGATATTATACACCTTTTGATTACGCATCGTTTGAGGTATAATAAACTTGTTTTCACCGTGTAATTAGTGAGTAATTGATCGTTCTTGGTTTCGAAACCCTCGGTTTACCAATTCGTTAGATTAACTTAGGTTTAGTAGATTAAAATCCATAAAACCTTAAGATTACATTAACCGAAACATGTAGAACTCGATTATAACAATGGATTGTGTTAAAAACTAATGGATTTTCAATTTCATTTAAAATTGGGATCGCAGGAGCTTCTGCGAACTGAGCCTCATCTCAGTTTGTCACACCCCGCTAAAGCGGAAACACGAGATGTAACAGTACCGGGTAACAATGCATAAGATATAGAAGCAACACCATACATAATTTGTAGAAAGTATTACAAGTTATTACAAGTTCAACCCATAGTTTCAAAAGAGATTACACCAAGTTCATAAAGGTTTCCAAAAGATAGTCATAATTCAAAGTGAAGCAAACGCATATGAGTATGCATCCATGCAAAAGTACTCCTAGAATGCACCTTACCGTCGTTCGCCTGAAAAGCATGATAAAACAAAAGGGTCAACTATGGTCATAGTTGGTGAGTTCATAGGTTTAATGTCACAATTAATTGAACGAAAAGTTTTGCTCATAAGAGACATAAATAAAATGATTGGTTGTAATAGTTGCGAATATGAAAGGTAATATACAAGAGTGTTAATGCAATTGAGGCCACTACTTAACCGATTCAACCGACACATGCCCCAAGCTCCATGTTCTATCGCTAACATGAGTAAGGTGATACTATGCACTCACGACCAGTGTGAGTGAGGAGTGGTTTCCCCCTAAATAGCGCTATCCATAAATATCAATGGCTCGTCTGGCTCTCGGACGAGTTAATAAGTAGTGTAAACTGTATTTCCGGGGACTTTAGCACGATAGTACTCAAGCATAACAATAGTATATACCAATTCGCATAAATAGTATAACAAAAGTTCAACAAGTTCATAAAGAGTACAACCAATTTAGTTAAAGTTCGAGATCATGCTTTTCACCCCAAAATAATAAACAAGTAAAAAGGGGCTGTGAAAACTCACAATTTAGCGTATGAGTAAACGATGAATGTAGCGCGCGTGCTTGTCGGGTATGACTCCTATCCAAGACCTATGAACACGAGGTTTCTAATTAGTTCCTTGGTAATTTAGGTTTGTTAGGATTGCTTAACCAAGTATTTAGATTACAAAGTGCCAACATGGTTTGTTTGCTTTTGAAGTTTGTTAGTGTCCAATAATCGCATGGAATATAATAATGATTATACAAGTGTATAATATCTCACGATTGTTAGTGTCTTAGAATCATAATGTTTTGAGCTTTGGAACCTTGGTTCCTTCTAAATTATGGTTAACAACACACAAATCAATAAATACATCATAAGACGCCCGAACCCTTTTTGGTTATCATTCATTCCCAAAAATAGTAAATTTCCCGTTTTCAAGATCGGGACCGATTATTTTTGACTCGGTCAAACCTTCTCGGTTTTACCCGAGACTTTTACTAAATCCTTAAACATATTTATGGGTCAAAAAGAGTTAGTCTTTCCTTAAGTAACAAGTCCGCAAGTGTCTGTTTTCAACTTTTACCAAAATCAGTCCATATTCTTATTTCCAGAAAATTACCTCAGTTGATTTAATTTATTAAAAATACTTATGATCTGAAATAAAATAAGGCAAAAATAATAGATCATATTCAATATTTTATCTATCTACTGTAATTTTTCCAGGGATTGTAGTGAAGTACAAGTATTTATTATTTTTACTTTTACCATCTGAGGTCAGATCTGCACACATGCATGCAATTATTATTTTTGTACAAAATGTACAAGGAATCAATAAAAGTAGTCTCCTTGAAAGTTGTAGCCAATGAAATTTGTAAAATTTTGGCGTTGGTTTCAAGTCATTTGGAGTTGTAATGCTCCAGTTATGATTAAAATATTGAGAGGAAAGTTTATGCCTTAATCTAACAGATTATACATCTCTATTCACAAAAATTATAAAAAATATCAAATGAACTCATAAAAACATGAGGCTTATGTGGTTTGAAATTTAACTTCTAGAAATTGATTCTAGACTATAAAAACATCCATTTTCATGAAGAAATGATTTTTATAAAAATCGTTGAAGTGGAAGAAGCCTTCTGGACAGAAAGTTGTAAGCTCATGTTTGAGTGTTTCATTCAAAATAATGAACACCAAACATGAAATAAGGAAGATTATCATCTTTTGATCTTTAAATTCATGTTCTAACACATGCATGGTGTTGAAATACATCCATGATATATTAGAGATGATTATTAACATAAAAATTCAAGATTTAACATATAGATGAACAAGATTTCAACAATATCACAACAATAATCGATTTTCACTTGATTTTTGGTTTGATCATGGATTACTCTTTCTATTAACACATTTTCTATTAACACATAGAGATGTGAAAAGAGATAATCTACAAACATCAAGCTTTGCATGAGGATTTTAGCCATGGAAAAGGCTTAAAATCCGAATTTTATGAAGGAAAATGCAAGAAAATGAAAGATAGATGAGTGTAGATGATATAGATTACCTTTCTTGTTCTTATTTGGTGATGAACACTCTTAAAAATCTGGGTTTAAGGCTTGAATGTGACTGATTTTTGAGAGGGTTTTGGAGAGAAGAAGTGTGTGTTTTTGAGAGAGAATTGAAGAGAGTGAAAGTAGGTGTTTTGGGAAAAATGAAGTAAGTAATGAAAGTGTTGGTAAAATAAAAGATTTGAAATGTGAGAGGGGGGCCCGGCTTTTTGGAGGGGGGGGTGATTGATTAATTTTTTTTTTTTTTTTTATATATGTATTAAAGTTGTATATTTAGTTTATATTAAAGGTGTGTAAGTATTTGTATGTTAAGAGGTTTATTTTTGTGATGTTTTGGTGATTAATATTTGAGTTATAAGATTTTATTTTCTAAGTTCTTGATATAGATTTTAATCATTGAATTTTTCTAAGTTTGATGTTCATGAGTTATTTATCCGATTAAGTTCACGTTGTCGAGTCACGGGAATTTCGGTTTGCGATTCGATAAGGATTTTGTTGAAACATAAGGAGATAAGTTTTTCATTGTTTAATTTGGCACTTCATAGTCTAAATTAATATGTCTAAAGGAATTTAAGGTTCACTAAGTAATCTCTAAGTCATTCTATGGCTTTAGTAGACCTAAGAAGTCATAATCTTAAGTTTCACTAGGATAGAAGGAATGCTGTAAATTTAAGATTCGAGTGTGGTAATGACCTGAGATTTTGACGGATGTCACACAGTTCACAAACAGTATTGTGAAGTTTGACTTTTGTTGACTAGTGAATCTTGCGAATTGAAATGTCTGCGAAGTTGACTTTTGTTGACCTTGCGAGATGAGTTGCGAGTTCTGGTTTGTTGACTTGTTGACCGGTAGGCTTGCGAGCTGACTGGTATTACGAGTTGAACATCGTTGACTCGTTGACTTGGTTGCGAGTTGAGCAGACTACGAGCTGAACTGCGAGCTCAGTAGTCTGCGAAATGAATTTTTAAATAAAAAATGTGTATTGTTTTCGACTTGTGAAAAGTTTTACGAGTTAATTAATACACTTTTTTGACTTACAACAATGTGTTGATAAGGAGCCTGTTATTTAAAGTTATTTCGTATTAGACTTAAGTTTATATAAGTAAATACGGTTGAAATATTTTAAGTAATAAATAATTAATACAAGTTAACTAGAGATATTGGTCGAAAGTCTTCCGACTCATTGAGAAGTCGAGCGGCGTGTCCCGATTATTAATCGGCGGTCAAATACTCTAATATAACTTACATGGTTTTAACTTGTGAATATATATATTTAACAAGTTAATTCCAAATATTTCCATACGTTTAGAACTTGAGATTATTTAAATAACAAATTACATTTGTATGATTATATGATAGTTATATTTATAGATTATAATTAATAAATTGAGTACTTAGTATTAATCGATTAATTACGATAGATAAACTATAATAGTCGTATACTAATACCTATCATATGTGTATGTAATTACAGATATGGCAGCAAGACAATTTGCGAGTACGCACAACGTACTTGTTGATTTAGACATTACGAGGAAGGGGGCACTGAGAGTTGCAGATATTCTTACATTTTTGGCATGGTCTCGTATTAAACATGCCATTACTGCTTCTCCACCACTTTCTCCGGAGATTCTCACGGATTTTAGGACAGATATTATATATGATCTTTCTGTTAACCCACCGGTTATCCATACAACCGTGGGTGGACATCCTATAGTATTCTCTGCTTCTGATCTGTGTGATATATTATGTCTTGGCGCTGAAGAACAGGAGAACGGTCCAATAGAGTTTCTTGTGGACTTTATTGAGGGAGCTCTGGACAGGATGGGGTATGTCGGACCTACACGATGTTGCCAGTTCTGAAGGCTCTCGTATTTGGACAATGACGTTTCTTATGTCATGTCTTTATTATTGTTTTTGCACCCAAAAAGGGTGGATTTGACGAGATGCCACCGACTTTGATGTCTGGTGTACTATCCCTGGTTTTTAACAAACCATACAGTTTTTTATCATATATCTTTGAGAATCTACGTGCTCAGATCACTGGATAAGTCAAATCGACCTTTATGTTATATCCTTGTTTTTGCATGTTGATCATTCGACATTTTCTTCATGATCTACCAGCATATCAGCCCACAATTTTTGTTGATACAATTGGGCTTCGTGGATACAATACGGCATTTAATGTCGATTCTCGTCATCCTGAGCACTTGAGACCACATATAAGAGATCATTTTGGATTTTTTATCAATCCACACTATGTTGCTCCACCTAACAATGGTTGGGAGGATGTTGGTGCTGTCGTTGGTCCACCTGTCGAGCCTGTTGCTAATGTGGTTCCACCTGAGGCACCACAGGAGCTTTTGGAAGATGTCCTTATCCAGGAAGGGCAGCAAGGACACAACGTTGTGCCTGAGATTGCAGCACAAGTGGTTCAGGAGGTGTTGGGTCCCCCATGATAATACCAATGATCTGGTATTACAGGAGATTGAGCAATATGTTGCTCCTACTCAGGTATTTAGTTTATATCTTGTGTAAATTGTGTACTTTTTATATGATATTGAGACTTAGATGATCGAGCTTTATGCTAATCATAAAGTCTGATTATCATTATAAACAGGAACCAGATCATGTACAACCAGAGGTTGCTAGACCAGGGAGTTCTAGACCTGAGGGTGTACCTACTCAGGTATTATTATTAAACTTATATATATAGAACTCATATGATCGAGCTTAATGCTAATCATAAACGTTTAATATAATTGATATCCAGGATACAAATGTTGGTCCCTCTAGCGGTCGTGATGGTGATACAACTTCTGATTTAGATGGTGATGATGGTACACATGATCCTTATCGACAACTGCCTGGTATGATTAAGCAAGGATCGAAGCTTGTTTTTGATCCGGTGCTCAAAGAAAAGCGTAAAGCTAAGGAAATTGATCCGAATTTCCATCTGATTGATGAGCCTACTGATTCGGATGAAGAACAACCTCTCTGAACTCAACGTCGAAAATGTTTGAGGGCTTTACCTCAAATTTGACTATTGGTGATGGTTAGTTTTCTAATATAACAATTAGTAAATGTTTAAGGTTATGTCGGAGGTATAATAATTATGACAGATTCGTCTATGACAGTTCCTCAGGCTACACCTACAGTTGAGGCAACAACAACAACGACAACAACAACAACAATACCGGTATCAGTATCTATAGAGGTAAAAGATACAAGTTTAGTTGATTACTTGTCATAATTAATTGAAGATTGCGATAGCTGAGACTATAACACTCATCAATTAATTTTTTTTAAAAAAATGGATAGGTTGAGTTGATTGCTGCTATTGTTCGTCCGGGACAACACGGGACAACAAAGTCCAGCAGAGCGGCAGCTAGGTGAATTTCTAGCATCGCCTTTATAGTTGCTCAACATCTCATACCGCCTATTTCTACTTCTTCTTTACCTTCTACCACTGCTGCTACTCCACCTATGACTACCACTTTGGAGTCCAGGGTTAGGATTTTAGAGGAGACCTCTTCACTTCTGACTTCACAAGTTCTATCTCTTGCTCAACGTCTGGGATGCCAGACTGAAGCTTACAATCTCGTGCTTAAGAACAACACAATGTTGGTTTGTAACACCCCCAAATTTACTGTTTAGCGGAAGCAAGCTTTGGGGTGTTACTAATTAATAATCAAAACACACAAGGCATATAATGAACGACTCTATATGCGTCGTTTTACAGATACATTGATAATATAAAGTTTTACAATGTATAAATGTTTACAAAAGCCCAATAACTACAATGTTTAGAGATTAATTGGCATAACTTAGTTACAAAATGTAGTAATGCAAAATAATCTTCTGATGTGTATGCTGACTCGAGCTATGGGCAAATGGAATGAACAGGTCCTACTGCTGTTGAGTACCTGAGAACACATGCTAAAAAGGTCAGCTAACGCTGGTGAGCTCACAGGTTTGCATAATAAATATGTAAGTGTGAACCACAAGATTAATGGTAACCGTTTGAAATGAATCAAATGATGTATATGTCTGTCATAAGGTCATAGTCTGCGCTTAACGTGGGTGTCAGGATCACAATAAAGTGCCTGATCGTGGGTGCCTCCGGGCGAGTGTCTAATCCACACTCGTATGAACAAAAGTTAATGCGTCCGTTTAACCAGCCAGTGCTTGCTGACCCGGACGAGGATGGTCAGTCCTATATGGTACCATACACTAACATTCGCGCTACATAAAGTATTACCAGAAATATGATCGTAGAGGACTTAAAAGTGATTAGAAAATAGCTCATGCAGTATATAGCAAGTTTTGTACTCGTGTTCACATGTAAACAAGGTAAAGCATGTATTCCCACCCCTGAGTTTTAAAACTTTAAAATGAGGGGCTATGAGACTCACCTGAGCCTGAAGAGTTGCAATGAAGCAAATGTAGTGAAGTAAAATAGGGTGTCCGAAGACAGTAACCTGTCGGGCGTTCATAACGCGCAAGTTTAAATAAAATAAGTAGGTATCTTAAAAGATAACCTATGCTAGTTGTTCATCCAACTAGTATTGTCCAATGAAATGATTTGATTGGTAATGTTCGAGTTTTGAAAACGTGTACGACCCGTTGGTGACTGGTTGTAATAATAATCTCATTAATATTGTTATGATTTTTGAAGTGTTACACTTAAAAAGGATTTACAAACTTTAGGTGATGGGGGTCCGGGGGCAGCGCCCCTGGTTAGCGGGGTCCTAGGGTTGGCAACCCCTGGCGGGGTCCAAGGGGCTGGCCCCTAGCTAGGGTCAGCTTGAAAAATTTTTATTTCTACCATATTTTTATAGGGAAAAATGCATCTAAGATTTGAATTTGGGTAAAATCAAGTGATAAAATTTCAGGTCTCGACACTTAGTAAAAATCTGGGTTCTGTTTCATGCGACACTTATAGCGACACTTGGGGCTTAGACGTCACTTAGGAAGTGACGCATGAAATGGCAGAATCTGAGTGAGGGCGTCACTTATGGAAGTGACGCACAGTGAGGCGTCACTAGGTGGCTTGGGCGACACTTAGGAAGTGTCGCATAAAATTGGAAATTCTGAGTTTAGGGCATCACTTAGGTAAGTGACGCATGAGGTGGCGACACTCCATTAGTGTCGGGTATAAGTGTCGGATAAGGCTTCTAGGCGTCACTAGACAAGTGACGAAGGTAAGTATCAGGAAAAAGGGGTTTTATGCGGCACTTATGCAAGTGACGCAAGATTAGGGCTTTTAGCGACACTCAATGCGTCATTTAAGTGACGCATGAAGTGACGCTATACTGCAGTCTTCGTTGCGACACTTAAAGCTGTTGACGGATTTTTGAGCCAAAAATGAGTTTTTCGGTTTTCGTTTGGTCCGATTCTTTTACCCAACCCTTATATGGACATTTCAAGCTTAAAGAAACAACTATAACTCGAAAACACTAAAAATCGAGGAGTTACGGGTTTTGTTGGAAACTTACAAGTTAACGCGTGAGAATTTCGGAAAGATGAAAATGTAGATCGTTGCGAGATGGTCACTTTTCTTCAAACAGGCTTGACGATTCGATGGCGTTTGAGGGTGTTATTTGATGTTTTAAGGTGATGGTGGTGGATGGTGATTTAGAGAGAAAAGGGGGAAAGAGAGAGGAAGATGAGTGCTGAAATGAGAAGGAGGAAGGGAAATGGAGGGAAAGAAAGGGAGAAGGGGCCCGGCCCACTTGGGTCCCACCCAAGTGTGGTTGGCTCCAAATTTTAATTCCTGTATTTGCGCTCCGTGCGGTGTTCGTTTTCTCGATCATTTAAACGTTAAATAATTATTTTATACGTTTAAATATACGTTTTTAAAATAGGAGTGTTTATTCAATATTTTTGTTGAAGTATATTACCAAATACTTAATAACTTAAATGGTTTCGTTTGTTTGTGTGTTAAATGTTTAAGTCGCGTAGACGTTTATTATACGATACGAAATGAAATTGAAATATTATCAAAATAATATTTTGGGTATGATATCGTTATTAAATAATTTTATATTATTTAGTAAAATTGATCACCAACGTCGGTATTTACTTGAACCGAATTACATTCGATTTGAAACGTGCTCGATTTAACCAAATCGCGCAACTGTATATATTCAATAATATATATTATTTGATACACAAATTAGCCTAACACAGTACTAATTACATGTATTACAAAAATATTAGGACCTAATGACTAGCCCTAATTTAGCGGGTGTTACATGGTTGCTAATGTTGCTAATAAGCAAAGGCAGATTGATAGGCTAGATCGTCTGGTTGCTGATCTTCGAAAGCACAAGTCGTCTCAGGGGAGATAGTTATACCTTATGAGACTTGTAGAGGTGATGAGGTGAGGACCGCAAGACATGATGATACAGATCGTGATCCCGATGCACATATAGATAGATGTTGCAGATTACAAATTATTACGTTTAGATGTAATAATTCTCAACCAGGCCACACAAGTTTATTTTTTTTTTAATCTTTTTAAGATACCAAGTAGCTCATTTGGTTTAACTTGTTATTCCCCGCCCCCTGTTTTCTCTCTACTTGGCGATTTGGAGAACAAATCCTAAACTGATTTGATTTTTCATTTTTTTTTCTTCCAATTCGTTTATTGCTACTTGATTCCTAAATTCGACTATGTTTCCATCCGATTCAGTGGTCAATTCATTGATTGTTGCTTGGATTTAAATTCATAATCGGATTTTAGGGTTTCTTATGTGTGAATTGCTGAAAACGGCGCCCATAAAACCTAACCCTGATTCGTGAATCTGCCAAGTAAAACATAATTCGCTTGTTGATTACTCTTGTTCGTGATTTAATCTTCAGATTAGTTCATTGAGTAGGTTGATCTTCAACTCGATTTAGGGTTTTTTTGGCCAAGTTCATATTGGGCTGTTAGGGTTTCTTTTTATCACAATTTGCACGATTTTGGATTCATTGTAAATCACTTATTGGTTCAGATTCATCCTTGCATTCCTACTGATTATATCTTGCTAATTTCTCTTAAACGATTATTGTTCTTCACTCAAAACCCTAATCCGTTTTTAGGGTATATATGAACTCGTTTTTGGGCTGAACAGAAATTGGCACTTACTTTCAAATCCTAATCGTGTTTGGCATATTGTTTTACCGATTGGAGTAAATTGTTCATGTCTTCATATTTGGGTTCTGGATTGTGAACTACTTGGGCTATTCTTGTTTCTTTTCGTTTCCTTTGAAACGATTGCTTCTAATTGCATTGACTAGTCTGATTGGTGGTGGTTTGTTGGCTGATTGAGGTTTTACCTAGTTGATATTCCTAGAATTGATTGGACAGCAGATTTTGTTTGGCCGATTGAAGACTTGTGGATTGTCTAGTTTGAACAGATTGCACTTTAATTGGATTATTTTGGATCCGTTCTTGATCAGATTGGTTGGTTGTGGATACTATTCGATTGTCTTGGTTGTTTATTACATTGAAATTGCAGGTTTGATGAGAGTCGGGTTACTCATGATTGTTCATGATGGGGGCTATGGGAGAGAAAATGTGGGAGAGGAGGGGTGCGATCGTCCTAAGGGTTTCCTGGTCGATCTTGATTGTTCGATGGAGCATTTGTGTTGATTGTTCGTGTCACTATGGTGCGTTCATATCAACCTCCATTGATGGTTTGTGGTAATTCATGGACAGATGCGGCTTTCGGATGAGATTATCTCATTGAATTGCTGGTTGTTTTTATAGCCATGGAGGTGGGGGTGGTGCGGCTTAGATGTGTATGGGTTCGTTCTGGGTTCATGCTATTCTTAAGTGGATTGGTTGCTTTGGAGATGATTTCAGCCCATTAAGGAAGACTTGGACCTTTTGCCATATTTTTGTTGGTAGGGCAGGCTCTTTCCTCCGGTCGAAGGAAATATTGGTTTTCTTGGACCTTTTTGCCATCTTCCGTGTTGGTAGGGCAGGTTACCGATGTGATTTTAGACGTGTTTGCTGTTATTGCATCTTGGAAGTTGGTGTTGCACTCGTTGGTCATTTATTGAAGATCATTGAAGACAGAGTTATTAACTATGGATGTGGTTTCTTGTTGTTGAGTGTGGTTGTCTTTCAGCCATTTAGGATGTGTCTGGACCTTTTGCCATCGTCTGAGTTGTTTGGAAGTTGGTGTTGCACTCGTAGGTCAAGCAATGAAGATAATTGAAGACAAAGTCGCTCATTTGGATGTGGTTCTATGAACCTAGTTTTATTTTACATTTAGATGTAATTAAATGTAATTGATTATTTCCGCGTTTAGCAGTTATGGTTGTTCTGCGTCTAGCAGTAGATTTTCTTAGTGTTGAGGTATATGTGGTCTTTATTTGATTTATGTAGAGTCAAATAATGGTTAGTAGTTGCGTTCTTGTTACGTAGTCTTTATCGCCTATATAACGGGTTGAGGTGTGGGATTCACTCACATCCATTGTACTTAAATGTTTTTAGGAATATATTTACCGGGTAATCATTTTGCCCCTTACCCCCGATAGAGAGCCGACTGGTCCTTCTACGACTGGTGAGCGATCTACTCTTCACGGGGAGTCTGTACCTGCTAGTGGAGGTGATGCTGGTCCAAGTGGTGTTGCACTACTAATGTTGGTAAGGAAGTTAGCTATAAGACATTTAGATAATAAGATTTGTAAAACTTGGATTGATTGTAATATAACTTGTATTTATTCAATGAAAGTTTTATTATAAAATTATTATGTGTTTGTAAAGATAAAGAAATTCTTAGAATTGATTCTGGGAAATCAATTAAAGAATTCGTATTATTATTATTATTATTATTATAAATATACTTAGAAATTATTTGCAAAACAATTATAGTATATAAAAATATATTGATCATAATCTTAGATAGATTTCTAAGATCTATAAAAGATTATGATTATTTAATAATTGTTTGATATTTTCATGAGTGAAATAATAAAAGAATTCTAAGATTGATGATGTATAAGTAATCAATAATAGAATTTAAATTATTACTTAATTCATATTTGTTTATCTCTTTGTAGAATTGAAGAAACTTAATTTGAGTGACTCTGAAAGTGATTATGGAGATGAAGTTGAAGCTGAAATTGATTATGATCTTGAAGAAGGAGAGTTTGTACCTCCTGATGATTGGCCTTCAATTCCAGAGCCTGAGATAGACGATGGTGTAGGTATTGATAACAATATTGATGAACAAGTCGTGAGTCCAAAGACTGAATATGCATTTCGTAATGATGGTGGTGATTCAGTTATTGATCTAGAGGCTTTTGAGAATGACTCAACTGATTCTGATACAGAATATGCGGACGAGGTTGATGAAAGATTCAAGCATTTAGTCGGAAATCTAAATTTTATTCAAGAGATGCTAAAGAAGAAGAAAGAAAAGAAGCCACGTGTGATGAAAGAAGTAGATATTACTAGCAAGCGTGAGCGTAAGTTTGGCATTATTGGATGGTACTATGATTCGGATTTGAGACTTTTTGTAATTAAAAGATATGATGGAATTCAGTATTTCAAGAGAAATCTCGCTGTGTTTAGTTCTTTTCCTAGATATGAAGTTCGAGACTTGGCTAGATTGCAGATGGTTAACCCCACTAATGATGATTATGCTTAGTATGTGAAGAAGATTATCAGGACTGGGGGTAGAACTATGAAGTTTGAAAAGATTAAGCCAGGAATTGGAAAAACCAAAAAGTCAAAGGAAAGAAATCAGCGAACCGGAAAGAGACTGAGACAGAAAGTCTATCCAGCTGACAAATGCATACAGCAGATACAACTGAAGAATATGCCTCAGAATATTCTGGGAAAATTGAAAAGATGGCATGTAGATTCTGAAATAGGTGAAGCTGTTATGATTGAAGATGATGATGAGTTTCCAGATGGTGAAAAAGAGATCTTGCCCATATATGATCGAAACATTTGATGAACCTTTCCAAGAGTGATTTGATTATGTTATATAAGAACAAGATCATGTCAACTTATGGTTGGGGTGATGCAGCTAGAGATTATCAGAAGATGGTAAAGACCTGCATCAAGTTGAAGATATATGCTAGAAGCAAGATTTACAAGTAGAGATTAAAGACAAACTTGAAGATTATTAGAGCTATAGTCAAGGGGGAGTCTGTTGGGACATGTTTATGTGACAAAAGTTCTAGCTTGTTATAGCGTTGAGTTTGTAATCAAGTTTTGTACATTGATTTTGTTGTTAATATGAAATATATTAGTTTGTAGTTGACATGTTAGTTATAAATATATATATATAAGTATCTGAATTAGTATGAGAACTGCGAACTCAATGCTGCGATGCGGACTGAGATTTCAGTTCGCAAGGTGGCAACTGAAACGAGTCAGTTCGCTGGACTTATGGGCTGCGAACTGAGTCAGTTTGCAGAGCCCAGACCTGCGCACTGAACCGAGAATATATATGGTTTCTGGTTTAGAAAACCCTAACGATTTTTAATTTGCGAATTAAGCTTCTGCAAACAACCCTACGAAATAAACAAATATCCCCCATGTTTTTCTCTCTAGGATTGGGCGATTTTTTGCAAACCCTTGACCCTTCATTCATATTTTGCATAACTAAGTCTTCCTTCATATCTGATTTGGTTTGTTGATTCATATTGATTTCATTATTTGATTACATTGTTTCAATCTGCTTTCATACGATTAACTCATGATTTTGCTGGACTTGGATATGCGAATAAACCATATTAGGGTTTCAAAAATCGTTTTTATCGTTCTTCTCTCCCTTCTTTGTTCGTTTTCTGCATAATCGTTTGAATCTGTCATCTAACCTTAATACGCTATATGGTTTCTTGTTGCACTGATTAACTTCACGGTTAATTATTGATCAAGGTAATCATACTTTCGTTTTTTAGGGTTTCATGGCCGTTTCTTGGGGTTTACTCAGATCGGAAATTTCGTGGCCCTAAATCGTTACCTGTTATTATTTGCATCAGATTCACGAACTATACTGCTTATTGTTACGAATCTGTTTTCATGGCTATTGTGTTTGATTCTAATCTGTTAACCGAATTAGGGTTCTTCATTGATTATGATCTGATTGGCCGGTTAGGGATGGTTTGGTTTATGACCTATACTTTGGCTTGTGGATTTTCCGATTGGAAGAAGGTTTTTGGTATAGGTGACCGGCTGGTTTTAGGGTTCCGTTCAGGTTGGCCGGATTCTTTCTGGTGGCAACTAGGGTTGCAATCAGTTATTTTCATATTGGCCAAAGGTTTCTTCGTCCAGCTAGGGTTTGTATGATGGGTGTTTAGAGAGAGAATATATGGTGGGGGTGCAATCGTATTTACGTTTTACTGGTTGTGCTTTGTTTATTCAATGGAGCGTTTGTATTGATTGTTCGTGTCATTATGATGCGTTCTATATCAACCTCCATTGATGGTTCTACCTTTGTGACAGGGGATGGTTTGGCTTGTGTAAGTATGGGTTTGGTTCGGGTTCATGCTATTCTTAAGTCGATTGGAAGCCTTGTGGTTTTTCAGCCACTTGGAGAGTGTCTGGACCTTTTGCCATCATTAGTTGGTAGGGCAGACTTTTTGTTGTTGAAGGGTTGTATTGGTGTTCCTGGACCTTTCACTATCTTTCGTGTTGGTAGGGCAGGAAGGCGATATGACTTTAGACGTGTTTGCTGCTTTTGTAGCTTGGAAGTTGGTGGTGTACTCGGGGGTCTCTTTATCAGGATATATGAAGACAAAGTCATTCACTATGGATTTGGTGTGCATTCAACATATTGGAGTTGGCTTGGACCTTTTGCCAATGGTCTTTGGGACGTGTTGGTAGGGCAAGTTAATTCAATGCATTGTGATTGTTGTGTAATGCAGCTTGGACGCTGGTGTTTGCTCTCATGGGTCAACATATGAAGATTACTGAAGACCGAGTCGATCACCGTAGAAGTGGTTCTATGAACCTTGTGTTTACATTTAGATTATTTATTTTTAAATGTAATTGTAACTGCATTTAGCAGTAAGGTTAGTGGTTATGTGCTGCGTTGCAGCTGTGTTTTTGTTCTGTGGTTAGCAGATTGTTTGCTTAGTTGTATAGGTTGAGTCAAATCGCCTATGTAATGGGCTGAGGGCATGGGATGTACGCTCATGTCAATTGTACTTCAATGATTTTGGCGTAATATATTTACCGGGTTAAAACCCTTTACCCAAAAAAAAACAACCCTACGAAATTCTAAGTATATTGTGCTTGGTTCTTGATAGGTTAACTTTATTAACAATCAAGATTAAAGCTAGTTATTATTCCTAATCACGAATATATTGTGATATTAAAGTTATATCCGTATAACTAGAGTATTAAGGAATTCTACACCTTGATACTAAGATAACCTCGTTATTGATCCATAAGACTGGGGACTTACATTGGGCACTTTTGACCCATTTACTAAAGGCTATAGTAATTAATACCACTTAACATTCTAGTTCATGTTTCTATACCAATTTGACCAATTTAAAATAACAACTATTTGTCATCATTCATTTGGACTAAAGTCTTAATTTGTCACTTAGCCACATATATTAACCCTTTACAATCATCAAACGGTAAAGTGAACCGTTTAAATATATAAATATCTTGGTTTCCCAAATAGGGTACCAATTGACCCATGAAGAGTATTAACCACAACTCTCATGTCAAGATTGACATGGCTATCATTTCTAGAATAGTAGAGTCAAACTAAACTCCACTTAGACATTACACCATAATTTTATCCTTTTACTTGTCAATGTGACATTACTATACACATGTCACATAATCATGCACATGTATGCATTTAAACTTATTCCTATTTTTACTCAATAAAGAGTTTATAAAATTCTTACACTTACTCACAACACAGCCACACTAAGTATCTCTGATATTTAACAGCCTTAACAATTTCATGTGACATAGCATAATATAATTACGTTTGCTAGGCGTAAGTAGATTATGTAATTCACACTTCCATTCTCAGGCTACTTCATATCATTAAGATTTATTGGGATTTATCATTACACACTTAATCACATAACGCAACAATTCTACAACAATCAAAAAATAAATTTTAAATTGCTGTCCACGTAATTATTTTCCCAAAATCAAGTAATTTCATATAATCAATCAACATTTATTATAAGGCATTCTTTAATGCCTCTAACAACTTTATCTTTTTCACATAATGTTCTTTATATATAAAACAACTGAGATAAGTCAGTATTTCTAATTATCTGAAATTTTATACACGTGTGACATTTACCATCACATCAACTGTAGCTAACATAAGTCAACTATTATATCATTCAAACTTTTAACAAACTGCCATTATACATATTAGTAATTATCAGTACATCTCAACATGTGACTAACATAAATTAGCCTATCTAAACATCACCGAGCTAATGTCAATATCACTACTTAGTTATATCATATCCATCTACTCAATTACATGAGTAATGGAAATCCTGTACCATAACATATCCATCTACTCAATTACAGGAGTAATGGAAATCCTGTAAGTATGCCCACATCATATATATATATATATATATATATATATATATATATATATATATATATATATATATATATATATCAGCAAGGAATATTAACAATACCTTGCAATAATTTATTAATTCCGACACTACTACTTTCACACTTTCTTTAACATATCAGGCATACTAACATTTAATTAGAACTATTCAGGATACTAGTATCTCATTTAATATTTTGTTACTAAATCAACAAGTAACAATCATCAGATAGTTCACTACAGGGAAACATATCAGTTCAATCTACTGTACTTTACTACTACACATAATCAACATAATAATCTATGCTATTCACATCTGTTTAAGATTAGGCAATCCTATCGTAGATTACCTAATTCTCTCAAACCATTGCTCTGATACCAACTTGTTTCGCCCAAATTTTTCTTTATAAAAGTCATATTATATTCATATTTAATTTCAATTAAATTTTAATATCATAATATTTATCTCAAATTTATGGCTTTATAAGTCAAACACATACAATTCTTTATAACTTTTCTTCCATTAAACATTTGACACTAATGACATAAAACTGAACGACTCATACAAGTGTCGTCATTACAACAGTTTAAAGGAAAGAAAAGCTTGTCTACCCTTACAGCAAGCTCCAATCCACTTTATCTTCTGGTAACCACAATTTAATCTTTAAGCCCATTGGTTCAACAAGACCAATACCTACAACATAAACCACTGAAAAGAGTAAGCCAAAGCTTAATGAGTATACGAGCAGTTAAATGAATAATCTATCACACATTTTCATATAACACATATTATTTTATATATAAATATACACATATATCAATTGAGCAATTGTAAAAATTCTTATGAACTCTGCCCCTTAGTATCCCACCTCTTGGGTGATAGCATACTAAGTCATTTGTACCATGCTAATTATCCACAATTAGTCTTACAGCCTGTTCATCAATCAATGATTGCGAATCATATATCATTAATTGGGAACTATCCATCTACCTCGCGGAAGTAATGGAAAATCCCCGACACAAGTCCGTTTGTAATTTCTACAATTCTCAATCGACACAATTCGCATATCCATATAATAAGTCATTTTTACCGTTAAGGATCCTTAACTATTATACCATGCAAATATATACAATTAGCAATCAACACAAGCTAATGACCGCAATCATTACTTGCAAACCACAATCACGACACAATTCATATATAATCGGCTTACCATTTATCCACATGCTATATCATAGCATATAATATATCATATCAATCTATTTACATTACATAAGTAATGGAAATTCATATCAACACTTTCTTTATATCAGACCACTTACCAATTATCGGTATGCTATATTATAACAATATATAAGCATATATCCATTTGCAACACAACCACACACAATTAACAATTCATCCGATTATGTAGAGCTCGGAAGCAATCCGGATTACACAATCATTACCCATTTAAACCCCATAATACTCACCTTTGTTTTTTAGACGAATAAGCAAATAATCATAATGTCTATAGGTGCCATTTCTTAAATCTTGAGCCTCCTAACACATAATACAATAAAGTAACGACATCTTTAGTAGCTAATAACTACCACAATCACATAACCATATATAACATACTGATATTAGCTTTACACCCTTGTTACTTTAACTATCTCTTTAGATATAATTTCATATGTACTTACCTATAACCTAATCATAACTGTAGATCCCTTGAGCCGGATCAAATTAGATCGTATAATCATTTGTAAGCGCGGAAATCAAACAATTAATCACAAACATTTTCTATAAGCTTTTTGTATATATTCACAATTGAATCGTAAAGCTATACAATCACAAACTCGTTTCTCTCCTCTCTGTTCTCACAAAAATGGCTCTCCCGCACTCTCTCAAATGTCTAACCCTAAAACTGAATTCGACTCCTCTATTTATACTAAATCTGCCCTACCTGCGACACTAGTCAAGTGTCGCAGAAGCCGACCCATGCGACACTAGCTAAGTGTCGCATACTGCGACACTGACCTAAGTGTCACATGTCAACATTTGTGTATATTTTATATTTCACTATTCGTTTACAGACTCGCATATATACACTAAACATTATACATACGCAGACTAATTGACTTTGACAATTACAAACGTTTGAACAACTGACTCACATACAAAATGCACCAACAAACTCCCCCATGTCAGCAGCTTGGTCAAATAAGTCTTCAATTAGTCTTCATCAACAAACTCTTTCATGTCTTCAACAATCGGAATCTCCCCCATTGAGATAGCATGGTCTTCAAAGAAATCTTGATGTCCAAATTCATGTGACTAACACAAATTTATCATACAATAAGATCTTCAAACTCTGTGACCATCTCTCAATCATCAGCAGCTTCTCCGATAGAGTTTATCTTCCCAGTCTTTGAAGAATAATGGACATCCTTTATATCTTCAATATTTGACTTTAACAAGATATGTGATATTTGAAGAAAATAACATAGAAATAAAATCTTTTTGTATTTTCTTTATAAAGGAAAAGCAAAGAAAGAACAAAAATAAATTAAATTTGGGGATAGGATTGTTTTACGTCTGCTTAGAGATCATATCAGGCCAATATGCAATTATTAGGAAATAGTAAGTGTTATTTCAATTATCAATATATTTGTCCACTTTAAATTTACTTAGCACACTTAAAACACCTTTTATAAAAATTATTTCAAGACGATTACTGGTATTGTTTGTCCACTTAAACGTGTTACATCCGGGTCTGTGAGTTAACCTTTTATTGTTAGTATGAATATTTCTCCATGGTCCCCACCTATGACATACCCCTGTAACCCAGACATGATCATAGCTTCCTAATCCAGAGAGAATATAAGAATATCATTTTTAAGAATCAAGTCAGCGGTGACAGGTCTGTACAAACGTACAACAGAGCGACATAACTTGATTCAGTTGTAAGCAAAACCAGACTTGGTCAAAGCATTTTGGTGACCTTGTTAGGTATCTTATGATTTAAGACTTTTTCAAGTTCATTGACTTGCGTTTGCTTAAATTTTAAGCATATACTAATTGAGACCAGGTTTGTACTTACGTACAACAGAGGAAACAATCAGTATAGACCCCCAAATGATTTCAGATAAACTTCAGGTATAGAAATATGTCATGCTATGTTAAGGAATTAAGACATTTAGTCGTACATCATATGGTGTTTACCACAAGATCATAGACACATATTAGAATTACTTCTTAAGAACCCAGAAACTGGTGTGTATCATGTCTACCAGTACATCATATGATGAAGCTAACGTTTATAAAAGCTATTTTAAACATGCCAGATAAACCTACTGACACATCAAACATAAACCTTAAAATTTCCATTTTGTGCATGTCATCTGATGTACAATCATTTCCCATGTTGTTTACAGACACAATCTAATATTATTTTTTTTGAGTAATAAGAATCTTGCTGTTCACATTTCTGATCCAAATAATCAGAATTTTATTTACTCCCCCTGAACAACAAATTCTTTTCAAAAATCCAATTCAAAGGTACTCCCCTTAAACATTAAACATATTTTTGTAATTTTTGATTTAAGATATTTCGCAACATTGCATTTCTTTGATACTAAAAAGTACAAAGAATGGCTGTTGCATTAATAATAAAATTTAAAAGAAAAGTATCAAAATCACATATCAAGTCAAATCAAATGCCTTTTAGCACTTTTACCACCACGAAACTTCAGAAATTTCATCCAATCACAAATCATCATAACATTCTTCCAACAATATCCACATCCATGCAGTCACTAAAAATATTAATTTACAAGAAACTGACTGCATCACCACAAACAATCAAACATTAGTACTTATGGGACACCCAAGCCTTGATAGACTTGGGTTGTCCATGATCATCCATAATCATCACATCATTGAGTTTATGATATTTTAAAAACTCAGAAGATTTCATTGATGCGTTGTTTGTGGATTTGGGTTTCTAAACCTGTTTAGGTTCAGATGATTTGTTTTCAACAATGTTGTGCTATTGAACTTGAGGTCTACTAGGCACAACTTTGTTTACTCTTGCCATAGGTTTTGGAGAGTTTGATGCATAACTAGATACAGGCGAATACGAATGTTGGGACATGTATTTGTGACAACAGATCTAGCTTGAAATAGGACTGGTGTAATTATTATTACGTTTGTATATTGGTTTAGATTTGTAAATAAATATTTGTTTTGTTAGTAATATTCGTTAAGTATATGATTATATTAATATTGGACGAATGATTAAATACGAAATATGTATTCACGTTTTATGCGAGTCGAGATCTCAGGTCGCAAGTCTTGCGAGGCGAGATGAGATCTGAACCTGTTAGTATGTCTTGGTGAGCCGAGTCACTGGGTTGACTTGGGCTGCGAGTTGGGCTGGACTCGCAGGCCCATGCGAGCCGAGATGAACTGATGTATATAATGATTTTCATACGTGAAAATCAAAAGAGGATCTTTTATATACTTTTGCTATTAGATCATCATTCCTGCGAATTCACAAACCCAGAGAAAACATAACCTACGGCTAGGCTTTGAAGATTCATCGTTTAAAGTTAAGTCATATTAAACGCAATTACAAACTTACTCGTTATTAGTAAGATAACACTGTATTGAGGGATTCCGCACCTTAATACTACAGATAACGAAGTTATCGATCCTAGAACTAGGGACTTACATCTGGTATCAGAGCTTTCGGGCTAAATACGAGTGCGTTCGTGAGTTTTAGTGATATTGCGTTTTTGATTCGGGTTGTTTCTACGTGCATTATAGCAATATTAACGATCAAAATCATTCTCTGGATATTTTAGGGTTTGTTTACGGTTGAAATCGCTAGTTTCAGTCGTAAAAATACCTTAAACTTTCGTTTTCGGGTTTAACAGCCGTTTCGCGAGTCGAGATTAGGGTTCCAGCGTAGCTTGCGAACCGAGGTGAACTTGCGAGCCGAGTTGAACTTGCGAGTCGAACTATCGAACCTGCGAGTTGAGCTTTGTCTTGCGAATCGAGATTTCTTGCGAAACCACATCACTTGCGAATCGACATCTCCTGCAATCCGAACTGAGATTCGCGAACCGAGTTCTGCGAGTCGAGCTGAGATTGCGAGTTGAACTGAGTTCTGCGAGTCGAGCTGAGATTGCGAGTTGAACTGAGTTCTGCGAATTGAGATTTTCTGATTTCGCGTAACAGTTTGAACTTACGTTTTTAAGATGTCTGACTTAAGAAAAATAATCGGAACACGCCGCTCGACTACTCATTGAGTCAGAAGACTTTCGATCACTATTTTATCTTAACATATTTATTAACTTAAATTATTTAAAACATATTTTACTTAAAATAATAATAAGATTAAGTCGAATATATTAAACATAATATTAAGTTACAATTATTCAGTACAAAATGTTACAGACATTATTCTACACTATGCTAATACTAAACTGTCTTACCAGCTTCTGTATCAACCGGTGCATCTTTATCAGCACTTGTACCAGCTCCAGCATCACCAACATCACCAGACTCCCCCTGAATCATAGCTTGCTGACCAGTCGTTGAAGGACCAGTCTGCTCACCATCTTTCGGTGCATTGGGATCATCGTCTTTATCAGCATCTCTCTTTTTCTTCAGCTCATCTTCTTTACAACCTTCCAAGTATGCCAATATCTCCCCCTGAGTAGACTGTCCTGAAACATGTTTCAAGACCAATCGCTCCAAGCCAGATATCTTCATACGCTGAATGTTGAAGTCAGCAAGCAAAGTCTCATGAGTCTTCAGCAGTGTATTGTATGAGATACTCTGATTGAGTAACTGCTGACTCAGTCGAAGATAAACATTTTAGAAAATTCATTATCAACTTTTAACATTTTTAACTTTGAAAGATTCATTATCAACTTTAGCTTTGCCTTTGCATTTAAAACAGTCAGGTTTGACAGTTATTTTCTCAACCTTAATGGTAGACACTTCAGGTATATCCTCTACCTCTTCAACACTAACGGAAGGTGAACTTTGTGGCTTAACAAACTATAACACCCCATATTTTGGAACATTATTTTAATATATTTTACATTGGAAGCGTAAGTCCATAAATTCTTTTCATATTATATATAGAAAGTTAAACCATTTCAAATCATATATAAAAAGTTATAACTATATAAACAAAATTCCGAACGTTAGGTGTTATATAATTCCAAAGTCACATTGATTTAATCAAATCAATATCAGAGTAAATGTCAGGTTGTCAAACATTCCATCCGAATTCAAACTTCTTGCCCACCCGTTATCAAATCCATAACCTGCAAGAAGTATTAATGTGGGGGAATTAGCTCAATGCTAAGTGAGTAGACATGTAATCAACAGTTTAACTTAGCAATAACAAATCTTACAAAAAGATAATCGTAAACACATAATATCAATGAAGATCGGTGGCTCTTGAGAAACCCTACTACCGCGGTGGCTCTCAAAGAACACTTTCCATCAATCTATATGGCCAATACAGAATAGACCGATAGCTTGGTACTAATTTCATACGACCTAATTTCCTATTAACGATATGTTCAAAGAAATTCCTGTCGTCTTACAATAGTAACCAAGCCTAGCTTCTATGCTGACCTTAATAATCAATGGTCAAAGGCAATATATTAAGTGATCACATATTCACATATTCCATACACATCATGGAAATCATATCAGACAATCAGTCCTTCAACAGTATTATTACCATTAAACCATAATCGTCAAGGCAAACTAAAACAGTAATAATATGTTTACCCGTTGTAACCAAACCTGTTACAACCAAATTACACTGAGAGTTACAGATCCACTCACCGATACCTCAGTCTCCACTTAGTAGTCTAATGTCACTGAGTCTTCCCCTGATCTGAGATCTGAAAATACAAATAAATACTGAGTCAGTAACTCGTTCCATAATTGGTATATCTTACTTCGTAACCATATAACATATTTTCAATACATAACATCAAAATGATAACAATAACCATTTATAACAATTTATTCAATTCATAGGTTAATAATGATAAACACTCATTATTCAATATTTAATTTGTATCTAAACTTATCTCAATAGTCAACTTGAATAACAATAATCAAGTTATAAATAACACTCATAACATTAATAACTCCAATTTATAAATTGGGTATAATCTAACTCAAGTATATAATTAAATGACTAGGCATTACAAGTACCTAACCATAACAAACTCGTCATATCTTATGCGAAGTCTTTAACAAGTAAATCTATCCACGTCATGTATATCAACACATATATCTTTAGTCAAAATATGGAGTCACAAGATAATCATATACAATAATTTACCAATTCCATAATATTAACTAATTAATATTACATGCTCCATAACATACTTATATAAAATACCTAGCTTTATGCGCAAAATACAAGTCAGCCTATTTCAAGAAATTCGATCATAATTAGCTATTTAGCTTCGACATATATATAAGAACTCAATCATCTCACATATAATACTAATAGTTTGATTCCAACTAATTAACCTTTGCTAATCACATATACACTCTAGTTACATCTGCAATTATATCATAACTTCAAACCAATCTTTAACTACTTAACTATAGTTATCATAAGTGATTAAAAAGGGTTGATTATTCAAGTCTTTATTCGAATTCTAACATTACATCATTTTGTAATACATTCATAGTTTATTACTATCCCTGTTTATATTATACTGCTTAGTGCCAACACATACCAAGAAAAGCCATAAGTCAAAAACAAGATTCGGATCCAGAAGGAAATCGCGTCGTGAAATTCACTGGATCGCGTCGTTTTCTTTTTCATATAAATCGCATTGCAAAATAATCATAATCGCGTTGCGATATAACTCGTTGTACAGACCTTCAATTTTGTTCTCAACATACCAATACGAAGTTCATTCACAATTTACATGGGGCTAAGCTTTTGATCGTCACTGTTAACTAATAACATTAAATGGGACAGCATCCTAACTTAGTCTCATGCTAAAATCCAATACTAATAATGATTCCCACTATAACTAATTTCTAAGATAAACAAAACGAGAAGGACTTAAACTTACAAAATTGAGGCGAAGTAGGAGATGGTGAAATTCAAGATAAATCTTGAATTTAAATATTTCTTGTTTCCTAGCTCCATCGCAAATCACAGAGACAATTCATGTTTTCACTCTTATTTCTATGTTGTGTGTGTTTGGGTTTGTATCAAAGAAGTGAGTATAGATGAATTTGGTAAAAAGTCAGGAAGGTTAGGTCGGCCTTCCCAAACCGACCTCAGATATTCTTTTAAATTTTAATCCCCTTCTTAACCAATTGTCTAGAACCTAAAAATCATTTACGATTCTAATAACTTTATATTTTCTTATAATTATATTAATTTAAAACAATTAATAAATTATCTGTCACGATAATTTATTTGACCTTTTACCTAATTTTTACAAATAATTAAAATAATATAAAAATTATTCCTAACACATTTGAATAATAATTTAAAGGCTAGGAAAAATATCAAATTACTACTAGACCCTAAAAACGGATGTTACAAATCTTGTCACACCCCACTAAAGCGGAAACACGAGATGTAACAGCACAATGGTTTCATTACACAAAGTACAACTAATTCATCGTTTACAAAATACAGCTATTAGCACTTACAATAAGTTTACAATACCAAATAATAGATCATACAACCGAATACATCCAAAAGATAAAACGAAGTAAGTCTAATAGCTTCAACATTAATAAAGACAAACGATGCTTCATTTCAGAACTACTGACCGTTTCCTGAAAAGCATGTAAAATGAGGGTCAACTATAAAGATAGTTGGTGAGTTCACAGGTTTAGAAAATAAAATGTAAATGTGAAAAACCATTTAGAAGTTATCAAGCCACGTAGTAAGATTTACATTATTAGGAAAATAGTATTTATACGCAATATAAGATTCATTTAAGAATGACATGTATAGCTTGAGTCCACAACCAAACCTACTGGCCCGAAACAACGCCCCAAAGATATGTCCTATCGCAAACATATTGAATTGGTGGTATGCACTCATATGCACGAATGAGTGGGAAGGTGGCCTCCTTCCAAATAGTACTATCCATATCAACCATCGGCTCAATAATGAGTTAATGGGTTGTGTAAGAGAAACCGGGGACTTAAGACACGATAGAGTCACAAGCATACAATAAGAGCGTATAAATAGAAAAGTACATACAAGATAAGTATTTTCAACAAGATAACATGCTTTTCACCCTAAAATATTTATTATGAACGGTAAAAAGAGGGGCTGTGAATACTCACGATTGGGCGCAAGAGTAAATTGATGGATGTAACGCGCGTGCTTGCCGGGTATGACTCCTATCCAAGACCTACGAGCATGAAGGTTCTAATTAGGTTCTTATCTAGTTTTGTTTGTAAGGATTTCTTAGCTAATTATTTAGATTACAAAGTGCCAATATAGTTTGTTTGCTTTGAAGTTGTTAATGTCCAATAATCGCGGTTGAGAATGATAATGGTTACACAAGTGTACAACATACTAAAATTATCGAACGTCACACACAAGTCGTTTAATGTCACAAGATTATTTGAGTCCGAATTTTATAGTGTTTGAGTTTTGGAACTTTGGTTCCCCACATTTTATGATTAACATACACAATAGATAAATACATCAAAAGACATCCAAACACTTTTGTTACCAATCTTTCCAAACATAGAAAATTTCCCATTTTTGATACCGAGACCGATTATTGTTGACTTGGTCAAACCTTCTTGGTTTATCCCGAGACTTTTCACCAATCCTTAAACATGTTTATAAGTCATAAAAGTTAGTCTTTCTCTACATAGTAAGTCCGTAAGTGTCGGTTTTTAAGGTTATATCAAGATCAGTCCACTTTTCCTGTTTTCCAGAAATTACCCCCGTTGGTTGTATTTATTAAAAATACTTCTGGTCAAAAATGATTTAAGGGAAAAATCACAGATGTTATAAAATATGTTATCTACTTTGTGTAATTTTTACAGAACTAATAGAAAAGTCCAATTATTTTTAGATTTTACTTTTATCTTCTAGGGTCGAATTTAAACACATGCATGCAATCATTATTTCTGAGCAAAATGTACATGGAATAAATAAAATTGGTCTTCTTCAAAGTTGTAGCCAAGGAAATTTGTAAACTTTTAGCATTAGTTTCAAGTCATTTGGAGTTGTAATGCTCCATTTATGATTAAAACACTGAGAAGAAAGTTTATGTCTTACTATTACAGCTTGTATATCTTTACTCACAAAAATTATTAAAAATATCAAATTAACTCGTATGAACATGAGGCTTACATGGTTGGAAAGCTTACTTCCAGAACTTAATTTTAGACTATAAAAAAGTCCATTTTCATGAAGGAACGATTTTTATAAAAATCATTGAAATAGAATAAGTTTTCTGGACAGAAAGTTGTAAACTCTTGTTTGAGTGTTTCATTTAAAATAATGAACACCAAACATGAAATGAAGAAGATTATCATCTTTTGGTCTTTAAATCCATGTTCTAACACATGCATGATGTTAATATACAACCAAGATGTGTTAGAGATGATTATTTATCACAAGAACAATTTTTACATGAAGATAAACAATATTCAACAAAGTTACAAGTATCAACATCAAGTTTCACTTGATTTTTGGTTTGATCATGGGTTACTCTTTCTTCTAACACATAAAGATGTGAAAAGATATAACCTACAAATATCAAGCATTTTATGAGGATTTTTAGCCATGAGAAGGGCTAAAATCCGGATTTTTGAAGAAAACACAAGAAGGAAGTGATAGATAATAATAGTAAATGATATAGATTACCTTTTCTTGCTTTTATTTAGTGATGAACACCTTTAAATTATGGGTTTAGAGCTTGAATGTGGCTGATTTTTGGGAGAAAGAAGTGTATGTTTAGTGTGTGTTTTGAGAGAGAAATGTGAAGAGTGTGATAATGGATTTTGGGGAAGTGAAGTGGTAATGAGTGTATGGGGGAAATAAAAGATTTGAAATGAAAAAGGAGGGGGGGGGGGGGGGGGGGGCTGGCCGGTTTTAGGGGGGGGTAAATTTTTTTTTTTTTTTGTTAAATAATATGTATAATTGTTGTATAATTAATTTGTATTAAAGGTGTATAAGTATTGTTATGTTATAAGGTTTATTTTGTGATGTTTTGGTGATTAAAATTTGAGTTTTAAAAAGTGAGAAATTTTAAGTTCTTGAATTAAGTTATGATACACTTAATTTGTTCTAATTTTTAATGTTCATGTATTATTCATCCGATTAAGTTTGCGTTGTCGAGTTACGGAAATTTCGGTTTGCGATTCAATAAGGATTTTGTTAAAGAATAAAGAGATAAATTTTCTTTGTTTAATTTGGCACTTAGTAATCTAATTTAGTTTGTCTTATAGACTTATGATCTACTAGGAAATCTCTAAGACTTTCTACGGTTTAGTAGACCTAAGGAGTCGTAACCATAAATTTTTCCGAAATATATGGAATGCCATAATGAAATCTAAGATTGGAGTGTGGTAATAACCTGAGATTTTGACGGTTATCACAGTCTCCCCCAGTTAGAAGAATTTCGTCCCGAAATTCCACTGGTGGCACTGTCTAGATTCAGCTAGTGAATAGGTGAGGGTATTTTTGCTTCATGAAATCCTCACGTTCCCAGGTGTACTCAGGTCCGCGCTTAGAATTCCAGCGAACTTTGACGATCGGAATTTTGCTTCATCTTAAACGCTTGGTATTCTTATCGACGATTTCCGTTGGTTCTTTGATAAAGTGTAAACGGTCATCTATTTGGACTCCCTCAAGGGGTAAGATTTGCGAGTCGTCGGCTAGACATTTCTTAAGATTCGATACGTGAAACGTGTCGTGAATCCTGCTTAATTCCTGTGGTAATTTGAGTTTGTAAGCCACTGAACCAATTCGTTTCAAAATTTCGTAAGGTCCGATATAGCGTGGATTTAGCTTGCCTCTTTTTCCAAAACAAATCATTCCTTTCCATGGTGATATTTTCAAGAACACCTTATCACCGATTTAGAATTCTAACGGTTTTCTACGGTGATCCGCATAACTTTTCTGTCTACTCTGGGCTTCCTTGAGTCGATCCCTAATGATTGAGATTTTGTCAACAGTTTCTTGGATAATGTCAGGCCTTGTCAAGTGCTTCTCACCAATTTCATGCCAACACAGAGGTGATCGGCATTTACGACCATACAATGCTTCATAAGGTGCACATTGAATGCTGGTGTGGTAACTGTTGTTATAAGAAAACTCCACCAATGGTAAATGAACATCCTAACTTCCTCAAAAGTCCATCACGCATGCCCGAAGCATATCTTCCAAAGTTTGGATTGTTCGTTCACTTTGCCCATCTGTCTGAGGGTGATATGTGGTACTCAGGTCTATTCGTGTTCCCAGCGCCTTCTGCATGGATTGCCAGAACCGTGATGTGAAACGGCTATCTCTATCAGAGATAATGGAAATGGGTACTCCGTGATGTGACACAATTTCAGTAATATAGATTTGAGCGAGTTTTTCCATTTTGTAGTCCTCCCGAATAGGAAGAAAGTGAGCAGATTTTGTTAGTCGATCGACAATAACCCATATGGAGTCATGACCTTTAGCGGTTTGGGGCAATTTCGTGATGAAATCCATCGTTATCTGTTCCCATTTCCATTGGGGTATCTCTGGCTGTTGTAACAGTCCTGATGGTTTTTGATGTTCGGCTTTAAATCTAGAACATGTTAAGCACTTTCCAACATAGACAGCGATGTCTTTCTTCATTCCTGGCCACCAGTAATACTCCTTAACATCCTTGTACATTTTGTCAACCCCGGGATGTATTGAGTACCGTGATTTGTGGGCCTCTTCTAAGATCAGATCTCTCAATCCGTTAATCTTGGGTACCCAAACCCTGTCCTTAAAGTATTTCACTCCGTCGGGCTTAGTTTCGAACCTTAGTTCGAGACCGTGCAGAGTTTCTCCTTTCTAGTTTTCAGCTCTTAAGGCCTCTTCTTGAGCAAGTTGGATTTGAGCTTTTAAACTAGTTTGTACGAGTGCTCCACACATTCGCATTCGTGAGGGTTTCACCCTTTCCTTCCTACTTAGGGCATCTGCCACTACATTGGCCTTTCCTGGGTGGTATCTGGTCTCGCAGTCATAGTCATTCAGTAACTCTACCCATCTCCTCTGACGCATGTTGAGCATCTTTTGATCAAGGATGTGTTGGAGACTTTTGTGGTCTGTGAATATCATGCATTTGGTTCCATACAAGTAATGTCTCCAAATCTTGAGTGCAAAGACAACGGCTCCTAACTCTAAGTCGTGGGTCGTATAGTTTTTCTCATGGGTTTTCAGTTGTCTGGAAGCATACGCTATGACTTTATTTTTATGCATTAGCACACATCCAAGACCTTGATGCGAGGCATCACAATAAACTACAAAGTCATCTGACCCTTCTGGTAGTGCCAATACCGGTGCGTTGCATAATTTACGTTTTAGAGTTTGGAATGCTTCTTCTTGTGGTTTTCCCCAGACAAAACTCTTATCCTTTTGTGTCTGTGTGGTCAGTGGCTAGGAGATTTTTGAGAAATTCTCGATGAATCTCCTATAATAACCAGCCAATCCCAGAAATTGCCTGATTTCCGTTGGAGTCCTGGGGGCTTCCCATTTCTTAATGGCCTCAATTTTTCCTGGATCCACGTGAATTCCGTTCTCACCTACAACGTGACCAAGGAAATGTACCTCTTTAATCCAAAACTCGCACTTGGAAAATTTAGCGTACAGTTTCTCATCTTTGAGTAGTTGCAATATCTACCTCAGGTGTTGCTCATGATCTTCCTTGTTTCGCGAGTAGATTAGAATGTCATCAATGAACACTATCACAAACTTATCTAAATACGCCCTACAGACTCTATTCATTAAGTCCATAAATGCCACAGGAGCGTTAGTTAGACCGAATGGCATAACCATGAACTCATAGTGTCCATATCGGGTCCTGAATGTGGTTTTGGGTATGTCTTCTTCGTGGACTCTTAATTGATGATATCCAGACCGTAAGTCGATCTTTGAGAAGTATGAGGCACCTTGCAATTGATCGAATAGGTCATCGATTCGAGGGAGAGGATATCGATTTTTAATTGTTAGTTTATTCAATTCTCGATAGTCGATGCACATTCGTAATGATCCATCCTTCTTTTTAACGAATAAGACTGGGGCTCCCCATGGTGATGAACTGGGGCGAATAAAACCATTTTCCAATAGTTCTTGAAGTTGACTGGACAATTCTTTCATTTCCGCGGGTGCTAGGCGATACGGTGCCTTAGCTATCGGTGCGGCTCCCGGTATTAGATCAATTCGGAATTCAACTTGTCTAGGTGGGGGAAGTCCAGGCAAATCATCTGGAAATACTTCTAAATACTCACGTACTATGGGAATATCTTGTGCGAGTTTTTCCTCCGACTCTTTCTTGACAACGTGCGCCAAAATGGCGAGGCACTTCTTCCTCAGATATTTGTGAATCTTCATGGATGACACCATTTTCAAACTCCTATCGGGCTTGTCTCCGTACACAACTAGTGTTTCGTTTTCTCGGATGGGTATTCGTATCACCTTTTCGTGGCAGCCTATGTCTACATGATTCTTGGCTAACCAGTCCATATCGACTACCACGTCGAAACTGCCTAGTTTAATTGGGATGAGATCAATATTAAATTGCTCATTTTCAAGATGCAAAATGCAGTCTCGTACGATCTCCCTAACATTAAGTTCGTAACCACTAGCTAGTTCGACAGTGTAAGCAGGTTTTAATGGTTTGGACTCTTTGCCAAGGAGGGGTCTAAATTCATGTGAAACAAAGCTCTTATCTGCCCCAGAGTCAAATAGTACGGATGCATAGTGGTTGTTAAGGAGAAACGTACCTGTCACCACATTAGGGTCCTGGCGTGCTTCTGCAGCTCCCATCACAAATGCCCGTCCTCGAGTCTGCACATTCCGATTCCCTTGATTAGTTGGTCCTACCTGATTTCTGGTGTTGTTGTTTGGACCTCTTTTCAACTTTGGGCAAGTGTTTCTAAAGTGGTCCAGACTTCCACATTCATAGCACGCCTTGTTGCCATCTCCACTTTCCTTGCGTTCCTTTCCAGCCCTGCAATACTTGGAAGTGTGGCCGGTTTTATTACAGGTGTCACATTTCGGGCAAACTCCCTCATGATGGAATTTACATTTGTTACACTTAGGGAGGGGACCAGTGTATCCTTTCGGTTCTTGAGTGGTAATTGCAAAATTCTTGGCTGATTTTTGATTTCTATTCGAAGTATTCCCAGTCTTCTTTCCTGATTGATTCTCAAATTTTCGCTTATTACCAGAACTCACCTTGGTCAGGATTCCCGAGCGAATCATATCAGTAGTCAGACGGTGTGCCAGAATTACCGCACTTTCGATGGTTGTTGGATTAGATGAGGTAACCATTCCTCGAAGTTCCGGTGCCAATCCCCAAATGTAACGGTCTATTCGATTGTACTCCGGTGTTACAAGATGAGGTACCAACTTTTCCAGTTCATGAAAACGAGTCGTGTACTTTTCTATCTCAGCACCTTCCATGGTGTGATTCCAGAGTTCTGCTTCTAGCTTCTACACTTCATTCTTAGGACAATACTGTTCGGTGAGCAACCTTTTGAATGTGTCCCACGAAAGGTTGTATGCTGCTTCCCTTCCTCGGGTCTGCACTTGAGTGTTCCACCAGGTCAGAGCTACGTCCTGAAGTAAGCTAGATACATAGCCTACTTTGTGATCTTCAGCACAGTTGCTCACATGTAGTACTGACTCGATGCTTCGAACCATTTCAGTAAACCTACAGCGCCTTCAGTTCCATGAAACTCCTTGGGTTTGCAAGACATGAAGTATTTATAAGTGCACACTTGACCATCATTGGCAAAAACCGGTGGTGCATTCTGTCTTCCATTGGGGTTAGGACCACCCTCATTCCTCTGGGCTCCCTGGATACCAGCAGTCACCTGGGCGATGATGTTTGGGATTGCAGCAGAGAGTTGTTGGACAATGAACTGGGCCATGTCAAGTTGTTGATCTTCTTGAGTGCATCGAGTGGATCGTTTTGGAGGCATGATCCTATGACACATTTTTGAAAGTTGTTGATTAGTGCTTATGTAGCATGTTTTTGATTGTTGGAAACTTTGGTATTTGCAAAGTTAGATAACAACAAAAAGAAATAAGTTGAAAATAACTTATGGTAAGAGTTCTAAAATAAATCAAGCATCGAAATAATTGTCACAATAATATTAAATAAACAAAATAGGGTTTTTCCATTGATAAGTCAAAAGTTCCAAAATTTGGATAACCCATTTCATCACAATTTTTCACAAATACTTAAAATAAAAGACATCCACCATTGTAAACGCTAGAAGGTCTTCAAAATCTAGATCCATCTCCAAACACATTCTCCTAAGCAAACCAAACTACCCAAATGAGCATCATAGCCAACACAAAAGTGAATCCTGCAAACACCTTACACCAAAACACCGCTGCCCGTGTTGTCTCCCTGGCATCGTCTGTACGATAAATTAACCTCTCTGTTAGGTCTGTTATATAACCTAACATCTCCCCATGATGGGCAATCCAAGCTCTCTGAGTCTGAAGATCATGAGTCATAACATCCACTCTACGTGCCGTCCTAAAAGTCATGTCGGGGTCTCGAGATATCGGAATTCCGGCTACAGTTATCGAAGATACAGTCCCTGAAGGTCCAGCTCCTGATGGTCCAGTTCCGAGAAGGAAATCTCTGACTGCAAATCTAACAGGTGGAGCAACGCTCATACGAGCAGTGGTCCTCATGCGCACACCTTCTTGAGGTGGCTGGGGTGATACACGTGTCGGGGAAATCCTAGTGTTCTCCCTAGTGACCTCTCTGCTACTAGCTTCATTCTCTGACTCTGAACACTTCGAGGGGTCCTCGTCTGGCTCAGAGCTAGGTGGGTTTTCGTGAGGGCGACCAGTAAAATAGCCAGAGTCATCAGCTGATCCTAGAGCGTGCAGTGAGGAGTTCGACATGGTAAGGCTGCAAAAAGAGAACTTAGTTCCTAGAGGTATAGTAAAACCTAGAATATGAAGGTACTAAGCACACATAGAGAAGTTTTTCTTTACTTAATTGAGTTCTATGAGGCACCTTATTTCTATAACCATTTCCGGTCTTGCATCACTTCATCTTTAATTATACATAGTTGATCAGGCTATGTTAAATTAATTTCGAATGATGCAATCACCCGAACTAGTCATACTTAAAGGCACACTAACTTAATGGTTATAGTCTAGGCTTCCCTAAGGACAACCGGTGCTCCTATAACCTTTGGCTCTGATACCAAATCTGTCACACCCCGCTAAAGCGGAAACACGAGATGTAACAACACAATGGTTTCATTACACAAAGTACAACTAATTCATCGTTTACAAAATACAGCTATTAGCACTTACAATAAGTTTACAGTACCAAATACTAGATCATACAACCGAATACATCCAAAAGATAAAACGAAGTAAGTCTAATAGCTTCAACATTAATAAAGACAAACGATGCTTCATTCCAGAACTACTGACCGTTTCCTGAAAAGCATGTAAAATGAGGGTCAACTATAAAGATAGTTGGTGAGTTCACAGGTTTAGACAATAAAATGTAAATGTGAAAACCATTTAGAAGTTATCAAGCCACGTAGTAAGATTTACATTATTAGGAAAATAGTATTTATACGCAATATAAGATTCATTTAAGAATGACATGTATAGCTTGAGTCCACAACCAAACCTACTGGCCCGAAACAACGCCCCAAAGATATGTCCTATCGCAAACATATTGAATTGGTGGTATGCACTCATATGCACGAATGAGTGGGAAGGTGGCCTCCTTCCAAATAGTACTATCCATATCAACCATCGGCTCAATAATGAGTTAATGGGTTGTGTAAGAGAAACCGGGGACTTAAGACACGATAGAGTCACAAGCATACAATAAGAGCGTATAAATAGAAAAGTACATACAAGATAAGTATTTGCAACAAGATAACATGCTTTTCACCCCAAAATATTTAGTATGAATGGTAAAAAGAGGGGCTGTGAATACTCACGATTGGGCGCAAGAGTAAATTGATGGATGTAAGCGCGTGCTTGCCGGGTATGACTCCTATCCAAGACCTACGAGCATGAAGGTTCTAATTAGGTTCTTATCTAGTTTTGTTTGTAAGGATTTCTTAGCTAATTATTTAGATTACAAAGTGCCAATATAGTTTGTTTGCTTTGAAGTTGTTAATGTCCAATAATCGCGGTTGAGAATGATAATGGTTACACAAGTGTACAACATACTAAAATTATCGAACGTCACACACAAGTCGTTTAATGTCACAAGATTATTTGAGTCCGAATTTTATAGTGTTTGAGTTTTGGAACTTTGGTTCCCCACATTTTATGATTAACATACACAATAGATAAATATATCAAAAGACATCCAAACACTTTTGTTACCAATCTTTCCAAACATAGAAAATTTCCCGTTTTTGATACCGAGACCGATTATTGTTGACTTGGTCAAACCTTCTTGGTTTATCCCGAGACTTTTCACCAATCCTTAAACATGTTTATAAGTCATAAAAGTTAGTCTTTCTCTACATAGTAAGTCCGTAAGTGTCGGTTTTTAAGGTTATATCAAGATCAGTCCACTTTTCCTGTTTTCCAGAAATTACCCCCGTTGGTTGTATTTATTAAAAATACTTCTGGTCAAAAATGATTTAAGGGAAAAATCACAGATGTTATAAAATATGTTATCTACTTTGTGTAATTTTTACAGAACTAATAGAAAAGTCCAATTATTTTTAGATTTTACTTTTATCTTCTAGGGTCGAATTTAAACACATGCATGCAATCATTATTTCTGAGCAAAATGTACATGGAATCAATAAAATTGGTCTTCTTCAAAGTTGTAGCCAAGGAAATTTGTAAACTTTTAGCGTTGGTTTCAAGTCATTTGGAGTTGTAATGCTCCATTTATGATTAAAACACTGAGAAGAAAGTTTATGTCTTACTATTACAGCTTGTATATCTTTACTCACAAAAATTATTAAAAATATCAAATTAACTCGTATGAACATGAGGCTTACATGGTTGGAAAGCTTACTTCCAGAACTTAATTTTAGACTATAAAAACGTCCATTTTCATGAAGGAACGATTTTTATAAAAATCATTGAAATAGAATAAGTTTTCTGGACAGAAAGTTGTAAACTCTTGTTTGAGTGTTTCATTTAAAATAATGAACACCAAACATGAAATGAAGAAGATTATCATCTTTTGGTCTTTAAATCCATGTTCTAACACATGCATGATGTTAATATACAACCAAGATGTGTTAGAGATGATTATTTATCACAAGAACAATTTTTACATGAAGATAAACAATATTCAACAAAGTTACAAGTATCAACATCAAGTTTCACTTGATTTTTGGTTTGATCATGGGTTACTCTTTCTTCTAACACATAAAGATGTGAAAAGATATAACCTACAAATATCAAGCATTTTATGAGGATTTTTAGCCATGAGAAGGGCTAAAATCCGGATTTTTGAAGAAAACACAAGAAGGAAGTGATAGATAATAATAGTAAATGATATAGATTACCTTTTCTTGCTTTTATTTAGTGATGAACACCTTTAAATTCTGGGTTTAGAGCTTGAATGTGGCTGATTTTTGGGAGAAAGAAGTGTGTGTTTAGTGTGTGTTTTGAGAGAGAAATGTGAAGAGTGTGATAATGGATTTTGGGGAAGTGAAGTGGTAATGAGTGTATGGGGGAAATAAAAGATTTGAAATGAAAAAGGAGGGGGGGGGGGGGGGGGCTGGCCGGTTTTAGGGGGGGTGTTTAAATTTTTTTTTTTTTTTTGTTAAATAATATGTATAATTGTTGTATAATTAATTTGTATTAAATGTGTATAAGTATTGTTATGTTATAAGGTTTATTTTGTGATGTTTTGGTGATTAAAATTTGAGTTTTAAAAAGTGAGAAATTTTAAGTTCTTGAATTAAGTTATGATACACTTAATTTGTTCTAATTTTTAATGTTCATGTATTATTCATCCGATTAAGTTTGCGTTGTCGAGTTACGGAAATTTCGGTTTGCGATTCAATAAGGATTTTGTTAAAGCATAAAGAGATAAATTTTCTTTGTTTAATTTGGCACTTAGTAATCTAATTTAGTTTGTCTTATAGACTTATGATCTACTAGGAAATCTCTAAGACTTTCTACGGTTTAATAGACCTAAGGAGTCGTAACCATAAATTTTTCCGAAATATATGGAATGCCATAATGAAATCTAAGATTGGAGTGTGGTAATAACCTGAGATTTTGACGGTTATCACAGTCTCCCCCAGTTAGAAGAATTTCGTCCCGAAATTCCACTGGTGGCACTGTCTAGATTCAGCTAGTGAATAGGTGAGGGTATTTTTGCTTCATGAAATCCTCACGTTCCCAGGTGTACTCAGGTCCGCGCTTAGAATTCCAGCGAACTTTGACGATCGGAATTTTGCTTCATCTTAAACGCTTGGTATTCTTATCGACGATTTCCGTTGGTTCTTCGATAAAGTGTAAACGGTCATCTATTTGGACTCCCTCAAGGGGTAAGATTTGCGAGTCGTCGGCTAGACATTTCTTAAGATTCGATACGTGAAACGTGTCGTGAATCCTGCTTAATTCCTGTGGTAATTTGAGTTTGTAAGCCACTGAACCAATTCGTTTCAAAATTTCGTAAGGTCCGATATAGCGTGGATTTAGCTTGCCTCTTTTTCCAAAACGAATCATTCCTTTCCATGGTGATATTTTCAAGAACACCTTATCACCGATTTGGAATTCTAACGGTTTTCTACGGTGATCCGCATAACTTTTCTGTCTACTCTGGGCTTCCTTGAGTCGATCCCTAATGATTGAGATTTTGTCAACAGTTTCTTGGATAATGTCAGGCCTTGTCAAGTGCTTCTCACCAATTTCATGCCAACACAGAGGTGATCGGCATTTATGACCATACAATGCTTCATAAGGTGCACATTGAATGCTGGTGTGGTAACTGTTGTTATAAGAAAACTCCACCAATGGTAAATGAACATCCCAACTTCCTCCAAAGTCCATCACGCATGCCCGAAGCATATCTTCCAAAGTTTGGATTGTTCGTTCACTTTGCCCATCTGTCTGAGGGTGATATGTGGTACTCAGGTCTATTCGTGTTCCCAGCGCCTTCTGCATGGATTGCCAGAACCGTGATGTGAAACGGCTATCTCTATCAGAGATAATGGAAATGGGTACTCCGTGACGTGACACAATTTCAGTAATATAGATTTGAGCGAGTTTTTCCATTTTGTAGTCCTCCCGAATAGGAAGAAAGTGAGCAGATTTCGTTAGTCGATCGACAATAACCCATATGGAGTCATGACCTTTAGCGGTTTGGGGCAATTTCGTGATGAAATCCATCGTTATCTGTTCCCATTTCCATTGGGGTATCTCTGGCTGTTGTAACAGTCCTGATGGTTTTTGATGTTCGGCTTTAAATCTAGAACATGTTAAGCACTTTCCAACATAGACAGCGATGTCTTTCTTCATTCCTGGCCACCAGTAATACTCCTTAACATCCTTGTACATTTTGTCAACCCCGGGATGTATTGAGTACCGTGATTTGTGGGCCTCTTCTAAGATCAGATCTCTCAATCCGTTAATCTTGGGTACCCAAACCCTGTCCTTAAAGTATTTCACTCCGTCGGGCTTAGTTTCGAACCTTAGTTCGAGACCGTGCAGAGTTTCTCCTTTCTGGTTTTCAGCTCTTAAGGCCTCTTCTTGAGCAAGTTGGATTTGAGCTTTTAAACTAGTTTGTACGAGTGCTCCACACATTCGCATTCGTGAGGGTTTCACCCTTTCCTTCCTACTTAGGGCATCTGCCACTACATTGGCCTTTCCTGGGTGGTATCTGGTCTCGCAGTCATAGTCATTCAGTAACTCTACCCATCTCCTCTGATGCATGTTGAGCATCTTTTGATCAAGGATGTGTTGGAGACTTTTGTGGTCTGTGAATATCATGCATTTGGTTCCATACAAGTAATGTCTCCAAATCTTGAGTGCAAAGACAACGGCTCCTAACTCTAAGTCGTGGGTCGTATAGTTTTTCTCATGGGTTTTCAGTTGTCTGGAAGCATACGCTATGACTTTATTTTTATGCATTAGCACACATCCAAGACCTTGATGCGAGGCATCACAATAAACTACAAAGTCATCTGACCCTTCTGGTAGTGCCAATACCGGTGCGTTGCATAATTTACGTTTTAGAGTTTGGAATGCTTCTTCTTGTGGTTTTCCCCAGACAAAACTCTTATCCTTTTGTGTCTGTGTGGTCAGTGGCTAGGAGATTTTTGAGAAATTCTCGATGAATCTCCTATAATAACCAGCCAATCCCAGAAATTGCCTGATTTCCGTTGGAGTCCTGGGGGCTTCCCATTTCTTAATGGCCTCAATTTTTCCTGGATCCACGTGAATTCCGTTCTCACCTACCACGTGACCAAGGAAATGTACCTCTTTAATCCAAAACTCGCACTTGGAAAATTTAGCGTACAGTTTCTCATCTTTGAGTAGTTGCAATATCTACCTCAGGTGTTGCTCATGATCTTCCTTGTTTCGCGAGTAGATTAGAATGTCATCAATGAACACTATCACAAACTTATCTAAATACGCCCTACAGACTCTATTCATTAAGTCCATAAATGCCACAGGAGCGTTAGTTAGACCGAATGGCATAACCATGAACTCATAGTGTCCATATCGGGTCCTGAATGTGGTTTTGGGTATGTCTTCTTCGTGGACTCTTAATTGATGATATCCAGACCGTAAGTCGATCTTTGAGAAGTATGAGGCACCTTGCAATTGATCGAATAGGTCATCGATTCGAGGGAGAGGATATCGATTTTTAATTGTTAGTTTATTCAATTCTCGATAGTCGATGCACATTCGTAATGATCCATCCTTCTTTTTAACGAATAAGACTGGGGCTCCCCATGGTGATGAACTGGGGCGAATAAAACCATTTTCCAATAGTTCTTGAAGTTGACTGGATAATTCTTTCATTTCCGCGGGTGCTAGGCGATACGGTGCCTTAGCTATCGGTGCGGCTCCCGGTATTAGATCAATTCGGAATTCAACTTGTCTAGGTGGGGGAAGTCCAGGCAAATCATCTGGAAATACTTCTAAATACTCACGTACTATGGGAATATCTTGTGCGAGTTTTTCCTCCGACTCTTTCTTGACAACGTGCGCCAAAATGGCGAGGCACTTCTTCCTCAGATATTTGTGAATCTTCATGGATGACACCATTTTCAAACTCCTATCGGGCTTGTCTCCGTACACAACTAGTGTTTCGTTTTCTCGGATGGGTATTCGTATCACCTTTTCATGGCAGCCTATGTCTACATGATTCTTGGCTAACCAGTCCATATCGACTACCACGTCGAAACTGCCTAGTTTAATTGGGATGAGATCAATATTAAATTGCTCATTTTCAAGATGCAAAATGCAGTCTCGTACGATCTCCCTAACATTAAGTTCGTAACCACTAGCTAGTTCGACAGTGTAAGCAGGTTTTAATGGTTTAGACTCTTTGCCAAGGAGGGGTCTAAATTCATGTGAAACAAAGCTCTTATCTGCCCCAGAGTCAAATAGTACGGATGCATAGTGGTTGTTAAGGAGAAACGTACCTGTCACCACATTAGGGTCCTGGCGTGCTTCTTCAGCTCCCATCACAAATGCCCGTCCTCGAGTCTGCACATTCCGATTCCCTTGATTAGTTGGTCCTACCTGATTTCTGGTGTTGTTGTTTGGACCTCTTTTCAACTTTGGGCAAGTGTTTCTAAAGTGGTCCAGACTTCCACATTCATAGCACGCCTTGTTGCCATCTCCACTTTCCTTGCGTTCCTTTCCAGCCCTGCAATACTTGGAAGTGTGGCCGGTTTTATTACAGGTGTCACATTTCGGGCAAACTCCCTCATGATGGAATTTACATTTGTTACACTTAGGGAGGGGACCAGTGTATCCTTTCGGTTCTTGAGTGGTAATTGCAAAATTCTTGGCTGATTTTTGATTTCTATTCGAAGTATTCCCAGTCTTCTTTCCTGATTGATTCTCAAATTTTCGCTTATTACCAGAACTCACCTTGGTCAGGATTCCCGAGCGAATCATATCAGTAGTCAGACGGTGTGCCAGAATTACCGCACTTTCGATGGTTGTTGGATTAGATGAGGTAACCATTCCTCGAAGTTCCGGTGCCAATCCCCAAATGTAACGGTCTATTCGATTGTACTCCGGTGTTACAAGATGAGGTACCAACTTTTCCGGTTCATGAAAACGAGTCGTGTACTTTTCTATCTCAGCACCTTCCATGGTGTGATTCCAGAGTTCTGCTTCTAGCTTCTACACTTCATTCTTAGGACAATACTGTTCGGTGAGCAACCTTTTGAATGTGTCCCACGAAAGGTTGTATGCTGCTTCCCTTCCTCGGGTCTGCACTTGAGTGTTCCACCAGGTCAGAGCTACGTCCTGAAGTAAGCTAGATACATAGCCTACTTTGTGATCTTCAGCACAGTTGCTCACATGTAGTACTGACTCGATGCTTCGAACCATTTCAGTAAACCTACAGCGCCTTCAGTTCCATGAAACTCCTTGGGTTTGCAAGACATGAAGTATTTATAAGTGCACACTTGACCATCATTGGCAAAAACCGGTGGTGCATTCTGTCTTCCATTGGGGTTAGGACCACCCTCATTCCTCTGGGCTCCCTGGATACCAGCAGTCACCTGGGCGATGATGTTTGGGATTGCAGCAGAGAGTTGTTGGACAATGAACTGGGCCATGTCAAGTTGTTGATCTTCTTGAGTGCGTTGAGTGGATCGTTTTGGAGGCATGATCCTATGACACATTTTTGAAAGTTGTTGATTAGTGCTTATGTAGCATGTTTTTGATTGTTGGAAACTTTGGTATTTGCAAAGTTAGATAACAACAAAAAGAAATAAGTTGAAAATAACTTATGGTAAGAGTTCTAAAATAAATCAAGCATCGAAATAATTGTCACAATAATATTAAATAAACAAAATAGGGTTTTTCCATTGATAAGTCAAAAGTTCCAAAATTTGGATAACCCATTTCATCACAATTTTTCACAAATACTTAAAATAAAAGACATCCACCATTGTAAACGCTAGAAGGTCTTCAAAATCTAGATCCATCTCCAAACACATTCTCCTAAGCAAACCAAACTACCCAAATGAGCATCATAGCCAACACAAAAGTGAATCCTGCAAACACCTTACACCAAAACACCGTTGCCCGTGTTGTCTCCCTGGCATCGTCTGTACGATAAATTAACCTCTCTGTTAGGTCTGTTATATAACCTAACATCTCCCCATGATGGGCAATCCAAGCTCTCTGAGTCTGAAGATCATGAGTCATAACATCCACTCTACGTGCCGTCCTAAAAGTCATGTCGGGGTCTCGAGATATCGGAATTCCGGCTACAGTTATCGAAGATACAGTCCCTGAAGGTCCAGCTCCTGATGTGTAACACCCGCCAAATTAGGACTAGAAATTAGTGCCTAATTCTCTGTTAATACATGTAATTAGTTCTGTGTTAGGCTAATTGATGTATCAAATTATATATTCTTGAATATATATACAAAAATGCGATTTGTGTAAATCGTACGCAAACTAAATCGAATGTATTTCGGTTCAAGTAAAATACGGACGTTGGTGATTAATTTTATTGATTAATATAAAAATTATATATTGACAATAACATACCAAAAATATTATTTTGATAATATTTCGAGTTCACTTCGTATCATATTATAAGAGTCTACGCGACTTAGACATAAAACGCGTAACAAACGAGACCAATTGGACTATTAAATAAATGGTAAAAATACTTGAAAAGTTTATTTAATTAACCTCTGTCTCCTTTAAAAACTTACACTTTAAAATAATTAAAATAATTATTTAACGATTAACGATCGGGGAAACGAACACCGCGCGGAGCGCGAATGCACGGAGCTAAAAGTGGAGACCCACACATGGGTGGATCCCCACCCAAAAATCTGCCTAAAGGGTGAGGTCATCACCTCCCCACCCTCACTTTACTCTTTCTTCTTCTCTTTCTTCTCCCCTTTTTCTCTCCACAACAACACCACCACCATTTCTACCACCACCTTCCACCACAAAATAACACCATAAAAACACCTCAAATCACCACGCTCATTTGGAGAAAAAGAAGCATCTCGCAAGGATCTACACTTCTATCTTTCCGGAATCCCGATTCATCGCGTTGTAAGTTTCCGACAAAATCCCGAAACCTTTCGATTTCGAGTATTTTTGAGTTCTAGTTGTTTCTTTGAGCTTAAAATGTCCAAATATGGGTTGGGTAAAAGTTTCAGGTCGAACGGTGGCCGGAAAACACCTTTTTGGCGAAAATTCCGGCCAACAGCCCGTAGTGTCGCAGAGGCTCCAGGCCATCTGCGACACTAGGCTTAGTGTCGCATGAATCACCCTAGTGTCGCACAGTGCGACACTAGTAATAGTGTCGCATAAGTTCCTAGTGTCGCATATAGCGACACAAGCGTTAGTGTCGCATAATCTGTTAATGTCGCATGATGCGACACTAGTCGTAGTGTCGCATAAATTCTTAAGGTCGCATGGTGCGACACTAGCCGTAGTGTCGCAGGATTCGTAATGTCGCAGAAACCTTTGTGTCGCATAAATCACTAGTGTCGCATGTAGCGACACTAGCCCAGTGTCGCATGAGTCAGAAAACACAAATTTTACCAAGTGTCGAGACCTAAAATTTTATCACCCAAATTCAAGGCCAGATGCGTTTTTCACCAAAGCAATATAGTAGAAATAAAAATTTTTCCAAGCTGACCTGGCAGCTCGACCCCAGCCAGGGGCTCTGCCCCTTGGACCCCGCCAGGGGCTGCCGCCCCTTGGATCCCGCTACCAGGGGCGCTGCCCCCGGACCCCCGTACTTAGATTCCGTAAGCGCGTTTCTCACCAAGTGTTGAACTTGCACAATTTCAAATACTCGTGCGATACGACTTCTATAACACGTTGAAACACACTATTCAAGTATAACGTTTCGAGACCAAAATTATAATAATGAGATTTTTATTACAAACAATCACCAACGGGCCGTACACATAATTTCAAACAATCGAACAAATAACCGAATCGTAGTAATTTGGACATTATAAGTTGAACGAACAACTACAAGGTAGTCTTGATAGATACCTTCGCATACTTATAACCATCGCGTGTCGTGGACACCCTCAGGTTACAAGTCTTTGGACTTCAATACTCGGCTAATCAATTCCAGTTTATTGTTATAAACTCTAAAGGCTCAGGTGAGTCTTACAGCCCCACTTTTTACTGTTTTACTATTGGGGTGAGATATATTGCTTGCTTTTATGAACACAAGTACTGAATTACATATTTACCAAACGGAATTGCATGAGTTTTCTCACCATTTATTTGGGGAAGTCCCTCCATCATATATCGTTAGTTATGGACTTAAGCGCGAACACTAGTTAATGGATCCATTAGGGAAATGACCCTCCCCGCCCGGGGTAGTAGCGCTACCACGAACTGTACTGTATAAACGGGCGACTATCATTCGTTACTCAGCTTGCTCAGGTTCGAGCATGTCTCGGGGGCAAATTACTACTTACGGGTTAAGCTTCGATTATGAGCCTCATGGCAACGGTAAAACTTATTTACTTACATTTGCTGGATTGCAAATACTTGATTTACGCCTGCGGGCCTTACTGACGAAATCTTGTGTTCATATACCAATACTATTTATAAACCTGTGAGATTCACCAACCTTCGTGTTGACCTGTTTTAGCTTATATCTCAGGTACACATATGGAGTAGGATCCCTTCCGAGTACTAGCTAGAGTCGCATGATTTCTACAATTGCATTTATCGGAGATTCTTAGCATCATCTTTTGTATTTATTATGATTATGTAATAGAATCTCCCGCTATACGCGTGGACCCTAGGGAACCTCATTTTGTAACGAAAACAGTATGTTTTCAAACCCTATTTCGTAATGGTATGTAACTAATTATTACAAACGTCTCATTTAGAAGTCGTTTGCTATACTTTTGTGCTGTGATATTTGATTAGTAGCACCCCAAAGCTTGCTTCCGCTGAACGGTGATCTTGGGGGTGTTACAGATTGGTATCAGAGCCTAAGGTTATAGTGAACTAGGTTGCATTTAGTGGGCCTAGACTATGACCATTAGGCAGTATTCCTTATTAAGTATGATTAGGTTCAGTGATTGCATGGTACTGGTTTAATTTAACATAGCCTGATCAACTATGTACAATTAAGGGAGTATGATGTGAAATCTGAAAGGAATCATGACTGAACAGGATACACTAGTTGACTCTGACCTCGAGAGAACCGTGACTTTTACTTGTTTGTGCTAGACACACATTAGACTATTATGTGGTATATAATTATATATACATAGATAGGCCTCGTTCTCACTAAATATCTTAGGCTATATTATATATGTATTATATGAATATAGGCCCAATCTTTCTAAGGCTTTGTCTCAAATGGCATACCTTCCTACCGCTGCACCTACCAAAATAGGAAACAAAAATCGAAGCCTTATCTTCTACGGTAGAGGCAACCACAACAACCGCTCACACGAATGTAACAAGCAACGAAACTATAACCCCATGAAAGATCCGTCACACTGTTATCGTATATTCTATCATATACACATGAGACATATCATAAATTCGTACAAATCTCTTATTTCTCCTTTCTTGTTCTTCTTGTTAAGCATCATGCCTCCACGACGCCAGGTCACCCTCAGCGAAACCGAAATAGCGGATCTGATTGCCCGCAGTGTGGCTCAAGCGTTGGCTACCCGCGCACCTACTCCTAGTAGCGAAGATACAGCTACCAATGCTCCACAACCCAAACCCTGCTCTTACAAAGACTTTCAGAACTGCAAACCTTTGAGCTTTGCAGGTACCGAAGGAGCAATCGGTCTAGTACGCTGGATCGAGAAAATCGAATCTGTATTCCTTATTTGCAACTGCACAGAGGGAGACAAGGTCAAGTTCTCCGCCAGTACGTTTTCTGACATCGCTCTCACTTGGTGGAACACTTATGCCCAGACAGTGGGTATTGCAAACGCTTACAAACTTGCATGGGAGGAGTTAAAGCTGATGTTGAGGGGCGAGTACTGCCCCAGAGATGAATTGAAACAGCTAGAAGTAGAGTTCTGGAACCACAAAATGCAGGGAGATGACATCACGGGTTATACCAACCGTTTTCACCAACTGGCACTTCTGTGCCCATCCATGGTCGACCCTGAGTATAAGAGGATCGAGAAATACGTAGATGGACTCCCCGGCAGACTTCAAGACCTGGTGACTTCATCCAAACCGGGTACTATTCAGAGTGCCATTCGCATGGCACACGAACTAACGGCCAACTCTGTCCGCCGTGGCACAACTTCAACCCCAACAACAAACAATAAACGCAAGTGGGACGGAAATCCCAACTCATCAAATCAAACCACCAACAAGAAGCCTGAGTCTGTTAAGGCTTATTCATCGGGATCTGCAGAAGGGAAAAGGTATATTGGGAACAAGCCCTACTGTCCCAAATGCAACCGCCATCATGACGGTTCTTGCCCATGTTCCAAATGCAAACGGTTCGGGCACCTCGCCAAGGATTGCCGGACCAACATTCCTACCCCTGATTCCAACGCGCCAAAGACCTGCTTTGGGTGCGGAAATTCTGGGCATTTCAAGATTAATTGCCCTAAGCTGAAAAACAACAACCCTGCTCGCAGCAGAGCATTCGTTATCAAGGCTGGGGAAGCCAGACAAGACCCGAACGTGGTAACAGGTACTTTTCTTCTCAACAACCTTACTGTTTCGATATTATTCGATACCGGCGCTGATAGAAGCTTCATTTCTGAGAAATTTAGCCCTCTGCTTGACACCATTCCTACTGCCCTAGATACTAAGTACATCGTAGAGCTAGCTAACGGCAATCTAATTGAGACTGATAGCATTATACGTGGTTGTACGCTAAACCTCTCAAACGAACTCTTTTCCATTGATTTAATACCGGTAGAGATCGGCAGTTTTGACATTATTATCGGTATGGATTGGCTATCCATGCACCGAGCTGAAATCGTCTGTTTTGACAAACTCGTTCGTATACCTCTCGTCTCCGGTGGAACCTTAGTTATACAAGGGGAGACCGGTAAACAGAAACTGAATATCGTATCGTGCATGAAAACTAGAAAATACTTACGAAAGGGATATCAAGCCATCCTCGCACATGTCACCGAGAAGAAGCCAGAGGAGAAACGACTTGAGGATGTGCCGATCGTGCGGGATTTCCCGGAAGTCTTTCCTGAGGACTTGCCCGGACTCCCGCCACCTAGACAAATCGAATTCCAAATCGAACTTGTGTCGGGGGCTGCACCCGTAGCACGAGCTCCGTATCGTTTAGCACCCTCCGAAATGCAGGAGTTGTCTAACCAAATACAGGAACTCCTGGATAGAGGATTCATCCGACCAAGTTCCTCGCCTTGGGGAGCTCCAGTCTTATTCGTGAAAAAGAAAGATGGATCATTCCGCATGTGTATCGATTACCGAGAGCTGAATAAGCTGACCATAAAGAATCGGTATCCACTCCCTCGAATCGATGACCTATTCGATCAACTGCAAGGATCGAGTGTTTACTCAAAAATTGACCTACGGTCAGGTTATCATCAACTCCGTGTTCGTGACGACGATATCCCAAAAACAGCTTTTCGAACACGATATGGGCATTATGAATTCCAAGTGATGCCATTCGGCTTAACCAACGCACCGGCAGTATTCATGGACCTTATGAATCGGGTGTGCAAACCATATCTGGACAAGTTCGTCATTGTGTTCATTGACGACATCCTGATCTACTCACGCAACGAGCAGGAGCATGCTCAGCATCTGAAAACCGTTCTGGAACTTCTTAAACATGAGGAGTTATATGCCAAATTCTCTAAGTGTGAGTTCTGGATCCAAACCGTTCAATTCCTTGGGCACGTCATTGACAGCCAGGGAATCCATGTTGATCCCGCCAAGATTGAAGCAATCAAGGGCTGGGAGTCACCGACCACCCCAACCGAAGTGAGACAATTCTTAGGTCTCGCTGGGTATTACCGTCGATTCATTGAGAACTTTTCCAAAATAGCTGTTCCTCTCACGACACTGACTCAGAAAGATAAGAAATTCGATTGGACCGACAAACAAGAGTCAGCCTTCCAACTACTGAAACACAAACTTTGCAGTGCACCAATCTTGTCCCTACCTGAAGGCACTGATGACTTCGTGGTTTACTGCGATGCTTCCCACCAAGGACTGGGTTGCGTGCTAATGCAACGGGAAAAAGTCATTGCCTACGCCTCGCGACAACTGAAAATTCATGAGAAAAACTATACGACGCACGATCTAGAATTAGGTGCCGTGGTATTCGCGTTGAAAATCTGGAGACATTACCTCTACGGTACGAAAAGTACTATCTTTACCGATCACAAAAGCCTCCAACACATATTTGATCAGAAAGATCTAAACATGAGGCAACGTCGTTGGGTCGAATTGCTTAGTGACTACGACTGCGAAATCAAATACCACCCAGGCAAGGCGAACGTGGTTGCCGATGCCTTGAGCCGAAAAGAACGAGTAAAACCCCTCCGAGTCCGAGCACTCAGTATTACCATCCATAACGACCTCCTCGCCCAAGTTATTGCCGCTCAAATCGAAGCACTCAAACCTGAAAACATCATCCACGAAGCCTTGCGGGGCATGGATAAACAATTCGAAATCAAACCTGACGAAACTCGGTACTTCTCCAACCGGGTATGGCTACCCAAATTCGGAAACTTGCGAGATTTGGTGATGGCTGAAGCTCACAAATCTCGATACTCTATACATCCTGGTTCTGACAAGATGTATCACGACATCAAAGGGTTGTATTGGTGGCCTAACATGAAAATTGACATCGCCTTGTACGTCAGTAAATGCTTAACTTGTTCCAAGGTCAAGGCCGAACACCAAAGACCTTCGGGATTGCTCCAACAACCTGAAATCCCTCAATGGAAATGGGAACAAATTTCCATGGACTTTATTACCAAACTGCCGAAAACTTCAAACGGTTGCGACACCATTTGGGTGATTGTGGACCGCCTCATGAAATCTGCCCATTTCCTCGCCATCAAAGAAACTGACAAGATGGAGCGTCTGGCTCGCATCTACATCAAGGAAATCGTTTCACGACACGGTGTACCTATCTCGATCATCTCGGATAGGGATAGTCGCTTTACTTCCAACTTCTGGCAATCATTACAAAAATCCCTTGGTACTCGTTTAGATATGAGTACCGCTTACCACCCGCAAACTGATGGCCAGAGCGAACGAACTATTCAAACACCGGAGGATATGTTACGTGCATGCGTAATTGACTTCGGTAATTCTTGGGAAAACCACCTACCACTGTGTGAGTTCTCATACAATAACAGCTACCATACCAGCATTAAGGCTGCACCTTTCGAGGCACTTTACGGACGTAAGTGTCGATCACCTATCTGCTGGACTGAGATGGGAGATACCCAACTCACTGGTCCAGAAATCATTCACGAAACCACCGAGAAGATCGTTGGTATCCAAAACCGGCTGAAAGCTGCACGTGATCGTCAGAAGAGTTACGCTGACGTGAGACGCAAACACCTTGAGTTCCAGGTTGGGGACAAGGTACTCCTCAAAGTGGCACCATGGAAGGGTGTCATTCGATTCGGAAAACGAGGCAAACTAAACCCTAGGTACATTGGACCGTTTGAAATTCTCGAGAGAATCGGTCCAGTGGCGTATCGATTGCAGCTACCTACCGAACTTAGTGGCGTACATCCTACCTTTCACATTTCTAACTTAAAGAAATGTCTGTCTGATGAGACACTAATTATACCACTCGATGAAATACAAATCGATGATAAACTTCATTTCGTTGAGGAACCCATAGAGATCATGGACCGCGAGGTCAAACAGCTTAAACAAAGTCGTATTCCCATCGTTAAGGTCAAGTGGAATTCGCGGCGCGGTCCGGAGTTCACTTGGGAATGGGAAGACCAAATGCGACTCAAGTATCCTCAGTTATTCACTGACCCCACATCAAATGCTACGTTGAGTTAAATTTCGGGACGAAATTCTCCTAACAGGGGGAGAATGTAACACCCGCCAAATTAGGACTAGAAATTAGTGCCTAATTCTCTGTTAATACATGTAATTAGTTCTGTGTTAGGCTAATTGATGTATCAAATTATATATTCTTGAATATATATACAAAAATGCGATTTGTGTAAATCGTACGCAAACTAAATCGAATGTATTTCGGTTCAAGTAAAATACGGACGTTGGTGATTAATTTTATTGATTAATATAAAAATTATATATTGACAATAACATACCAAAAATATTATTTTGATAATATTTCGAGTTCACTTCGTATCATATTATAAGAGTCTACGCGACTTAGACATAAAACGCGTAACAAACGAGACCAATTGGACTATTAAATAAATGGTAAAAATACTTGAAAAGTTTATTTAATTAACCTCTGTCTCCTTTAAAAACTTACACTTTAAAATAATTAAAATAATTATTTAACGATTAACGATCGGGGAAACGAACACCGCGCGGAGCGCGAATGCACGGAGCTAAAAGTGGAGACCCACACATGGGTGGATCCCCACCCAAAAATCTGCCTAAAGGGTGAGGTCATCACCTCCCCACCCTCACTTTACTCTTTCTTCTTCTCTTTCTTCTCCCCTTTTTCTCTCCACAACAACACCACCACCATTTCTACCACCACCTTCCACCACAAAATAACACCATAAAAACACCTCAAATCACCACGCTCATTTGGAGAAAAAGAAGCATCTCGCAAGGATCTACACTTCTATCTTTCCGGAATCCCGATTCATCGCGTTGTAAGTTTCCGACAAAATCCCGAAACCTTTCGATTTCGAGTATTTTTGAGTTCTAGTTGTTTCTTTGAGCTTAAAATGTCCAAATATGGGTTGGGTAAAAGTTTCAGGTCGAACGGTGGCCGGAAAACACCTTTTTGGCGAAAATTCCGGCCAACAGCCCGTAGTGTCGCAGAGGCTCCAGGCCATCTGCGACACTAGGCTTAGTGTCGCATGAATCACCCTAGTGTCGCACAGTGCGACACTAGTAATAGTGTCGCATAAGTTCCTAGTGTCGCATATAGCGACACAAGCGTTAGTGTCGCATAATCTGTTAATGTCGCATGATGCGACACTAGTCGTAGTGTCGCATAAATTCTTAAGGTCGCATGGTGCGACACTAGCCGTAGTGTCGCAGGATTCGTAATGTCGCAGAAACCTTTGTGTCGCATAAATCACTAGTGTCGCATGTAGCGACACTAGCCCAGTGTCGCATGAGTCAGAAAACACAAATTTTACCAAGTGTCGAGACCTAAAATTTTATCACCCAAATTCAAGGCCAGATGCGTTTTTCACCAAAGCAATATAGTAGAAATAAAAATTTTTCCAAGCTGACCTGGCAGCTCGACCCCAGCCAGGGGCTCTGCCCCTTGGACCCCGCCAGGGGCTGCCGCCCCTTGGATCCCGCTACCAGGGGCGCTGCCCCCGGACCCCCGTACTTAGATTCCGTAAGCGCGTTTCTCACCAAGTGTTGAACTTGCACAATTTCAAATACTCGTGCGATACGACTTCTATAACACGTTGAAACACACTATTCAAGTATAACGTTTCGAGACCAAAATTATAATAATGAGATTTTTATTACAAACAATCACCAACGGGCCGTACACATAATTTCAAACAATCGAACAAATAACCGAATCGTAGTAATTTGGACATTATAAGTTGAACGAACAACTACAAGGTAGTCTTGATAGATACCTTCGCATACTTATAACCATCGCGTGTCGTGGACACCCTCAGGTTACAAGTCTTTGGACTTCAATACTCGGCTAATCAATTCCAGTTTATTGTTATAAACTCTAAAGGCTCAGGTGAGTCTTACAGCCCCACTTTTTACTGTTTTACTATTGGGGTGAGATATATTGCTTGCTTTTATGAACACAAGTACTGAATTACATATTTACCAAACGGAATTGCATGAGTTTTCTCACCATTTATTTGGGGAAGTCCCTCCATCATATATCGTTAGTTATGGACTTAAGCGCGAACACTAGTTAATGGATCCATTAGGGAAATGACCCTCCCCGCCCGGGGTAGTAGCGCTACCACGAACTGTACTGTATAAACGGGCGACTATCATTCGTTACTCAGCTTGCTCAGGTTCGAGCATGTCTCGGGGGCAAATTACTACTTACGGGTTAAGCTTCGATTATGAGCCTCATGGCAACGGTAAAACTTATTTACTTACATTTGCTGGATTGCAAATACTTGATTTACGCCTGCGGGCCTTACTGACGAAATCTTGTGTTCATATACCAATACTATTTATAAACCTGTGAGATTCACCAACCTTCGTGTTGACCTGTTTTAGCTTATATCTCAGGTACACATATGGAGTAGGATCCCTTCCGAGTACTAGCTAGAGTCGCATGATTTCTACAATTGCATTTATCGGAGATTCTTAGCATCATCTTTTGTATTTATTATGATTATGTAATAGAATCTCCCGCTATACGCGTGGACCCTAGGGAACCTCATTTTGTAACGAAAACAGTATGTTTTCAAACCCTATTTCGTAATGGTATGTAACTAATTATTACAAACGTCTCATTTAGAAGTCGTTTGCTATACTTTTGTGCTGTGATATTTGATTAGTAGCACCCCAAAGCTTGCTTCCGCTGAACGGTGATCTTGGGGGTGTTACAGATTGGTATCAGAGCCTAAGGTTATAGTGAACTAGGTTGCATTTAGTGGGCCTAGACTATGACCATTAGGCAGTATTCCTTATTAAGTATGATTAGGTTCAGTGATTGCATGGTACTGGTTTAATTTAACATAGCCTGATCAACTATGTACAATTAAGGGAGTATGATGTGAAATCTGAAAGGAATCATGACTGAACAGGATACACTAGTTGACTCTGACCTCGAGAGAACCGTGACTTTTACTTGTTTGTGCTAGACACACATTAGACTATTATGTGGTATATAATTATATATACATAGATAGGCCTCGTTCTCACTAAATATCTTAGGCTATATTATATATGTATTATATGAATATAGGCCCAATCTTTCTAAGGCTTTGTCTCAAATGGCATACCTTCCTACCGCTGCACCTACCAAAATAGGAAACAAAAATCGAAGCCTTATCTTCTACGGTAGAGGCAACCACAACAACCGCTCACACGAATGTAACAAGCAACGAAACTATAACCCCATGAAAGATCCGTCACACTGTTATCGTATATTCTATCATATACACATGAGACATATCATAAATTCGTACAAATCTCTTATTTCTCCTTTCTTGTTCTTCTTGTTAAGCATCATGCCTCCACGACGCCAGGTCACCCTCAGCGAAACCGAAATAGCGGATCTGATTGCCCGCAGTGTGGCTCAAGCGTTGGCTACCCGCGCACCTACTCCTAGTAGCGAAGATACAGCTACCAATGCTCCACAACCCAAACCCTGCTCTTACAAAGACTTTCAGAACTGCAAACCTTTGAGCTTTGCAGGTACCGAAGGAGCAATCGGTCTAGTACGCTGGATCGAGAAAATCGAATCTGTATTCCTTATTTGCAACTGCACAGAGGGAGACAAGGTCAAGTTCTCCGCCAGTACGTTTTCTGACATCGCTCTCACTTGGTGGAACACTTATGCCCAGACAGTGGGTATTGCAAACGCTTACAAACTTGCATGGGAGGAGTTAAAGCTGATGTTGAGGGGCGAGTACTGCCCCAGAGATGAATTGAAACAGCTAGAAGTAGAGTTCTGGAACCACAAAATGCAGGGAGATGACATCACGGGTTATACCAACCGTTTTCACCAACTGGCACTTCTGTGCCCATCCATGGTCGACCCTGAGTATAAGAGGATCGAGAAATACGTAGATGGACTCCCCGGCAGACTTCAAGACCTGGTGACTTCATCCAAACCGGGTACTATTCAGAGTGCCATTCGCATGGCACACGAACTAACGGCCAACTCTGTCCGCCGTGGCACAACTTCAACCCCAACAACAAACAATAAACGAAAGTGGGACGGAAATCCCAACTCATCAAATCAAACCACCAACAAGAAGCCTGAGTCTGTTAAGGCTTATTCATCAAGATAACATGCTTTTCACAAGCATACAATAGAGTCACAAGCATACAATAAGAGCATATAAATAGAAAAGTACATACAAGATAAGTATTTGCAACAAGATAACATGCTTTTCACCCCAAAATATTTAGTATGAACGGTAAAAAGAGGGGCTGTGAATACTCACGATTGGGCGCAAGAGTAAATTGATGGATGTAACGCGCGTGCTTGCCGGGTATGACTCCTATCCAAGACCTACGAGCATGAAGGTTCTAATTAGGTTCTTATCTAGTTTTGTTTGTAAGGATTTCTTAGCTAATTATTTAGATTACAAAGTGCCAATATAGTTTGTTTGCTTTGAAGTTGTTAATGTCCAATAATCGCGGTTGAGAATGATAATGGTTACACAAGTGTACAACAAACTAAAATTATCGAACGTCACACACAAGTCGTTTAATGTCACAAGATTATTTGAGTCCGAATTTTATAGTGTTTGAGTTTTGAAACTTTGGTTCCCCACATTTTATGATTAACATACACAATAGATAAATACATCAAAAGACATCCAAACACTTTTGTTACCAATCTTTCCAAACATAGAAAATTTCCCGTTTTTGATACCGAGACCGATTATTGTTGACTTTGTCAAACCTTCTTGGTTTATCCTGAGACTTTTAATCAATCCTTAAACACGTTTATAAGTCATAAAAGTTAGTCTTTCTCTACATAGTAAGTCCGTAAGTGTCGGTTTTTAAGGTTATATCAAGATCAGTCCACTTTTCCTGTTTTCCAGAAATTACCCCTGTTGGTTGTATTTATTAAAAATACTCCTGGTCAAAAATGATTTAAGGGAAAAATCACAGATGTTCTAAAATATGTTATCTACTTTGTGTAATTTTTACAGAACTAATAGAAAAGTCCAATTATTTTTAGATTTTACTTTTATCTGCTAGGGTTGAATTTAAATACATTCATGCAATCATTATTTCTGAGCAAAATGTACATGGAATCAATAAAATTGGTCTTCTTCAAAGTTGTAGCCAAGGAAATTTTTAAACTTTTAACGTTGGTTTCAAGTCATTTGGAGTTGTAATGCTCCATTTATGATTAAAACACTGAGAAGAAAGTTTCTGTCTTACTATTACAGCTTGTACATCTTTACTCACAAAAATTATTAAAAATATCAAATTAACTCGTATGAACATAAGGCTTACATGGTTGGAAATCTTACTTCCAGAACTTAATTTTAGACTATAAAAACGTCCATTTTCATGAAGGAACGATTTTTATAAAAATCGTTGAAATAGAATAAGTTTTCTGGACAGAAAGTTGTAAACTCTTGTTTGAGTGTTTCATTTAAAATAATGAACACCAAACATGAAATGAAGAAGATTATCATCTTTTGGTCTTTAAATCCATGTTCTAACATATGCATGATGTTAATATACAACCAAGATGTGTTAGAGATGATTATTTATCACAAGAACAATTTTTACATGAAGATAAACAATATTCAACAAAGTTACAAGTATCAACATCAAGTTTCACTTGATTTTTGGTTTGATCATGGGTTACTCTTTCTTCTAACACATAAAGATGTGAAAAGATATAACCTACAAACATCAAGCATTTTATGAGGATTTTTAGCCATGAGAAGGGCTAAAATCCGGATTTTTGAAGAAAACACAAGAAGGAAGTGATAGATAATAATAGTAAATGATATAGATTACCTTTTCTTGCTTTTATTTAGTGATGAACACCTTTAAATTCTGGGTTTAGAGCTTGAATGTGGCTGATTTTTGGGAGAAAGAAGTGTGTGTTTTGAGAGAGAAATGTGAAGAGTGTGAGAATAGATTTTGGGGAAGTGAAGAAGTAATGAGTGTATGGGGGAAATAAAAGATTTGAAATGAAAAAGGAGGGGGGGGGGGGCTGGCCGGTTTTAGGGGGGGGGTGTTTAAATTATTATTTTTTTTTGTTAAATAATATGTATAATTGTTGTATAATTAATTTGTATTAAAGGTGTATAAGTATTGTTATGTTATAAGGTTTATTTTGTGATGTTTTAGTGATTAAAATTTGAGTTTTAAAAAGTGAGAAATTTTAAGTTCTTGAATTAAGTTATGATACACTTAATTTGTTCTAATTTTTAATGTTCATGTATTATTCATCCGATTAAGTTTGCGTTGTCGAGTTACAGAAATTTCGGTTTGCGATTCAATAAGGATTTTGTTAAAGCATAAAGAGATAAATTTTCTTTGTTTAATTTGGCACTTAGTAATCTAATTTAGTTTGTCTTATAGACTTATGATCTACTAGGAAATCTCTAAGACTTTCTACGGTTTAGTAGACCTAAGGAGTCGTAACCATAAATTTTTCCGAAATATATGGAATGCCATAATGAAATCTAAGATTGGAGTGTGGTAATAACCTGAGATTTTGACGGTTGTCACAAATCTCCCCTCCTAAAGAGATTTCGTCCTCGAAATTTGATCACACAAATTCCTCCAAAGTAATATAATCGCATAACATCCACATCTTTCATACGAACTTTGATCCTAAACTTTGCATCCATTCCGATAATATCATATCAAACCATTTCCTGTAGTATCCATGGAAGTTTAGTATAAATCCCATCATTAGATCTCCCATTTCCTTTCACTATCTCAATAATCTATAGGTTATTCAATACTCAACTTTAATTTGAAACATACATGTAAAAATTCGTAATCCATGCCACATCAATCCGCATGATAATCCATTAATATAATGGTTTCAGATTATTATAAAGTTACTAATCCCAAATGAATAAACAATCACAACTTAGAAATCTTAGTTAAATTTACATCTCAAAATCTCAAACCAACTGAACTCAAACACAAGATTAAATAATCTTTAATTCTCTATCATTGTTCAATAACAATTTTTCAATTTCAGATCATAATCCATCAAATCTCAAACTGAACAGCTTTCAATTTATCCCTTAGGTTAAAGGTACTTCCAAAGCATAAAATAATTCTGTCATAAGTCTTTTACTATTCAAGACGTCTGCAATAACATTATCTTTCTGAATAATATCAAATCTCACAATCAAACTCCTTTTTAAATAGTCATCAATATTGATGTATATTAACTCTTTTTGTGGAACCATATACCGAAGACTCTAATGATCAATCCAAATAACTCATTTAGTATCATCTAAACGCTGTCTCCAGATTCATAACACAACATCAGTTGTAAACTCCAAGTCATAGCAAATTAACTCCTCTCACATAACTCAAGCTAGAAATCAATAATCCAATCTTTTTGTATCAAAACTCAATCTCATCCCGCAAAAGGTATAGCAATAATTTATAAAATTATCAAATCCATCAAACAATATTGAATCAAAAGTCAGACACAAAAACTGTTTGAATGTCAAAGACTATTTCCTGCTGTTTATCTCAACGTTAATCCAAATAAATTGCTGGGAATCTCAGAAAATCACAATCTCCACTTTAAATTCATTGTAACAGTTAACATGTCTCAAAATTTTAACCTTTCAAGTCAAAATTCACAATTTTGTCAATTTCACATAAATATGAGCCCTTTTTAAAGTTCAAAGAATCAACCGCAATTGTATCTCACACTCAATTTCAGTTTAAGAATATCCCAATATATTATCAATCAAATAATAATAAACCTATCCAGAAAAGTCAACATATCGGGTTCATTAAATCCGCAAACCACATGAGTATTCATTAATCCAAATATCCAATGACATAACCAAACTCATAATAATCATACCTGCTACAACAAGCAACTTATGGTATATCCTCTTTGCAAAATGCACCTGGAATTATATCAATCCAGTATTTTACCAATCAAACAGATTAATTCAAGTAACTCATTAAAATACCCTCCAATTACTCTAAAACCAAACTCAATATTCTAACAGATTTCTTTGCTTGACATCAATAACTTATGTTAAATACGTTTACAAAAATCCAAAGAAATAGCCACTCTCTCGTCCTCCTCAAGTCAAATCATATGACTCATCCAAATTAAGAAAATTTCATTTATTTATTTTTAATATTCAATATTACCTAACCAATTCATGTTAAGGTCTGCATGGAACTAGGAATTGACACTAACACAAGTAATCAAGAATTATGGCCCTCTATCAAACACTAATTCCAGTCACCTACATGGTAACATGAATTATCTTACTATATGTTATCTCTACTTTTAAGAGCATTAAGATCACAGTAGGGTCAATTTCAATTCATTACATAATAAATAAACATAAAGGAACAATTAGTTTCAAGGCATATAAACACATGCTAGTACAGGGTAAATATAAAAGTACCTATAATGACATCATCCATCTCGAAAGTTTCATCAACTGTCAACCGAAGGCTCCGCGAGCTGCTGACTGCGGATTCTTCTGCCGATGGTCAGAAAATGACAACGCACCGACCAAAACCGGTCCCTGCCTTATCTCCTCTGGACACTACCCCGCATTATGACCCTCTTGTTGACAATTCCAACATACTTTCTCAGTTGAAGTACAATCCTTGACTTTATGTCAAAACAACCCACATCTAATACATGTAGTAGTTTGAGAATTACACTGTCCCATATGTCTGGATTTATATTTATTACACCAAGGAGATCGTTCATCCAAACCATCATGGTTATTTGGTTTCCTATCCTATTGACTACCCTGCCATTTCTGTTTACTACCCTGCCATTTCTGTTTACCTTTACCAGATGGATCGCTCCCCGATCGTCGCAAAGTTCTTTCTTTATTCTGTTTAACCTTAGCTCATAAATTATTATCCACTAAACGAGCTAAATCAAAAGCCTGGGCAAGAGAACTTGTCAATCTCACAGTATTACGATAATTAGGTGGTAACATTTTGACAAAATATTCCACTTTTGCTCTATCATCTGGGGCCACAGCTGCACATATCTCACTTTTCTGAAAACTGAGTAATAAACTCATCAATCGACATCTGATCTGTCATATATAATTCCCTAAACTCTCGTCTAATACGTGACATGTCAAACTCTGAACAGAATTGTTTACACATTTTATTATAAAAGTCATTCCATTGAATAGATTCATTCTGTTGTGGTGTTAAAGCTGCAGTAATTGAATCCCACCAAACCATAGCCTGACCCTTTAAAAGTTGAACAACATTAAGAACTTTAACTTCCTCCTCACATTGACAAACCTCAAATTTTCTTTCAGTATCCCGTAACCATTTCATAGTAACTAAAGGATTTGAACTCCCATGATATTTTGAAGGTTTATTAGACATAAAAGTTTTAAAAGAACAAACCTTCCTCTGTTAATGTGATGGCGGAAACACTGGCATTTGATAATCATAAAACACTAAAGATGATAAATGAACAGTCTGATAAAATGTACCATAAAACTGTTGTTACTGATGAAATAGCAAAGATGTGGTTATCCGCGAAGATGACACTATAGGAGGTGAAACAGTACTTATAACATGATACTGTGACTGTAAATGCTGCTGAGAAGATCCAGCCTCCATTAATTCATTCTCTAACTGTAATACATATTCATCTCTATCTGTGTGCTCATCAGCTGAAACTAATGTACCTATCCATGTCTCTCTGTATTTGTCTCTGTATGACGGGCATCCGGTCTAGGGGAACCGTTGAGGGTAGTGGTCGGGTGCTCGTGTATTGCCATATTTGTACTCAAAATAACAACTCACAACTTGTTAATCGTTAGTACTTAACATACTAAGTAATTCCTATACAGTACTAAATCCCACATTCTGGATTGTTTGACAAAACACAACTTTAGATTTGGGATTGAACACCCTACAATGTTCAATTCACCCAAACCTATGCTCTGATACTAACTTATAACACCCCATATTTTGGAACATTATTTTAATATATTTTACATTGGAAGCGTAAGTCCATAACATTCTTTTCATATTATACATAGAAAGTAAAACCATTTCAAATCATATATAAAAAGTTATAACTATATAAACAAAATTCCGAACGTTAGGTGTTATATAATTCCAAAGTCACATTGATTTAATCAAATCAATATCAGAGTAAATGTCAGGTTGTCAAACATTCCATCCGAATTCAAACTTCTTGCCCACCCGTTATCTAATCCATAACCTGCAAGAAGTATTAATGTGGGGGAATTAGCTCAATGCTAAGTGAATAGACATGTAATCAACAGTTTAACTTAGCAATAACAAATCTTACAACATAATATCAATGAAGATCGGTGGCTCTTGAGAAACCCTACTGCCGCGGTGGCTCTCAAAGAACACTTACCATCAATCTATATGGCCAATACAGAATAGACCGATAGCTTGGTACTAATTTCATACGACCTAATTTCCTATTAACGATATGTTCAAAGATTTTACTGTCATCTTAAAATAGTAACCAAGCCCAGCTTCTGTGCTGACCTCAATAATCAATGCTCAAAGGCAATATATTAAGTGATCACATATTCACATATTCCATACTCATCATGGAAATCATATCAGACAATCAGTCCTTCAACAGTATTATTACCATTAAACCATAATCGTCAAGGCAAACTAAAACAGTAATAATATGTTTACCCGTTGTAACCAAACCTGTTACAACCAAATTACACTGAGAGTTACATATCCACTCACCGATACCTCAGTCTCCGCTCAGTAGTCTAATGTCACTGAGTCTTCTCCTGATCTGAGAATACAAATAAATACTGAGTCAGTAACTCGTTCCATAATTGGTATATCTTACTTCGTAACCATATAACATATTTTCAATACATAACATCAAAATGATAACAATAACCATTTATAACAATTTAATCAATTCATAGGTTAATAATGATAAACACTCATTATTCAATATTTAATTTGTATCTAAACTTATCTCAATAGTCAACTTTAATAACAATAATCAAGTTATAAATAACACTCATAACATTAATAACTCCAATTTATAAATTGGGTATAATCTAACTTAAGTATATAATTAAATGACTAGGCATTACAAGTACTTAACCATAACAAACTCGTCATATCTTATGCGAAGTCTTTAGCAAGTAAATCTATATATCCACGTCATGTATATCAACACATATATCTTTAGTCAAAATATGGAGTCACAAGATAATCATATACAATAATTTACCAATTCCACAATATTAACTAATTAATATTACATGTTCCATAACATACTCATATAAAATACCTAGCTTTATGCGCAAAATACAAGTCAGCCTATTTCAAGAAATTCGATCATAATTAGCTATTTAGCTTCGACATATATTTAAGAACTCAATCATCTCACATATAATACTAATAGTTTGATTCCAACTAATTTACCTTTGCTAATCACATATACACTCTAGTTACATCTGCAATTATATCATAACTTCAAACCAATCTTTAACTACTTAACTATAGTTATCATAAGTGATTAAAAAGGGTTGATTATTCGAGTCTTTATTCGAATTCTAACATTACATCATTTTGTAATACATTCATAGTTTATTACTATCCCTGTTTATATTATACTGCTTAGTGCCTACACATACCCAGAAAAGCCATAAGTCAAAAACAAGATTCGGATCCAGAAGGAAATCGCGTCGTGAAATTCACTGGATCGCGTCATTTTCTTTTTCATATAAATCGCGTTGTAAAATAATCATAATCGCGTCGCGATATAACTCATTGTACATACCTTCAATTTCGTTCTCAGCATACCAATACGAAGTTCATTCACAATCAACATGAGGCTAAGCTTTTAATCGTCACTGTTAACTAATAACATTAAATGGGACAACATCCTAACTTAGTCTCATGTTAAAATCCCATACTATTAATGATTCCCACTATAACTAATTTCTAAGATAAACAAAAGGGGAAGGACTTAAACTTACAAAATTGAGGCGAAGTAGGAGATGGTGAAATTCAAGATAAATCTTGAATTTAAATATTTCTTGTTTCCTAGCTCCATCGCAAATCACAGAGACAATTCATGTTTTCACTCTTATTTCTTTGTTGTGTGTTTGGGTTTGTATCAAAGAAGTGAGTGTAGATGAATTTGGTAAAAGTCAGGAAGGTTAGGTCGGCCTTCCCAAACCGACCTCAGATATTCTTTTAAATTTTAATCCCCTTCTTAACCAATTGTCTAGAACCTAAAAATCATTTACGATTCTAATAACTTTTTATTTTCTTATAACTATATTAATTTAAAATAATTAATAATTTATCTGTCACGATAATTTATTTGACCTTTTACCTAATTTTTACAAATAATTAAAATAATATAAAAATTATTCCTAACACATTTGAATAATAATTTAAAGGCTATGAAAAATATCAAATTACTACTAGACCCTAAAAACGGATGTTACAAATCTCCCCTCCTAAAGAGATTTCGTCCTCGAAATTTGATCACACTAATTACTCCAAAGTAATATAATCGCATAACATTCACATCTTTCATACGAACCTTGATCCTAAACTTTGCATTCATTCCGATAATATCATATCAAACCATTTCCTGTAGTATCCATGGAAGTTTAGTATAAATCCCATCATTAGATCTCCCATTTCCTTTCACTATCTCAATAATCTATAGGTTATTCAATACTCGGCTTTAATTTGAAACATACATGTAAAAATTTGTAATCCATGCCACATCAATCCGCATGATAATCCATTAATATAATGGTTTCAGATTATTATAAAGTTACTAATCCCAAATGAATAAACAATCACAACTTAGAAATCTTAGTTAAATTTACATCTCAAAATCTCAAACCAACTGAACTCAAACACAAAATTAAATAATCTTTAATCCTCTATAATTGTTCAATAACAATTTTTCAATTTCATATCATAATCCATCAAATCTCAAACTGAACAGCTTTCAATTTATCCCTTAGGTTAAAGGTACTTCCAAAGCATAAAATAAGTTCTGTCATAAGTCTTTTACCATTCAAGACGTCTGCAATAACATTATCTTTCTGAATAATATCAAATCTCACAATCAAACTCCTTTTTAAATAGTCATCAATATTGATGTATATTAACTCTTTTTGTGGAACCATATACCGAAGACTCTAATGATCAATCCAAATACCTCATTTAGTATCATCTAAACACTGTCTCCAGATTCATAACACAACATCAGTTGTAAACTCCAAGTCATAGCAAGTTAACTCCTCTCACATAACTCAAGCTAGAAATCAATAATCCAATCTTTCTGTATCAAAACTCAATCTCATACCGCAAAAGGTATAGCAATAATTTATAAAATTATCAAATCCATCAAACAGTATTGAATCAAAAGTCAGACACAAAAACTGTTTGAATGTCAAAGTCTATTTCCTGCTGTTTATCTCAATGTTAATCCAAATAAATTGCTAGGAATCTCAGCAAATCACAATCTCCACTTTAAATTCATTGTAACAGTTAACATGTCTCAAAATTTTAACCTTTCAAGTCAAAATTCACAATTTTGTCAATTTCACATAAATATGAGCCCCTTTTAAAGTTCAAAGAATCAACCGCAATTGTATCTCACACTCAATTTCAGTTTAAGAATATCCCAATATATTATCAATCAAGTAATAATAAACCTATCCAGAAAAGTCAACATATCGGGTTCATTAAATCCGCAAACCACATGAGTGTTCATTAATCTAAATATCCAATGACATAACCAAACTCATAATAATCATACCTGCTACAACAAGCAACTTATGGTATATCCTCTTTGCAACATGCACCTGGAATTATATCAATCCAGTATTCTACCAATCAAACAGATTAATTCAAGTAACTCTTTAAAATACCCTCCAATTACTATAAAACCAAACCCAATATTCTAACAGATTTCTTTGCTTGACATCAATAACTTATGTTAAATACGTTTACAAAAATCCAAAGAAATAGCCACTTTCTCGTCCTCCTCAAGTCAAATCATATGACTCATCCAAATTAAGAAAATTTCATTTATTTCTTTTTAATATTCAATATTACCTAACCAATTCATGTTAAGATCTGCATGGAACTAGGAATTGACAGTAACACAAGTAATCAAGAATTATGGCCCTCTATCAAACACTAATTCCAGTCACCTACATGGTAACATGAATTATCTTACTATATGTTATCTCTACTTTTAAGAGCATTAAGATCACAGTAGGGTCAATTTCAATTTATTACATAATAAATAAACATAAAGGAACAATTAGTTTCAAGGCATATAAACACATGCTAGTACAGGGTAACTATAAAAGTACCTGTAACGACATCATCCATCTCGAAAGTTTCATCAACTGTCAACCGAAGGCTCTGCGAGCTGCTGACTGCGGATTCTTCTGCCGATGGTCAGAAAATGACAACGCACCGACCAAAACCGGTCCCTGCCTTATCTCCTCTGGACACTGCCCCGTATGATGACCCTCTTGTTGACAATTCCAACATGCTTTCTTAGTTGAAGTACAATCCTTGACTTTATGTCGAAACAACCCACATGTAATACATGTAGTAGTTTGAGAATTACACTGTCCCATATGTCTGGATTTATATTTATTACACCAAGGAGATCGTTCATCCAAACCATCATGGTTATTTGGTTTCCTATCCTGTTGACTACCCTGCCATTTCTGTTTACCTTTACCAGATGGATCGCTCCCCGATCGTTGCAAAGTTCTTTCTTTATTCTGTTTAACCTTAGCTCGTAAATTATTATCCACTAAACGAGCTAAATCAAAAGCCTGGGCAAGAGAACTTGTCAATCTCACAGTATTACGATAATTAGGTGGTAACATTTTGACAAAATATTCCACTTTTGCTCTATCATTTGGGGCCACAGCTGAACATATCTCACTTTTCTGAAAACTGAGTAATAAACTCATCAATCGACATCTGATCTGTCATATATAATTCCCTAAACTCTCGTCTAATACGTGACATGTCAAACTCAGAACAGAATTGTTTACACATTTTATTATAAAAGTCATTCCATCGAATAGATTCATTCTGTTGTGGTGTTAAAGCTGCAGTAATTGAATCCCACCAAACCATAGCCCGACCCTTTAAAAGTTGAACAACATTAAGAACTTTAACTTCCTCCTCACATTGACAAACCTCAAATTTTCTTTCAGTATCCCGTAACCATTTCATAGTAACTAAAGGATTTGAACTCCCATGATATTTTGAAGGTTTATTAGACATAAAAGTTTTAAAAGAACAAACCTTCCTCTGTTAATGTGATGGCGGAAACACTGGCATTTGATAATCATAAAACACTAAAGATGACAAATGAACAGATGTCTGATAAAATGTACCATAAAACTGTTGTTGCTGATGAAATAGCAATGATGTGGTTATCCGCGAAGATGACACTATAGGAGGTGAAACAGTACTTATAACATGATACTGTGACTGTAAATGCTGCTGAGAAGATCCAGCCTCCATTAATTCATTCTCTAACTGTAATACATATTCATCTCTATCTGTGTGCTCATCAGCTGAAACTAATGTACCTATCCATGTCTCTCTGTATTTGTCTCTGTATGACGGGCATCCGGTCTAGGGGAACCGTTGAGGGTAGTGGTCGGGTGCTCGTGTATTGCCATATTTGTACTCAAAATAACAACTCGCAACTTGTTAATCGTTAGTACTTAACATACTAAGTAATTCCTATACAGTACTAAATCCCACATTCTGGATTGTTTGACAAAACACAACTTTAGATTTGGGATTGAACACCATACAATGTTCAATTTACCCAAACCTATGCTCTGATACTAACTTATAACACCCCATATTTTGGAACATTATTTTAATATATTTTACATTGGAAGCGTAAGTCCATAACATTCTTTTCATATTATATATAGAAAGTAAAACCATTTCAAATCATATATAAAAAGTTATAACTATATAAACAAAATTCTGAACGTTAGGTGTTATATAATTCCAAAGTCACATTGATTTAATCAAATCAATATCAGAGTAAATGTCAGGTTGTCAAACATTCCATCCGATTTCAAACTTCTTGCCCACCCGTTATCAAATCCATAACCTGCAAGAAGTATTAATGTGGGGGTAGCTCAATGCTAAGTGAGTAGACATGTAATCAACAGTTTAATTTAGCAATAACAAATCTTACAACAAGATAATCGTAAACAAATAATATCAATGAAGATCAGTGGCTCTTGAGAAACCCTACTGTCGTGGTGGCTCTAAAAGAACACTTACCATCAATCTATATGGCCAATACAAAATAGACCGATAGCTTGGTACTAATTTCATACGACCTAATTTCCTATTAACGATATGTTCAAGAAAATTCCTGTCGTCTTACAATAGTAACCAAGCCCAGCTTCTATGCTGACCTCAATAATCAATGCTCAAAGGCAATATATTAAGTGATCACATATTCGCATATTCCATACTCATCATAGAAATCATATCAGACAATCAGTCCGACAATCAGTCCTTCAACAGTATTATTACCATTAAACCATAATCATCAAGGCAAACTATAACAGTAATAATATATTTACCCGTTGTAACCAAACCTGTAACAACCAAATACACTGAGAGTTACATATCCACTCACCGATACCTCAGTCTCCGCTCAGTAGTCTAATGTCACTGAGTCTTCTCCTGATCTGAGAATACAAATAAATACTGAGTCAGTAACTCGTTCCATAATTGGTATATCTTACTTCGTAACCATATAACATATTTTCAATACATAACATCAAAATGATAACAATAACCATTTATAACAATTTAATGAATTCATAGGTTAATAATGATAAACACTCATTATTCAATATTTAATTTGTATCTAAACTTATCTCAATAGTCAACTTGAATAACAATAATCAAGTTATAAATAACACTCATAACATTAATAACTCCAATTTATAAATTGGGTATAATCTAACTTAAGTATATAATTAAATGACTAGGCATTACAAGTACTTAACCATAACAAACTCGTCATATCTTATGCGAAGTCTTTAACAAGTAAATCTATATATCCACGTCATGTATATCAACACATATATCTTTAGTCAAAATATGGAGTCACAAGATAATCATATACAATAATTTACCAATTCCATAATATTAACTAATTAATATTACATGTTCCATAACATACTCATATAAAATACCTAGCTTTATGCGCAAAATACAAGTCAGCCTATTTCAAGAAATTCGATCATAATTAGCTATTTAGCTTCGACATATATTTAAGAACTCAATCATCTCACATATAATACTAATAGTTTGATTCCAACTAATTTACCTTTGCTAATCACATATACACTCTAGTTACATCTGCAATTATATCATAACTTCAACCAATCTTTAACTACTTAACTATAGTTATCATAAGTGATTAAAAAGGGTTGATTATTCGAGTCTTTATTCGAATTCTAACATTACATCATTTTGTAATACATTCATAGTTTATTACTATCCCTGTTTATATTATACTGCTTAGTGCCTACACATACCCAGAAAAGCCATAAGTCAAAAACAAGATTCGGATCCAGAAGGAAATCGCGTCGTGAAATTCACTGGATCGCGTCGTTTTCTTTTTCATATAAATCGCGTTGCAAAATAATCATAATAGCGTCGTGATATAACTCATTGTACAGACCTTCAATTTCGTTCTCAGCATACCAATACGAAGTTCATTCACAATCAACATGAGGCTAAGCTTTTAATCGTCACTGTTAACTAATAACATTAAATGGGACAACATCCTAACTTAGTCTCATGTTAAAATCCCATACTATTAATGATTCCCACTATAACTAATTTCTAAGATAAACAAAAGGGGAAGGACTTAAACTTACAAAATTGAGGCGAAGTAGGAGATGGTGAAATTCAAGATAAATCTTGAATTTAAATATTTCTTGTTTCCTAGCTCCATCGCAAATCACAGAGACAATTCATGTTTTCACTCTTATTTCTCTGTTGTGTGTGTTTGGGTTTGTATCAAAGAAGTGAGTGTAGATGAATTTGGTAAAAGTCAGGAAGGTTAGGTCGGCCTTCCCAAACCGACCTCAGATATTCTTTTAAATTTTAATTCCCTTCTTAACCAATTGTCTAGAACCTAAAAATCATTTACGATTCTAATAACTTTTTATTTTCTTATAACTATATTAATTTAAAATAATTAATAATTTATCTGTCACGATAATTTATTTGACCTTTTACCTAATTTTTACAAATAATTAAAATAATATAAAAATTATTCCTAACACATTTGAATAATAATTTAAAGGCTAGGAAAAATATCAAATTACTACTAGACCCTAAAAACAGATGTTACACAAACTTAGGCAAGGGATACTCTGGCCTCTTGGTTTTCTCATTTGACTGTTTGTTTTCCTTAGCTTCTTTTGATTTAATACCATAAAGCAATGCATAATCGACTGGAATCTCTTCAGTGCCTTCCTTAACAGGCATAAGACAGTATTTGGCATGGGAAGGTGGTGGGACTTGAGTATAACCAAGTCCTGCCTTCTTTTTACCGCCTGTCCTTTGCTTATTAACAATTTCATCAAAGACAACTGTTGCTGAAGAAGAGCCTATAATTTTGTTCTTATAGTTATCATACTCAATTTTTAAATCAGAAAGTTCTTTATTCAACAACTCAATTTCAGTAAGATAACTGTTAATAGCGTCTTGTTGACTAAAAACTTTCGCTTTATATGTTTGAGTATCTAACTTATGAGCCTCAATATGTTTTTCGTAAAGACGTTCATTCGCTTTTAAAAACTTATTAGACTCGGTAAGTTTCTCAACTTTTTCCCGTAAATCTAAGTTGTCTTTCTGAAAAACGTACAAAGATTCAGTCAATTTAATGCATGATATACAACTTATAGGTGCTTCAGGTTCAATGTGTACCTTAGGTGCATTAGAATCAACGTCTTTTATTTGAGCCACCGTTGCAGTATGTTGATCCTTTTCTTTATTTACCACTATTTTCTTTTGACCATAAGCCCCTATAAGAGCATCCCATAACTCTGTAGAAGTTGCTTGATTTGTGAATTTATTTACCACAACTTCTGGCAAGCACATGGTAATCATCTCATATGCTCTATTGTCTTTGTCAAACTCTTCCCGTTCATTGACTGACATTTGTGCTCTTGACTTAAGCACCCCATTGAGTCTTGGTTGCTCATATCGATCAATAGTATTAAACCAGTTCCACAACTTTGGATCTTTGTGTTCAATGAAATTGCATAGTTTAATCTTCCAGTTAGCAAAATCACTATAGAACAAAGATGTAGAAGGAGGCATTTTCGTATCCATAGTCATTCCCTCAAAAATTGAATTCGACAATTTCGACGACTTTCCGAGTATGGCGAAACTTTTCCGACTATGGCGAAACTTTCCCGACAGTAAAATTAAGCTCTTTTAAGCTTAAAAACAAAATTTAAAATTACCAAAATTTTCGCGTTTTTCCCGACAGAATTTCGTCTGAAAACGTCAAAAAACGGTCGAGTAAAATCAAACTTTTTCCAGGCTAAAATTGAACACTTTTAAGCCTATGGAAAATTTTTGGAAACGCAAATTTTTTTTTTTTTTTTTTTTTTACGAATCTAGAGCGACACTATGTAAGTGTCGCTAAAAATCACAAGTGACGCTATGCAGTGACGCACTGAAGTGACACTAGAGGGTAAGTGATGCAGGTAAGTGACGCACGAAGTGACGCTAAATCGTGGCTGTCAGCTCCAAAAACCCTAAAAATCAAAATTTTTGAAACCCTAACAAAAATTGACGAACGGCAGATGAACTAGCACCAAAAATCAACCCAAAAATCGATATAATCAACACAAATAACCCAGAAACGAATTATAATCAATTAATACATTCGCAAATCAATCGAAAACGCTCAAAATAACGATCCGAAACCGTCGAATCCTTGATTCACGGCTCTGATACCACTTGTAGATCCCTTGAGCCGGATCAAATCAGATCGTATAATCAATTGTAAGCGTGGAAATCAAACAATCAATCACGAACATTTTCTATAAGCTTTTTGTATATATTCACAATTGAATCGTAAAGCTATACAATCACAAACTCGTTTCTCTCCTCTCCGTTCTCACAAAATGGCTCTCCCACACTCTCTCAAATGTCTAACCCTAAAACTGAATTCGACTCCTCTATTTATACTAAATTTGCCCTACCTGCGACACTAGTCAAGTGTCGCAGGAGCCGACCCATGCGACACTAGCTAAGTGTTGCGTGTCAACATTTCTGTATATTTTATATTTCACTATTCGTTTACAGACTCGCATATACACACTAAACATTATACATACGCAGACTAATTGACTTTGACAATTACAAACGTTTGACCAACTGACTGACACACAAAATGCACCAACAATAACATGTTCATTAACTCTAACACACTCCCACTTTAATTTAAATCTTTAGCTAATTCATCAAACCAAGCTTTTTAATAACTATAAACTATTCAAGTGATTAATCACTTGAATCTCAACTCAAAATCTGATATTAAACCATTATCACCATATACTATCACTTCTATTTATAGTTTGATATTCAAAATATAATTTATTTGGACTAAAACAAAAACAAGATTATGATGCACAGACAATCGCGTCACGAATACTAGATATCGCGTCATGATCCTAGGTATCTTGCGTCGCGATCCTAAACAATCACGTCGTAACCCAGTGTTATCCAGACCTGCAACTTTCTGCTCAAACATGGCAGCATGATTTCTTTTAACAAAAACCAACTAACAGGTTTCTCAACATCACAATACTAACCCAACCTCTTCCTAGTTCCCATTTCATACTAAAATCATCAACCCACAACAATTTAAACTATAATCAAACCTTTAGATCAAAATAGAGAATTAGAACTTACATGATGATTAGCTAAATCCAGAGATGATAATCTATACTTCTGAAAGTTTAATTCAATGATTTTGGGTGTTTTTCCTTTTTGATCTTGTTCATGCGACCTAGCTTTCTCTTAGTTTTTTCATTCTGTGTTTTTGTGTGGAACATTTGAGAAGGAAAAAGTGTAACGTACATATATGTATGCATTAAATAGGTTCCCCGTAATACCTATTGTCTGGAACTTAAAAATCATTTGCGATTTCTAATCTTTTATTTTTCTTACAACCTTATCTTTTTTGGGTAAAGGGGTTCAAAGTCCCCGGTAAATATTATATATTTAATTGTCACCATAATACTTTTAGATTTTTGGATGTTAAAATAATAATTTTTGTTTGTACATTATAGTTATCCATGTTAATTAAATTGTTTAAAGTTTTAAATTATGAAACAGATTTTTAATTTAGGTATTATGATTATTAAATATTAGTTTGATGTTTATCAATTTTAGTTTTTGAATGTATTCTACTTGAGGACAAGCTGAACTTAAGTGTGGGAATATTTGATAACATCAAATAATATCATATTTATATATTAATATTCCATATATTTTATACACTTTTATTGCATTTATGTTGATTTAGATACTTAATTCGTTTATATTTGCAATTTAGGTATAAAAGATGAAGAATTGATTAAAGAAATGAAAATGGAGCTGAAATGAAGAAAAACTAAGAGAAAATGAAGACTTTGAGAGAATAGAGCTTAAAATAAAGACTTAAAGCATATTATTAAAAGATTAGGCCAAGAAAAGAGTTTAAAATCAGAAGTATGAAGAAGGTAGCCCAAGAATGAGCCTAGCCTGATTATGGAAGATTCTGGAATTGAAGACCAACCGGCAGTTGGGATTCTAGCCGACGGTTGAATATAAATAACGTGTGAGTCCCTAATCACTATTATGTTAGTGATTATGAATCGTTAACATTGAGTTAATTGTAGAAGGGGGGGTTGAATACAATCAAAAACTTTTCTGTTTTAATGTGTTAACTTATTTAGCAAGTTTTTAACCGTATTAAAGTGACAGCAATATGAACACAAATATATATAAGTAAGATAAGCAGTTCAGTTGTTGATGCAATACTAGCTGAAAGATAAATTCTTTTATTAATAAAATTTATCTATTGTTGATTGCGGAATAGATTAGCCAAAGCTAATCTAAATCAAACAATACAGCTCTTACAAAAGGAGATGAGCAGTAGTGGACAAACACGCTAACTTGCTCACTCGCTGAGGTAAACTAATAGTGGACAAACACGCTACTAGTTTACTCGCTGGTGTTGTTCGTATTTTAGACAAACTAGTTACTGACAAACAAGTAACAATACAAACAATCGACACCAAATGGAGTACAACATACTACGCTATTTATAGACGCTGAAATCCTTAATTTCCGGATCTGGAAGGACACATGTCGCTGCTTGATTGGTGAGGTAGTTGAGATGTGATACATCATGGTTCGACATTCTATCTTGGGAAATATCACCTTGTACCATAAACCAATCAGATGCTTCCACGTTACTCTTTTCAAGTTACGAGGAACACGTGTTGCGCCGTAATAACGCCGAATGTCAACTTCTTATTAAATGCGGCATTTAATGCTGCAGTCACTGATAGATACATCAATCCTCCTCATTCTCGATGCGAGCTAACATGCCCTAAAGAATGACTTGAAAAGCTAATCTTCAGTGACTTCTTTTATTCAGCAGAAGAAAGAACTTGAAAAGACTTGAAGACTCTCGCTGATAGATGAGTATCAGCGACACACAAAGTTGAGTCTTTTATCTTGATAGGATCTTCATCTACTGGTTGAAGAGATAGGATCAGCGATCATAAACTTCAGCAACAGGAGCTTGACTTGAATCATTTTCATCATGGAGAGTTCTCTTATTGAGTAGGACAGAGACTGTGAATATAAGACATGATCAGTGACTTCACATTATCAGCGATTAATGGCTTCAACAATCTCCCATAATTTATCCTTATGATCTCCCCCTTAATTCTTGTAATCAGTGACCATCTTGAGTTAAGCGATCAGTGACTTAACAATCTCCCCCTAAATGGTTTAAGCCAAAGCTCCCTTAGACAAACTTGTTGCAGGAAAGTTTTAGTCTCTGATGATAAGTTGGTTGCTCAGAGACTTGTACTTGTAAATTTTTGTTGCTGAAAGGTTTTTAGTCTCTGACGGTAGGTTGGTCGCCCAGAGACTTGTACTTGTAGATTTTCTGTGTTAAGCCTTATTTATATCATGAAATAAATATTTACAAGAGACTAACTATTACAAAAGATCTAATTTATTTATCTCTCCACATCTCCTCCTCTTTCACTATGCCAAGCTCAGCTTCAAGTTCATATTTGTCTTTGGAGGGTAGGTATCTGAATTTTCTTGCCAAGGCTTCATCGAGAATAGCTTTTTTGATCTTTGAATTTGTAGGAAGCATGCTAGCTGACCTGATTAGGTGTATGAGTTATTCTTGGTCAACCTTCTCAAGTTCAGCTTCTCTCTGAAACCTAAGGGCACCATTTAGGTCCCTATATACCAGACCCTTCTCCCCATCAGTGACTTCATGTCCTTCAAGCTTTGGCACACCAACAGGGATAGACAGATTTAGCCTTGAAGTGTTAGGGATTCGATAGATGCTGCTAGTGCCTGACCTATACCTTGGGCTTGGTGGCTGAACAATCTCTTCACCATATGTGACAGTATCTTCTGGTCTGAGAAGTTGCGGCGACACCATCTTCTGATATAGCCTATCAATCTCTTTCAGGACATCAGCCTTAGCTGCACTTGTAGAGTGGCTGATAGCAAGCCTAATTTCATTCCATTCTTCTCTGTGCAGCTTGCATACTTGATCAAGTAGCATGGCTTGAGTCTCTGAACCTCTTTGAATGAGTAGCTGAGGTTGAGATTGATTCCGAGACTTCTTTAGTTTTACCTTGGTAATAGGTGCAGGGTTTAATCTCCCTATCATACGGGCAGCAAACCTTTTTCTATCTATCTCATCCCATTTTCTATCCACTGCTGTTTTGACAGCTCCCCCTTTCTTTTTAGAGCTCTTGCTAGCTGATGTTTTCAACTTCTGTTGTTCTAGCTCACTCTCTTCAATTTCAGCAAGTACCCTGGCAATTGCAGCATCAGACTCTTCTTGATCTTGCTTAAGTTTAAGCAGTCTGGCCCTTTCATTAGCATCTTTGGTACTCAATTCCAGCAGGTAAGCTCGATCAGCATCTGATTGCTCTTTCAGCAACCTTTTTCTTTCTTGTTCCTCTCTTAACTCATCCTGAAAGGTTATTTTCATGATCATCGCCTGCTCCCTGTCCTGTCTTGCCTTTAATTTTCTAGCAACTCGCTGTTCTTTAGTCTCATCAGGACAGAGGCTTTCTGAGGCTGAGTCAGAGGAAAGGCATGCTGTAGGGGAAGTATCTGATGTGGTAGTGTTGGAGAGAGTTGCTGTGGAGATTGGTGTTATTGTTGCTGGGGTTGGTGTGGTTATTTTGGTTGTTTGGGTAGTTGTAGTTGTGGTTGCTGTGGATGAGGGTAGGATTTGGGTAGGTGGTGGAGATGAAGGTACAGTTACCTCAGATATGACAGTATGTGATTGAGGGTCACTGACCTGTTGTTTCTTAGATGGAGGAGTTGATGCAGGAGAAGTGTCACTGGTCCGTTTCCTTTTAATGACAAATGATATGGGTTGCTGATCCTCCATATTTACATCATCTTCATCTTCACTTTCTGAACCCTGACCATTTCCATGACCACCTCCCTGACCATTATCATCATTGTTGTCATCATCATCATCAGCATCATGCATGATGGTGTCATTTTCCTCATCATCAGATACATCATCTACAACCTCCCCGTTCATCCACTCCCAGCGAGCCAATTCATAGCTCACTGAGGTACCCTCAACCCTAGCATTTTCATCCTTAGCCCATTCTCTTATCAGCCCATTATAGTTCCTGAGCTCTTCAGCATTGAACTCAGGAAAGCATTCAGCGACATCCATTGAATCCATAGCTATATCCATATCTACCCAATACAGTTCAGCAACTGCAAGGGCTTCCATCTAAGGTTGTTCAGCAATAGGTCGGAGTGCATAAGTGGTGAGCACTATCTCCCTGTGAGCTTTGTTTGTAAGCGGGATCAGTCATAGCAGGAGGCATCTCAGGATCAGAGACTGAGATGTCATCTTCTTTTTCATCATTCTCCCCCTGACTGGTCTGCACAAACTGGCCCACTGCCCTATCAAACCCATCAGCAGTTTCTGTTCTGAGGGCAGCGACCTCAGCTCTTATTGCTCCCATTTGTTTTGTAATCTGTGGAAGCACCTTAACAATAGCATCAGTGTTAAATAAGTAATTGGATAAAGATATAGCTAGGTCAGTTTGGTTGGTGGTTAGTTGGGCAATAGCTGCGGCATGATTTGTGAAATTTGTGGTGGAGGAAGAGGCTAGCTCAGTGACTGCATGGTTTATTGCAGCACTAGCATCAGCTACCGTTTGCACTTTCTCACTGAAAGATGTGCTCCACGGTTCAATGGAGTTATACACATCAGTGAGAGCAGTGACGGCTTTTTGAAGAACAGAGACATTGCCTATAAGTGCCTCACGGTCAGTAGTGAGCATCTTAATCTGGGTTTAGGATGAGGCAATGTACTCCATCAGTAGCTGATCTGATGTGGAGTGGGTAGAGGTGTTTGGTGGAGTAGTTGTGGGAGGTATAGTGGGGGTAGGTGTAGAGTGGACTGCATGGTCAGTGGGTGTGGTCTGACCAGCAGCAGTGATTTGAATGTTATCACTAGAGAAGGAGGTGGGTGAAAGCTCTCTGATAGGAGAGTTAGAGGTGGGTGGAGGAATAGGTTGGGTATCATCGGAGGTGTCCATGGGCATGATTTCCTCATCATCAGCTTGTGATTTAGCTGATGGTTCATTGGAAATAGAAGTAGCGACCTGTATCTCACCATGGGTCAATGGTGAGACATTGAAAGTCGGTGCAGTGATAGATGAGAGATGGCCCGGGTCTGTAGCCAGTGGTGTGACATCAGCAATGAGTGTGTTATCACCCACTGATGTCACTAGCCCTTTTTCTAAAATGTCATCCTTTCGTGAGGATGACAAGTGGCTGGGTTGACTCGATCTGAGGGTGTGGGATGCACCCGAATCACTTCTAACAGTGGTTTGAGCCACTGCAGCTGTCTGTAGTTGTCCCTTTTTAGAATCACTTGACTTTCGGGAGTCCAGCGAAGCAGATAAGGTGGAGAATTTAGCAGTGGTGCCCTCAGCAACTGAACGTACAGTCACTGATTCACCCCTGGCATCCGTAGATGTCTTCTTTGAGCTATGTCCCTGAACCTTTAATGTCAGGGACCCTAATTTGGATTTTTTCTTGGGAGCAGTTGGTTGTTTCTTGATTGGTGGTTGACCAACAATAATCACTGGGGGTGTGGTCAGTGACGTGGTCGATGGGGGGGGGGGGGGGGGAGGCAGCAACTGACATTTGTACAGAAGTTACAGGCTGGGGTGCAAGTATCCCCGGATGTTTCATAAAATTTGGTAAAACCACAGTCGATGGTTTTGCAAAAATTTGAGATCCTACCAGAGTGGGCTCAAATCCCTGAAATGATATCCTATCATAGGCATCAAACCTTGGATAGGGCACATATTTTACCCTGGTAGGCTCAGCGACTTTGGTGATCAGCTCGTTAAAGATCACACTCGCATAATCAACTCTTAGAGAGTTGATCAGTGACAAGCTAATCTGGGCTTCCAGGGAGCTCAATTGATCATAGCTCCCGGATTTTGTACCCAATGATTGAATGAAATTTGTAAAAATTGCATTCCAAACACCATCCATCTTTGTTTTGTGGACCGTAGAGTACTTACGGTTGCCACTGCCATCGACTGAGTATTTACACTCAATCTCAGTAAGATCGACTAGGTCTTGTTTGGCTTCGTCGCTCTCTGGAAGCGACTCGTAAGACTCTGCAATCGGCAGGTGTAAAATGGACCGGATGGTGCTGGCAGTGATGATAATGGGTTGGGTTCCATTGTCGATAAAACCCTTGAGTTGTGAAACACCAGCGACAACTTGGTGAGTGCAGGTAAACCAAAACTCACTAAGCCATTCTGGGTTCATTTCCCCAGGAGACAAGGTAAGAGCAGGGAGGATAAAATGATTTTTCAAAAAGTTTATCGCCTCCGCATACTCTGGTTTGGCACAAGTTACATTTCTCAAATAATTAGATTTGGGAACTGTAACAACCAGTGTTTCACTGACCGCAGAGGCTCGAAGAGCTTGAATCTCTGGGGTCGGTGTGTAACTGTTATTGAAAAATTTTGATCGTGCCATTTAGAAAGATGAAAGAAGATTTAGGGTTTTTGCAGAGAAAATGAAAAAGATGAAGTTTTGAAAAACAAGAAGGCGTAAAAGTGAAATTGAAAATGTCTCACTGCTTATATACGGTTGCTGCGGTACAAAACATGTGGTCAAAAAGCGTATGTACGTGGTCAAAAAGTGGTGGTTGATGGTAGGGGAGTAGGGTGATGATGGTGGTGAGTGGTAGCATTAAATGGTGATGGGAGTGGTATGCCGGAAAGGTATACGAGGTGTCAGAAAAAGTGTACCTTTTCGAAGTCCCATGAGATATTTAATAAAAGCATTTATTAGGAATATAAATCGTTAAAAATTAAATACAAAATGTATTAAATGTAAAGGAATATATGTCGAAATAAATGCCATATTAAATAAGGAGAAACTTCGCTGATACATTGATTTCATAATTTAATTGCAAATTAAATTATTAAACTAAGATATCAGAGAGATGAAAATAGGTTATATCTTAAAATAAAATAAATATTATGTCTCATATTTGATTTCGCTGATCAGATTACAACTTAGAATACTAATCTAATCAGCTAGCCAAATTGTGAAGCATAAAACATATTTTATTTATGTGATATAAAGAGTTTTCATGTGTATTTACAGAGTATATAATTTATTGATCATAACTATGCTAACTTATTGTTCTTGCTGATTATATCAATGAGAATAATAGGACAGCGAGTTAGAACTATAAACCATATATTCTGTAAATACCTTTTATTAAACAATCAGGTTTTAATCATTTAAGTTTAACATTCCCAACTCGCTGATGAGAAAGGTGAATCTTTTCTCATCTAAAGGTTTTGTAAATATGTCAGCGAGTTGGTACTCAGTTGGAATGAAATGCAATTCAATGTCACCTTTCATGACGTGGTCCCTGATGAAGTGATATCTGACATCAATGTGCTTTGTCCTTGAGTGCATCACAGGATTATTTGCTATGGCAATAGCACTTTGACTGTCACAATAAATTGGAACATTGCTAAAGTCAAAACCATAGTCAGTGAGCTGATTCCTCATCCACAGAATTTGAGCAGTGCAAGCTCCAGCAGCGACATATTCAGCCTCAGCAGTAGAAGTTGAGACAGAATTTTGTTTCTTGCTTGACCAGCTTACAAGCTTTTCTCCAAGAAACTGACAGCTACCAGAGGTACTCTTTCTGTCCATTTTGCATCCAGCATGATCAGAATCTGAATATCCTTTCAGTGAGAAATCTGAACCAGATGGGTACCAGAGACCAAGATTTGGTGTACCCTTCAGATATCTGAATATTCTTTTGACAGCGAGTAAATGAGATTCCTTTGGATCAGCTTGATACCTAGTACATAGACATGTAGCAAACATAATGTCTGGTCTACTAGCAGTTAAATACAGTAGTGACCCGATCATTCCTCTGTAAGCAGTGATGTTTACAGATTTACCGTCAGGATCAGCATGTAATTTTACTGCAGATGACATTGGTGTAGCAAGGGATGAGCAGTTGGTGAATTCAAATTACTTTAATAAATCTTTAACATACTTTTCTTGATTTATAAAAATACCAGTCTTGGTTTGCTTTATTTGCAAACCAAGGAAAAATGTTAGTTCACCCATCATGCTCATTTCATAACTTTTAGTCATGAGGTCAAAAAATTCCTTGCACAAGTCATTGTTTGTAGACCCAAATATAATATCATCAACATAAACTTGGACCAATATAACATCTCTCTTATCCTTTTTGATAAATAGGGTGCTGTCAATTTTGCCTCTTACATACCCACATTTAGTTAAGAAAGTAGAGAGAGTGTCATACCAAGCTCTAGGAGCTTGTTTTAGTCCATATAAAGCTTTTTCCAGCTTATAGACATAACCAGGATGCTTGGGATCAGTGAATCCAGGTGGTTGCTTAACATACACTTCTTCCTGCAGCTTTCCATTCAAGAAGGCACTTTTTACATCCATTTAGTCCATCTAGTCATTCGCTGAGGTTCAGCAGTGACTTGATTACCAAGAGATGATCCATCAGGCACATCAGCATTTGAAGTATGATTAATGTTTAAGCTTTGATTTAGACAGTGAGTGTTATTATTTTGATGCAGATGATGAGATGATGATGATGGGATGTCAATAGACAAAGATGAAGTTCCTGAATCATTCTTAGCTAAAGTAGAGCCAGAAGTGCCTTCAGGGACATCATCTTCCCTTTTAGAATCTGATTTATGAATCTCATGCTTGTCATCACTGATTGTATTAAAAATAAGATTTTCATAGTCTTTTGGATCAGTGAGTGATTTATCATAAGATTCATCAAAGGTAACATCCATTGATTCTTCAATACATTCCCTTCTTTTATTATAAACTCTGAAAGCTTTTGAAATGATTGAGTAACCAACAAATATACCTTCATCAGCTTTGGGATCAAACTTTCCTAAGTGATCTCTTTTGTTTAAGACATAGCAGGTACTGCCAAAAACATGGAGAAAACTTATGTCAGGTTTTCTCCCCCTTAGTACCTCATAGGTTGTCTTATCATGTCTCTTGACAATCAGAGACCTATTCTGAGTGTAACAGGCAGTGTTGACTGCTTCAGCCCAGAAATGGGTCTTGAGACCAACATCTATGAGCATTGACCTTGCTGATTCAATCAAGGTTCTATTTCTCCTCTCTGCAACACCATTTTGTTGAGGTGTTCTTGGTGCAGAGAAGTTTTGAGAAATACCTTTTGAATCACAAAAACTTTCAAGGTCAATATTTCTAAATTCAGTGCCATTATCACTTCTTAAATGTTTAACTGAACAATCATTTAAGTTTTCCATCTTTTTGATAAAGGATATGATTTCCTGTGTTGCATCACTTTTGGCTTTGAGAAAGAATACCCAAGTGTATCTGGAGTATTCATCCACAATTACCAAGCAATACCTTTTACCACCAAGACTGGGAGAACTCACTGGACCAAACAGATCCATATGCATCAGTTGAAAACATTCTGTCACTGAAGATGTTTGTTTGCTTTTGAAAGAAGAGCTGTGATGCTTTCCCTTCTCACATGCTGAACATAGCTTGTCTTTGTCATAAGCCAGCTTTGGAAGACCATTGACTAAGTCATTCTTGCTGAGCTTGCTGATGGCCTTGAAGTTCAGGTGAGAGAGACGCTTATGCCATAACCATTTTTCTTCTGAAACAGTTCTGGAATAAAAGCATGTTCCTGATTGTGCTGAGTCCATATTGACTACATATGTATTGCCTTTTCTTTGAGCAGCCAGGACAACGCTTCCATTCTTGTTGTAAACAACTCTAGCTTCATGATCAAACAACACTTTATTTTTGGCATCACAGAACTGACTAATGCTTAATAAATTATGCTTCAGTCCTTCAACATATGCCACCTTCTTAAACATAACATTACCATTGGTTAAGACCCCATACCCTCTGGTCTTACCAATGTTATTATCACCAAACACTACATCAGGACCTCTTTCATCCTGGTAGTCACTGAGCAAGGACTTACATCCGGTCATATGTCTGGAACAACCACTATCCAGATACCAAATTGTCTCTCTGAGAATGCCCTGCATCATACACAAACAATTAGTTCAATTGATGAACCCATCCTGAGATGGGTTCATGGTGGTCAGCCTTTGGTTCAGGCTTCCACAGGCTTGCATCAATAGTATCTGAATGCTCACTGATTATTTGTGATTTTGAAGATGATGTAGCTGAACATTCAGATACCTCATGCTGACATACTAATGATGGTTGACTGAATGAAACTTGTGATGATGAACAACTTGGATGACACATGCTGTCTACTTCCACATTTGTAGCATTTTTTATTTGTGGACTTAGATTTCTTTGACTTATTGTTCACATTAGATGAAGACTTAGAAGTTCTCAGATTTACTGCCTCATTTTGCTTCTTTGACTTCAAGTCACTGATGATAAGATCATCAGTGACTGGAGTGTCAGAAGAGAAGTCGTTGATAGATTCTTGATCATCAGCGATAGTTTTGATAAGAGCTGTGCAAGTTGTTGATTCATAAATTTCTAGTTTCTTTAGTTCATCAATACTTGCAGCAATATCATAACTACTAGTAACCTGTGAACTTTTCACAAAGTAATTTGGTTTAGGCTCATTGACAATTGACATTGGTTCAAAGACAAACTCTGAGAATGTTTCATCAGGATTTAATATTTGATCAACTTTGGTTGCATCAGCGAGAGCAGCAGCAGTTTCATAATCACCTCCCAGAATAGCCTTAACTTGTTTTGGGATTTGATTACTTATGCACTGATTCACTTTTAATGCAGATCTACACCATGACTTCATCACTTCATTGAGTTGTGAAAATTTAGTTTCAAACTTTACTTTTTCTTGAATGCATTTTTGATTTGCATGTATTTGTGCATCAAGATCAAGTGTAAGATTTTTTATTTTTAACAAATTTTCTTCTTGAAGTTGAAGTTTAGATGTTAAGTCATTGATCATACATTCTTGCCTTTTCTGAATGTCATGAGCATTTGATAAGTCAACTATCAAAGTTTCAAAGATTAAATCTTTTTCAGTCGCTGATGCAGACTTAAAACCATGTACCTTGTAGAGAGTTTCTGGATCCCACCCAGATGCTGAACATTTCTGAGCTACTTCTTTGATGTCTTCATGGAAAGCAGCATCATCAGCCATTAGGCAGTAATCCTTGTCTAAACAGATCATTGCTTCTTCCTCATCAGATGATGAAGTTGAGTCAGAGTCGCTGACAGATCCGTCTTCAGCAATAAACCCTTTATTCCTTTTCTTTGACTTGGATATTTCCTTCAGCTTCTTGTACTTTGTTTTGTACTTGTTGTACTTGTCATTTCTGAAGCTGGGTTTTTGATCAGCGAAAGAGTTGACAACTTTGGACCTGCATTCAGCTGCAAAATGTCCAGGCTTGCCACATTTGTAGCACTCACCTTTTGGTTTAAAATCATCATTTGATGATGCACCAGCAGATCTGTTGAATCTGCTGTTCTTTCTAAAATTAGCAACCATCATGGCCATGTCTCTTTCCAACTTCTCTAGTCTTTCATCATAGCTTGCTTCTGACTGGTCTTCAGCGACACTACCTTCTTCTTCTGCAATCAGTGACTTTGAGCTAAGCTTAGTAAACTTTGCTTTCTGCTTTTGATCAACTTCATCAAGCTCAGCTACAAGGGCATTCGAAATCTTTTATCCTCCTAGTGCAGCACGAATGTGCTCACTTTGATCAGCTAGCTTCTCAGATTGTTCCCAATTTAGTAAAATTCCATAAACTTGAGTTAGATTGAGAAAATTATAATCATTTCTTTGTCTTATGCATGTTTCAATGGTTCCCCAAGTTTTCCTAGGTAGTAACTCTAGAAACTTTTCAACAATGAATCTCTGGTCCTTTCCTATATTGGCTTTTTCCATTTTATTAATTAAAGCTTGATATCTAGTATAGGTAGATGCCAGTGACTCATTGGGTTCCATAGCAAACAACTCATATTGACGAGTTAGATTTACTTCTCTACAGCGAATTATGTCAGGAGTTCCAATATAGATGTTTCTAAGAGTATCCCACATGTGTTTCGCTGTTGTGCACAATCTAATAGACTCAAACACTTCATCAGGAAGTGCCATGCTTATGTAAATTTTAGCTTGTTTGTCTAGCCTTACCATACGCTTATCCTCATCTGACCATTGTTCCTCTCTTTTAGGCATAACCATTTCAGGTATAGCAGGAGTGGTTGCAGTAGCTGCAACTGCAGGAACAATAGTAGTTGGGGTGTATGGACCATCAATAATAATTGTACAAAGGCGATCATCGACAAGATCTAAGAACATCATCATCCTGGACATCCAGGTTTCAATTCTAGATGGATCAAAGGCTGGTGGTTTAGTAGTGGAGCCATTTCCCTTCTGGTACTCAGAATCAACACAGCTGTATTTAACCGATTCCATTGCAGATCTGATTTAATTATATTTAAACCAACTCTGCTCTGATACCAATTGTGAGTCCCTAATCACTATTATGTTAGTGATTATGAATCGTTAACAGTGAGTTAATTGTAGAAGGGGGGGTTGAATACAATTAAAAACTTTTCTGTTTTAATGTGTTAACTTATTTAGCAAGTTTTTAACCGTATTAAAGTGACAGCAATATGAACACAAATATATAAGTAAGATAAGCAGTTCAGTTGTTGATGCAATACTAGCTGAAAGATAAATTCTTTTATTAATAAAATTTATCTATTGTTGATTGCGGAATAGATTAGCCAAAGCTAATCTAAATCAAACAATACAGCTCTTACAAAAGGAGATGAGCAGTAGTGGACAAACACGCTAACTTGCTCACTCGCTGAGGTAAACTAATAGTGGACAAACACGCTACTAGTTTACTCGCTGGTGTTATTCGTATTTTAGACAAACTAGTTACTGACAAACAAGTAACAATACAAACAATCGACACCAAATGGAGTACAACATACTACGCTATTTATAGACGCTGAAATCCTTAATTTCCGGATCTGGAAGGACACATGTCGCTGCTTGATTGGTGAGGTAGTTGAGATGTGATACATCATGGTTCGACATTCTATCTTGGGAAATATCACCTTGTACCATAAACCAATCAGATGCTTCCACGTTACTCTTTTCAAGTTATGAGGAACACGTGCTGCGCCGTAATAATGCCGAATGTCAACTTCTTATTAAATGCGGCATTTAATGCTGCAGTCACTGATAGATACATCAATCCTCCTCATTCTCGGTGCGAGCTAACATGCCCTAAAGAATGACTTGAAAAGCTAATCTTCAGTGACTTCTTTTATTCAGCAAAAGAAAGAACTTGAAAAGACTTGAAGACTCTCGCTGATAGATGAGTATCAGCGACACACAAAGTTGAGTCTTTTATCTTGATAGGATCTTCATCTACTAGTTGAAGAGATAGGATCAGCTATCATAAACTTCAGCAACAGGAGATTGACTTGAATCATTTTCATCATGGAGAGTTCTCTTATTGAGTAGGACAGAGACTGTGAATATAAGACATGATCAGTGACTTCACATTATCAACAATTAATGGCTTCAACAATCTCCCATAATTTATCCTTATGATCTCCCCCTTAATTCTTGTAATCAGTGACCATCTTGAGTTAAGTGATCAGTGACTCAACATAATGTAACTCGGTAAATATCGCAGAGTTGGACTTGGACTCCAAGTAATCCAACCAGTGGTTGAGAACTCCAACCGGCGGTTGGACTGGCAGTTCTGAAAACTATAAATAGAGGCTTCGGTTATACCAAACCATTAACAAATTTTAGAGGTAAAAGTTGATTGTAAGGGTTAAAGAATGACTTTAGGTCGAATTTAGAGGCTAGGAGGCTAGGGATTGGAGACCTTCAACCTAACAAAGAGTAATTCAGTTTCTTTGGTTAGATTCTTGATCTTTTTCCTTACTAAATGACTGTTTATTTGTATTTAGATCTTGTTTATTTGCTATATGAATATTGATTATTCTTTACCATATTTGTTTAGATGAATGAGGTTTGTATGATTATTTGAATATATGTTTATGTTAATTGATTTTATGAATGTTATTAAGGTTATATTTATATTGATTATATGATTATGAGATTCATACTAGAGCGAACGTTTGTATGATATTGATTAATAATTTAGATTTATGTTTTAATTATAACTTAAAAAGACAGAACTGGTGATAGGTTATATATTTAATACTGGATTAAACTATAATTGATTAGATAATAACATTCGAGACCTCAAAGTTAGTTAACCTTAATGTACGTTGAAGAACTTAATCTTAGTATATTCAAGCCGGGCCAAGGAAGATATCTACTTTTATATTTCAACATAGAATCAATTAGCTGACAAAAATAAACATATAGAAGAATCTGAATATAAACATAGTTAGTCTAGATAAAATATATATCTTCTATCTACCATATTTAACTTAAGTTTTCTTTTAATTACATTAATTACCTTAGTATTTCCTAGTTCGGTAACAAAGTAAATACATGTTCATATGGAACTAAAACGTAACCCATTTATCTGTAATATTTATTGTAATTAATTGTAAATATTTACTTAGGGTTATAAATAATAATTTTCACATTCCCTGTGTTCGATACCTGGACTTACTTATAAAGCTATATTATACGAACGGGTTAATCTTGTCTGTATTGTGTGATAGTATTATTTAGTATTTTCTTGAATTAAAACTTGTTATTAATTTTATTGAATATACTTAGCAGACATCATTGAACTTTTGTTTAATTAATTACAAGTTATTAGCATAATTATTTGACTTAAACAACTCAACCTTAGACCATTAACAAATGTCTATTAACTAATCTCTCATATGAAAGTATAATAAACGATTTTTGATCGGCCTTTGCGTGTGACCGAATAGGATAAAATGGACTTTATATTATTATGTCATGGGCATATCTTGGAATCATAATGTACCACGGTCAAACCTATAGCCAACCCGAGAACGTTGATTCCAACAGAAAATTCCAACAAAAAGAGGCCATGAGTAATAAGAGATATCGAGGTATTAAAGTTAGTAGAGAGAATGTGGTAGTTTCCCATTTACAATATGCGGACGATACTATTTTCTTCGGGGAATGGGATAAAAGAAATACGGGTAATCATATGGTGATTTTACAAATCTTTTAAAACAGTGTCGGGTTAAAAGATAAATATAGGGAAAAGTAGGCTTTACTGGGTAGGTATTTCAGAAGGTGAAGTGAAAATCACGGCTAGTTGGTTAAAGTGTAAGGTTGCGGAGATTCCATTTACGTATTTGAGGTTGCCGTTTGGAAAAAGAATGAGAAGCGAATGTGATTGGAGATCGGTTGTGGAGAAGTTTAATAAACGCTTGATGGATTGGAAGGTTAGAACGATGTCTTTTGGTGGACGATTGACTCTTATTAAATCGGTTCTTGAAAACTTGGCACTTTATTACTTCTCGATCTTTCGAGCTCCGGTTTGTGTACTAAAACTCTTAGAATCCTTATGTCGTAATTTCTTTTGGGGTGGGTATGGGGAAGGATAAAAAATGGGTTTGGTTGAAACACCCCGAAAATTTAGGACTATTTTTTTTTAACACCTTGATTCGGTAGATTTAACAGTCTGATTCAGTAACTATTTAACTTTGATTCAGTAAAAACTTTAGCACTTTGATTCAGTAATTTAACACTTTGATTCAGAAATCAGACCTGCACTTCCTAATACCATTTTCCGGATTTCAAATGTGTGAATCTCTTTACCTGTTGATCCAATGACTACAAAATTTTACACACACGTGTATTATGACAATATAAACATATTCCAATTTACACTTTTCATAAATTCACGTTTTAACGCGTTTTGGATTGTTGATCACTTATTGATCGATTTCGACCATTTTTATTGACATACCAAAACTTCAACTATTACACTTCAGACTTTGGGACTTTTACCATAATTTCAATACTATAATTGAAGTCTAATGCAATATTAACATTGGTTATACCTTAGCCCTAACTAATTTTGGCACTTTGACCCATTAGTGACCCATTTGGGCACTTTTATGACCCAATTGGGTTTTTAGCTATATTGCCTCTATTTCAACCTCAATATCACATTTCATTGAATATTCTAAGTCAAACGAAAATACCAATATCATTTAATCGTCAACTTGACCAATATACATACATTAACCTTACCATCATTCATTAACTACTTACTATTAAAATTTATAACCTCCAAAATTTGTCAACAAGCATAACATAACTCATTGACTACTTAAACTTACACAACATACTACTAACAAACATTATATGGTAAAACCTTGTTTCTTTAACAAAAAGGGGTGGTATCAACATGAGCATGATTTAAGAGATAGCTTGTTACCGACTAGCTAACAAGCTCCACCACTAGTATCCCGCGGGTCTTTTGCCCGGATCCCTTTGATTCCCACTTGGTTCACCTAAAAACATGAAAATATAACAACGTAAGCATAAAGCTTAGTAAGTAATGGGCTATTATTTAAACATCCATTCAACCGTATTAAGGATCCTTAATTTCACTTATGAAATTCCGTAAAATTTACATCTTTGATCTAATGAGTAGTGTTACTTGGCTAATCATCAAGCTAACACTTTAACTCATTAACCGGCTAACATATCATCATCAAGCTAATGACACTCATTACCCAGCTAACATCGAGCTAATGAGCAATCATTACTTGGCTAAATTATAAATTCATCGAGCTAGTAACATATTCATTACCCGGCTAAACATCGAGCTAATGACATATGTACTACTCGGCTAACAATAGCATCATCCAAGTACTTACCTTGCAAAAGCCCACTATTTTGATTACTTTGTACACCTTCAACAATCTTGACACCTAATTCATATAGTCACATAAGCACATATTACAATCAACCTCATCCCATAACTTATCAATTTTATACACAATTTATCAATCTTATCATAATGGGTATTCTACCTTTTCATTAACCATAAGCATAACCTTTATTCATTATCTCACATACATGTACATAATCATTCAAATACCCATTAATTCATGATTATTGATTCTTTAATCAACTAACATCATTCATACATATTACATAGCTTAAATAATTATATGAAACATTAATTCAATTCATTACATATTATTTCACCCTAAACCTAAAGTTAGGGTTTAGCTCCTTTAACCCCAATTTCACTTATAACAATCAATTTAATTGTAAATTAGGTTATAACATATGAATAACATCATAACCTTCAATTATACATTAAATCTTTAACTCATGAACTTAGGGTTTAGATTATTAAACTAGTATTACACACAAACATCAAATTAGTGTTCTTACCTTGTAGATGATGAATTAGAAGTTAGGGTTCCTAATTTAGCCAAAACCCACTTAATTTTGGCTTCCTTCTTCCTCCTTGCCCTCACCCACGTCGCACTCTCTATCTCTCTAGTTTCAATTGTAAGTTTTTGGAAAGTATGACCAAGGTTTGGTCAAAAGCTGGAACTTAATGTAATTATATACAGATTTTGCCCTAAACTTCCTACATTTACGGTTTCTACCCTCAGACCTGAGGTTTTTCATTTAACAAGTTCTATGACTAGTTTCTTGTCTAAAATACAAATATATTTACATTTTGCACATAATATAACAATAAATACACAAAATTTATATTTTCAAGTAATACTTATTTATTATATTTTAAAACTTACAATTTAGGGATGTTACATTGGTCAAAATGGATGAAGTTTTATCTTCTTATGAGGGAGGGGGGTTAAATATCGGGTCATTAAAAGCAAAAAATTGGGCGCTGGTGGGTAAATGGTGGTGGAATTCAAAACAGAAAACAATACTTTTTGGGTTAAAATGATAAAAATCCTATATGGGAGAGATGGGTGTCTTGATGTGGGTAATGGTAGTAGTAGGAGTAGGGTGTGTAACATGGGTCACACGTGGGCAGGTATAAGGAAGGTGGGAAAAGAAATTGATGATAAGGGTGGCTGGGGGTGTTTATTTCCTACTTTTGTAAGAAAATTGGGGATGGTGCTCAAACAAATTTTTGGGAGGATAGGTGGATGGGAGATATAGTACTTAAAGAAAAATTTAACAGGTTATTTGTTTTGAAAAGAGACAAAGAGATGACGGTAAAGGATAGGGGTAAGTGGGTCGAAAATCATTGGGTATGGGATTGGGATTGGATTAGAACACCAAGGGGATGGAAAAATGTGGAGTGGGGGGAACTGATTAACATGCTTGATTCCATTGTGTTAGTACTCGATAGTAGTGACAAATGGCAATGGAGGATGGAGAACGAGAAGGCATACACAGTTTATAAAATGGCTACAAGAATTGATGATATAGTGTTAAGGGAGGGGCATTCATGTCAACCAACTGTTCGAGTAAAGCACGTCCCGAACAAGGTCAACATTTTTGCCTGGATGGCAAGGAAGAAACGATTACCGGTACTTGTAGAATTGGACAAAAGAGGTATTGATTTACATTTCCTTCTTTGTCCTTTTTGTGAGAAAACGGTTGAAACAATAGATCATTGTCTAGTGGCATGCGATGAATTAATGTTGGTGTGGTCTAAGGTATTAAGTTGGTGGAAAATTGACAATTATACAGTTTTGGATTTGGAGGGGCTTCTGCAGTTAGAGAATAGGTGTAGGGATAATAAAATAATAACCAAGTTATGTGGGAATGATATAGATCACCTTGTATTTGATTTGGAACAATAGGAATGCGAAGGTTTTTGGTGGCAAAGTGTCAAGGGGCGCGGGCTTGGTGCAAGAAATTCAAATTAGGAGTTTTGAATGGATGAAATCAAGGGTGAAAATGATTAATTTAGAATGGGCGTAATGGACTCATGATCCAAGAATTTATGGTGATAACAGGATGATTCCAAACAGATTTTGTGATATGTAAATGGGGTATTAAGTCAGAAAGTGATAGAATGTGATGGTATCTATGAAGTAGGACAAAAGATGTGTTGATGTATTGTTAATAGCATTTGGAGTAGTTAAAATATTGTGTTTTTTTTGTAATTTCTCGTCATCATGCATTGTCACACCCCCAAATTTGGTCAACGATTATAACACCCCGCCAATTTACTAACACATTTTATATTACTTTAATACCGAAAGCGCGAGTCCCCAAATTTTTCAAACCAAAAACATGTACATATCATATGTACTTACTTAATTACATGTGTACATACATAATTTACCAAAGGTTTAGCGTTTCTAAATAATTATATTTATAAACTAAGTTACTAATATGTGCCGAATAAGTTTCCATAACATATCATTGATTAACCCAAAATATTAGAGTTGATGCCACATTAGGCAAACATCCATCCAGTATTCCACACCCTGCCCGTCATCTAACCAAAATCTGCAAAATTTTAAATATGGTGGGATTAGCTCACAGCTAAGTGAATGGAACTGTAACCGACAGTTCAATTCAGAAATAACAAATCTTACAACAAAGCAACAATAAACACATAGCGTCAAAGAGGATCGGCGGTTCCTGATTAGCCAATCAAAGAACCCTTAAAACACTGCCGGCCAAAACCGTGATTTACCGATAGTTTGAAGCTATCTTCACTAACTAGGGTTCATCCATCAACTATGTGTATCGGAAACCCCGCCAGCCAAACTATAACAACAAACCCAACCAGCGTTGACCTCTGAATAATCAAAAATGCCAATGGCCAAGAATCACTTAATGCATAAAAACTATAACCCAAATGATTAAACAATAAACACATATAACATAATATGTACACCCGTTGTAACCAAACTTGTTATAACTGGATTGAACCGAAGATTACAGTTACCACTCACCGATATTCTCAGTCTTTGAATTCAGTAGTCTTATATCACTGAGTTTCCTTTTGCTTATCTGAAAATATAAATAATAACAAGTCAGTATTTCATCCATAGTAATTAACTTCTGTTAAACTCATATAGCATATTTCAAATCCATAACATTAACTATCATAATAACACTTTATATTTACTATTCTTACACATTTACAAGTGTATCAATATATATATATATATATATATATATATATATATATATATATATATATATATATATATATATATACCATTCACTTAGTTCATTAACATATAATATAATTGCATTTGCAAGTACATCGTAGCATCAAATTTATTAGTTCCTGCTTTAACCCGCACCCGATCGGCTATCCCTCCATAGCCGATCAACTAACCACAAGCCACCCGATCGGCTCACATGCATAACTGATCGGCTACATTGGATTTCTTAACACTTTTATTCAGATGTTAATTACGGTAATCGTTTTATTCTAATCTAGCCGTTCGGCTCAAACTACCCGATCACCTTAAACACATGTACCCGATCGGCTCTATTACCATAGCCGATCGGCTAAGTAACTCAAACCCAGATGCCCTGCAATCTGATACAACTCAGCTCCAAAAATCATAACTAAAATCACAAACCCAATTTTTATACTCACAATTACTTTACATAATTTAACAAGTAACTTCTTATACTCAATCAATATCATTCAGTAGGCTCAAACTTTATATAATAACAAGTTTCATCTTCAATTTCATTCTAACATAAACCCTAACTATTTTAATAACTTTAAAACTTAAAGAACTTCAAACAAGTTAGTTATTAACATCAAAATCTTCATACATCTTCCTATAATCAGTAATAATTCATATTCCTAACAAAACTTCATACATAATCATAAACTCTATGATTTATCAATTTAATATCAAATTCAAAACTTTATTCATAATTGGTCATGAGCAAGAAATTACTTACCAATCAAGATGATGATTATAATACAAACTAATTTCCACAATCTTGAATCCAAGTAAAGTTGTTTTCCTTAATTCCTTGTTAGGTTTCTTAAAGTGAAATGAGAGTAGAAAATATTTGAAGATAAGTTAGGTGATGAAGAGGTGATTCAGTCACCACCTCTATCTAATTTAAATATAGTATAAGTTTTATCTCCTTCTAATCCTATTGCCTAGAATCCGAAAATACCCGTGAACCAAAATATTTTATTTTACGGTCAACTACTTTAATTTAAAACAAGTACAATTTTATTAATCACAATAATTCCTGTGACTATTTTACCTTTTTATTTTCATATAGACCAAATAAGCTATTTCCCGTTATTTAAATAACCATTTATTTCCAGGTCCCAAAAATAGGATGTTACAACGATGTTTAGCGGAAGAATTTGGTTAAGTTGGGGGTGCTGACATTTACGTTGTACAAACACACATATCAGAGCAAATGGATATCGCAGAACATATATATATTAAGATGCCATAAGTAATAGTTACAGAGTTTACAATTCATCGAACCACATAAGTATAAAAGTAGTTAATGTTTTACAAAAGTGGATTTCGTAAATATGACTAAACATATCAGTTATACAAAATAAATCCATTTGTTCCAAAAAGATGGCATCCTAAGTCTTCATGGGTCGCCTAGTTTCCAAAAGTGCAGGCGGTCTTACATGTGCAGTTAATTCCCTGAAAAATATAGTAAAAAGTCAACAACGATGTTGAGTGAATTCATAGGTTTTTATAATCACAATTGTTAAACCAAGTTCAAGTAAGTTTGTTGACCTAAAAGTCAAATAGCATTGTTTCGAATGTTGTCCAAATGTAAGAGTGGTGGGATGTTACCCAAAATATAGTGGTAGTGGGATGTAACCCAAATCATGTGTTTGAAAATATGTTACTGGTTGTTCTCCAGCGGTTTTCAAGTTTGTACCGGTCGTTCTCCGGCAAGTTACCAAATTGTACCAGTCGTTCTCCAGTAAGATACATCAGTTAGCACCGATCGTCTCCGGTGAGTTACACAGTTAGCACCTGTCGTTCTCATGTAAGATACCAAGTTAGTGTCGGTCGTTCTCCGACAAGATACACAATAAGTACTGGTCGTTCTCCGGTAAGATACACAGTTAGTACCGGTCATTCTCTGGTAAGATACACAGCTGGTCGTTCTCCAGCTAGATACAGATAGTACCGGTCGTTCTCCGGTAAGATACCAAAATAGTTTTTACATGTTGGCAATAGTTTTGGTAATGAAACACCATTTCATAAACAATAGTTGTAATAGTATGACCGCAGTCACAGTCATAATCAATTTTGTATAAAAGCACTAAAAGCATTTATATAAGAGTTTGCACATGTAGCAAAGGAGTTTGGCTATGTTTTTAACCCCATGTTAAAAAGCAGTAAAATAGTAGAAAGTGGGGCTATGAACTCACCTCGTGAGCTAAGTAGTAAGAGCTAGCAAAGCGTGTGCCCAAGTAAAGTTCTTAATGTCCTAAACGCAAGAGATAGTAATATAATTAGATGTATCGCAAGCCATCTAGGCTAGTTGTCTACACAACTAGTTATGTCCAAAGTTTGTTTAATAGTTTGTTTTAGAAAACATGTTTGGGCCCGTTGGTGACGGTTGTAATAATGATTTCAAAGTATTGTTATTATGTTCAGATTGTTGCATACTATGTTGATGGGGGTCCGGGGGCAGCGCCCCTGGTAGCAGGGGTCCTAGGGGTGGCAACCCCTGGCGGGGTCCAAGGGGCAGAGCCCCTGGCTGGGTTCGAGCAAATGTCAGTTCGCAAGGTCAACTCGCAGGTGGGTTCGCAGTTCAATTCGGCTCGCAAGTTGTTCGGCTCACAAGCCAGTTCAGTTCGCGACTTGGTTTGGCTCGCAAGCCTTGACTCGTAAGTCTCGACTCGCGGTCGGTTCGCAGGTTAACTCGTAAGTCGGTTTGGTTCTCAGTTTGACTTTGTGAGTCAAAGTTTTTGGTTCGCTGATTTCGGTTCGCCTCGCAAGACGAACTGCAACTGGATCTCAGTTCGCATGACGAACTGATCGCACTTTAAATTATTAAAACATATTTTACTTCGGTTTTTGGACATAAATTCGTTGAGTAAACGTTCTAGCATGTAAATAAAAGCTTTACAAGTAATTTAAAAGTGTTAAGGAGTCTCATACCACGAAAATGAAAGCGAAGAAGATGAAGATGGAGAGATCGAAATGGTGATCATTTCTTCTTGAATCCACTCCATGAGATGGTGCATTTTTTGTGTAGTTTTATGGTGATTTGGGGTGATGTGCTCCAAACCGTCAGTGTCGTTGGTGTTGTTGTAACGACTGAGGGGCGATCAGGGTGTTTTAAAATTTATTTTTCTCGGGGCCTAAACCTCCAAACTACCTACTGGTACTAGGTACAAGTACCTGATACTAGTACGTGGTAAGGATGATCAGGGTCGTCTCCAGACGGTCGAATATAAAACGGAGTGATGGCACCCAGAGGGTCGGGTTTTTTTGAAGCTCTCTCCTTGCGAAGGGGGAGAACCCGTCATCGAGGGACTGACCAGACGGTACCGAGCGCCGATCGGTGGAAGTTTTAAAATTTGTAATATGCGGGGCTAAACTTATAGGTACTACCTACTACACTGGGTGAGTAAGCAGCAAGTATAACTCGGGGTCGTTCTTTGATCGGAGTGAATTGAAACGAAGCTTGGGCCAAAGATAAGGTTCACTATTAGGATGGGTTGTGTAGATAGGTAGGTTTGTTTGTTTGGTTTTCTAATTAACTAATTTATCTAAGTGCAGAAAAGTAAAATAGAGATGAGAATCGGTAATTAGGTAGATAGATAGAGAATGCGGCTGTTGAAGTTTTGATAATCAATTGTTGGGATGATGTTCATTATAAAGGTAATTGGGGACTTAATTAATTAACTGACAGGTGAATTACAGGTGTAAACACTAGGACCCTACTTGTTTTGGTTAAACCTAAATAAGTATGTCACTGAGTTCCTAGGTTATCGTGATTCTGATCAGAACAAGCTGCTCAACCCCCCCCCCCCCCCACACTGTCTGGTTATGACTAGTGACCCGTAAAGGGTGCAGGAATAAGGTAACAGACTGCCCTTAGGTTATTCTGATCTTTCTTAACACCTAAACACAACTGTTGTTATTTAATCATGTTCTAATTATAAACCTGTTATTCTAAACTATCAGTTTTGTAGAGTCTAGGGGTTATAAGAATCCTGAACCACTGCTGGGCTTGACTTTCATCTCCAGAATCATTCCTTAGGTTTTATTAGCATAATTACTTCTGTCATGATCTAGAACTCTCTTTTGCGATCAGTCATTCATCCCTAGATACACTAGCGGTGTACAATGCGTTATTTTCCATAGCATGCTAACCCTGGGTACTTTCCAGTGTACTGTACACAAACCATTTCCACAGTTTCATGTAACCAGGGGTAGATCCCCCATGTACTCCAGCTAATCCACAGTTCAACTAACCAAAGGTACAACAGCGGTGTACAGTGCTTGAATCATTTCCACATTGTTTAGTGACCAGAGGTCTGTTTACAAAGTATTTAGCCTTTCCATGTGTTAGGTACAATTACAGTGTACTTTAGTTAATGTATTTCCAGAGATGTTTCCACCAGAGGTAGACATACAGTGTACTTAGCATTTCCACAGCTTTACGGTTCCTAGACCATATTATAGGGTTTCTAGGTAGGCCACAATGTCGGTACCAACGGCTTTTCCATGAGCTTCCACGGTTGTACTCCACCAGCGGTGTTTCCATCGCTATACCCAGTACTTTAGCTGAATTACAGTAACACACATGGCTTTGTATAATAATATAGATAACAAACTACCGTATCTAGAGGTGATCAATTTCTAAACCTAAGTAGCAGTCACGCGAAGGACTGGAAAGGGTGATCCGTAGACTAAGTCTAGATGCATGAGAAGTTTAAACATAACAGAGTTTAATAATTCCCAATTACATATTTAATTAAAGATTAATTTAACATCATCCCTACGTTTAATTATCTACATTTTAACAACCGCAATAATACACTACTCAGTAATCATGGCAATACACATAGCATACATCATACAAACAGGCATAAATAATTCGGACATAGTATAAATATGAGAGAATAGATATCACCAAATTTTAAGCAGAGTAATATTGAGAAACGCGTAGTCTTACACCAAGAATGATTTTACACCGTGATTACAACACCTTGCTTTTCTTTCTCTACCTCTAACTAACTAAGTATCTATATCTCTAGAGAGAGAGAACTCTAGAGAGAGAAACCAAAACTAAAAGCTAAATATGAAAACGAAAAATGAAAATGAAAGTGAAGTGTAAAGAATGAATTGATAATTGATGAAGTGTGTGAAATAAGGAGGTGGTGGTTGCTATTTATAGATTGGGCTCAACCGTATATCTCAACCATATTCCCACCTCCAAAATCTCAGCCGTATTTCCCAACCGTATCAAAATTTAATCTTGTACGGGAAAAACATAGGATACGGGCGAGATTGGCCGTATACGGGTGAGATTGGCCGTATTCGGGAGGGACCAGGCCGTATACGGGAGAGATTGGCCGTATACAGCTGGCACCAGGCCTTATACGCCCTAGCCAGGCCGTATATGATTGAGGCTTGGCCGTATATGGCTGGTCTTGCCCGTATACGGCTTGGCTCTCCCGTATCTCGGTCTTCGGTTGCCTTGAATCTTCGTTCGGGCGTAACTTCTACATTGTACGTCCGTTTTGAGCGATCTTTATATCCACGCGTTCGTATTTTTCTTAACGAAGAAAATGACATAAGTTAGAGGTCATAATTCTTAGTGTAGCTAAAAAAATGTTGAAACGCGTGAAGTAGAGATTCGTTAATCGCTTATGCTCAGTTTTTCACGTTTTTCGTGTCATTTTCAATGGTTTTATAAACATCACTTCGTTTGACTTAGTTAACAAAATATTATAATATTTGGCATTATTGGTGTGGTTTTGTTAACTTTAGGTCTAAAATGCGGGAAATAACATACGTAAAAACATGACTTTTTACGTGTCATCAAATATCCCACACTTAGAATTTTGCTTGTCCTCAAGCAAACTTGAAAATTCTCACTTGCTAAGAGATTTTGAAAATGATAGTTTTAGGTTTCTGACATAAAATACTTTTGAGATCAATCATTTGTCAGTTATTAAATAAATCTTTTTAGAAAGCAAGCATCGTTAGACTAGTCACTCCTTAGATTTGAAATGTTAGCCCTGACATACTTTCACAATTCTCGATGGATATTTTACATGACTAGGCGATCTCACTAGGTGGTCACTCAATTCACTCAATGTGTATCGGGTTTCCTATCTTTCTAAATCAAAGAAATCGCTCATAAAGCCAGTCATGCATTTGCTTCTCGTCATAGGCTTGATCGAGAATCGGATCTCCACCACTTCGATGAGAACGGCGCTAATCATCCCAAGACATTTTAAAGAGGGTTGTAATGGTAGGTGAGGGTTAAGGGGTATGGAAGTTGGTGTTTTTAGGGTTGGAGGTTTTTGACTTAAGCATAGAAATCCTAAAGCTATGAAAAGAATTATTTAAACACTCTTGAAACGAGACGAGAAACACGAAAGGAGGAGTTTATTTTCGGAGGATAGCTTTGATGACAAACACACGTGAAGTTTTATGACTTTCTGATCAGGTATTCTTTTGCGAGGTTCAGAGCACTAAGCTTTATTCTATTTTCGTGGAACTTTTTGAGGGTATTTCTTTCTTTATTTTCTTCACTGACATATTTTTCTGTCTTTTCGAGATATCCTGGACACGTTGTCTTTTGACATTTCATTTCTTCTGAGTTTTTCTTTCACAGGGGTGCCAAATTTTCGCACCGAGTATTGCTTCTAGAGATTTGACTTTTGAACACACGTAAGATTTTCTGAGAGAAACACAGAGTAGATGAAGATTTTGAAACAAGAGTGACAAGGATGTCCAAATGACGCTTTTCATAACCTCAAAAGTCTAAGCTAAAGTTTTGGAGGGGTAAGGGAGTTTTGAGTGGGTTTGTTTAGTTGGGTTTGAAAGAAACGAAAGGTTAAGGCGCAAAGGGGTTTTCTAGGCGGATCATCAACACTAAAGATTAGTGTTGGAAGGGTTTTAGGCTAGAAGAGATTTGTGAAAAATGGGTTTAATCCTAGAAATGTCGAGGTCCTCTGATTGCACCTACACCGCGTACGACGCTTATCGGTGTGATCTCGAAACGTATACCAAGAGCAAGTTCTAATTCAAAGCAAAAGCATCGGCACGCACATCAATCGAAAGTGAAGCATTAAAGATGAATGCTTATTGGGCTCAAGTACCTCACTGCAAAAGGGTTGTATGTGCCTAGCCGTGCGATGCTCATGGATTAACATTTCATTTCTAAGAGATTCGTATCCTAACTTATCTTACTTTCCAAAGCAATTTATTTAGTTTTTGGAAAATGACCTTTCGCAAAAAAAGAGTATTTTAAGTCAAAAATTTAAAAATTTTAGCCAAAATGAGGTTTTGATGAAAAAATTTAGGCCTAATGGAGGTTAAGCCTATTTTTATATATAATTTACTTTGGACAAGCAATCAAAGCCAAAATACGGTATATCATACCGTGTATCCCACACTTAGAGGAACATTGTCCCTAATATTCACAAACTAAGTATAAAAATTCTTCTTTGGAGAGGAATCCCACACTTAAAGCTTGATCATATTTTGGAACTTTGTTTCTAAGTCATTTTCGATTTATGGGATTTGAAATCCCACACTTAAAAATTAAGCATAAAGGACAACGGTATTTGATATATTATGATATTTAAAACCACTAGGAAAAAGAACGAAAAGCTCCCCTAAGAAAGAATGAGACGGTTATTTGATAAATTTGGGCGTGTTGACAGCAATCGGAGAATCCAGCATCGTACATCCCGAATCTTGCGTGATTTGCACGTCGTCTTATGTTTCGTTGGGGAACTTCAATTTCACTCACAAATTTCTTTATTCAAAAGCAAAATAAACATAATATTAGTAAATAATAAACTAAGATGATAATACGATAAATAAAAGCAGATAAATCCAACCAGATCACTGGGTGGCTCAAAATATATCCGCTCATCACAAAACAGTACAGTCATCCAAAATATCAAGTGATAGTACGGTAATCCAACATAAGTAATAATAATAAGATAAGAAGTGATAGATAAGTGGAATCAAGGAAGAAGAGGGTCCTGATCCGCTGGCGACTCATGGAGAGTAGGAAGAGAGCTGCCTGTTGGGTGACGGAGTGCTGTCCACTCGATGACCTGTGGGATACTAATCCTGATGATGTGGCACGCTGCTGCTCTGGATGTAGTGGATACAAATGGAAGTTCGAATCTAGGCCCATATCACTCATGTCAACTGATCCGAGAGGGTAGTCACGCAGAACCTGTGCCAAGTGAACCAGAGGCAAATCTGAGGATGGAACAGGGGTGGTGTCAAGTAACCCTGTCAATCCATAAACTGTAGGTCCAGTAGTGAAAACTGGCACATAGTCTGTCTGTGTCTGCTCCTGTATCTGCTCATGTGTCTGATCCTCCTCATGCTCCTGAACTGTCTCCATCTGAGTATCCAAACCCTGCTCTGACTGTGGTGAGTCTGTCTCTGAAGATGTATCTGTATCAGATGTGGCAGACCCAGCTGGTCGAGGACGGGTGACAACCCGTGAAGATGGTTGTCGGATAACATGTGGGTCATGCGGCTCACGTATGGTGGTGGTATGAACAGAGAATACCGGCTCAGGTGTATGTATACATGAAGATCGGTGAACCCTAGGGAGAATCCCTGGTGTGATAGTAGGTGTGATAGTGCTAGTGGGGTGAGGTGATGTGATGGTGGGTATGGTAGTGGTGAATTGAGTCATGGTGAATGTAGGGAGTGGTGATGTGGTGAAGTCGGGTGGTAGTGGGCCGCAGACCCAAGTCGGTGGAGCTGGTGTAGGAAACCTAAACTCATGAGCCAGGTATGTATCCATAGTGTGTCTCTGCTAAAGCATGTGTAGCATACCATATAAAAGCTCAGATGATGGTGGATCTCCCCAGTTAAACACTCTGGGCTGAGGAGCAGGTGCACTCTGAGCCTCAATATCAGGAACTGATGTCTCCCCTGTCTCACGCTCATGATGAAGCTCATTTCTCAGCTCCCTATGTATTGTGCTATCATCAAACTCAATCCTAGCTCTCTTAGTCTTTGGAGGTCTCATAGAAACTCCCAGAATCAGCGGACCATCTTTCCAGCGGATATCACCATTCAAATATTTTTCCAATAACCAAACTTTTATCATGTAGTTCATATCATACGGCTGTGACTCCTTTTCTTTCATCTCTGTCAACTGGCTAATCACATCACTAGTCAAAAGCCCCATCTCCATAACTAGCTTTGTAATGATAGATCCCATGTAAACAGTCTCAACCTCAGAATAAGCAGACTCGGTAAGAAGACGATCATCAACCAAGTAAGTAACATTCACATGTTCATTCTCTATAATACTCTTGATGATCAACAAGTCTTTCTGCCTAATAGCTCCTTTTGTCTTCTTCTTTCCTCGAATACTACAAGCAAGAAGGTTATGAAGCACATTGTGGTATTTGTCCTGAAAAACTCGAGCATTGACATTTGAATGAAACCGTCCTGATGCATATTGAGACCAAATAGCAGTGTGATCTCTCTGTCTTGGACTGCACTCTGAGTCGAGGAAGAACTTGGTGGTCACTTGATGTTCACTGTATAGCTCTAAATGAACAGAAAAAGTGGTTAAGGACATGTTGTGACTCTTTCCTTGAAAGTTAAACTTAGTCATTGAAACATCGTCCAATATAGATACCGATTTATCAAACTTGAGAGTAACCATGAATTCTGCCACAAGTTCTTGATAAACTTTCTCTTTTAAGTTAAACAGACTGGTCCATGCCCGAAGATGTCGTTTACCCACTTTAAATTCAATCAACTCCTTAAATCCCTTGTCTAACCCAATCTTAGACAAATCCTCCCACACTACATATCTATTTACTCCTAACTCATGAGATAACCATTTCCGATAAAGCTTCCTTTTCTCTTCATCTTTGATTGAGTCTTTTATGTATGAAGGAAGTGAAGTCTTGGCCATCTGAAATAAGAGAAAAACAAACATCATAGTGGATTATATTAAATCAATTACAAGTGCATGGATTATATCAAACCCTAGAATTTTCACAAAAAATTCGAAATGAGGGCTTTAAAAAGTGGATAATCCATAAACCTATAATGACTAATAATCATCAACATTTCAATCTTTAACCACTTAAGAGAACTTTAATTTATGTAAGAAGCTATCACGAACTATTTGCAACAAGATCCCAAGTAAACTTTATCAAATTAAAGTAACTCGAGAATTTAAGACTAGTTCCAATTTTCAACCACATAAGCATTAAGCATTTAGAATTTCACAATATGTAACATGTAAGTTTTGTTCTAAGCTTGCCAATTACCTTAAAGTTGCGAAAGTAACATCTACTTACACAATTTGCAAACTAGCATGGCATAATGATGCAATTATAATGAGCAAGTAAGCAATCAAAGTTCTAAGTTAACTTATTATTGCCATTTTGTAATTTGAGATTGTTCTTTAAAGTGGTTATGGCATTTTAGTCCAAGCATCGCTTATGTTTTTAAAGATGGTAATTTTAAAAATCTTGATCCATTCGTTTATCCGTTTTAAGTGCTTTCAAGAATTAAAGTGAGTTTGAGCACAAGTATCATTTCTAAGTAAAGATTTTATTTCAAAAATGTGATACTTGGCAAAAAGTCGACTTTTTAAGCTTACTTGAATTCTAAAATGTAACCATAATCATGATTTGATCAATAACAAAGCAAATGCACAAGTTACTTATATCATTCTAAGCATATAACAACTACTAGCAACTTCACATAAGCATTTTAATCATCATTTAATCAAACAAGAGCAATTAGGGCAAAATTAGCTAACTTTAAAAACTCAAACTCATAATCCTTCCACTAATTCATGTAATACTTGTTCCTATATCATCATATATCATTACTAAGCAAGAATTAATACCTAAATTCGCAACTTTAACTAGCAATAATCACCAAGAAATTTGAAACCCTAGGTTTTTAAAGTTAGAGAATTTTGAGATTTAGGGCTTGAATCTTACCTTAATCTTGATGCAAATGAGTTAGAGACTACATAATCATAAAATGGAGCAAGGATTTGAGCTTGATTTGGTTAACAATGGTGGAAAATTGAATTTTTTGGGGGGGGTTTAGTTGTGGCCGGCGAAGGGAAGAAGAAAGAGGGGAGGGGGTGTTTGACTTTTGTGATTTTTGATTTAACTTAAATCCTAAAATTACATAAATACTCCCTCCTTCCTTCTTTTAATTATTTTAAATACTTATATTTTAATTATTTTAGAGAAAAATTTTAAAAACTTAAGCCAAATAATTTTAGCAAAAATTTTCAAATTCTGCGTAGTACTGTGAGCGAACAAAAAGTTTATTTTATTTAAAATACGAAAGATAATACTTAAAAGAAAGTGTAAATATTTTTGGTCTAAAAATTTTGAATCCTTAAAATCCTAATAATCTTAAAATTTTAAAATTTATAAAATTTTAAAATTTATAAAATTTTCAAATTTCAGAAATTGTACAGATTTTGCGGGGACACAGCTTTTAGAGGTTTTTAAAACGTTATTTTAGAAGAAAACTAATTTTAATACTAAGTTGATAAAATAATTATTAAAACCTACTTTAAAAATTGGGTTGCCTCCCAACAAGCGCTTGGTTAAAGTCTTTAGCTCGACTTTCCAAAACAGTTTTAAATTTTCAAGAGCAAATGCTTAAAAGCATTTGGTGGTCTTGGGTCACGAAGAATATGCCGAGGAATGAAATCAATTATGAGGGTTTTGATGACAAAGTCAACTAGGTCTGCAGGAGTTAGATGGAATCATTCGAATTTGCTGAGAAACCTACGTTCCTTTTTGCCTAAGTCTAGAAGATTGTCAATAAACCTATCAAATTCTTTCCTAATTTTCTTCGGACTTGAAATTCCTATTCGTGTTCCTTTGTCTATATGATTAAGGTCGTGGAGAAGTTTATCTAGAGTATTCTGAAATTTCCGTTCCTCTTTTGAATCAGGGTCTCCGGTTGTAGTGTGAACTGCTTTGGCGATGTCCATGATTAAAGATCTTTGAGAAATAGTGAAAGGAAATTTAGAGTGATAGAATAAGGAAGTGAGTTTAACGTGAATGTTCTTTCTTTCGGCAAAGAAAGCGGCTTCTATCTTATCGTCATCGGCTCCAGGAAATATCTCTAACAAGGTTTTAATCATATAGGTGGCGGGGTCAACGAAGAATGGAATTTTTCCAGAAATATTGAGAGGGATTGCAGGATCTTTTGAGATCCAGAACTCAAGCTCATATATCATGGTCGCAACACAATGATTAATCAAAGGTTGTGAGACCGAGTGATAGTCGGTGTTGGCGAATAGGTCCATTAGTAGGTCTATTGTTGATATAAGCTTTCGCTCTTCCTCTCTATATCGTGTGAAGATACCTTCTTCCTTTTGGGTCGAAAGATGGTGGAGAATACCGATTTGATAGTCAATCCTACTAATGACTTCTCTTTGTTCAACTGAGAAAGGAAAGTCTGATGTATTGAGGTGTCTGGCAAATGCCCTACATACATCTAACCTCCTGTCAGGATCAAAAGAGTAACCAACATAGCGGACTTCTTCATCTTCCTGTATATCCTTATCAACAACACGATATATGGTGTACGCAGGTTCTGGTACAAGGTTTATAAAAATTGGTGATCTTGGAAGGTATTCGTAAGCGTGTTCATTCCTTATGGGGATGCGTTCTTCAACGGGTGGAAAACGAAAGGTTTGAAGATTTTTAGAGGTACCATCAAAATCAGGGAATTGAGAGAAATTTTCTAAGGGGAATGAGATCTCAGGTGCAGGTATGACCTGATAGCTTGGAATGCTAGAGACAGAAGTTGAAATCTTCTGCTGAGACTCATTAGATCCTAAGTCAAGATCTAAGAATTGCCCTATGATTCTAGAATCGTCGTCTGGGCTAGCGGAGATTTCTTTGGATGAAGTTGAAGATGAAGAGTAGAAGTCAGATTCCAACTCTTGTTCTAGGCAGTCAAAGAACTCAGCGTCGTCCATGGCCATCATTTCTTCGGTCATCTTGAGGGCGATTGGAGAAACGGGGCTAGAAGGCGGCGAATCTTAGAAAAGTATTTTTGTAATTTTCATTTTTAAATATTAACTAATTTAAACTATTCTAAGGCAGGTAAGTAACTTTCGGATAAGTCTGGGGTGAACCTAAACGAAAAGGATCGCCTAACAGCTAATTTATCTAAGGCGGCTTCAGAATCGTAATGCTCAACGATCCCCGGCAGCGGCGCCAAAAACTTGATGGCGCCCGGAGGGTCGGGTTTTTTTGAAGCTCTCTCCTTGTGAAGGTGGGGAACCCGTCCCCTTCGTCGAGGGACTGACCGGACGGTACCGAGCGCCGATCGGTGGAAGTTTTAAAATTTGTAATATGCGGGGCTCAACTTATAGGTACTACCTACTACACTAGGTGAGTAAGCAGCAAGTATAACTCGGGGTCGTTCTTTGATCGGAGTGAATTGAAACGAATCTTGGGCCAAAGATAAGGTTCACTATTAGGATGGGTTGTGTAGATAGGTAGGTTTGTTTGTTTGGTTTTCTAATTAACTAATTTATCTAAGTGCAGAAAAGTAAAATAGAGATGAGAATCGGTAATTAGGTAGATAGATAGAGAATGCGGCTGTTGAAGTTTTGATAATCAATTGTTGGGATGATGTTCATTATAAAGGTAATTGGGGACTTAATTAATTAACTGACAGGTGAATTACAGGTGTAAACACTAGGACCCTACTTGTTTTGGTTAAACCTAAATAAGTATGTCACTGAGTTCCTAGGTTATCGTGATTCTGATCAGAACAAGCTGCTCAACCCCCCCCCCCCCCACACACTGTCTGGTTATGACTAGTGACCCGTAAAGGGTGCAGGAATAAGGTAACAGACTGCCCTCAGGTTATTCTGATCTTTCTTAACACCTAAACACAATTGTTGTTATTTAATCATGTTCTAATTATAAACCTGTTATTCTAAACTATCAGTTTTGTAGAGTCTAGGGGTTTTAAGAATCCTGAACCACTGCTGGGCTTGACTTTCATTTCTAGACTCATTCCTTAGGTTTTATTAGCATAATTACTTCTGTCATGATCTAGAACTCTCTTTTGCGATCAGTCATTCATCCCTAGATACACTAGCGGTGTACAATGCGTTATTTTCCATAGCATGCTAACCCTGGGTACTTTCCAGTGTACTGTACACAAACCATTTCCACAGTTTCATGTAACCAGGGGTAGATCCCCCATGTACTCCAGCTAATCCACAGTTCAACTAACCAAAGGTACAACAGCGGTGTACAGTGCTTGAAGCATTTCCACGGTGTTTAGTGACCAGAGGTCTGTTTACAATGTACTTTAGCCTTTCCATGTGTTAGGTACAATTACGGTGTACTTTAGTTAATGTATTTCCACAGATGTTTCCACCAAAGGTAGACATACAGTGTACTTAGCATTTCCACAGCTTTACGGTTCCTAGACCATATTCTAGGGTTTCTAGGTAGGCCACAATGTCGGTACCAACGGCTTTTCCATGAGCTTCCACGGTTGTACTCCACCAGTGGTGTTTCCATCGCTATACCCAGTACTTTAGCCGAATTACAGTAACACACATGGCTTTGTACAATAATATAGATAACAAACTACCGTATCTAGAGGTGATCAATTTCTAAACCTAAGTAGCAGTCACGTGAAGGACTGGAAAGGGTGATCCGTAGACTAAGTCTAGATGCATGAGAAGTTTAAACATAACAGAGTTTAATAATTCCCAATTACATATTTAATTAAAGATTAATTTAACATCATCCCTACGTTTAATTATCTACATTTTAACAACCGCGATAATACACTACTCAGTAATCATGGCAATACACATAGCATACATCATACAAACAGGCATAAATAATTCAGACATAGTATAAATATGAGAGAATAGATATCACCAGATTTTAAGCAGAGTAATATTGAGAAACGCGTAGTCTTGCACCAAGAATGATTTTACACCGTGATTACAACACCTTGCTTTTCTTTCTCTACCTCTAACTAACTAACTATCTATATCTCTCTAGAGAGAGAGAACTCTAGAGAGAGAAACCAAAACTAAAAGCTAAATATGAAAACGAAAAATGAAAATGAAAGTGAAGTGTGAAGAATGAATTGATAATTGATGAAGTGTGTGAAATGAGGAGGTGGTGGTTGCTATTTATAGATTTGGCTCAACCGTATTTCTCAACCGTATTCCCACCTCCAAAATCTCAGCCGAATTTCCCAACCGTATCAAAATTCAATCTTGTACGGGCAAAACATAGGATACGGGCGAGATTGGTCGTATACGTGTGAGATTGGCCGTATTCGGGAAGGACCAGGCCGTATACGGGAGAGATTGGCCGTATACAGCTGGCACCAGGCCGTATACGCCCTAGCCAGGCCGTATACGATTGAGGCTTGGCCGTACACGGCTGGTCTTGCCCATATACGGCTTGGCTCTCCCGTATCTCGGTCTTCGGTTGCCTTGAATCTTCGTTCGGGCTTAACTTCTTCATCGTACGTCCGTTTTGAGCTATCTTTATATCTACGCGTTCGTATTTTCCTAATGAAGAAAATGACATAAGTTAGAGGTCATAATTCTTAGTGTAACTAAAAAATGTTGAAACGCGTGAACTAGAGATTCGTTAATCGCTAATGCTCAGTTTTTCACGTTTTTCATGTCATTTTCAATGGTTTTATAAACATCACTTCCGTTTTGACTTAGTTAACAATATATTATAATATTTGGCGTTATTGGTGTGGTTTTGTTAACTTTAGGTCTAAAATGCGGGAAATAACATACGTAAAAACATGACTTTTTACGTGTCATCACGGAGCTCATTTGAATAATTCAGTCTTCAAGATGGGGTTCAGATAGATGGTTTTGTTTTGTTTTTATCTAATTTAAACTACTAACAATGAAATTAAACAAAAGCTAGCTAGCACGTATGGAACAACCAAGGATAGGGAAGACGTGGTTCACCATGACTTGGGATAGTATAATACCGGGATGGTGTTTATGATGGGGACACTTTCAGATTAATAGATTAACAGACTTTGGTGTAAACACTAGAACCCTACCAATTATTCCCATTGGCATGTCACTAGGAACTAGGTTATCGTGATTCTGATCAGAGCAGTACGCTAAACTCCCAATACTTACCTAGTTGAAAGATAAGCAACCTATCTTGGTGAAAAACCGAGGTACATGAATAAAGCAGCGTATTGTCTCATAGGTCCGACTGTTCTTAACACCTAAGCTTATCTCGCGTTCTTCTAAATGTGTATCTAATTATTAACTTGCTATGTTTAAGGAACCAAATATGTAAGATCTAGGGGGTTCATGTATCTAAGTCACTAAGACTTTCCTTTCTAGACCTTGTTAATACTTTTCTTAAGCTCTAATTACTTTGATTGATGACCTAGACCTCTCCTTTTCAAACAGTTATACATCCCTGGATTATTCGCAGTTTGTCAAAACGTGTTTCATATGCAGACCATACCTTTCAGTAATAAACAGTGTATTTTACAGAGTGATTCCACGGCCTCTTACGTCTAACGTGCGTTCAGGAGTAATTGATAGTGAAAGTGGCATTCTAAACTAATTAAATAAAAAGCAATGCAGAAATGTAAATCTAATATGTACAACGAATGGTTTCACTGTGTCTTACTTATTGCACGTCATGGGTACAGATAACTACTTACCATAATTAAGGTTCATGACTCCCTAATATCTAAGTTGTAGTCATGTGGATAACTAGAAAGGTGCTCCATAAATTAGGTCTAGTGTCATATATTTAAACAATAACAAAGTATAATAATTCCCATTCATATAAGTTTCTTTTTATAAATTTAAACTATGCTGGAATGAGTTCTTTTTACGATCCTATCAACTAACTAACGTAGAGTTGTCCGTAATCAGATAGAAGATATGTCACATGGATAGTAAACACAAACAATTACAATACACCGGAAGTTCTCCCAAATGTACTGAACACATCGGCCAACGACTACCCTCGAATCCTATTCCCCAATCTCGGTCGTCAGAGACATCCGTATCATGGCATGGTCTATTAAATAAATAGTCGCATAAACAGGTTTTACCCTACCGGAATAAGTTGGGGGCAGTCTGGTCATAAGCGGTTAGCCAAACATGCCATCATTCGTTCATAATATTATAATTAAACTATAAACAGAAATTTATTTAGCACATTTATAGTATTGATCCGTAATATAACTACCTTCGGTCGTTCTCGGACTTCTGTACATTTGTACTCCACTTAAAGCGTTTCCAGCACTATATCCGAGAATAGTCGAATAGGGGCCGTCACATTACTTCACAATATTTAATACCATCCCATTATAACTATCTAAATCATGGCAAACATATAAGCAACTACTCGCATATCATGGCAATAAACATTTCTAACGTTAATAAATTGTAAACATCAAACAAGAACATTACAAATAATTAATAAAAGAAAGGATAGATATTACCCGTGATTATTGCGAGCAAAATGATGCTTATATTACTTCCGAATATTCCAAAGCATTACATTACTAAGCTAGCTACTACTAACTACTACATAATTAGTCTCCTACTTATCTCTCACTAAATTAATTAAATTAGCTTAGAGAGAGAAAGTAGAGAGAAAAAGAAAATAAAAGCTAGAAAGAAATAAGAAAGATATGAAAGGTGTGGAAGGTGTGTGTGTGTGATCAAATGAACCAACGACCCCTATTTATAATTGAGTCATGGTGCATTTTAGCACTTTTAGGCACACATTAGAAAAAGGGTGAAAGGTGGTGCACTAGGTACGAAAAAGCATGGAAAGGTGACGCACCGGGTACAAAAAAGCATGCAAAGGTGGCGCACCGGGTACATGCAAGGACCAAAAAGCGGAAACGGGATGGGCGGCCGGCGGCCGGCGCCGCCCACCAGGTGGCCGGCGGCGGCTGGCACACCCCCGCCCCGGTTCACCGTCTTTCGTTGCGTTTCTTAATCCGCGCGTATCTTCTTCGTTATGCGTTCGTTTGCGTTGATTCTTTTTGCATTTGATTCGTAATTCAAAAACGAAGAATTTGATGAAAAGATATCCCAAAAATATGTCTCCCATCTCCATATATTGCGTATGAATCATTTGGATCTTCCGGCGTACGTAGAATCTTCATTCTTTGTCCGTTTTTGTTGATTCTTCTTCTGTTGGATTCGTAATTTGAAAATGAACATCTTGGATTAGATGGATGTTGATGATGGGTACTTTTGTCTTGAAATCTCGTTTTGATGCCTTGAATCTTCAAACGTGCATGGAATCTTCGTTTTTCATCCGTTTTGCTTGATTTTTATCGTGCAACCTTGTTTTGACCATCTTGGCATAATATCATTGATTTGTATTGTTTTTGAGTTTAAAATGCTAAGAATCGTTCCAGAATGAGAGAGATATCGGTAGTAAAAACATGACTTTTTACGCGATATCATGGGGGCTGCGATTTGAAAGGGGGGGGGGGGGGAAGAGAGAGAGATAGAGGTGTGTGTGTGTGTGTGTTTGGTCAAATGAAATAAGAACGTGGGGAAGGAAAGAGACTAAAAGGGGGTTGGGTTGGTTGGGTCAGTTGGGTCGGGTCCACGGTTCTGGGCCGACCCACTTGCGGTCTCGGGCTCGTTGACTCGTTCCTCGATACGCGTTACATTCCGTAGTCGATTAAATGTTTAAGTTTAATCGCGTAGTGTTTTTAAGCGTTATAAATGTATTCGTGTAATAGTAAGATTTTTAGTGAAAATATTAAATCAAAATACTTTATTTTGAGCTATGAAAATATAAATTGGGTTTATTTTGTTTGTCGGGCGCGTATCGTACGTTTTTGTCACATCAGTGTTATTTTATATGACACGAATAATTCGTTCAATATTATCAACATTTTATTTAGAAATTTATGAGTTTATTAAATAATTTCATATTATTTAATAATACTTTCGTTCACCAACGGTCGTATACTTTTGTCGGGTTCGTTCTGAATGTTTTGTACACAATTATAATCAATTACGAAATACGTAATACTATGCGTATTAAATCGTTAGGCTTAAAGTATGTAATCGCGTTTAAATTTGCGGGGTGTCACATGCATGACTGTTAATGTAACACCCAGATTTTGGGTCTAGAATTAATATAGTATTTTATAAGTTTTAAAATGATTATTTAATGATATAGGAAATAATACTATTTGGGTTGCTTGAAAATATTGTTAAAAGAGTAAATAAGTAATTGTGACTGATAAAATATTAATTGTTTTAAATTAATAAAGTTGTCGGTAAAATAAAAGTTATTATTTTCGCAAATGGTTTTAGGTTCTAGACAATAGGACTAGAAGGGGTATAATATCATACATGGACTTATTAAGTCGGTTGAGTGAGATCAACTTCACTTATCTAACTTTCCCTAATTTGTTTACTCTCATTTTCATTTCATTTTCAAGAACACACATACACACTTGAAGAAATTTGATTCAAACAAAAAGAGAGGCTATGATCTTTTGTTTATAACTGAATTCATATCATCATCTTCCATATCCAGCTAGTTCCTCTTCAATTTCATTAAGAGGTGAGTGATTTTTAAGTTTACATAAATGGGTTTTATAGGTTATTGAGTGATTGAGTGAAATTGGAGCTTAAGATGTTGTTATTTGGTGTCAACAGCTGTTTTAGAGATCATATGAAGTGTAGGTCGAATTAGAAAAACTGATTTTTTTGAGTTATGGTGAAAATTGGTCGTTTTTGGGGGTAACAGCGGCTCAGCTCGTAGTTTATACAAGAAATCAGTTCGTCTCGCGGACCCAGTTGGTCTTGCGGACCCAGTTGGTCTTGTGGACTCAGTTGGTCTTGCGGATCCAGTTCGTCTCGCGGATCCAGTTCGTCTCGCGAACCGAGTTGCGAAAAGAGTTGACTGTGCGAACTGAGACCTTGCGAACTGAAATTTTAAAATATTATTTTGCAAATTTTGAAAACGCGTAAGCGTTTTCAGGGTCACGGATAAGTGACAATTTCATTAATTCGGATTGGGTTGTAATTCGCATGGTCACTCGGAAACAACTCAATGACCAAGGCTCTATTCTAAGAGCCTAGGTAGTTTTTGAGCTTTTGGGGTCATCTAGAGGTCGAAAATGACATTTTTCAGCTTTAAATGTCATTTCGGGGTTTACTAATTTTTTATCTAATTAAACTTTTGTTTGCTTAGACTTCAGGGATTACCTGATTTAATAAATATGCTAGAATGATGATTATGGGATGAGTTACTGACTTGTTATTATTTGTGTTCTCAGATAAGCAAAAGAGAAGACTCGGTGACATTAGACTACTGAGTAGACGACTGGTAATTGATGAGTGGTACCGTATTCTTCGGTTCAACCCAGTTGTAACAAGTTTGGCTACAACGGGTGAACATATATATGGTTATTGGTATTGATTGTTTAATCTTTTGGGTTATTGTTATTAATGATTTGGGTTGATTGGTTGTTGTTATTCAATGATGGCATGACTATTATGCATTATGTGACTATGTGGGTTATTCAGAGATAACATTGGTTGGGTTTGTTGCTATTGTTTGGCTGGCGGGGTTTTCGATACACATCATTAATGGATGAACCCTATTCAATGAAGATAGTTTTAAGCTATCGGTAAATCACTGTGATGGCATACCAGTGATTTAAGGTGTTCTTGGTGTGGCTACACAAGAACCTCCGGTCCTCTTTGACGTTATGTGCTTATGTGTTTATTTGTTGTAAGATTTGTTATTTCTGGATTGAACTGTCGGATACAGTTTCATCCACTTAGCTGTGAGCTAATCCCACCATATATAACATTTTGCAGGTTTTGGTTAAGTTATGGATAGGACTTATGGATACTTGATGGGATGTTTGACTATGACAGCGCCTACTCTGATCTTTTGAGAAATCATAGTCATGTTTTGGAAGTTAATATAATACCCGGTCGTTAAGTAAATGTTTTGTAAATATATAAGTATGTATAAATGAAATGTTTTAGAACTTTAAATATTTTGTACTTATGGATATAAATATGAATATGGTTAAGTCTACGTTTTGGAATTCACTTCCGATGTTGATATTATACAATATGGTTTTGATTATTGGGGTGTTATAGTTAATAATGTGGCCATTATATGATTGTGCTGTATATGTTGGGTTTAATTTATAATAAAATTTTGCCTTTCTCAAGAAAAGAGCACTTGACGAACACCCTCGTAATAAGAGTTAAGTGTATCGTTCGTCTCTTTGATATACATACAATTGTACATAGAGCCCCTATACTATAAAGTATGATATGGATCGAATGTGTAACAACTTTTACATTTTTGGACTGTCGGTGCAATAATTGAAGTATAAAGACTAAATGTGCCATTGTCTGTAAATCATTGGGACGTATCATGCATTTACCTCTAAATTCTCATTATAAAGTAGGTGACAAAGGTTTTAGCTAAATAAGGAAAGAACACGAAATACAACAATTTGCTATATCTATTGGGATCATCTCTTAGATCTCCACTAACTAATATATCAAATAACAACATTACTTGATGAGACATGTGATCAGAATAACTTAGAGAGGAATTATAATCATCTTACTTTAAAATCATAACAAAACATACACACTTAATAATCTTCTTCGCAATTCTGAAATTTAACTTACATATCTCATCTATAAAATCGTAACCGCGCGCTCTTGTTCTTTCCGTATAAGCTAACAATACATAACACTTGTATTTCATAATTCACGTCAAAGATTTCTCTCGAAATATAGAATTCAACATTTAAACATGAAAGTTATAATCTTGTGAGAGCACTCCTATCAATGCGTCGCTTTGATTGTCGGTTCTAACCGACGGAGCTGATGCCAATGGCACGACCTGTCGGTTTGGTTAAGTAGGTTTGGTGCGTCGGATATCCGACGGTGTGTCGGTTTTTTTATTTAATTTTCTTTTTGTGTGTATATATAACTCAAGGTAAATTGGTAAATGCGGAAATCAAAAATTAAATTAACGGTGTCATTGCAGATGTCCTTGAATTTCAATTAGTTTTAGAAAAAGCTGATATGGCATTAACATGCCCGATCAATTTCAATTAGTTTGAGTATCCATTGAAAGTGTTATGATGTTAAAGTTTCACTATCAGCCACCAATTTTTTAATCCACAAAGTTCACTTTTATTGACAAAAAATAGTTCCGTCTATCCCTTTCACTATGAAGATAAATATAAGACCATACGGATCATCCACCTATTTTTTAATATTATACGGAGCATTTTTTTATTTTTATGACAAGGCCTGTAAGCGAACTGAACGTTTCGGTGAACTATTCGTGAACCGTTCGGCGGGAAGTCCGTTTACGTTCGTTCGTTTCGTTTTATGAACGAACATGAACAAATTTTTTCGTTCGTTTGATACGGGTCTCGTTCGTTCATTTATGTTCGTGAACGTTTGATAACATGTTCGTGAACGTTCGGTTAAATGTTCGTTTATCAACTAACAATTTAATTAAATTAATACATATCTGTATATCTTATTTTGATTTAAGCTAAATTCTAAATATAATATTATTAATTATTAAGATACTTTCATTCAATAATACTAAACATCTATACATTTTTAACTCACATTTCTCTCTCATATTTACCTCTACTAATTTCAGATCTATTGCTCTTACATACGATCGGACCAAGAAAATGAGTTTAGCTTCATATTGTGATCGGTTTGTAATATTAATTATGCATTGGAAAATTTCAAGTTCTATAGTATACATGTGTAGATGTGTATATAGATGTTCGTTTATGTTTGTTGATGTTCGTTTCAAGTATTAACGAAGTAATGCGTTAGATTATATGGTTGTACGTGTACGTTCGTTTGTGTTCGTGAACAAACAAATTTTCCTAATGAACGAACATGAACAATAAAATACGTTCGTGTTCGTTCGTTTGTTCGTCAAATCCTTAATGAACGAACATGAACAGACTCCGTTCGTGTTCGTTCGGTTCGTTTACAAGCCTACTTGTGACAATTGACAAGGTAATATTCAATAATTTTTTAATGATAACATTCATAGGGTGGGGTTCAAATGAGAATAGGAAATTGTGTGAGAATGAGGGAACTAATGATATTGTGTCATGTGTACAAAGAAAATGTTTCACATGTACAAAATCCATTTACCCCTAACATCAATTATCTCACAAACGACGAATCAAAAAATTATGAAAATTGCACCATCAAATTCAGCGTTTTCACCTCTTCAATTTGTCGTCCTTCAAGGCATACTTTCGACGAGTTTCTTTTTCCAACTTTTTTGGTGGGTTTCACATTTACTAACACATGTGTTAAAGTGTTGCGTTTAGGGTTTAGGGTTGGGGTTTCGCCCTGAAACCTCAAACCCCCAACCCTAAACCCTAAACCCCAAACCCTAAACCCTAAACGCTTTATAAAATTCTAAACCCTATATCATACTAAACCCTAAACCCTGCTAAACCCTAACCCTGCTAAACCCTAACCCTACATCCTAAACCCTAAACCCTTAACCCTAACCCTAATCCCTAACCCTAACCACAAATCAAATGTACAACAACTCACTAACACATGTGTTACTAATTTGTAAATCCACCAAAAAATGGAAAAAAAAAAGTTGTCAAAAGTATGCCTTGAGAGACGACAAATCGAAGAGGAGAAAACGTTGAATTTAATGGTGCAATTTTCATAATTTTTCGATTTGTCTTTTGTGAGATAATTGATGTTGGGGGTAAATGAGTTTTGTACATGTGGAACATTCTCTTTTGTACACATGACACGATATTATTGGTTCCCCCATTCTCAAATTTGATGTAGTCATTTGAACTCTAAAATTAGAAAAACAATAATATTTCCTTCGTCTCACTCCAAGTGTCCGCCTTACTATTTTGGGTTGTCCTAAATAAGTGTCCACTTTCAGGTTGTAACCAATCGAAAGGGACTTTAGTGGGTATATATGTTATTTGATTGGTGAAAAGTGTAGTAAGCGGAGATTCTAAAACTTCGTGCAAAGTCAAAGTGGACACTTTAAGTGGGACGGAGGAGTAGCAACACAATAAGCTGGCGAAACGGGAAGCCGTTATCAGAAATTTACAGGATATGAATCGCACGTGCCTCGTTGATAACAATGCTTCGTGTTTTTCACTCTCAAACAAAATCATCATTTTCACATTAAAAACCACATAAAAAGATCATTTCTTTCTTTTTGCATCTGGGATTCCTTTCCTTGATACCATTTTTTCAAGAATCAAGCTGGGGTTGTGTGTATACAATAAAGCAACCATTTTTTATCCAACAAAATTATCAAATAAACAAAACCCTAGAACAAGAAGATGATGATGATGAACAGGCGTTTCTGGACGATTAATAGTTTGGTGGGTGCATTTCTTGATCTTTACATTGCATTCTTCTTACTTTTTGGGTCAACAATTGCTTTAATTTCTATTAGATTTCTGGGTTTATTTGGTTTAAGCTTACCTAGTGATTATAATCCTGAAAACCCTAATTCTGAATTTAAATCTTTGTTAGTTGATTACCCAACTGATAAGGTCTCTGCTGTTCAATACTCTGTTACAAGAAGGTTCCCTTTTGATTCCATTTTCTTTAGGTTTAATGAAAGTTCTGGTTTAAATTTGGAAAGAAATAATGGTAATGTTCATGGTATTGTTAATGATGATGAGTTTAGGGAATTAGAAGGTGAGGCATCATGTAGTTCGAAATCGGATGCTCGAAAACTTGCTATAAATGAAACTGATGATTCTGGTAATAGGATTGAAAAGGAAAAAGAAAAGGGGATTGATGTTAAGGGAAAAGGGGGTTTCAGTTATAGATTAAGAGGCGGTTTTCGGCGTAGAAGAAAGGGTAGTCTTGATAGTGGTAGACACTCTTCCGTATCGTCTTCAACAAATTGGGTTACTTGTGTTGATCAACAAAGCAACAATGAGAATGAATTTGGTGGAGAATTTGAAGAAAGTTGTAATGGTGAGTATTTTGATTGTGTTTTTGAGATTGCATATATAAACTGCTTCTTTGTTCTGTGTTATTAAAAGCATAAACGCTTTTGACTGTTTCGATGAAAGAATTTTGCACTTATGCTTATTTGCATATATTAGGCGAAATAGGCAGTTTTCAATATCTAGTTTGAGATTTTTTCTATATTAGATGATTATTCTTAATGGAATAAAAATAAAATTTTTCCCTTAGGATGAAGTATATAAGTTGTTTTTTAGTTATGTTGATTATCTGCTTTATCTGAAGCAGTTGACTAAGCAATCCAACTGTCCCTTTTTTTGGTAATTTTTTTTATTATTATTATATTCTGATATTCATGTTTAATTCTGTTATGTGATTGGTTTTAGACGAGGGAGATACTTCCATTGGAGTGAAGTTAGATAGCCCTAGTGATACCCTAATAAGGATTCCAGTTGATGAAGCTGATAAAGACAAATTGATTGTTTTATTGAAACACGAATTAGAAGAATCACAAGCTATTCGAGCAGCGCTTTATGTTGAACTTGATAAGGAAAGAAATGCAGCTGCAACTGCTGCTGATGAAGCAATGTCTATGATTCTCCGTTTACAAGAAGAAAAGGCATCGGTAGAAATGGAGTCACGTCAGTATCAAAGAATGATTGAAGAAAAATCTGCGTATGATGCAGAAGAAATGAATATTTTGAAAGAAATTGTGTTAAGGAGAGAAAGGGAAAAACATTTCTTGGAAAAAGAAGTTGAAGCATATCGACTGATGGTTCATGGAGAAAACGATCAATTTAGTAATCAAGATTCGATTGAAGATCCTGATTTGATGTTACATCAGCTCAGCATGAAGATTTCCAACAGAAAAGATTCGAGATTGTTTGAAGATGTTGACTTTTTAAAACAAGAGGAACCAGAAAAAACTATAGCCATTGTAGGGGAAGAAAAGGGTCTAGAAACAGAGTCACCTGTATATGATGTTCATGTGATTGACCAAAAACCAAAGTCATGTAAAAAGTCAAAAGGAAATAAAATGCAAAGTGGGAATGGTTCAGAGACTACTAGTATGGGGTTGCCACCTGTAATCTCAAGGAGTAGTTTAAGAAGGAATTCCACATCAGCCTTGGATAATGAACGAACCAAACTTGATACTGAAGTCGAGTGGCTGAGGGAAAGGTTGAGGATTGTGCAGGAAGGAAGAGAAAAACTCAACGTTTCTGTTGATAATCGTGAAAAAGAAAGCTTACAGTTGCAACTTTTGGAGGATATTGCACGACAGCTTCAAGAGATTCGGATGTTGACTGAACCACGGACGGCCCGTCAAGCTTCTCTCCCTCTTCCATCTTCTAAGGTGCCAAAGATTTGACTTTTTTGCTGGTTGACTTTCTTAACTTTATTATTTGCATATGCATGAATACATCCTCATATGAAAGTTCATGCAGACACAGTTTGTTAAAAAGCTTTATTTTTTGAAAATCTACGTAGTTCCGGTTGTAATTTGGCCGTTCAGGAAATTTAATTATAGTATCATCTGGTAATGTTCGATATTTAGGTTTCAAATTTGATAATCTTGAAAGTTGTGACGTATCATCACAGTAGAGTCAGATTGATAAGGAAATGTAGTTGATATTCCCTAACTTGCCTTTGCTCACAATAAAATATTTGTCAGTATTTATCGGCTTTTGGTAGTTTAGACTAATGCACATGCATAGTAAGTAAAAGCATGATAAGGGTTAGGCTTACGTAAGTGTTTTTACGTATATTTAATGTGTGAATCATTATATAGTTACTTTCCTTATTGGTTTTACAGTAGTACTCCGTATTTACAGAACAGATAACACACAATCACTGATTAATATATTTGGACCATGGTAAGCACTTTTTGTGTATCCATATCGCCATTAAAAAGATACAAGTATTACAACTGTGTTGGAGTCTATAAATACGTAATGTGCTTTATGGTTGAAGTTTAACAATTGTACACATTTGTTTGTTTGTTCCTTTCTTATTTATCTTCTATCCAGCATATAATAAGTATATTGACGAAAAGTGATCATAATTTTGCAGAGTTCGACCAAGAAAAGGCGATGTCGAAGTGCTTCTACAGGACCTGCAAAAAGCTCTTGAAATGCTCAGTGAAATTCTGAAAGGTTTGAAGAACAGGGGAACAGAAGGATGTAAAACAACTTGTTAGTTTTGGTTTTTTAGCGTTTCTGATGTCGTATATATGACCTTGTGAATATTAGATTCAGTTGTAGTGGCATTTATTCAATAAAACCTTTTTAAAGGGCACAACTTTGGCTATGAAAAATGGTTTAAAAAAGGAAAAAAGTTTATTCCATAATTTTATTCTGTGTCAAATTTCTGTGTCTGATCTTTGACTTTTAAAAGTCAAAGTTTGATGCTATGAATCACATCTGTTGGCATGTGATGTGTGTACAAGGAATATTAGTATCAATGATTTATAGTGTTATAATTCAGGAGGGTCAATGACTCCCTGGGAATAGGCTCTGCCAATATTTTTTGCTTACTTTTCCTTTATACACGAGACTTTTCATGTTTCTCTTTACACAGATTATGCTTATACTTGACTCAAGTCTCAATTATGCTCAAAACAATTGCCTCAAGATGAGGATGGATTTTGGTGGGTTTGGGTCTTTAGGAATGAAAATCATTTTGGTGGGTTTGGGTCTTAGGAATATCAATTTTCATTCCGATCTGATTTGCTATTGATGGATATGGACGAGCTAAATAGATAAATAATGGACGAAGTGATCCATTATAGAATATTATACTGCAACAAATTCCTAGTCATACTAAAGTTTCGACCTTGTATGTTTCTTCAACTACAATAGTATATAATAAAACCAAAATTATTTATGGTCAAAGTTAAAGAAGAAAGACTTTGAAAAGTGATCCATTATAGAATATTTTATACCGCAATAAATTTCTAGTCATACTAAAGTTTCGACCTTGTATGTTTCTTCAACCACAATAGTATATAATACAAACAAAATTATTTATGGTCAAAATTAAAGAAGAAAGACTTTGAAAATCAAAAACTGAACAATTATTTTGGGACGGAGAAAGTAATACTTATATTCAATTGCTGAAGTAAAACTCAATTTGTCATGATTTTTTTAAAGACTTGTTATGATTTTATCACAATTCAAGTAACATGAAAAATTGAATGTTTCAAGAGATGTAATACGATAATTCATTTCCACCTTCATCCTTCCATAAACTTAATTTGAAAATTAATAAATTAGAGTAGAGTTTAAATTAGAACACGAGAATGGGAGAATCAATATCAACTACTCATTTCCATCAAATATTCATTTACATTTTTGAAACTCAAATATCTCACAAACGGTAAGTCAAAAAATCATGAAAATTTCACCATAAAATTCAGCGTTTTCTCCTCTTCGATTTGTCGTCCTTCAAGGCATACTTTTCACAAACTTTTTTTTTCTTTTCATTTTTTGGTGGGTTTTACAAATTAGTAACACATGTGTTAGTGATTAGTTGTACATTTGATTTGTAGTTAGGGTTTAGGGCTAGGATTTAGATTTAGGGTTAAGGTTTCGCAGGGTTTAAGGTTAGGGTTTAGCAGGGTTTAGTATGATTTAGGGTTTAGACTTTTGTAAAGCGTTTTTTTTTTGGGTAAAGGGTTTTACCCCGGTGAATTGTATTACCACTAAACGATAAAATACAAGAGAATGTGGATGAGTTCCATATCAACCTCGAAATAAGCACTAGCTATGCTTAAGATGCACCTCTATATGTATATGACAAACCATATACATAATTACAAGAGACCTATCAGCTATAATGTCGCACCCCCAAATTCGGGTTGCGAAAACGAATCGGGTCGGGGCGCGACTAATCAATAATCACAGCACAAAGATATAATGAACGACTCTATATGCGTTGTTTTACAACTTGTATTGATAAAATCAAAGTTTACATCAAAATATAGTTTACATTAGCTCAGTTTGGAATTGAGAGATTTACATACATAATTAATTTATACAAAATATAATAATGCAGCTAAATCTCTGAATGTTTGCATGCTGACACGAGCTAATGATTCCTGAATGCAGTCCAACCTACTGCTGAGTACCTGTGATACATGCTAAAATGGGTCAGCGAAACGCTGGTGAGCTCACAGGTTTGTATGTCAACACATATTGTATGAACCACAAGATTTAATTGAATTTAAATTGCAATTAAGCAAAATAAAAGTTTTACAGCCATGAGCACGTAGTCTGAGCTTAACTCGAAGTGTCAGGTCCACATTTAAGGAATCCTGATCGAGGTGCCTCCCACGAGTGCCTAATCTACACTCGTCTGAACAAATATTAGTACATCCGTTTACCCAGTTAGTGCATGCTAACCCGGACGAGGAGGGTCAATCCTATATGGTACCATATACTAATATTCACGCTACAACGTATTACCAAACTATGCTGAGGAGGGCTTTAAAAGATTAGTGAGATAACTCATGTAGTAGTTAATTGTTTTCGTACTTGCGTTCATATAGTTAAAATAAAACGAGCAATGATATCACACCCCTGAGTAAAACAGTAAAATAGGGGCTATGAGACTCACCTGAGTCTTGAGAGTTTAAATTAATAAACTTGCGTTGATTAGCCGAAATGAGTTGTCCGAAGACTGGTAACCTGAGGGTGTCCACGACACGCAATGGTTATTAATTGATTAGGTATCTTAAAAGACTACCTTTGTAGTTGTTCGTCCAGCTAGAATGTCCAAATGACTACGATTTGGTTGATTAACTTGAGTTTTGAAAATGTGTACGGCCCGTTGGTGATTGTTTGTAATAATAATCTCAACTATTATTATTATGATTTCGAAGTGTTATACTTGAAAGTATGTTCCAATGTGTTTTAGAAGTCGTACCGTATTCGTGTTTGATGTTATACAAGTTTGACACTTGGTGTGAAATGTGTTTACAAACTCTAAGTGACGGGGGTCCGGGGGCAGCGCCCCTGGTAAGCAGGGTTCAGGGGTGGCAACCCCTGGCGGGGTCCAAAGGGCTGGCCCCTGGTTGGGGCCAAGATGCCAAGTCAGCTCGAAATTTTTTTATTTTTACTACATTGCTTTGGTGAAAAACGCATCTGGACTTGACTTGAATTTGGGTGAAATCAAGTGCGACATAGTCTGTTGTGTCGCAGGTCATGACTGTGACATAAGGGTTTGTGTCGCTAAGTGCGACATCCACAATTTAATGCGACATAAGGTGTTGTGTCGCTATGTTTGACAGGAATAGGTTTTGTGACATAGTTTTTTGTGTCGCTATATGCGACATCCGTGATTAGTGCGACATAGTGGCTTATGTCGCTATATGCGACATAAGGCCTGATTTAGCGACATAAAAGCTTATGTCGCAGGTGGCTTGGAGCCTCTGCGACATAACGCGCTGTTGGCCGGAAAAAATGAGCCGAAAAGGTGTTTTCCGGCCTCCGTTTGACTTGTTACCCAACCCATATTTAGACATTATGAGCTTAAATATTCCATAAACAAGTAAATATAATGAAAATCGGAGTGTTTCGGGCTTTGTCAGAAACTTACAAACTTAACGCCGGAGGAATCCGGAAAGATGGAAATGTAGATCGTGTCACGGTGAATCTTTTCTTCCAAACGAGTGTAGTGATTCGAGTGAGTTTGATGGTGGTTTTTGGTGGTGGTAGATGGTAGGTGGTGGTGTTTGTTTTTGAGAGGAAAAGAAGAGAAGTAAGAAAGAGAAAGAGAATGATGAAAATGGGGGGGGGGGGGGGGGAGGTTTTGGCAGATTTTTGGGGAAAAGGGGGAGGGAATCTCCCAAATTTTAATCCCCGCGTTTACGCTCCGTGTGGTGTTCGTTTCCCCGATCGTTTAATCGTATAAATAATTATTTTAAAATACGAATATTTGTTAAGGTTTTTGTTGAAGTATTTCATCAAATACTTTTACTTGAGTTATAAAATATAATTTATTCTTGTTTCGGTTGTTCGCGCGTTTATTATTTTAATCGCATAATTGTAGTTTGTACGATACGAATTTGAGTTGAAATATTATTTAAATAATATTTTGGATAAAATAGAGTTATTAAATAATGTTATATTATTCAATAAAATTGTTCACCAACGTCCGTATTAATTGAATCGAATTACATTCGATTTGAAACAATTTAATCAAATCGCATACTTGTGTATATTCAACAATATATATATTGATACATTAATTAGCCTAACACAGAACTAATTACATGTATTAACAATTGATTAGGCACTAATTACTAGTCCTAATTTGATGGGTGTCACATTCTCCTCCTGTAAGGAGAATTTCGTCCCGAAATTTAACTTGTAGTCGTGTTTAAAGTAGCGTCAGTGAATAACTGAGGATACTTGAGTTTCATTTGGTCTTCCTGTTCCCAAGTGAATTCAGGACCACGCTACGAATTCCACCGGACTTTAACGATGGGAATATGACTTTGTTTGAGTTGTTTGACCTCACGGTCCATGATTTCAGCGGACTCCTCAACGAAATGAAGCTTGTCGTCAACTCGAATTTCATCGAGTGGGATGATAAATGTATCATCGGACAGACACTTTTTCAAATTTGAAATGTGAAAATTGGGATGCACGCTGCTGAGTTCGGGTGGCAGCTGCAATCGATATGCCACTGAACCAATCCTCTCGAGGATCTCAAATGGTCCAATGTATCTGGGATTCAATTTTCCGTGTTTACCGAATCGGATAACACCTTTCCAAGGTGAAACTTTGAGTAGCACTCGATCCCCAACCTGGAACTCGAGTAGTTTGCGTCTCATGTCAGCATAACTTTTCTGACGATCACGGGCGGCTTTGAGTTTGTTTTGGATCTCGAAGATCTTTTCAGTAGTTTCGTGAATGATCTCAGGACCAGTGATTCGACTGTCTCCCACTTCGGTCTAACAAATCGGTGAGCGGCACTTACGACCGTAGAGTGCCTCGAAAGGTGCAGCCTTAATGCTGGTGTTGATGCATTTCAGAGTGTCTGTCAGTTGGTCTAGTTCATAGTTTGTAATTAGTTTTGAGTATACTGATTAGTGCGACATTGTCTGTAATGTCGCACTAGCGACATCAGTTAGTGGGCTTGCGACATTGTCTATGTCGCATGGGCTTGGGTCTACGACATTGTGTGTAATGTCGCAGGAACAAGCAGGTTTAGTATAAATACGTTTTACATATTCAGTTTTAGGGTTGACGAAAAACCCTAAACGCAATTTGTCAAAATCCTCTGTAAGCTGATCGATTATAATCAATAATATAACGTTCGGTTTGATTAATATTGCATTTGATTATTTGTTTATTTGTGTTTATTATCTAATTGTTGATTCCGCAAACAATTGGATTGACTCGTTCCGTTAAGATCCACGCAAAGGGACTCACAACTGGTATCAGAGCAGAAAAAGCTCGTTTTTGGAGTATCAGATCGAGTCTGGATTGATAAAGGTAGTATTCATATTGTTTTTGTGAATATTACGTTTGTTATTTGTGTTTACAGGTGTTCGATCGTGTTTACTGGGATTTTGTGAAGGGTTTCGCCGTTTGTGGTTCGTGGAAATAGACTAGGGTTAAAAAATTTCGATTTTAGGGTTTTTGGCCGCAGCTGTTTGCGACATTGCGACATCAGCTGCGATATCATCAGCGACGTCGCCTGCGACATCATAATTTGTGACCTATTTGGTCTTTGCGACATTGTGTTACGACATCGTTAGCGACGTCGTTATTTTGACATTAATTGGTTATTACAACATTATGTTGCGACATCTCGTTGCGACATCGTGTGACTTTGCGACATCAGTTGCGACATTAGAATCAACGTCGCATTTTTTATTCTTAATTGAATCCTTCTCCTTCTGCGACATTAATTTCTACGTCGCATAGACCTTGTGCGACATCACTTCTATTGTCGCAAGTTTCAGACTGTCTGACTTTATTTAAGGATTACAAATGGTCGCTGATAAGGAAGATATTAGAGGAATTCGGGAGATGATCAAACAGAGCAACGATATCGGTTCTAGCAATAAACCTCCGTTGTTCACTGCGGATATGGACTATGCGTACTGGAGAGACAGATTTGAACAGTTTGTAGACTTCCATTGTCCAGAACTTTGGGGTCCACTAATAGAACGATATGTGGCTCCGGTTGCTGAAGGAAACTATCGTGGTATTCCTCCAACAAAAACGTACAATGCTATGACACCTCAAGAGAGAAAGGAATTAGAAATAGAAAGGAAGGCACACTCCGCCATCTATGTATTTAACAAAGGATGTTATGAGACTCTTTAAAACTCATTACATAACTTATGATTTATGGAAGGCAATTGAAACGAGGTGCGGAGGCAATGAAAAATACAAGGAGGCCAAGCTGGAACTAATCAAGAAGCAGTATGATCTATTTGACATCCTTCCTAACGAAACTACTTATGGGCTATTTACCCGATACTCACAGTTGGTTAGTGAGTTAACTGAAGGAGGCTACAATCTCACTGCAATTGAGGTAAACAAGAAACTATTAGATGTGTTGCCAAGTGCTTGGGATGTGAAGGTACAATTCTTGAAGGAAAATCAAGAATTAGCTATGATGAATTTGGACCAATTAATAGGTGTTCTTCAAGCTCATGCAATGGAATTGAAGAAGAAAGAATGCAAGTCGAGTGGATTTGTACAAAATCCAACACGTTATGGAGGACAAGTCAATTCTGGCAAGAGTTATGGTGGAATGGCATTCATGACAGATACCAATTCACCATCTTATTCAACTTGGGCTCAACATGCAGCCTATGTTTCTGGTACCTCACAAGGCATACAACAACAAGTTCCGGTATCACCAGCGATTCAAAAGCAAGCTGCTATCTATACAGCTTTTCTGAGCTCTTACAAAGATTTGGTTACTCAACCAAATACCACTCTGGAGCTGATGAAAGAAGATTATGGTCAGCTAGATGATGATGATTTGGAACAAATGTATTTGAACTGGAACATTGCTATGATCTCAAGGAAGGTTCAAAAATTCTTGCAAAGGACGTGACACAAGAGTTTGGAAGGAAATGGGAAAACGGGCTTTGGTTTTGATAAGAGCAAGGTCCGATGCTATAATTGTCAGAATTTGGGACATTTCGCTAGGGAATGCGAGAAACCCAAAATGCCACCATCGGGTCTTACAAGGCCTGGCCTCCTAAAGAGAAAGAGAAAGAGAAAGAGGCTGTCAAGTCATTGGCTGCTGATAATGCCTTGGTAGTTTTTGAGCCTCAACTTCAGACTGGAATGCTCAAGCACAACAATTTCAACAGTGTCTGATGGCTCATATCACACCTGAGGTACAAAATGAACCAATTGAGCCTTTAAATTGTGTTACTTGTATTAAATTGACTGAATCTCTTGAGTGTTATCAAAAGGATAATTTAGAGTTGCGGGAAAAGGTTGTAAAAACTTACAAAATCTAACAACTTTTTGAAAGAAAATGAAAAACTTTAAGAAAAACATATTGAGGCTCACAAGTTAGACACTCAAACTTATAAAGCAAAGGTCTTTAGTCAACAAGATGCAATTAAAAGTTATCTTACTGAAATCGGATTGTTGAATAAAGAACTATCTGATTTAAAAAGTGAGTTCGATAATCATAAAAGCAAAATCTTAGGTTCTTCATCCGCAACTTTTGTCTTTAATGAAATCGTTAACAAGCAAGGGACAGATGGTAAAAAGAAGGAAGGACTTGGTTATAACCAAGTACCACCACCTTCCCATGTCGAATATTGTCCTGCGCCTATTAAGGAAGGCCTTGAAGATTTTTCAGTTGATTATACAAAGCTTTATGGTATTAAAGCTAAAGAAGCCAAACAAAACAAACTGACAAAGGAGAAAACCAAAAGGCCAGAGTATCCCTTGCCTCAGTTTGTTAAGCCTTAATGTGAATCTCCAGTTAGTGTTGAGGAGATTGTTGAAATAGAGGATATTACTGATCAGGAGTATCACGAGGTTACAAGGGTTGAAGTAAAAAATGAGAAAGTGATTTTAAAAAGGGAACCGGAAATTAAGGTTCAAAAAGAAAAAGCAAATGAAAAGGTTTTAAATAAGAAACCTCAAACTTTACAGACACTTGTAAAGATTTTGAAATGTAATTCAAATAAGCAAAATGAAAAAGTTTCTTGTGATAAACCTTCCACCTCAACCCTTCAACTACAACAAGTATTTTCTAAAACATGTTCACAATGCTCATGTTCTAGAAATGCTTCTCTACCTCCTGTGGTATGTCCTCCGCCTCAACTGTTTGTTGAGACTCGTTCCTGTTTCTACTGCAAGAGACAAGGACATTTGATTTGTGACTGTCCCAAACTTTCTCATCAGCATTATGGGAGAAATATGCCTAGGACATCTGTTTATCGAAATTCATTTTTTAAATCACCACCTAGGCGTTATTCAAACTCTCCCAAGCCTGCTGAGAAGCCGAGTAATGTTGGGAAAAATTCTTTGCCTAAGCCAAAGCCCGACATTACTCATAAGCCAAACTCCGAACCATCAAAAGTTTGGAAAAGAAAAGAGTCTGTTGTGGACCCTAATGTCGTCAACAATAACACATCGGATACAAATTCTGATTTGTTTAAAAATAAAATTCTATCTGATGTGCTTATTGTTGATGACTCTGGTAGACCTAAGTCTGTAAAGGCTTGGGTCACCGTTTCTCACTAATCTCCTTATTTTTTGTGTGTTGAAGCAGTGAAAGATAGTGAATGGTTTATGGATAGTGGCTGCTCGCGACACATGACTGATGATGTGTCTCTACTTGTGGATATTAAACCATACGCAGGAGGACAAGTTGCCTTTGCAGGAGATACTGGAGGAACGATTTCTGGTAGAGGAACGCTAACAAATGGGAGAGTTAGCTTTGAGAACGTGAATTATGTGGTAGAACTAAAACACAACTTGCTGAGCGTTTCAAAAGTATGTGATAAAGATTACACCACGTCATTCACAAAGACTGAATGTGTGATACTGAAGCCAGGGTATGTCATTCCTGAGGAATGGGTGCTAATGCGTGCACCTAGAAGAAATGACACCTATGTGATGAACATGCAAACTGTGGAGACTACAAGTGAATATACTTATCTACTTTCAAAGGCTTCTGAAAAAGAATCACTCATTTGGCACAGACGGATGGGACATATTCATTTCCGTAAAATGAATTTTCTGATTAATAATGACTTAGTGAGGGGAGTTCCAAAATAGTCCTTTGCTTTGAAGGATGACTGTATTTGTTGCCACAAGGGCAAACTCCATAAGAAGTCCCATAAGTCTAAGGTTGTGAATTCTATTACTGCTCCGTTGGAACTATTACATATGGATCTTTTTGGTCCGGTTTCTACGAAGAGCATTGGTCGTCGGTCTTACTATTTGGTAGTTACTGATGACTACTCAAGGTTTTCGTGGGTATATTTTCTGGTGACAAAAGATGAGACTGTGGCTATTCCGGTGTACTTGTTGGATAAGTTGGCAAATTTGTGCAACTTAAAGGTGAAGAGACTGCAAAATGATAATGGAACCGAGTTCAAGAATTCAACTCTCGAGTTATTCTGTGCTTCAAGAGGCATTGATCATCAATTCAGTGCTCCAAGAACTCCTCAACAGAATGGAGTTGCAGAACGAAAGAATAGAACCATCATCGAGACAGCTCGAACTATGCTAGAAGATTCAAAGCTGCCTATTATTTTCTGGGCTGAGGCAGTTAATACTGCCTGTTACGTCCTGAATCGGGTGCTCTCGGTTAAGAAGAAGAACAAGACATGCTATGAGCTTTTTGATAACCGCAAGCCGAACCTGCAGTTTCTAGAGCCGTTTGGGTGTCCATGCATGATTATGATTACAAAAGATCGTGTCTTTAAGTTTAGTGATAAAGATGTTGAAGGGATTTTTCTTGGATATTCAGTCAATTCTCCAAACAAAAGAGTGTACAACAAATTGACAAATCAGGTAGAGGAACATTTTGAGGTGAAATGTTTAAGGTATACGGAACCTCCTCAAGGAACGGGTCCGGATTGGTTTTTCAACTATGGAAAACTCTTTAATTCTTTCAACATTCATGAATAAGATGATACAGAAGAGTTAGTTACCCTGCTTCATGGAATCAATATTTCTCAAGAAATATCCGGTTCTCCATCTAAACCATCCGTTCCAAAACCCGATGCGGCATCAAATCGATCTCCTGAATCACCTTCTCCAACACCTACTCCAGCACCTGCATCTACATCTACACCTTCACCAATAACCACACCTACACCTAAACCACCATCTTCTAATATTCCTTCTACTTCAGGAACGATCAATGCAATGGATCTTCCTGATGATCCAGACATGCCTCCTTTAGAGGAAGATGGAGAAGAAGAAGAAATGGTTCATTCTCATTTATTTACTCATGAATCAGAAGAAGAGACTCCACAAGATCCCTTGCTTCTTGAAAGATCTACGGTTCCTGCGTCTACAGCTGTTCCTGCCACTGAAGGAGATTTGAACAACTTGGATTTGACTCTTGTGCCGGATGTCATTCCAGTTACTCGTGTGCATAAGGATCATCCCATTGAGAATATAATTGGTGATCCTCACTCTAAAGTTCAAACGAGAAATCAAACAAAGCAAACTGCTGAAGACAAGCAAACTTCAGCTGAACAGGTTTTGGGCCTCATGGCAACTGTAGAATCATGCCATCTTTCTCAAATTGAACCTAAAAAGGTTGAGGAAGCGATGAAAGATCCATTCTGGGTCGAGGCCATGCAAGAAGAACTGACAGGAGCTCATCTGACAGGCACTCATTGGGTATACCGTAACAAGATGGATGATAGAGGTGTGGTAATTCGAAATAAAGCGCGATTGGTAGTTCAAGGCTTCAGTCAAATTGAGGGTTTGGACTATGATGAAGTATTTGCCCCTGTTGCTCGATTGGAGTCTATTAGGATTTTCTTGGCATTTGCTTCCTTCGAAGGCTTTCGAGTTTACCAACTTGATGTGAAATGTGCTTTCCTTTATGGAGAGGTAGACGCCGAGATATATGTAAAACAACCCTCATGCTTTAAAGACCCTGCGCATCCTAATCATGTGTGCAAGCTGAGCAAAGCATTGTATAATCGCCAAGACTGTGGTATGAGAGGCTTACTACGTATCTGTTGAAGAATGGCTTTTCGAGAGGCCAAATTGATAGCACACTTTTCACCAAAGGAGAGGGAGAAGATTTGCTTCTGGTGCAAGTTTATGTGGACGACATTATATTTGGTTCTCCAAATGAGGCTTTGTGCAAGGAATTCGAGGTTCTAATGAAATCTGAATTTGAGATGAGTGCGATGGGAGAACTTACTTTCTTTTTAGGTGTGCAAGTTGAGCAATCCACCAAAGGAATTTATATTCACCAGTCAAAATATGTCAATGACATGTTGACTAGGTATGACTTGCTTAATTGTAAAACCTATGGTACTCCCATCGAGATAAATCACAATCTTGGACCCGATGAGCATGAAGAAGACTTCAAGGAGAAAGACTATCGTTCAATGATAGGCTCTCTAATGTATCTGACTACCTCAAGACCGGATATTGTGTTTGCGGTTTCGCTCTGTTCGAGATATCAAGCGAAGCCAAAGGTGACTCATATGAAGGCGGTGAAGCGAATTTTTGGGTATCTCAAATATAGGCCAACTCTTGGTCTATGATATTCAAATGAGAAATCATTCGCTTTAACTGCCTATTCGGATTTGGATCATGGTGGCTGCAAAATGGATAAGAAGTCAACAACTATAGGATGTCAGTTTCTCGGATCGCGGTTGGTTTCTTGGCAGTGCAAAAAGCAAACTACGGTTGCAACTTCTACAACTGAGGCCGAGTATGTTGCTACTGCGAGTTGCTGTTCTCAAGTCCTTTGGATCCAACATCAACTACGTGATTACGGGTTACTTCTTTCTATGACTCCTATTCATATAGATAATACTGCTGCTATTTCCATAACTCGCAATCCCGTACAACATTCTAAGACCAAACACATTGAACTTAGATTCCACTTCATACGGGATTGCTATGAGAAACACCTGATAGACCTTGTCCAAATAGACACCCTTAAGCAAAATGCCGATCTTTTCACAAAAGCTTTTTCCCGTACTCGTTTTAACGAACTAGTCAACATGATCGGTTTGAGATTCTTTCAAGCTAATAAGATTGTGACTTGGTTTTGTCTTTTAAATTTTTGATTGCTTAAAAAAAAAAAGGCAACTGCCACTCTTTATACTTGTTAGTATTAAAGAAAATGCAAAGTTGCTACATTCTTAAAATAGACGTTGGGTTGTGTCTGTAAACAACTTGGGATATGATAGTACATTAGGGAACTTGCACAAAATGGAACTTTTAAGGTTTATCCTTGATGTGTCAGTAGATTTATCTAGTATACTTACTACAATTTTTATAAAAGTTAGCTTCATCATATGATATACTGGTAGGCATGATACACACCGGTCTTAAGATTATTAAGAAGTATTTTAAATAAATGTCTATAATCTTGCGGTAAACACCTTATGATGTACGACTAAATGTCTTAATTCCTTAGCGTAGCTTAACATATTTCTATCTTTGGGATTTTTATCTGAAATCATCTGGGAGTTTATGCTAGGTGTTTTCTCTGTTGTGCGAAAGTACAGACCTGGTCTCAGCTAGTATAAACTTAAAATTAAGCAAATGCAAGTCAATGTACTTAAAAGTCTTAAATTCTAAGATACCGAACAAGGTCGCTACAAAATTGGTTAGACTGCGATTGGTTTTACTTAAACCTGAATCAAGTTATGTTGCTCTGTTGTACGTCGGTACAGACTTGTCACCGATGGCTTGATTCTTAAAAATGATTTTCTTATATTCTTTCTAATTAGGAAACTATGTTCATGTCTGGGCTATAGGGCTATGTCTATGGTGGGGACCACAGAGAAATATTCATACTAATAATAAAAGGTTAGATCACAAATACGGGTGTAACATGTTTAAGTGGAAAAACAATACCAGTAATCGTTTTGAAATAATATTTATAAAAGGTGTCTTAAATATGCTAAGTAAATTTAAAGTAGACAATTATACTGGTAATCAAGATAACACTTACTATTTCCTAATAATTGCATGTTCTTCTAATATGATCCCTAACCAGACCAAAACAATCCCGTCACCAAAAATAAAGTGCTTTGTGTGTTTCCCTATTTATGATATTTGTACATTCTTCTATTTTTAGTTTTATTACACCAAGTCACATGTTTGTTTTCCAAATCGCGCGTCAAAAACTTGAAATCAAAATCGAAATTGAAATTTCTGCCATGTCAATCATGCGACATCGTCATCGACATCGCATGCGACGTCGCATTTAGGGTTTGACTATATATAGTTCCTACCCGTGACGTCCTTTGGTACACTATTCAAAATACCTTTGCGACGTCGACTGCGACATTAGCTTTGGCGATTGTGACATCGTGCTTTTCGATTCGATTGTGATTTCCGGCCGTTTTCCGTCCAATCCACTCACACATCCTTGTTCTACTTCACTTGTCCAACATTTAGGTACTAATTTTAACCCTTTTCACCGTGTAGTTTACAATTAATTAATGCATATATGTTGCGGGTTAATGGGGTTTCGGTTTTAGGTAAAATTAATCATGATATTGCTTGGTGTATGCGATATATCTTATATTTTTATGCTTCCCTTGCTAAGCCGCGTCGATTCGTATAGTTAGATTCGAAAAACCCCAAAATTGGTACTTAGGTTTTTTCTGGGTTGGGATGCAATTCATCTTTGCGATGTCGGCTACGACGTAGTAGCCGATGTCGCATTATTTTGGTAATTTCATACCATACTGCGATGTCCCATGCTACGTCGCATAGACTACGACCTCACTTGTCACGTCGCGTAACCTGCGACCTCACCATCTATGTCTCATTTTTTTGCGACTCCACAAGCGACGATGTACACTACGTCACATTTTTAAATTATGTGATTAAATTCACAATTAATTACAAAATGCGACGTCCCCCTTAATGTTGCTCGTCTGCTGTGCGACATAGGGCTCTCCGTCGCTACTGATTTGGTAATGTTTTATGCGATGGCGTGGCAAGTTCGCAACATTAACTGGACATCCTCTGTGATGTCGCAGAAATCAGAAAGTTTGAGATTATTATGTGCAATTTTTTGTCGTTTAATCTAACGCTTTTCGAGTATATCTGCTGTATTGCTTTTTACAGATATGGCTTTGGCATATGAACCGCGTCACAATACGGTTGTATTTTTGGATGACACGCTTGCTAAGGTAGAGCCTTTTCGGCCAATGATTGCTTTTCTCAGATGCTCACGGATCTTTCACACTAATTCTGATTCCACTGTTGTCTACAAGAATTTGGTGGGTCCGTTCTGGAGAAATGTGTCAGTTGTTACTGAGGACAATATTCCACGGCTGGTTTCTACGGTCTTTAGCACACAGATTGTTATGACTGAGCAGGGTATTTGTGAGCTGCTTCAACTGAACGATCAACCCGACATGCCTGTTCTCTTCGAGAATTCTTTTATCACCGGGGTTATCCAGGGATTCCCACTTATCAGTACCGCAAAGCTAATATTACGCGGGTTTGGAGATATCTTATGCATATGTTCATAGTTTGTTTGGGAAACAGGAAAGCTGGCACCGATGGTATCAGTCAGTGTCTCGCTTCTGCTATGCTTGCGTTGGTCTACAATAAGCCCTACAATTATTCTGGGTTCATATTCAAGGCCATGGTAGATAATGCCAACGCTGGAACCAATAAATGGGGTTTGTATCCATGGTTTGTGCTACTTTTCCTCAATCGTCATCACCCAGAGCTTCAACAACAGGGCGATGTGGATAACATTCTGAAAATCACCCCGATGATGAATCGTATCTTTGCGGTCTGCTCCGCTCAAGAAAAAGGGGTTCAGGCACCACCGGATGTTCCTTTATTCGGTGTGGTTATTGATGAACATTATGTGCCACCACTTCATCCTCAATACATGGATGCTCCGGCTCAGCAAATGCCATTTCTTGTGGAAGTTCCGATTGAAGCTGAAGATGAGCCTGTACAGAATGTGCCTGGCTGAGACTGACAGGTTTGGGCATGTAGAGGAAGAACGCCAGGGTTCCGGCTCCCACCATTCGGTTGAAGATTCATCTTCTTCCGATTCTGCTTTTGTGGGACTGCAAGACGGTGGTGAAACACCTACCGATTCCGACGGTGAAGTACCCACCCATCACAAATGGAACGCATCAGGGTACATGAATCGGCTCGATATTTAAGAATTCAGTTCCGTATACGTGCAGGCAAGCGCTACATGGGAAAACGTCCCCGCACCGGAGATGATATCAATGACACTAATTTTCAACTATCTCCTTGCCGCGCACGTCGTACTTCCACGTCTACTGCTCCGACTCCTCAACCATCACAAGAAATGGTTGTTGAGCCTACTCCTACATTTTTACAGAAGATGATGGAAGAAATGCAAAAGATGAAGCAGGTTTTGAAAGATCAAGCCGAACAGAATGCTTCTCAATCTGCAATCATTGAAGTTCAGTCGAAGTTGATCGCAGAGTTGCAGATGAGGGTCAATGTTTTGGAGGCTAGGTCTATTGCCTCGGGGGAGTCTGGGTCCGGGTACCCAATGTTGAGTCAATAGGACCGGAGTCTGTAACTCCAACCCCTGTAATTGAAAATGTTATTAATGAAAATGTTCCCGTTTTGGATTATTTCAGTGTTGATGACATTCCAGGCCAGCCGAGACCATTAGCGGTTGATTATTCTTTTGCTGATTTGACATATATTCAGAGAATGGTCAATAAAACTGGTACTGAAATGGAATCAGAATATGTGTTTGATATGGACGATGATGTTTCAGTTGAAGATGAAAAGTTAGATTCTGACGAAGTTTATGATGATGCACCGTTTATTGAGACTGATTCAAGTGAAGATGAGGGGCCTGTAAAATTTTCTCGTGGAGAATCTAGTACTTCTCGTGCAGAGCCTATTCAAGAGTCTACTTCAACAGAACTTCCAGCTCAAGAGATACCGGCACCAGATTCAGCAGCACCAGAAACTGAATCTTCAGTACCTGAAGATGAAATTGCTGAAGACAAGAATTGGTGGCCTGAAGGACGTAATCCAGAACATGTATCGGTTAAGTGTCAATTCTACAAGGTTCGTGGTGATTATAAAGGATTGATTAAAAGTTGGAAAGTTCAGAGAATGATGATAATGATAACAAGGATGGACGGAGTTCAGTACTTCAAGTTAAGATTTTATCAATTGAGTACATTACCCAAAGGGGAGATCAACAGATTAGCTCAATTGAAAATGATCAATCCGTTTAAACATGGATATGCTGAGTTTTTTGAGAAAGCACTGCGTCAAGAGGTTAGAACCAAAAGGTACAACAAATTGAAGCCAACACTTGGTACTCGGTATACTTTTAAGAAGAAGTTAGATCCAGCAACAGGGAAGCCATTGGTTAAAGTTCACTATCCGCCGGCTGACTGTTTGACAGAAATTCCTTTGGAACAAGTTCCCTACAATTTTCTTAGCAGATTCATTAAATGGGAACTCGATCCACATACTGGTGAAGCGGTGATTACTTTCGTTCCAGATTCTGAACCGCAACCAGAATTTGGAGGTATTTGGAATTTACGACAGGCAACGTTCAGAGTTTATGATCCTATGAGTTTGATAAATCTACATGAAAAGGATTTAAGAAAACTCTTCGACAATAGGATTCGGGTTAACAGAAATAATGAGTTCAACAAGCGTTTAGCTGATCAATTTTACAATGTGGTAAGAGTTTGTGTGACTCATGGAATTCACACAGGAGGACAGTTTCTTGCAGGCTGGGTCTGACTGAAGAATTATTTTTGAAGACCAAGCTGAAGACACGGGGGAGTTTGTTGATGCATTTCAGACTGTCTGTCAGTTGGTCTAGTTCGTAGTTTGTAATTAGTTTTGATTTTACTGATTAGTGCGACATTGTCTGTAATGTCGCACTAGCGACATCAGTTAGTGGGCTTGAGACATTGTCTATGTCGCATGGGCTTGGGTCTGCGACATTGTGTGTAATGTCGCAGGAACAAGCAGGTTTAGTATAAATACATTTTACGTATTCAGTTTTAGGGTTGACGAAAAACCCTAAATGCAATTTGTCGAAATCCTCTGTAAGCTGATCGATTATAATCAATAATATAACGTTCGGTTTGATTAATATTGCATTTGATTATTCGTTTAGTTGTGTTTATTATCTAATTGTTGATTCCGCAAACAATTGGATTGACTCATTCCGTTAAGATCCACGCAAAGGAACTCACAGCTGGTGTGATAACTGTTGTTGTACGAAAACTCGCACAATGGTAGGTGTTTTTCCCAGTTTACACCGAAGTCAACTACGCAGGCTCGTAGCATGTCTTCCAGTGTTTGAATTTTTTGTTCACTTTGGCCGTCGGTTTGAGGGTGGTATGCGGTACTCATATCGAGACGGGTACCCAATGCTTTTTGAAGTGACTGCCAAAAGTGAGATGTGAAATGACTATCCCTATCGGAAATAATCGAGATTGGAACACCGTGTCGAGAAACAACCTCTTTGATGTAGATTCGTGTGAGGCGTTCCATTTTGTCGGTTTCCTTGATTGCCAGGAAGTGAGCAGATTTCGTGAGGCGATCGACGATCACCCAAATGGTATTGCAACCGCTCGATGACTTAGGTAGCTTGGTTATGAAATCCATGGTAATTTGTTCCCATTTCCATTCAGGAATGCTGGGCTGTTGGAGTAAACCAGAAGGTTTTTGATACTCGGCTTTGACTTTTGAGCAAGTAAGACACTTGCTGACGTATGTAGCGATTTCAGCTTTCATATTCGGCCACCAATAAACTTCCTTGATACCGTGATACATTTTGTCGGATCCAGGATGGATAGAATATTTGGACTTGTGAGCTTCATCCATCACCAAGTCTCGCAGGTTTCCAAAACTAGGCAACCAGATTCGGGTAGAGAGGTACCTAACTCCGTTAGGTTTGATTTCGAATTGTTTATCCATGCCTCGCAAGGCTTCGTTTTTGATGTTATCGGGTTTCAGAGCTTCGAGTTGAGCAGTGAAAATCTGAATGTTTAGATCATTGTGAATGGTCATACTGAGGGCTCGGACTCGAAGTGGTTTCATTCGTTCTTTTTGACTGAGGGCATCGGCAACAACATTTGCCTTACCCGGATGGTATTTGATTTCACAATCATAGTCGGTGAGCAACTCGACCCATCGACTTTGCCTCATGTGGAGATCCTTTTGATCGAAGATGTGTTGGAGACTTTTGTGGTCGGTGAAGATTGTGCACCTAGTGCCGTAGAGGTAATGTCTCCATATTTTGAGAGCAAAGATGACAGCTCCGAGTTCGAGATCATGAGTAGTGGAGTTCTTTGCGTGGATTTTGTGCAGTCGCGAGGCGTAAGCAATGACCTTGTCTCGTTGCATCAGCACACAACCGAGACCTTGGTGGGAAGCATCGCAGTATACCACGAAGTCATCGGTGCCTTCGGGAAATGATAAAATAGGAGCACTGCAAAGCTTTCGTTTCAGAAGTTGAAATGCTGACTCTTGTTTATCAGTCCAATCGAACTTTGTCTTTCTGAGTCAGTGTTGTGAGTGGTTGGGCTATTTTCAATAAATTTTCAATGAATCGCCGATAGTACCCAGCAAGATCCAAGAATTGGCGTACTTCGGTTGGAGATGTTGGTGCTTGCCAGCACTTGATAGCCTCGATTTTCGATGGATCGACATAGATTCCTTAACTATTAACAACATGTCCAAGGAATTGAACGGATTGTATCCAGAACTTACACTTGGAGAATTTGGCATATAACTCCTCGTGTCTGAGTAGTTCTAGGACGGTTTTGAGGTGTTGCGCGTGTTCTTGTTCGTTTCGCGAGTATATGAGAATGTCGTCGATGAAGACAATGACAAACTTATTGAGGTAAGGTTTGCACACCCGATTCATAAGATCCATGAATACAGCCGATGCGTTTGTTAAACCGAAGGGCATCACCTGAAATTCTTAATGCCTGTAACGAGTTCGGAAAACAGTTTTTGGGATATCGGTGTCGCGAACTCGAAGTTGATGATAACCTTACCAAAGATCGATCTTTGAATAAATACTCGACCCTTGTAGTTGGTCATACAGGTCATCGATGCGAGGGAGTGGATATCGGTTTTTGACAATCAATTTGTTCAACTCTCGGTAGTCGATGCACGTTCGGAAAGAACCGTCTTTCTTTTTCACGAATAAGACCGGAGCTCCCCAAGGTGAAGAACTCGGTCGAATGAATCCTCTATCCAGGAGTTCCTGTAACTGGGTGGACATCTCCTAAAGTTCGGATGGGGCTAATCGGTATGGTGCTCGAGCCACGGGTGCAACACCTGGCACGAGATCGATTGAGAACTCGACCTGTCTTGGCGGTGGCAGACCAGGCAGTTTTCAGGAAAGACTTCTGGAAAGTCTCGAATGATGGGCACATCCTCAAGTCGCTTCTCCTCCGACTTTTTCTCCATGATGTGTGCGAGGATTGTCGGATACCCTTTTCTTAGAAATTTTCGGGTTTTCAGACAAGAGATGATGTTTAGTCTCGTCCTACCGGTCTCCCCCTGTATGATCAAAGTTCTACCGGCGACGAGAGGGATGCGAACAATCTTATCGTAACAAACGATTTCGGCTCGGTGTCTGGACAACCAGTCCATTCCTATGATGACGTCGAAACTTCCAATTTCAACGGGCATAAGATCGATTGAAAAGGTTTCCTTGGCTAGGTTTAAAGTGCAATTAGGTATCACACTATCGGTTTCTATGAGTTTACCGTTTGCTAGTTCTACAGTGTACTTAACATCTAGAGCAACAGGGGTGATGTCAATCAATGGGTAAAATTCATCAGAAATAAAGCTTCTATCGGCACCAGTATCAAATAGAATAGAAGCAGTTAAGTTATTGAGGAGGAACATACCCGAGACCACATTTGGGTCTTCACGGGCATCCCCAGAGTTGAGTACGAAGGCTCTACCTCTAGCATTGCTGTTGTTGTTGTTCTTCAGCTTTGGGCATTCATTCCTGAAGTGCCCGGTGTTCCCACATTCGAAGAAGGCTCTAGGCGGCCTGGTGTTGTTGTTGTTGGAGGTATTGTTGTTGGATTTGGGAGCTCGGCAATCTTTGGTCGAGTGCCCGTACCTCCTGCAGTTGTTGCAAGGGGTATTGCATTGACCCTCGTGGTGGCGGTTACACTTGGAACAATAAGGTATGTTCCCAGTATACCCGCGTTTGGGTTCAGTGTTGGAGGTGTAAGCTTGGATGGCGTTGGGTTTCTTGTTTGGTTGGTCGTGGTGTTAAGAGGATTTGCGTTTGTGGCTGGAGGATGGGAGTGGTATCTCACGGCTGACGACCATTGCCATGAGTTCATGAGCTAAACGGATTGCACTTTCAACAGTGGTTTGTTTAGACGATGCGACGTTCCCCTGGATATTCTCCGGGAGGCCGCAGATGTATCTCTTGATGCATTTCTCCTCCGGATCAACCAAACCTGGGAATAACAAAGCGAATTGATGGAATTTGGTGGTATATCCAGCAATGTCAGTTCCCTGCACTGTCAAGTGCCAGAATTCTTCCTCCAGACGGTGCAGTTCTTCTTCGGGACAATATTTTTCCTTATGCTTTTTCTTCAGTTCAGCTCAAGGAAGCTAGTTTGCTATCTCGATGCCCACAGAGTTGACGTGGGTGTTCCACCATGCAAGTGCACCTTCCTGAAAGGTGTAGGAAGCAAACTTGACTTTGCTGTCTTCAGCGCAGTTGCATAGGCTAAAGACAGATTCCATTCATTCCATCCAATGGATCAAACCAATGGCACCTTCCGTGCCCTTGAAATACAACGGTTTGTAACTGAGAAAGTCCTTGTAAGAACAAGGCTTGATGACAGGAGTAGTGTCAGCGGTGTCAATACTTCTCCTAGATGTTCATGGTGATTCCCGAGTAGCCAGGGCTTCGGCCACAGCTCGGGAAACGAGAGCAGCAATTTCAGCATCGCTGTAACTTTTCTTCTTCGGCGGCATGATTCTTCAAGAAAGAAACAAGAGGTACATGAGAGTTTGCACCAGAATGATAATTGAGGTAGGTGCACATATAAAATTGGTAATATACACATCATAATGCAATGACCAATAAGGTCGAATCATATAGAGAAATTGTCAATTGATATTACAGAGTTAGATGATTATAGACAAATTTGAGTTACAAGTTTCAAAAGTTACAGACTCAGAAGTTTTACAAAAGTGCCAGGAATTGTTACATCCCGTCAATTACATAGGTCCTACTAAAACATAATAGAGTAGTGATTCAGCCTAAGCTAATCCTGACGTAGATTGAGTTGTGACAGTAGTGCTGTGAGATGGTCCACAGATTCTGCAAGTTTGCTAACCATTCGGAGGGCGTCCTCGGTTTCCCTTAGACGTGTCTCGCACTGATTCAACATTGATTGTAGGACAGAGATTTCGTTTCCGTTGCCAATCACTTGGTTGTGGACAACCTCCATAGTTTCGATGGTTTCACCCGGACGGTTGTCAAGGGTGTCCATGTGGTTGACGGTATTTTCGTGATCTTCGGAGACTTGATTGATACGCTTGAGTGATGTGAGTCTCCAGTTTTCGTTGGTTTCTTGGAGTTCGATATCCATAGTATTAAGTCGTTGCTCGTGACGGTGTACCCTAGTGGCTATGTTCGACAAAGTGAAGTGAGTGGGGTATGGGTCAGCTCGAGGCAACCTGGTGTTCCTCCTAGCTACCCTTGGGTTTCGCGATCCATACGGATGAGAGCGTGACGAATTGGGTGGTGTGTTTGCCATTCCGAGACAAAGCGTTAGAAAGAATGAGGCCTATATTCATATAATACATATATAATATAGCCTAAGATATTGAGCGGGAGCGAGGCCTATCCATGTATATATATATATATATATATATATATATATATATATATCACATACAGCCTAAAGTGTCTAACACATACATGTTTGAGTCCCGGTTTCTCTCGTGGTCAAAGTCAACTAGTGTATCCTGTTCAGTCATGACTCCTTTCAGATCTCACATCATATTCTTTTAATTATACATAGTTGATCAGGCTATGTTAAATTAAACCAATACCATGTAGTCACTGAACCTAATCATACTTAACAAGGAATACTGCCTAACGGTCATAGTCTTGGCCCACTAAATGCAACCTAGTTCACTATAAGCTTAGGCTCTGATACCAATCTGTCGCACCCCCAAATTCGGATAGCGAAAGCGAATCGGGTGGGGGCGCGACTAATCAATAATCACAGCACAAAGATATAATGAACGACTCTATATGCGTCATTTACAACTTGTATTGATAAAATCAAAGTTTACATCAAAATATAGTTTACATTAGCTCAGTTTGGAATTGAGAGATTTACATACATAATTAATTTATACAAAATATAATAATGCAGCTAAATCTCTGAATGTTTGCATGCTGACACGAGCTAATGATTCCTGAATGCAGTCCAACCTACTGCTGAGTACCTGTGATACATGCTAAAATGGGTCAGCGAAATGCTGGTGAGCTCACAGGTTTGTATGTCAACACATATTGTATGAACCACAAGATTTAATTGAATTTAAATTGCAATTAAGCAAAATAAAAGTTTTACAGCCATGAGCACGTAGTCTGAGCTTAACTCGAAGTGTCAGGTCCACATTTAAGGAATCCTGATCGAGGTGCCTCCCACGAGTGCCTAATCTACACTCGTCTGAACAAATATTAGTACATCCATTTACCCAGTTAGTGCATGCTAACCCGGACGAGGAGGGTCAATCCTATATGGTACTATATACTAATATTCACGCTACAACGTATTACCAAACTATGCTGAGGAGGGCTTTAAAAGATTAGTGAGATAACTCATGTAGTAGTTAATTGTTTTCGTACTTGCGTTCATATAGTTAAAATAAAACGAGCAATGATATCACACCCCTGAGTAAAACAGTAAAATAGGGGCTATGAGACTCACATGAGTCTTGAGAGTTTAAATTAATAAACTTGCGTTGATTAGCCGAAATGATTTGTCTGAAGACTGGTAACCTGAGGGTGTCCACGACACGCGATGGTTATTAATTGATTAGGTATCTTAAAAGACTACCTTTGTAGTTGTTCGTCCAGCTAGAATGTCCAAATGACTACGATTTGGTTGATTAACTTGAGTTTTGAAAATGTGTACGGCCCGTTGGTGATTGTTTGTAATAATAATCTCAACTATTATTATTATGATTTCGAAGTGTTATACCTTGAAAGTATGTTCCAATGTGTTTTAGAAGTCGTACCGTATTTGTGTTTGATGTTATACAAGTTTGACACTTGGTGTGAAATGTGTTTGCAAACTCTAAGTGACGGGGGTCCGGGGGCAGCGCCCCTGGTAAGCGGGGTTTCAGGGGTGGCAACCCCTGGCGGGGTCCAAAGGGCTGGCCCCTGGTTGGGGTCGAGATGCCAAGTCAGCTCGAAATTTTTTTATTTCTACTACATTGCTTTGGTGAAAAACGCATCTGGACTTGAATTTGGGTGAAATCAAGTGATAAATTTTTAGGTCTCGACACTTGGTAAAATCTGTGTTTTCTTGATTATGTTTCATGCAACACAGTTTGCGACATATAACTTTGTGTCGCAGGTCATGACTGCGACATAAGGGTTTGTGTCGCTAAGTGCGACATCCGCAATTTAATGCGACATAAGGTGTTGTGTTGCTATGTGCGACGGGAATAAGTTTTGTGACATAGTGTTTTGTGTCGCTATATGCGACGTTCGTAATTTCTGCGACATAACCATATGTGTCGCTATATGCGACATCCATGATTAGTGCGACATAGTGGCTTATGTCTCTATATGTGACATAAGGCCTGATTTAGCGACATAAAAGCTTATGTCGCAGGTGGCCTGGAGCCTCTGCGACATAACGCGCTGTTGGCCGGAAAATAAGCCGAAAAGGTGGTTTCCGGCCTCCGTTTGACTTGAAACTTTAACCAACCTATATTTAGACATTATGAGCTTAAATAACCCATAAACAAGTAAATATAATGAAAATCGGAGTGTTTTGGGTTTTGTCGGAAACTTACAAACTTAACGCCGGAGGAATCCGGAAAGATGGAAATGTAGATCGTGTCGCGGTGAATCTTTTTTTCCAAACAAGTGTAGTGGTGCGAGTGAGTTTGATGGTGGTTTTTGGTGGTGGTAGATGGTAGGTGGTGGTGGTGGTGTTTGTTTTTGAGAGGAAAAGAAGAGAAGTAAGAAAGAGAGAGAGAATGATGAAAATGGGGGGGGGGGGGGGGGGGAAGGTTTTGGCAGATTTTTGGGGAAAAGGGGGAGGGAATCTCCCAAATTTTAATCCTCCGCGTTTACGCTCTGTGCGGTGTTCGTTTCCCCGATCATTTAATCGTATAAATAACTATTTTAAAATACAAATATTTGTTAAGGTTTTTGTTGTAGTATTTCATCAAATACTTTTACTTGAGTTATAAAATATAATTTATTCTTGTTTCGGTTGTTTGCGCGTTTATTATTTTAATTGCATAATTGTAGTTTGTACCATACGAATTTGAGTTGAAATATTATTCAATAAAATTGTTCACCAACGTCCGTATTAATTGAATCGAATTACATTCGATTTGAAACTTGTACGATTTAATCAAATCGCATACTTGTATATATTCAACAATATATATATTGATACATTAATTAGCCTAACATAGAACTATTTACATGTATTAACACTTGATTAGGCATTCAGTACTTGTCCTAATTTGACGGGTGTCACATATAAGAAACATAAAAAATAGCCAATATAACACAAAAGAGCAAGTAATCAAAAGAACTCCACTCCTATCCATAGATAACAAAGTTCCGAGGCATGTTCCAAGCATCTAGCAGCCGAGTTACTTGGGCAGAGTTTTTGAAGCGAAACGTGAGTAACTTAAGACGAATAGTAGTGACAATAACATCACGAACTTGATCAATAGATCTTGAACCCTTTGCAAATAGCCGATTATTCCTTTCTTGCCATATAAAATACGTAGAAGCCGCAAGAGTCAATCGACCAATAATACTTATAGCTTTTCTCGAACGAGATATAGGCTATATTCTACCAATTATATCATCCCATCGAGCCGAGACATCATGCAAACCCGCCAATGGTTTAACTAGACACCAGACCTGTAAAGAAAAAGGACATTCAAAGAATAAATGGTCATGAGAATCCGGTTGAAGTTTGCACAAGGTACATCTTAGCAGGTTTAAGTTGATGGAATCACCAACATCCCATTGCTTCAATGTATCTTGAGTCTTCAATCACTTCTTAAACACAAGCCATAAGTGAAAAGCGTGCCGAGGAATACAATGAGGAAACCAAACGATATGAACCCATGGAACAGAATTTCCATGCTCACGAATAGTATCCCAGACTAAAGAGATACTACCATTACTATCACACCAAAAGAACTTATCGGTCCTACTCGGGTCAAGAATAGGGCATTGGATCTGATTTAGAATAGGAAAGCGATCAAACCATACCATCGGCCATCGCCAAGCTCCTCCATGGATCACAACAGCAAGCTTATCCTTAGTAGTAAGACCTGCTCGATTAATAATTCCGTCATTTAGGTGACTCATAAGGGGGCTGTTTGTACACCAATTATCGAACCAAACATTAATAGCCAACCCATTCCCAATCCGTGCACATATGAAGGGCTGAACTACAACCTGAATCTGAATTAGCTTCTGCCAACCCCAACTCATACCTCCTTGAGAAGGAACATCCCAAAAGCTTCAACCTTTTTACTTACAAGAATGAATCCATTTAACCCAAAGTGATTCTCTATGTGTAAGAATACTCCATATATGCGAAACCATAAGGGCAACATTAAATGTATCCAAACGCCGGATACCAAGGCCTCCTTCTGCTTTTGGAACACACAAAGACTCCCAAGAAACTTTAGTTTTCGCTTTCTTCATATCACCTTGACACCAAAGAAACCCACACATTAATTGCTCTAATTCAGAAATAACACGTTTAGGAAGAACAAAAATCGATGCCCAATAGATATGCATAGATGATAGAACAGAAAGAATCAATTGCAACCGACCCGCAAATGATAAATACTTATTCTTCCAATCTATAATTATGCTCTTTAGTTTCTCCACAAGCACCTCACAATCCCTATATAATAACTTAGATGAAATAAGAGGGACACCAAGATACTTAACAGGCAACTTCCCTTCCGCAAAAGGCATAGACTGCAGAATAGAACGTTTAACTTGTTCCCCAACATGACAGAAATAAGTAGTACTTTTAGGAATGCTAGGCTCCAACCCCGACATGATCTTGAAATCATTCAACCCATCCATAAGGACCTTTACAGAATTCACATCTCCACGTGCAAACAAAAACAGATCACCAGCAAAACAGAGGCTCACGATCTTCTATTTATCACATCGATTATGGTATTTAAAGTTTCCATTTGCTTGGACTTTCTGCTGCAAAATCAGAGTTAAGACCTCCATGACTAATGTAAAAAGATAAGGAGACATGGGATCCCCTTGCTAAGACCCCTCTTTCCTTTAAAATAACCATGTAAGTGACCATTAATATTAAGGGAAAAAGAAGTAGTCATTACACATTTCATAATCCAAGACACCATAGTAGCATGAAATCCAAACCTGTGAAGAATAATTTCTAAAAATTTCCAATCAACCGTATCATAAGCCTTCTGAATATCCACCTTGAAAGCACATCTAGGAGGACCACGATCACGATGATAATCATGCATAAGCTCTTGAGTAAGTAAAATATTATCAGAAATCCTTCGACCCTTCACAAACGCTGATTGGTTAATACTAACCAAGTCCCCTAACCCTTCTTTAATCCGGTTAGAAATCAGCTTACTAATGCATTAATAAATCACATTACAACATGAAATAGGTCGATAATCATTAACACGAGAAGGGGTAGAGACCTTAGGCACCAAAGCAATAATCGTATGATTAACTTGAAGCAATTTACCATTATTAAAGAAGTCACGAATAGCAAGACAAACATCCGTACCCACAATATCCTAAGCATTCTTAAAGAAAGCAAATGTAAACCCATCAGGACCAGATGCTTTATTATCCCCAATTGAGAAGATAGCAGATTTAATTTCATCATTCGTAACAAGCCGAACCATGAAATCTGCTTTTTGCCCATCTAAACGCTCATTAAACAGCCCCACCTCTGAAAGAGTATTAATATTACTCTCCACACCAAGAAAATTCTCATAATGAGAAACAAAAGCATTAGGAACGTCACTACCTTCAAAAACAGCTCCTGTAACATCTTTAATAATCTCAATACGACCTCTATGCTGTTTGCTTTTTACCGAATTATGAAAGTATGATGAATTAGAGTCCCCTACTTTCAACCATTCCACTTTGTTGAGACATAGTTTGTGACAACAGATCTAGCTTTGCAATATGACTAGTGTAATTGTTATAATGTTGATATATTGGTTTAGATTTGTAAATTGATATTGTTTTGATATTAATATTCGTTAAATATATTATTATGATAAAGTGTTAGATGAATATAGATTTTAACAATATACATTTCCTGCGAGTCGAGTTATTTGTTTAGATGTTTGTTGCGAGTCGAGATCTCAAGTCGCAAGGCTCTGCGATGCGAGATGAGATCTGAACTCGCAGAACTCAACAGAGACAAACGAGCCGAGTTCATGGGCTTGGGCTGCGTAGCGAGTCGAGTCAACTCGCAGGCCCAGTGGCTGCGAGTTGAGACGAGAATATATATGTGTTTTCATACGTGAAAAACATAACTTGAAAAACAGAACTTTGAGAAAACTAATTGGAGATCAGGATTATTGCATTTGTGCGAACTCAGTATTTCCAGATAAACAAATACTAAAGGCTAGGCTTTGACGTTTGTACGTATAAAGTAAAGCAATTGGTTAACCTAAACACGAACTAAATCGTTATTAGTAAGATAACACCGTATTGAGGAATTCCGCACCTTAATACTACAGATAACGAAGTTATCGATCCTAGAACTAGGGACTTACAATTGGTATCAGAGCTTTCGGGCTAGATAACGAGTGTCGTTCGAAGTTTTCGGGTTAATCGCGTGTGATTTAGGATTGTTTTGACGTGCATTAGTGTGTAAAAACGATCAAAATCATTCTCTGGACGATTTAGGGTTTGTTTATGATCGAAATTTCCAGTTTTAATCGTAAAAATACCAAAAATTTCTGATTTCGTAATTTTCAGCCGTTTTGCGAGTCGAGATTAGGGTTTCAGAATAAGTTTGCGAACCGAGTTGAACTTGCGAGTCGATATCCTTGCGAGTCGACATTCTGCGAGTCGAACCTCTTTGCGAGTTGATATATTCTGCGAACCGAGATCTCTTACGAACCGAGATCACTTGCGAGTTGACATCACTGCGATCCGAACTGAGACTTGCGAACCGAGATTCTGCGAGTCGAGCTGAGATTGCGAGTTGAACTGAGTTTTGCGAGTCGAGATTTTTACTTTATCTAAATTCGCAAATACATTTTAACTTTAAACTTCACGATGTCAGACCTTAGCAAAATGATTGAGATGGAACACGAGATTGGCAAATCTAATGTCCCACCTAAATTGTTGAGAGTTGAGGACTATTTTAGCTGGAGGGATAGGTTTGAATCTTACTGTAGATTCCATGATCTATCTATCTAGATGTGTATCAAGAATGGATACACGGCACCTACCCAGACTGTTGAAAATGCAATTGTGGTTCTCACTTATCAACAGATGAGTGAAGCACAAAAGAAGGAATTTGAGATTGAAAACAAGGCTCATTCATCAATCAAGATGAGTCTTCCTAAGGAGCTCAATCATCAACTCAAATCCTTCCATACTGCTAGATCTTTGTGGACAGCTCTTGAAAAGAGATGTGAAGGTAGTCCACAAGTTAAAGCAAGCAAGAAAAATCTCCTGAAAAAGCAGTTTACTGTGTTTAAAGCTATGAAAGGAGAAGATCTTGATGCTTATACCACAAGATACTACCATTTGCTGAGTGAGCTAGATGATCATGAGATTATTTCTACGGAGACTGAGAAAACCGACAAATTTATTGAGGGTTTACCGTCTAAGTGGGAAATGCATGGCATAATGCTCAAAGACAACGATGAGAGGTATGCAGCCATGACCTTAGAGCAGGCAATTGATAAGCTCAGAGGTTATGATTTCACCAAGAAAACTAGAGATACTGATTCTAATCAGGCTCAGGATCCGGGAATTTATCATGGAAAATCTACTATCTCTACTGCTTCCTCGAGCTCGAACACTGCTTTAATTATTGGTAATGCTGAAGGAAAAGGTGAAATTATTACCGATGATTTGTGTCTTCTTACATCATCTGGTAGTGATGCAAAGGGCAAACCAACTGAGAAGTCACCTCAGGAGTATCAAAAGATGCCTATGAGTGTGAAATCTGCTGAACAGCAATTATCTGTTCTTGCTTCCTTTGTAGCTTCTTATGAAAACTACCTTCAGGGTAAAATCAATGATCCAATTATGTTTGATGAAGATTACGATCAGATAGACCCTGATTATCTAGAAGAAATAGACCTTCAGGACCAACTTGCTATGTTGTCAAGAAGGGTAAAGAATTTCTTGAAGAAGACAGGTAGAAAGGTAGTTAGCAATAGATCAGGGTTTGATAAGACCAAGATCAAGTGTTTTAACTGTCAGGGTTATGGACACTTTGCAAGAGAGTGCCAAAGACCTAAGGTAGAAGCTGGCAATGGACAACAAGGTTCGGGAAGTACTCTCGCTTCCAAAGCCTTGGTTGTGAAATAGTTGGATGGATCGTATGAATGGAAAGCTCAATCTGAGGAAGCTTTCATGGCTGAGATTGATGGATCTACATCCTATATGCCTACTGATGCAGAGGGTGAGGTAAAAGTGCCAGAGGTTGCAGCTAAAGCAAGTGATGAAGATGTGCTATATATGGAGTCAACTGAAAACATGACTCCAGAAGACTTCGTATCACGCATGGCTGAAGTCCAAATAGACAAGAAAAGGGTATGTCTTGATATTCTTACTCTTGCTGATGTCTGTTATTTAGTTACCGATTTACAATCACAGGTTAGTATTTTAAATGTAGCAAATAAAAACCTGACATCTCAAGTTAGCTTATTGACTGAATCTAGTAAGGCTGTTAGATCTGAACTTGAACTAGCCAAGATTGATGTGCGTAGGTTAAGTGATGATAAACAGGATTTAAAAGATAAAATTAAGTCTGATGCTTCTGATAGGAGTGCTCTTAGAGATACCATTAATGAAAAAGCTGTCATCATAGATGGTCTCTATATTAATCTAAAAGACTTAAATCAGAAAATAGCTAATAAGGAGAAAGAGTTAGCTGACTGTCAATTGAAGCTAGTTGAGCAAAATAGAAAGATAGAAAATTATAGGACCACTGAGATGGACAAAATGCTTGATGCTCAACGAAGTGTAAAGGATAAGTCAGGATTAGGTTACAATGAGACACCTCCTCCTTTCAATTCGAATTACACAAAGCTTCCAGAAGATACTGAAATGACTGAAGTAAGTTCTGAGAAAACAGTAGCTAAACCTGATCTGTCAGAGGCACAGAAGGAGTTTATTAAGAATCCTTCATCTGATGATAGTAAGAGAGTTTCTTTCACCAAAGTACAGTTTGTACCGGGTGGAGTAATTCATGATACTAAGATTGATGATTTGATTAATAAAGAGCTTGTTATTAATCCTTTAGTGCCTAAGACTCCAATAGCGGTTACCAAAGTTAGTAAGTCACGAAAACAGATGTCGTGCTTCAAGTGTCACCAAAAAGGACACGTATCTTCTTGTTGCCCAAATAAGAAGTTGGAAGCTATACATAAGTTAGTGAATACTGATAAGACACCGACTACTTCTAGTTCGATTGTAGATAGGTTAGGCTCCAAACCGGGATTAGGAAGCAAACCTATAAACATTCTGAAAAGAGATGGTAATCATAGTGTGTCTCCACCTAAACCTAAAAGGGCTTATACTCTAAACGAAAATACTTTCAATAAACCAAGAGATAAGACACCTTCGAGGTTTAGGACCCCAAGTAGAAACCATAGTCAATTTGAGAATGGTTCTACTTCAAGTGCACAGGGATCTAAGTATGTGCCTAGGAGGTTTTCTACTCACTCTCCTCATAGGCCTAAGACTACAAATCATCAACAGTCTCAAACTCCTGGGAAAGCTACCAAGACTCCCGATGGGAACAGTTATGGTCACTTTAAGGAGGTTCAGATTGTAGATGATCAGGGACAAACCAAGACCGTAATGGCTTGGGTCCCTCTTGATAACTAACTGTGTACAACTTGTTATGTGTAGGACCAGACTGTGAACAAGGACAGTTGGTGGTATGTAGACAGTGGATGCTCAAGGCACATGAAAGGTGAACGAAGTCTACTGAAGGACTTCAAAGAAGGTTTCAAGCAAAAAGTAAATTTTGCAGGAGACAAATGAGGAGTAATTACAGGGAAAGGAAAAGTTTCAAATGGAACTTTGACTCTAGAGGATGTGAATTACATTGAAGAACTAACTCGTAACCTAGTGAGTGTTTCCCAAGTCTGCGATAAAGGTCATCCAGTTCATTTTAATGAAAAGGAGGCTTTAGTTCTGAAGCCAGGCTTCACAATTCCTGAAGAATGGATACTGATGAGGGCACCAAGGAAGAAAGACATCTATGCTATAAACATGGGTGTCTCTAATTCTTCAATAGTGTCGACATGCTTACTATCCAAGGCCTCAGAAGCAGATGCACTTTTATGGCATAGGAGAATGGCACATCTGAACTTTCGAAAAATGAATTTTATAACCAAGAATGGGTTAGTTCTAGGTGTACCACAAAATCGTTTCGAGTCTGAAGACAAGTGTGTTCCTTGCCTCAAAGGAAAGCAGCACAAGAAACCACACATGTCTAAGACTGAAAACTCAATCTCCTCGCCATTTGAACTGCTGCACATGGACCTCTTTGGCCCTATAAGCAAGAGAAGTGTAGGTGGCAAGTGGTATTGTTTAGTTATCACAGATGATTATGCTAGTTTCTCATGGGTATTCTTTTTGGGATCTAAAGATGAAACTCCAGGAATTTTAATAGAGTTCTTTGATCTAGTAGAGAATGTCTATAAAACTAGAGTTAAGTGTATTCGTAGTGATAACGGAACAAAATTCAAAAATTCAACGTTGAATATCTATTGCTTAAGCAAAGTGATAATTCATCAATTCAGTGCACCATATGAACCTCAACAGAATGGTGTAGCTGAAAGGAAGAATAGAACGTTGATTGAAGCTGCTAGAACTATGCTTGCAGATTCAAAGCTTCCGGTCTTCTTTTGGGCAGAAGCGGTGAATACAGCATGTCATGTTCTAAATAGGGTTCTTACGGTCAAAAAGCGTAACAAGACTTGTTATGAATTATTGAATAATAAGAAACCTAATCTGAAGGGATTTGAACCCTTTGGAGTTCCATTTTCAATATTGAAAACAGGAAATCAAGCTAAATTTGGTGAAAAGGCGGACGAAGGATTTTTCCTAGGTTATATGCCCAACTCACCAAATAAAAGAGTTTTCAATAAAGTCACAGGACGACTGGAAATTGTTTATAACATTGAAGTTACGAGCTATATACCTGCTGTACATAAGGGATTAGATTGGCAATTTGACTATTCAGATCTCTTTTAGTCATTTAAAGTTCCTATAACTGACTTTGTTAGTGATTCAGAGATCTCTAAACACTTATTGTCTGAAGAATCGGACAATGGTCCTTCTTCAACATCGAGTGTTCCGAAATCTGGAATCAGGACACCAAATGACTCAAATGAAGCTTCTTCAAGTGGGTCACAACAACCTTCAAAGGATAAGTATCAAGAAACTGCAGATTCTGAAAAGGATCTTCAAACAACGTTTGATGATATTCTTACCTCTTTGAATCATTTAAGGTTGTCTTCAGCAAGTTCAGAAGATATCCCTTCATTAAAAGAGATTGGTACTAACTTAGGAGATGAGTTAATAGTTGATCCTATACCGGTTACAAGAATGAGTAAGAATCATCCCGTTGAAAACATCATCGGTGATATTAATACTCCTGTTCAGACTAGGACTCAATCTAAAGCGAGTACTTCTGAAGATTTAGAAAGCTTGTATACTGCTATGAAAGAGACAGGGATTCCTAATAAATGTCTATATTCATGCTTTATCTCACAAATCGAGCCTAAAAATGTGCAGATGGCTCTCAAAGAAAGTTCGTGAGTTGAAGCTATGCAAGAAGAACTGCAACAGTTCTCTAAATTACAAGTATGGGAGTTGGTTGACCTTCCAAAGGGAGAATATCCAATTGGAACTAGATGGGTATTTAAGTGTAAGAGAGATGACCGGGGAGTCATTACTCGCAATAAAGCTCGTCTAGTAGTTCAAGGGTTTAATCAACAAGAGGGGATAGATTACAATGAAGTGTTTGCACCAGTTGCTAGGTTAGAAGCAATTAGAGTATTCTTAGCATTTGCCTCTTTTAAGGGTATCAAAGTTTATCAGTTGGATGTTAAGAGTGCCTTTTTGTATGGCAAAGTTGAAGAAGTGGTGTATGTTTCACAACCGCCAGGGTTTACTGATTCTGAACATCCAGATAGAGTATATCGCTTGAATAAGGCTCTATATGGATTACATCAGGCACCTAGGGCATGGTATGGAACGCTATCAACTTATCTACTTGAGAATGGATTTACAAGAGGATCAATTGATAGTACACTTTTTGTAAAATGGAATAAGAATGACTTTCTATTAGTACAAGTATATGTTGATGATATTATCTTTGGATCTTCGGATGAAAAGATGTGTCAAGAATTTGAGAAAGTCATGAGAAAAAGGTTTGAGATGTCTGCAATGGGAGAGTTAAATTTCTTCTTAGGATTACAGGTTGATCAAAAGAAGGATGGATTCTTTATTCATCAATCTAAATATACATATGAGCTATTAGAACGCTTTAAGATGGATGAAAGTAAGGTCTATAATACTCCAATTCAAGTTAATCATAACCTTGGTCCAAATACATCGAGTGATAACGATGTGGATCCAACTCTTTATAGAGCCATGATCGGATCACTAATGTATTTAACTGCCTTTAGGCCTGACATTATGTTTGCTGTTTGTATATGCGCAAGATATCAGGCAAATCCGAAAGAGTCACATATGCAAGCTGTGAAATGGATTCTTCGTTATCTCAAAGGGAAACCGAAGCTGGGACTTTGGTATCCGATTGATGGAGACTTAGATCTTATAGCTTATACTGATTCGGATTATGGAGGATGCAATCAAAATAGGAAATCTATGACCGGAGGATGTCAATTCTTAGGAGGTAGATTAGTATCTTGGCAGTGCAAGAAGCAAAGCTCAGTAGCTATTTCTACATGTGAAGCTGAGTATGTTGTAGCTGGCAGCTGTTGTTCTCAAGTTCTTTGGATTCAACAGCAACTGCGGGATTACGGGTTAAATATAACCAATACTCCTATGATGATTGATAACGAATCTACAATGTCAATCACCAACAATCCGGTAAAGCATAGTAAAACTAAGCATATTGATATTCGACATCACTTTATTAGAGACTGTGCTGAGAAGAATTTGATAAAGTTAGTTAAGGTTCCATCTTTGGATAACTTAGCAGACTTATACACCAAGGCGTTTGACAGAGCTAGATTTGAGACGTTGGTTCAACTTAACGGAATGAGAAATCCAGAGTGATTAGTCTTCCAAGGGTATTTTTGTAATAGTTAAATGTTTTTTTTTTTTTTAAAAAAAAGGGCGTATGGCATTCATTTGCTTGTTACCTGAGGGGAATCGCCTCCAATAAAAGAACAACCAAAGTTCTTTTAGAAAAAGCTTTAAGTTTTGGCTGTGAAAACTTGGGAGATGATAGTACATTAGGAGAATACGGTTTCGAATAATAACCTTAAGTATTAAGGATGATATGTTAGTAGATTCTTATAAGTTGCATCAAAATGATGATTGTTAATTAGGATTATACTTATATATATCTTACTATACACCTATATCCACTGATTATAACTTGTCCTTTTACTTAACAAGTGATAAGAATAACTTAAGTCTAGTCAGCTTCATCATACGATTTATTGGTAGGCAGGTTATGCTAAGTTTTCCGAGCAGTTAAGAAGTATAACTGTCATGTGTACTATCTTATGTGATCTGTTATATAACGTATGACATATGTCTTAATTGTTGAATGATAGTACTACCATGCACTGTGATCTAAAATAAAAAAATTCTGAAATGATACAAAGTATCATATTGTCAAAAGGTGAGTTATATGTTTCGAAAGGGCATCATTTAGTAACCTCTACCTTACATATGAAAGATACAAAGTATCTCGTGTCAAGTGTATGTTATATGCTTCTAAAGAACATCATTTAGTAATCTCTACCTTGATAATACAAGATACAGTGTTATGTGTTGTACTTGAATTCTTCAGTATGCTGTATAGTAGAAAACACTAGATATTGTGCACATTAATAATAAAAGATTGGCTCAGAAATCTGTGTGTAATCTGTTTATGTGGATCATCATACCGATAATTGTCTTGAACTGTCTATGATATTTGAACATTCACTTTTGTGAATAATAAGAAATCATAAGTTATATTTCAATGAAATGTTATATCATGTGGATAAAGGTACATAAGATATAATTTTATAAATATAAGTTTATTACTGATTAATGTTGTGATTTTCTTGTGCTTATATGAATTTCATGAGGTATGTATACTAACAATCATCTTAGGCTTATTACAATCTAATAAATACCGCTTATTCTCTCTAATATGATTCCTAAGCAGTTAAAACTTTAAGTGTGTTATATTTAGTTATTTTATTAGAATGTTAGTAGTTTTATTAATTTCCACGTTTGTGATTATTTCTTTGAATTAATAAGAGTTTTGTTTTATTTCATGATTACCCTTTGGAATTGAATTATACTGGATATTTTATTTTAAATGTTGAACAAACGTGTGTTGAAAAGTGAAAATATTGTATAGGTTATGTGAAATATTAATCGAAAGTCTTCCGACTCAAAGTGTAGTCGAGCAGCGTGTCCTGATTTAATATCAGCGGTTAATCTTTCTATTATAATTTATATATATATTTTTATCTATACTTAAGACCATAAAGGTATATAAGTGAATAATTTTAGCTCGAAGATTTTTCTTTATACAAGATTAACTGTATCACGAGTTTAGTCGGTTAATATATGTAAGAAGATTATCATTGAGGAAAAATTATGCGAAAACATTTTATTTTAAATGTTTAGGCTAAATAGTTACATAGATAACTATTCATATAACGGGGTTTTTAATTTATACTTAGTATTAAATTCGCGTTTTTATTTAATTTTGTGAGTTTGACTAGTCAACTTGCGAATCGAGATGCATTGCGAATCGAGTACAGGGTATAAAAGGGTGGTCAAGCGAGTCAAACTCCTCACCGAACCCATTTGATTTGCGAGTTCACTTAAACTCTGCGAATCCAGTTTATTGCGAAACGAGTCGAACAGAGCATTTCATTTGATTTTGTTTTGCCTAGTTACAAGGAAGAGTTTTCGATCCGTAGCTTATATCTACTTTCAAATTACGAACATTTTGAGGTATAAATCAACGGATTTCACCGTTTAAATTACAAGAAATCGAAGCTTTTTATGAATCTAGGGTTTTGTTTCAAAATTTGAATGATTAACGTAGATTAAGGTGTTATTTTACAAGAATCTTGAAGATTAATGTTAAACGAATCTTAATGAACGTAAATAAATCGATAGATCACTTTTAGTAGATAGATTAATTGATTTCTGTTTCAACTCGCCATAACAGTTCATGCTGCGAGTTGAACACTCGACTCGCAGACTTTGCGAGTTGAGTTTCTGATCTTGACTATTTGACCATGCGAGTTGAGTTTCAATTAAATTCGCAGATTACATTTCGCGAGTTGACATTGATTCTTTGACTTATTGACCTTGCGGACCGAGTAGATTAGCAAATCGACTTGCGAGTCGAGTTGCGGATTGACTTGGTTAGCGAGTTGATATGGTTGCGAGTTGAGTTGCGAACCGAGTTGAACTCGATTCGCACATCATACTTCTGCGAGTCCAGTACTTAGCAAATTTTAAAATTTTTTTTAAAGAAAGGTTTTATATAAATGTTAAGACTTTTTTAGTAATAATGTTTATATTATGGACTTGTATTAAGTTATATATGTTTATATCGAAAGACTACCAATTCAAGAGGTAATTGAGTGGCGTGTCCTAATTTTAAATTAGCGGTATAACTTATATTTATCAAAAACGTTAATGACTTGAGAATTACAAATTAACAAGTAATTAATGGGATGTACATATTGAACTTACGACTTATTAGTAATAAGTTATATATGTTAGAAATCATTATATACGACTTGCGACTGTAATGTAACAAGTTATATATAATTTTTAAAACTAAGATGTTTGATGAATTGTTATTCATAATACGTTATAGTTTAAAATTGATTAACGTGTGTTAATTGTTTTAGTCATTTGTGTATTTATAGATATGGCGAGACAATTTGATAAAGGTCACAATATTCTGGTTGATCTAGATCTTGATGCACGTGGAGCTAATCGAGTAGCTCAAGTGCTTACATTCTTTGCACGTTCACGCATTAGATATGCACTTACTGCGTCTCCACAGATTTCTCAGTCCATTCTGAACGACTTCTGGGAAGGTATTCAGTATGATGAGACGATCAACCCACCAGTTATTCGCACAACGGTCAATAATCGACCGGTTGTTTTCTCTGCTGGCGATCTACGTCAGATTTTACGCTTGGGTACAGTAAACTAGGAGGATGGTCCGACGGAGTATCCTAGTGATTTTGTTGAGGGTGCGATAGGCCGTATGGGATATACAGGAGATAGTAGGGGACGTCAGTTCCAAAAACCTCTGGTTATTGGACAATGGAGGTTTTTGTGGCATGTGATTGTCACAGTTTTTGCACCAAAGAAGGGAGGCTTCGATGAATTGAGCCCTGCCCTTGTATCAGCTGCACTGTCACTGGTTTATAATAAACCATACAGTTTTTGTGATTATATTTTTGGAGAGCTGGTTAGGCAGATTTCGGGTTCTGTTAGATCACGCTTTCTGGTTTATCCACGTTTTTGTATGCTGATCATTCGTGCTCGTCTGCCAGAGCTTGTTATTCCTGGGCCATATTTACATGTAGATACTATTGGCCTTAGAGGATATAATGCTATGTTTTTGCAGTCAGTGAGAAAGGAAGGGGTAGTGAAACCTGAGGAGAGAGAACTTTTTGGTTTTCTTGTTGATCTTACCTATGTGACGCCACCGAACAATGGTTGGCTAGATGTTGATGCTGAAGCTGTGGTTCCTGAACCGTTAGCTGATGTGGTTCATGCTGATGATTCACAAGAGCTGATTGAAGATGTTTTGGAACAACCTGCACATGCTGGGGTACAGGTGAACCCAGATGTTGCTGCTCAAGTGATACAGGAGGTGCTCGTAGAGCATGATGATGCTACTGATATCCTGCTACGGGATATTGATAGTTATGTTGCTTCACCTGAGGTAATTTTATAATTATATAGTAATATTGGTACTTATTTATTATATCATTATCACATTATTATTATATATAATATTTATGTTATCGATATTTAGTTAATTAGATAATATTTCTAATTATAAAATATAAATATCATTATGATCAGGGAGCTGAGACTGCAGACCCAGAGGTCATTCGACCTGAGGGTGAGCAGGGACAGTTAGATGGATCTGAGGTTTTACCTTCTAAGGTATTTATCAGATTAATCATAAATATATAGAACTCGTGTGATAGAGCATTTAGCTAATCATAAATATTTAATATATTTAATATTTAGGATCCTGATGTTGGTCCATCTGGAGGCCGTGATGGTCAATCGGCTTCAGATGATGATGATAGTACTCCTTCTCCACCTCCAGATGCTGGTTATATTAGATATCGATCTCGGATGATTCCAGATCCAGCACTGAAGGAGAAGAGGAAGGCTAAGGAAGTCGATCCTAACTTCAGTATAGTTGATGAAGGTTCTGAGGAAGAGGATACACCTCTTATTACTTGATGCCGTAAGCGTTCCAGGACTCTGACCATTCAGTATGGTATGTAATATTTAAAAGTTATATAATCTTAACTTGTTGTTTATCAGGAGTTCAAACTGAGACAGTTGATTCTGTGACAGTTGCTCGAGATACACCACAGGTGGAGATTGTAACACCGGTGGTTACTGAACAGATATCTGTACCTATTGAGGTAAGGGATATAAGTTTAGTTATACAAGTGTTATATAATTAATTAGAGATTGAGACAGACTAATCTGTAACAATTACTTAATTAATTTTGTTTAACTTAACAGGCTGAGACCAATAACGCTAGTAGATTTGCAGCTACTCTTCTTACGGAAGCGTTATCTCAGGCTATTCCACCACTTACACGTGATTCCTACATCGCTTCAGTGACACCACCTGGACCACATACTATTTCTGTTACTCCTACGACTGATACTGAAAGGATTACATCCTTAGAGTCCAGAGTTAAGGAGTTAGAGAAACTTACGTCTAAGATTCCAGGGATGTTAGCTGAAAATGTCTCTCTTGCTCAGCAGATGGTTCATATGAGTACATCATATTTGACTCTGCTAAACACTCATAATACTTTGCTTGATGATTTTACTGCCCAGCGACTGAAGCTTGAACACTTAGAACGGTTAGTGTTGAGAGTGAATTCAGGACAGTCAGCTCAGGGGAAGATATTGGTATATCTAGAATCTTGCAAAGAAGATGAGTTGAGGAAGAAACGTGATGATGACAAAGAAGATGATCCCAATGCTCAGAAGGATAGTGAGCTGGCTGGTCCTTCAATGACTGGTCAGCAGACTATTATTCAGGGGGAGTCTGCTGGTGTAAGTGCAAGTGGTGATGGTGCTGGTACAAGTGCTACAGGAACAAGTGAAGCTGGTAAGACAGTTTAGACTTGTGTAGTTATTTGTATTTAGAATTTAGTTGAATTGTAATTGTAATTTATAATTGTAACTGAATATTTGTAACTTAATAGTTTTGGTAATATATTTGATTTGAGATTATTATTATTACAAGTTAAATATATTAGAAATTGTTTAAGTTATTTGATTTTAAAAGGTTAAATAAATTAGTGATCGAAAGTCTTCCGACTCATTGAGAAGTCGAGCGGCGTGTTCTGATATATTTCAGCGGTCAAAATTTATTTTAACTTAGACATTTTAGACTTGAGAGTTTTTACAACTGACAAGTTAAATTTGTATGATTTTTAACTAGACAAATGATATATAACTTTAAAGATATAATTGAAAGTTAAGATCTTATGATATAACAGTTCAATTAAGTCTTAGAAATTATATAAGTTAATTAATTGTAAATTTAAATGTTTGGTGATTCTTCACAGTACATTAGAGTTTAAATTTAATTAATGTTTGTTAAGTATTTGATATAAGACTTAAGAAATCTTAGATTGGTTTAGGATAATCAATAAAAGATTTATAAGTTATATATATTTCGCGTTTATATTACACAAAAGGATTAGTATTGGAATTCTTAGATTGATTCAGGGAAATCAATAAGAGATTTTAAATCATTAATATATTTGTGTTTATTTGTTTTCTCTAGGAATGGAAAGTCTAGATCTATCATATTCAGAAAATGATATTTTGGATGAGATAGATGAAGAGATTGATTATGATCTTGAAGAGGGAGAATTTCAACCGCCTAAAGATTGGACTGCTGTTTCTGAGATAGTGCATGACATGGGTGTAGATCCAGATGCTTATGTTGATGAACACCATGTGAACCCATCTAGAACAGAGGTTATTATTGAAAATGTTGAAGGTCCAACGGTTGTCGATGTAGATGAAGAGATCGATGACTCAACTGATTCAGATGAAGAAGATCTTCTTGATAAGCATAAAGATAATCCTATATTCAAGCCTTTGCCAAAGAAAAAGAAAGAAAAGCTTGGTATATCAGAAATTGATATTACGGGTAAGCGTATAGCAAAAAGAGGGATTATAGGATGGTATTTTGATGCTGATCTAAAACTGTTTGCTATTAAGAGATTTGATGGAGTTTGAAAGAAAACTTGCAGTTTTTAGTTCTTTGGCTAGATTTGAGATTAAAGATTTGGCTAGATTATCATTGAATAACCCAAGTGATGATTTTGTTGGAAAATATGTTGAACACATAATCAAGACTGAGGTTAGAGCTAATAAGTTTGAAAAGATTAAGCCAAGGAAAGGAAAGACAATTAAGTTGGAAGAAAGAAGTCAAAGAACTGGTAGAAGGAGAAGGAAGAAGATTTATCCAGCTATAAAATGTGTGCAACAGATACCACTGAAGAAAATGCCTCAAGATATTTTGGGAAATATGAAGAGTTGGCATGTGGATTCAGAAACTGGAGAAGCTGTAATGGTGGAAGCTGATGATGAGGTTGAAGGTGGTGAAAGAGAGATCTTCAGAGTTTATGATCATCGTCATCTTATGAACATGTCAAGAAAAGATTTATTGAAGTTAAATGAGAACAGAATCTTTTGTACCGAAGCATGGGGTGACTTAGCACGAGATTATCAAATGATGATTAAGACTTGTATGAAGATGAAGATTTTTGCAGGTAGTAAGATTTACTCATAAAACTAAAGACAATGTGAAGATAAAGACACTAGAGCTATTGTGAAGGGGGAGTCTGTTGAGACATAGTTTGTGACAACAGATCTAGCTTTGCAATATGACTAGTGTAATTGTTATCATGTTGATATATTGGTTTAGATTTGTAAATTGATATTGTTTTGATATTAATATTCGTTAAATATATTATTATGATAAAGTGTTAGATGAATATAGATTTTAACAATATACATTTCCTGCGAGTCGAGTTATTTGTTTAGACATTTGTTGCGAGTCGAGATCTCAAGTCGCAAGGCTCTGCGATGCGAGATGAGATCTGAACTCGCAGAACTCAACAGAGACAAACGAGCCGAGTTCATGGGCTTGGGCTGCGTAGCGAGTCGAGTCAACTCACAGGCCCAGTGGCTGCGAGTTGAGATGAGAATATATATGTGTTTTCATACGTGAAAAACATAACTTGAAAAACAGAACTTTGAGAAAACTAATTGGAGATCAGGATTATTGCATTCGTGCGAACTCAGTATTTCCTGAGAAACAAATACTAAAGGCTAGGCTTTGACGTTTGTACGTATAAAGTAAAGCTATTGGTTAACCTAAACGCGAACTAAATCGTTATTAGTAAGATAACACCGTATTGAGGAATTCCGCACCTTAATACTACAGATAACGAAGTTATCGATCCTAGAACTAGGGACTTACACACTTTAGCTTTCTGTTGAAGGAAACATTCTTCATCTAACACCACCTCATTGAATGCATTAAGATAACAAGCCTCTTCTTCCCTTAAAGCCATATTTAACGGGTCACGATCAAGAGCAATTTGAACTTCATCTAACTCCTTTCTAAGCTTGATTACACGAGTATGGAGATTCCCATGCGCATATAAAAGCTTCCGAAGAGGCCTTTTTAGTAATGTCAGCCTTTTAACCACTTTAAACATATTATGGCCATTCACCTGATGCAACCATCCATCTTTAACCAGGTCTTTAAAGTCATCCTTATAGACCAGAAAATTAGAAAATTTAAATGGTTTAGGTCTATCTCGAAAAGCGTTCGGAATTTTCAAGACACACGGTGAGTGATCCGAAATTCTATAAGGCTGGAAAACAGCATAAGAGCCCGTAAATTCTTCCACAAATGTCACATTGCCCATGATACAATCGATCTTCTTAATAACTCCACCACCCCCTTTTGGCTTTTGGTTCCAAGTACAGTGAAGACCCGTACTATTAATGTCCATAACTTCAATATGTTCTACACATTCTTTGAATTCACGCATAACAATGGTTATCCTTGAATCATAAAAGTTATCCTCCAAGTTTAAGCAGCGTTGAAGTCCCCAAGAAGGACCCATGGCTTGCCCCTAACAAACTGCTCGTGAACACCAAGATCATGCCATAACTCTCTACGACAAGTATACAGATTATCCGCATATATAAAAGAACAAAACAGAACTTCATGTGATGATCATTTTCAAATATAATTAGAACATGCATAACCTGGTTTGTAGAAGTAATGACCATAACATCCACCACCTCAGAATTCCACCCCAAAATAATACGAGACCCTTTATTACACAAATGACCATTAGAAGTCCAATCCCAGTTCCTAAAAACTTTTTTACACACACCTTCTAATCGAGAAACATCAACATGTGACTCCAGAATAGCGTTTATGGTTTAGGGTTTGGGGTTTAAGGGTTTGGGTTGGGGGTTTAGGGTTTGGAGTTTCAGGGTGAAACCCCAAACCCCAAACTCAAACCCTAAACCCTAACCCCTAAACCCCAAACCATAAACGCAATACTTTGACACATGTGTTAGTGAATGTGAAATGCACCAAAAAAGATGGGGGGAAAACTCGTCGAAGGTATGCCTTGAGGGATGGCAAATAGAAGAGGAGAAACTGCTGAATTTAATGGTGCAAATTTCATAATTTTTTGATTTTTCGTTTGTGAGATAATTGATGTTGGGGGTAAATGAGTTTTGTACATGTGGAACATTCTCTTTGTAGACATGTCACAATATCATTGGTTCCCTTATTCTCACACAAATTCCTATTCTCATTTGAACCTCACCATAAATTAAAATATGATGATTATTCATTCAATTTTAAAATTTTGCTATTTTTAGCCATAAGAGCTATGTTTAAGAGTTAAATATATGCTTTAAGAGGTGGTATATTACGGTGGTTATTATTAAAATACAAAGATTTAATGCGTGTCTGAATATCTTATTCATAGCCGGCTACATATAGCATTTTCCTAGAAATTATATACTGTAACACCCGACAAATTAGGACTAGTAATTAGCGCCTAATTCTCTATTAATACATGTAATTAGTTCTGTGTTAGGCTAATTAATGTATCTATATATATATATTGTTGAATATATATAAATATACGATTTAATTAAATCGTACGCTCTTTAAATTGAATACAATTCGGTTCATTTAAATACGGACGTTGGTGAACATTTTTACTAAATAGTGTAACATTATTTAAAAACACTATTATATCACAAATATTATCTTGATAATATTTCATAACTATTTCGTATCGTACGAACAAAGTCTACGCGCTAAAATGTTAAACGCGCAAACAACCGAAGTAAAGTTAAAATTACAAATTATAACTCAATTATTAAGTATTTGATGAAATACTTCAAGTATAATCTTGAATAAATATTTGTATTTTAAAACTTATAATTAAACGTAATAAAATAGTTATTTAACGTTTAAACAACCGAGAAAACTTACATCGCACGGAGCGCAAATGCAGGGGATTAAAAAGTTGGAGAGGCCACACGGCGGAGACCTCCCCAAACCGGCCCAACACCCCCCACTCTTCCCCTCCTTTCTCATTTTTCACTTACACCATATCTCTCTCTCCTTCTCATTTCCTCTCAAATCCACACACCTACACCCAAACTCCCTCTTTGCTCTCAAATCGCAGCAGCCGAAACCACCGAAAACACCACTAAAAATCGTTCATCATCATCATCATCATCATCATCATCATCATCATCTTCCTCATCTTCTCCATCTCCATTTTTATCAAAAAGTTACAAGTCTTCGGACATCTATTCACAGCTAATCAATTCAAGTTTATTTCGATAAACACTCAAGGCTCAGGTGAGTCTCATGGCCCCTCTTTTTACTGTTTTACTAGGGGTGTGATACATTGCTCTGTTTTTAATGCATGAACGTGAGTACATATTTCAATATACTACATGAGTTGTTTTCAACTAATCAAATCAAAGTCCTCCGTCAGTATAGTCTGGTAATACGAAAGTAGCGTGAATATTAGTATATGGTACCATATAGGATTGACCCACCACGTCCGGGTTAGTCGCGCTAACCTCTGCAACGGACGTACTAATATTTGGGAAGACGAGTGTAGATTAGGCACTCGTGGAGGCACCTCGCTCGGAATTCTCTATATGGGATCCGACCCTCGAGTTAAGCTCAGACTATGCGCTCATGGTTGTATATACTATTATTATCAATTGCTGGATGCAATCCAACATTTAAATCTTGCGGTTCACACACTATTATTTAATACCAAAACTTGTGAGCTCACCAGCGTTAGCTGACCCCTTTTAGCATGTATCACAGGTACTCAGCAGTAGATTTGGACTGCCCCTCAGGATGCATATTAGCTCGAGTCTCCATGCAAACTTCAGAGATTTCATTGCATTATTAGATTTTGTATAACTAATTATGTAATTAAATCTCTAATATTATGAACACGATCTATGTACGGGTTCAAACTGTTGTAAACATTTTAATATTAATGTATTTTGTTAAAACGACGCATGTAGAGTCGTTTGCTATATATCTATGTGCTTTGATTATTGATTAGTAACACCCAAATCTTGCTTCCGCTAAACAATGAATTTGGGGGTGTTACAGATTGGTATCAGAGACTAAGGTTATAGTGAACTAGGTTGCATTTAGTGGGCCTAGACTATGACCGTTAGGCAGTATTCCTCATTAGGTATGATTAGGTTCAGTGACTACATGGTATTGGTTTAATTTAACATAGCCTGATCAATTATGTACAATTAAAAGAATACGATGTGGGATCCGAAAGGAATCATGACTGAACAGAATACACTAGTTGACTCTAACCACGAGAGAAACCGGGACTCAAACTTGTCTGTGTTAGACACCTTAGGCTATTATGTGATATATATATATATATATATATATATATATACATAGATAGGCCTCGCTCTCACTCAACATCTTAGGCTATATTATATATGTATTATATGGATATAGGCCTCATTCTTTCTAACGCTTTGTCTCAGCATGGCAAACACACCACCCAATGCGTAATATCTCAGAATTTCACGCAAATATCTCAGTCTTTTCTTGATCTTGTCCAGCAAGATGCCACCGAAACGATTCACCTTCAGCGAAACTGAGATCGCACAACTCATAGCCCAAAGCGTGGCCCAAGGTATGGCTACCTGACAACCCAGTCCGGGCAGCGAAGATACAGCTGCCAACGGGCCTCTACCCAGACCTTGTTCATACAAGGACTTCCAGAACTGCAAACCACACATCTTCAAGGGCACAGAAGGTGCCATCGGACTAATTAGATGGTTTGAGAAGATGGAATCTATTTTCCGCATCAGCAAATGTGCAGATGAGGACAAAGTCAAATTCTCTACTAGCACCCTCGAAGATGGTGCCCTCTCCTGGTGGAACTCATATGCCCAGTCGGTGGGTATTGACGCAGCTTACCTACTCCCTTAGGAGGAACTGAAGAAAATGCTTACTGCTAAGTATTGCCCCATCGAACAACTCCAAAAGCTGGAGGAAGAATTCTGGAATCTAAGGGTTCAGGGAACTGACATTGACAGGTATACCATTAGATTTCAACAACTTGCCATCCTTCGCCCTGCGTGAGCACCGAGCCCGACAAGATCTGAAAATACATTCGCGGTCTTCCGGAACCTGTCCGGGGGAACGTCGCCTCCTCAAACCAGAACACCATTGATGGTGCTATCCGATTGGCCCATGAACTCATGGCCATGAATGAGGACCCAGAACCACCCACTTCTTCCTCCAACCACCTCAAAAGAAAGTGGTCTGACAACCACAACAACTCCCAAAACAAGAAACCCGACACCATCAAGGTCTACAACTCAACCACCAACACTAGATGGGGTTACACAGGGAACAATCCTTACTGTTCCAAGTGCAACCACCACCATGAAGGTCCTTGCGATCCCTATTGCAATAACTGCAAGAGGTATGGCCACCTTACCAAGGATTGTAGATCCACTGCCAACAACAACAATACCAACAACAACACCAGACCACTTCGAGCATGCTATGAATGTGGAAACCCTGGGCACTATAGGAATGACTGCCCGAAACTGAAGAACAAGGCCAACAACAACAACAACAACAATGCTAAGGGTAGAGCTTTCGTACTCAATTTTAGGGACGCCCGTCAGGACCCGAATGTGGTCATGGGTATGTTCCTCCTCAACAACTTAACTGCTTCTATTCTATTTGATACTGGTGCCGATAGGAGCTTTATTTCCAACGAGTTTTGCCCCCTACTTGACATCGCCCCTTTTGCTCATAGAAACTGATAGCAAACGGTAAACTCATAGAAACTGATAGTGTGATACCTAATTGTACTTTAAACTTAGCCAATAAAACCTTTTCGATAGATCTTATGCCCGTTAAAATTGGAAGTTTTGACGTCATCATTGGTATGGACTGGTTGTCCAAACAAAGAGCCGAAATCATCTGTTATGACAAAATCGTCTGCATCCCTCTCACCGTTGGTAGAACCTTGATCATACAAGGGGAGATCAGTGGGTCGAGACTAAATATCATATCTTGTCTGAAAACCCAAAAATTTCTCAGAAAGGGTTATCCTGCAATCCTCGCGCACATCACAGAGAAAAAGTCGGAGGAGAAACGACTTGAGGATGTGCCAATCGTTAGAGACTTTCCCGAAGTCTTTCCGGAAGAACTACCTGGTTTACCTCCACCTAGACAGGTTGAGTTCTCGATCGATCTCGTGCCGGGTGCCGCACTGGTAGCCCGAGCACCATACTGCCTAGCCCCATCCGAACTTCATGAGCTGTCCACCCAGTTACAGGAACTCCTGGACAGAGGATTCATTAGACCGAGTTCTTCGCCTTGGGGAGCTCCGGTTTTATTTGTTAAAAAGAAAGACGGTTCTTTCCGAATGTGTATCGACTACCGAGAGTTGAACAAACTAACTGCCAAGAACCGGTATCCACTTCCTCGCATCGATGACCTGTTGACCAACTTCAAGGATCGAGCTGTTATTCAAAGATCGATCTTCGATCAGGTTATCATCAATTACGTGTTCGTGACACCGACATTCCAAAAACCGCTTTTAGAACTCGTTATGGGCATTATTAATTTCAAGTGATGCCCTTCGGTTTAACAAATGCACCGGCTGTATTCATGGATCTTATGAATCGGGTGTGCAAACCTTACCTCGACAAGTTTGTCATTGTCTTTATCTATGACATTCTCATCTATTCGCGCAATGAGCAAGAACACGTGCAACACCTCAAAACCATCCTAGAGCTACTTAAGCACGAGGAGCTTTATGCCAAATTCTCCGAGTGTGAGTTATGGATACAATCAATTCAATTCCTTGGACATGTTGTTAATAGTCAAGGAATTCACATTGACCCATCAAAAATCGAGGCTATCAAAGACTGGCAAGCGCCAACTACTCCAACCGAGGTACGCCAATTCCTAGGATTGGCCGGTTATTATCGTCGGTTCATCGAAAATTTCTCCAAAATAGCTCAACCACTCACGACACTGACTCAGAAGGAAAAGAAGTTCAATTGGACTGAAAAACAAGAGTCAGCATTTCAGCTATTAAAACTCAAGCTTTGCAGTGCTTCTATTTTATCCTTACCCGAAGGCACCGACGACTTCGTGGTATACTGCGATGCTTCCCACCAAGGTCTCGGTTGCGTGTTGATACAACGAGACAAGGTCATTGCTTACGCTTCCCGACAACTCAAAGTTCATGAGAAGAACTACACGACTCACGACCTCGAGCTAGGGGCCGTGGTATTCGCTCTCAAAATCTGTAGACACTACCTCTATGGTACCCGAAGTACGATATTCACTGATCACAAAAGTCTCTAACACATCTTCGACCAAAAAGACCTTAATATGCGACAACGTCGTTGGGTCGAGTTACTCACTGATTATGATTGCGAAATCAAATACCAACCCGGAAAGGCAAATTTTGTTGCCGATGCCCTCAGTCGAAAGGAACGGCCGAAACCACTTCGAGTCTGAGCCCTCAGTATGACCATCCATAATGATCTCGCCATTCAGATTCACACTCCTCAACTTGAAGCTTTGAAACCCTAAAATGTCAAAAGCGAAGCCTTACGAGGCGTTGATAGGCACCTCGAAGTCAAATCTAATGGCGTTAGGTATTTCTCAAATCGAATCTGGTTGCCTAGTTTTGGAAACCTGCGAGACTTGGTGATGGATGAAGCTCACAAGTCTAAATACTCTATCCACCCGGGATCCGACAAAATGTATCACGACATCAAGGAATTCTATTAGTGGCCGAACATGAAAGCCGAAATTGCCACATACGTTAGTAAGTGCCTTAGCTGCTTGAAAGTCAAAACCGAACATCAAAAACCTTCTGGTTTACTTCAACAGCCTAGCATTCCGGAGTGGAAATGGGAACAAATTGCCATGCATTTCATAACCAAACTGCCCAAGTCATCGAGCGGTTGTGATACCATTTGGGTGATCGTTGATCGACTCACCAAATCTGCCCATTTCCTGGCAATCAAGGAAACTGATAAAATGGAACGCCTTTTGCAAATCTATGTCAAAGAAGTTGTCACTCGACACGGTGTTCCAACCTCGTTTATCTTCGACAGGGACCCTCGTTTCACATCTCACTTTTGGCAATCACTTCAAAAATCGTTGGGTACCCGTCTTGATATGAGTATCGCATACCATCCTCAAACCAATGGCCAAAGTGAATGAATTATTCAGAGACACTGGAAGACATGCTCCGAGCTTGCGTAGTTGACTTCGGTGCAAACTGGGAAAGACACCTGCCATTGTGCGAATTTTCCTACAATAACAGCTATCATGCCAGCATTAAAGTTGCACCATTCGAGGCACTTACGACCCCGATCTGTTGGACCGAAGTGGGAGACAGCCAACTCACTGGTCCTGAACTCATACACGAAACCACTGAGAAAATCTTCGAAATCCAGAACCGACTCAAGGCCGCACGTGATCATCAGAAAAGTTATGCTGACGTGAGACGCAAACCACTCGAATTCCAGGTTGGGGATCGAGTACTCCTGAAAGTATCACCTTGGAAGGGCTTAATCCGATTCGGAAAATGCGGGAAGTTAAATCCCAGATACATTGGGCCTTTTGAAATCCTCGAGAGGATAGGCCCCGTAGCATATCGACTGCAGCTGCCAGCCGAGCTCAGCAGCGTGCACCCAACTTTTCATATTTCTAACCTAAAGAAATGCCTATCTGATGAGACACTCATCATCCCACTCGATGAGATTCGCGTCGATGACAAACTCCATTTCGTTGAAGAACCAGCTGAAATCATGGACCGTGAGGTCAAACAACTCAAACAAAGTCGTATTCCCATCGTTAAGGTCAAGTGGAATTCGCGGTGTGGTCCGGAATTCACTTGGGAACGGGAAGACCAAGTGCGACTCAAGTATCCTCAGTTATTCACTGACTCTACATCAAACGCTACATCGAACTAAATTTCGGGATGAAATTCTCCTAACAGGGGGAGAATGTAACACCCGCCAAATTAGGACTAGTAATTAGTGCCTAATTCTCTATTAATACATGTAATTAGTTCCATGTTAGGCTAATTAATGTATCTATATATATATTGTTGAATATATACAAATATGCGATTTGATTAAATCGTACGCTCTTTAAATCAAATACAATTCGGTTCATTTAAATACGGACGTTGGTGAACATTTTTACTAAATAGTGTAACATTATTTAAAAACACTATTATATCACAAATATTATCTTGATAATATTTCATAACTATTTCGTATCGTACGAACAAAGTCTACGCGCTAAAATGTTAAACGCGCAAACAACCGAAGTAAAGTTAAAATTACAAATTATAACTCAATTATTAAGTATTTGATGAAATACTTCAAGTATAATCTTGAATAAATATTCGTATTTTAAAACTTATAATTAAACGTAATAAAATAATTATTTAACGTTTAAACAACCGAGAAAACTTACACCACACGGAGCGCAAATGCAGGGGATTAAAAAGTTGGAGAGGCTACACAGCGGAGGCCTCCCCAAACCGGCCCAACACCCCCCACTCTTCCCCTCCTTTCTCATTTTTCACTTACACCATCTCTCTCTCTCTCCTTCTCATTTCCTCTCAAATCCACACACCTACACCCAAACTCCCTCTTTGCTCTCAAATCGCAGCAGCCGAAACCACCAAAAACACCACTAAAAATCATTCATCATCATCATCATCATCAAGACTTAGGTGAGTTTCATAGCCCCTATTTTACTGTTTTTACTCAGGGGTGTGATTCATTGCTTATTTTTAACATGTGAACGCAAGTACAAACATTTTCATATACTACTTGACCACGCCGCGAATTCCACCTGACCTTAACGATGGGAATACGACTCTGTTTGAGTTGTTTGACCTCACGGTCCATGATTTCCGCAAGTTCTTCAACAAAATGAAGTTTGTTATCAACGCTAATCTCGTCGAGTGGGAGGATGAGTGTCTCATCAGACAGGCATTTCTTCAGGTTAGAAATGTGAAAAGTAGGGTGCACGCTGCTGAGCTCAGCTGGCAGCTACAGTCGATATGCCACAGGGCCAATCCTTTCAAGGATCTCAAAAGGCCCAATGTATCTGGGATTTAACTTCTCGCGTTTGCCGAATCGGATCACGCCTTTCCAAGGTGATACTTTAAGGAGTACTCGATCCCTAACTTGGAACTCGATTGGTTTACGTCTCACGTCAGCATAACTTTTCTGACGATCACGTGCGACTTTGAGTCTGTTTTGGATTTCGACAATTTTCTCGGTGGTTTCGTGTATGAGTTCAGGACCAGTGAGTTGACTGTCTCCCACTTCGGTCCAACAGATCGGTGATCGGCACTTACGACCGTACAGTACCTCGAATGGTGCAGCCTTAATGCTGGTATGATAACTATTATTGTAGGAAAACTCGCACAATGGCAGGTGACTTTCCCAGTTTGCACCGAAGTCAACTATGCAGGCTCGTAGCATGTCTTCAAGCGTCTGAATAGTCCGTTCACTTTGGCCATCGGTTTGAGGATGGTATGCGGTACTCATATCAAGCCGGGTACCCAACAATTTTTGAAGTGATTGCCAAAAGTGAGAAGTGAAACGAGCGTCCCTGTCAGAGATAATCGAGGTTGGGACACTGTGTCGAGAAACAATTTCTTTGACGTAGATTTGTGAGAGGCGTTCCATTTTATCGGTTTCCTTGATTGCTAGGAAATGAGCAGATTTGGTGAGTCGGTCAACGATCACCCAAATGGTATCGCAACCGCTCGAAGACTTAGGTAGTTTGGTTATGAAATCCATGGCGACTTGATGCCATTTCCATTCCGGAATGTTGGGTTGTTGGAGTAAACCAGAAGGTTTTTGATGTTCGGTTTTGACTTTCGAGCAAGTAAGGCACTTGCTGACATATGTGGTGATTTCGGCTTTCATGTTAGGCCACCAATAGAATTCCTTGATGCCGTGATACATTTTGTCGGTTCCCGGATGGATAGAGTATTTAGACTTGTGAGCTTCATCCATCACCAAGTCTCGCAGGTTCCTAAAACTAGGCAACCAGATTCGATTTGAGAAGTACCTAACGTCGTTAGGTTTGATTTTGAATTGTTTATCAATGCCTCGTAAGGCTTCGTTTTTGATGTTATCGGGTTTCAGAGCTTCGAGTTGAGCAGTGTGAACCTGAATGGTGAGATCATTATGAATGGTCATACTGAGGGCTCAAACTCGAAGTGGTTTCGGCCGTTCCTTTCGACTGAGGGCATCGGCGACCACATTTGCCTTGCCTGGGTGGTATTTGATTTCGCAGTCATAATCGGTGAGCAATTCGACCTAACGATGTTGTCGCATATTAAGGTCTTTTTGGTCGAAGATATGTTAGAGACTTTTATGATCGGTGTATACGGTACTTCGCGTACCATAGAGGTAGTGTCTCCAGATTTTGAGGGCGAACACCACAGCCCCTAGCTCGAGGTCGTGAGTCGTGTAGTTCTTATCATGAACTTTGAGTTGTCGGGAAGCGTAAGCAATGACCTTGTCTCATTGCATCAACACGCAACCGAGACCTTGGTGGGAAGCATCGCAGTATACCACGAAGTCGTCGTTGCCTTCGGGTAAGGATAATATAGGAGCACTGCAAAGCTTGAGTTTTAATAGCTGAAATGTTGACTCTTATTTTTCAGTCCAATTGAACTTCTTTTCCTTCTGAGTCAGTGTCGTGAGTGGTTGAGCTATTTTGGAGAAATTTTCGATGAACCGACGATAATAACCGGCCAATCCTAGGAATTGGCGTACCTCGGTTGGAGTAATTGGCGCTTGCCAGTCTTTGATAGCCTCGATTTTTGATGGGTCAATGTGAATTCCTTGACTATTAACAACATGTCCAAGGAATTGAATGGATTGTATCCAGAACTCACACTCGGAGAATTTGGCATAAAGCTCATCGTGCTTAAGTAGCTCTAGGATGATTTTGAGGTGTTGCACGTGTTCTTGCTCGTTGCGCGAATAGATGAGAATGTCATAGATAAAGACAATGACAAACTTGTCGAGGTAAGGTTTGCACACCTGATTCATAAGATCCATGAATACAGTCGATGCGTTTGTTAAACCGAAGGGCATCACTTGAAATTAATAATGCCCATAACGAGTTCTGAAAGCGGTTTTTGGAAGGTCGGTGTCGCGAACACGTAATTGATGATAACCTGATCGAAGATCGATCTTTGAATAACAGCTCGATCCTTGAAGTTGGTCAAACGGGTCATCGATGCGAGGAAGTGGATACCGGTTCTTAGCAGTTAGCTTGTTCAACTCTCGGTAGTCGATACACATTCGGAAAGAACCGTCTTTCTTTTTAACATATAAGACTGGAGATCCCCAAGGTAAAGAACTCGGTCTAATAAATCCTCTGTCCAGGAGTTCCTGTAACTGGGTGGACAACTCCTGAAGTTCGGATGGAGCTAGGCGGTAGGGTGCTCGGGCTACCGGTGTGGCACCCGGCACAAGATCGATCGTGAACTCAACATGTCTATGTGTTGGTAAACCAGGTAGTTCTTCCGGAAAGACTTCGGGAAAGTTTCTAACGATTGGCACATCCTCAAGTCGCTTATCCTCCGACTTTTTCTATGTGATGTGCGCGAGGATTGTAGGATAACCCTTTCTGAGAAATTTTCGGATTTTCAGACAGGATATGATATTTAGTCTCGTCCCACCCGTCTCCCCCTGTATGATCAAGGTTCTACCGACGACGAGAGGGATGCGGACGATTTTGTCATAACAGACGATTTCAGCTCGGTGTTTGGACAACCAGTCCATGCCAATGATGACGTCGAAACTTCCAATTTCAACGGGCATAAGATCTATCGAAAAGGTTTCGTTGGCTAAGTTTAAAGTGCAATTAGGTATCACACTATCAGTTTCTATGAGTTTACCGTTTGCTAGTTCTACAGTGTACTTAACATCTAGAGCAACATGGGTGATGTCAAGTAGGGGGTAAAACTCATCGGAAATAAAGCTCCTATCTGTACCAGTATCAAATAGAACAGAAGCAGTTAAGTTGTTGAGGAGGAATGTACCCATGACCACATTCTGGTCCTGGCGGGCGTCCCCAGAATTGAGTACGAAGGCTCTACCCTTAGCATTGTTGTTGTTGTTGTAGGCCTTGTTCTCTAGTTTCAGGCAGTCATTCCTATAGTGCCCAGGGTTTCCGCATTCATAGCAGGCTCGGTGTGGTCTGGTGTTGTTGTTGGTGGTGGATCTGTAGTCCTTTCTGAGGTGGCCATGCCTCTTGCAGTTACTGCAATAGGGACCGCAAGAGCCTTTATGGTGGCGGTTGCACTTGGAACAGTAGGGCTTATTCCCTGTGTAACCCCGTCTGATATCGGTGGTTGAGTTGTAGGCCTTGATGGTGTCGGGTTTCTTGTTTTGGGAGTTGTTGTGGTTGTCGGACCACTTTCTTTTGAGATGGTTGGAGGAAGAAGTGGGTGGTTCTAGGTCCTCGTTCATGGCCATGAGTTCATGGGCCAATCTGATAGCACCATCAATGGTGGTCTGGTTTGAGGAGGCAACGTTCCCCCGGACGGGTTCCGGAAGACCGTGGATGTACCTTCGGATCTTATCGGGTTCGGTGCTCACCATTGTTGGGCGAAGGATGGCAAGCTGTTGGAATCTGACGGTATATCCGTCAATGTCAGTTCCCTGCACCTTTAGGTGCCAGAACTCTTCCTCCAGCTTTTGGAGTTGTTCGATGGGGCTATACTTAGCAGTAAGCATTGTCTTCAGTTCCTCCCAAGGGAGTAGGTAGGCGGTATCAATACCCACATACTGGGCACATGAATTCCACCATGAGAGAGCATCATCTTCGAGGGTGCAGGTGGAGTATTTGACTCTATCCTCTTCCGCACACTTGCTGATGTGGAAGACGGATTCCATTTTCTCGAACCATCTTATCAGTCCGATGGCTCCTTCAGTTCAGGAAGTCCTTGTATGAACAAGGTTTAGATTGAAGCCCGTTGGCAGCTATATCTTCGCTGCCCGAACTGGGTTGTTGGGTAGCCATGGCTTGGGCTACGCTTTGGGCTATGAGTTGAGCGATTTCAGTTTCGCTGAAGGTGAATCGCTTTGGTGGCATCTTGTTGAACAAGATCATGAAAAGACAATGAGATTCTTTTGTGAAATTCTGATATATCACAGGTGTATATGATGGAATATACGATGCAAAGTGATAATTATATTTCGTTGAAAATAACCAAATTTGGTACATAATACGAGTTTTCAAAAGATTACATAATATGGGGAGTACAAAAGGTACCGGGAATTGTTACATCCGGTTCGAATAGTAAGAGTCCTACATGGATAGATATAGATTACAAGATGACAGCCACACTAGTTCTAATGCAAGTTGGTCCTTTCCATTAGTGTGACAAGTCGATCCACGGTGACTGCGAGTCTGCTGGTTTGTCGGGCGTTGTCTTCCGCCAATGCAAGTCGTTGTACCAGCATCCTTGAGTATTCTTCGACCTCTTGCAGGTGTTGCTCGCATTGTTCCAACCTGAGTCGTAAAAGCTCGACTTCTACTCCTGATTCCACTACCCGGTCGTGGAGTATGTTCATGTTGCTAACGGTGTTTTCATGGTCTTCGGAGACTTGGTTGATACGCTCAAGCGCTGCGAGTCTCCAATTTTCATTGGTTTCTGGCAAAGCGACATCCATGGTGCGAAGTCGTTGCTCGTGACGATCCAGCCTAGCAGCCAAGGCCGGCAGAGTGAAGTGAGTGGGGTACGGGCCAGCTCGAGGCAACCTGGCGTTCCTCCTAGCTACCCTCAGGTTCTGCGACCCGAATTGAGAGTGTGATGAATTGGGTGTTGTGTTTGTCATTCTGAGACAAAGCGTTAGAAAGAATGAGGCCTATATTCATATAATATCTGTATAATATAGCCTAAGATATTGAGTAAGAGTGAGGCCTATCTATGTATATATATATCACATAATAGCCTAAGGTGTCTAACACAAACAAGTTAGAGTCCCGGTTTCTCTTGTGGTCAGAGTCAACTAGTGTATCCTGTTCAGTCATGATTCCTTTCGGATCCTACATCATATCCTTTTAATTGTACATAGTTGATCAGACTATGTTAAATTAAACCAATACCATGTAGTCACTGAACCTAATCATACTTAATAAGGAATACTGCCTAACGGTCATATTCTAGGCCCACTAAATGCAACCTAGTTCACTATAACCTTAGGCTCTGATACCAATCTGTAACACCCCCAAATTTAATATTTTGCGGAAGCATAATTTGGGTGTTACTAATAAATAATCAAAGCACACAGATAAATAGCAAACAACTCTGTATGCGTCGTTTTAACAAAACATATTATTATTAAAAGGTTTACAACAGTTTGAACTCGTACATAGCTCGTGTTCGTAATATGAGAGATTTAAGTATATAATTAGTTATACAAAATCTAATAATGCAATGAAGTCTCTGAAGTTTGCATGAAGACTCGAGCTAATATGCATCCTGATGGGCAGTCCGAATCTACTGCTGAGTACCTGTGATACATGCTAAAATGGGTCAGCTAACGCTGGTGAGCTCACAGGTTTAGATATCAAATAATAGTGTGTGAACTGCAAGATTTAAATGTTGATTTGCATCCAGCAATGATAATAATAGTGTATACAACCATGAGCGCATAGTCTGAGCTTAACTCGAGGGTCGGGTCCCATATAGAGAATTCCAAGCGAGGTGCCTCCACGAGTGCCTAATCTACACTCATTTACCCAAATATTAGTACGTCCGTTGCAGAGGTTAGCGCGACTAACCCGGACGAGGTGGGTCAATCCTATATGGTACCATATACTAATATTCACGCTACTTTCGTATTACCAGACTATACTGACGGAGGACATTGATTTGATTAGTTGAAAACAACTCATGTAGTATATTGAAATATGTACTCGCGTTCATGCGTTAAAAAACAGAGCAATGTATCACACCCCTAGTGAAACAGTAAAAGAGGGGCCATGAGACTCACCTGAGCCTGAAGAGTTTATCTAAATAAACTGAGATTGATTAGCCAAGAATCGAAGTCCAAAGACTTGTAACCTGAGGGTGTCCATGACACGCGATGGTTATAAACATGTGAAGGCATCTAATAAGACCACCTTGTAGTTGTTTGTCCAACTAGATTGTCCAAATGATTACAATTTGATTGATTGTCTAAGTGTTTGAAAATGTGTACGGCCCGTTGGTGATTGTTTGTAACAATAATCCCACATTATTATTTTGATGATTTTGAAGTGTTATACCTAAAAGTAAGTTCCAATGTGTTTTAGAAGTTGTGTCACATTCGTGTTTGATGTTATACAAGTTTAACACCTTGTGTGAAAGTTTAGATGTAACACTGTTACTCGTGACCCTAGGGTAAGGGTGAAGCCCGTTAATGATGGGGGTCCGGGGGCGGCGCCCCTGGTAGCAGGGTCTAAGGGGCGGCAGCCCCTGGCGGGGTCCAAGGGGCAGAACCCCTGGCTGTGGTCGAGCTTGAATTTGGGTGAAATCGAGTGATAAAATTTTAGGTCTCGACACTTAGTAAAATTTGTGTTTTCTTGGTTCTGTTTCATGCGACATAGCGTGCGACATACGGCTTGGTGTCGTTAAGTGCGACATAGTCTGTTGTGTCGCAGATCATATCTGTGACATAAGGGCTTATGTCGCTAAGGGTGACATTAGCAATTTAGTGCGACGTCGGGCGTTGTGTCGCTATATGCGACGTCCGTAATTTCTGCGACATAACTATTTATGTCGCTATATGCGACATCCATGATTAGTGCGACATAGTGGCTTATGTCGCTATATGCGACATAAGGTCTGATTTAGCGACACAAAGGCTTATTTCGCAGGTGGCCTGGAGCCTCTACGACATAACGCGCTGTTGGCCGGAAAATGAGCCGAAAAGGTGTTTTCCGGCCTCCGTTTGACCTGAGACTTTTACCTAACCCATATTTGGACATTTCAAGCTTAACTAAACAATTATAAGCTTGAAACAACAGGAAACGAGAGGTGTCGGGATTTGTCGAAAACTTACAAAGTGGTGAATCGAGAATCCAAAAAGATGGAAACGTAGATCGTGACGCGGTGGTTACTTTCCTTCAAATGAACGAGATGATTCGAGGTGGTTTAGTGGTGTTATTTAGTGATTTTAAGTGATGGTGGTGGTGGTTTTTGATGAGAGAAAGGGAGAGAGAGTTTGGAGATGATGGTGATATTGAAATGATGGAAAGGGGCGGGTTCCCCCCCCCCCCCCCCCCGGTGGCTGATTTTGGTCGGGGCCCACCAGAGTGTGGGTCTCCACTTTTTTAACTTCGTGTATTCGCGCTCCGTGTGGTGTTCGTTTAAACGTTAAATAATTATTTTATATATTTAATTATACGTTTTAAAATGTGAATGTTTATTTATTATTTTTGTCGAAGTATTTTACCAAATACTTAATAACTTAAATAGTTTCGTTTGTTTGGGTGTTAAGTGTGTAAGTCGCGTAGACATTTATTATACAATACGAAATGAAATTGAAATATTATCAAAATAATATTTTTGGGTATGATATCATTATTAAATAATTTTATGTTATTTAATAAAAATGATTCACCAACGTCCGTATTTACTTGAACTGAATTACATCCGATTTGAAACTTGTACGATTTAATCAAATCGCATATTCGTATATATTCAACAATATATATATCGGTACATTAATTATCCTAACACATAACTAATTACATGTATTAACAGAGAGTTAGGCACTAATCACTCGTCCTAATTTAGCGGGTGTTACACGCGCTAACCTCTGCAATGGACGTACTAATATTTGGGAAGACGAGTGTAGATTAGGCACTCGTGGAGGCACCTCTCTCGGAATTCTCTATATGGGACTCGACCCTCGAGTTAAGCTCAGACTATGCGCTCATGGTTGTATATTCTATTATTATCAATTGCTGGATTCAATTCAACATTTAAATCTTGCGGTTCACATACTATTATTTAATATCAAAACCTGTGAGCTCACCAGCGTTAGCTGACCCCTTTTAGCATGTATCACAGGTACTCAGCAGTAGATTTGGACTGCCCCTCAGGATGCATATTAGCTCGAGTCTCCATGCAAACTTCAGAGATTTCATTGCATTATTAGATTTTGTATAACTAATTATGTACTTAAATCTCTCATATTATGAACACGAGCTATGTACGGGTTCAAACTATTGTAAACATTTTAATATTAATGTATTTTGTTAAAACGACGCATGTAGAGTCGTTTGCTATATATCTGTGTGCTTTGATTATTGATTAGTAACACCCAAATCTTGCTTCCGCTAAACAATGATTTTGGGGGTGTTACATATACCTTCAAGTTTTCACAAGTATATTTAAAAGATTTAATACAAACTCTAACTACGTTGACACTATAGTAGCTAACGTAATTATCATGATTTTCAATAATTTATTTCTAACCTACTTAACCAATCTTTCTTTGTTTGTTATTATAACATCCCCAAATTTACTGTTTGGCGGAAGCATAATTTGGGTGTTACTAATCAATAATCAAAGCACATAGATATATAGCAAACGACTCTATATGTGTCATTCTAACAAAATATATTAATAGTAAAATGTTTACAATAGTTGAATTCGTACTTAGCTCGTGTTCGATTAGATGAGAGATTCCAATACATAAATACTTGTACAAAATATATTAATGCAAGGAAATCTCTATTGTCTGCATGCTGACTTGAGCTATAGTAATCCTGAGGGCAGTCCAAAATCTACTGCTGAGTACCTGTGATACATGCTAAAATGGGTCAGCTAACGCTAGTGAGCTCAGAGGTTTGAATGTCAAATAATATCGTATGAACCGGAAGATTTAAATACTGATTTGGATCCAGCAAATAAAGATAATGATAAAGTATACAACCATGAGCACATAGTCTGAACTTCACTCAAGGGGTCAGGATCACAATCAGTGCCTGAGCGAGGTGCCTCCACGAGTGCCTAATCAACACTCGTCTGAACAAATATTAGTACATCCGTTTACCCAGTTAGTGCATGCTAACCCAAACGAGGAGGTTCAATCCTATATGATATCATATACTAATATTTACGCTACAACGTATTACCAAACTATGCTGACGGAGGACTTTGAAATGATTAGTTGTGCGAAACTCATATAGTATATGAAAATGTTTGTACTTGCGTTCACATGTTAAAAATAAGCAATGAATCACACCCCTGAGTAAAAACATTAAAAGAGGGGCCATGAAACTTACCTAAAGTCTTAAAGCGTTTAATCAATAAAGGTGAGTTGATTAGTCGATTAGTGATTGTCTGAAGACTCGTAACCTGAGGGTGTCCAAGACACATGATGGTTATAAACATGAGTAGGTATCTCGCAAGACTACCTTCGTAGTTGTTCGTCCAACTAGAATGTCCAAATTACTACAATTTGGTTGATTTGGTTAAGTATTTGAAAATGCATACGGCCCATTGGTGATTGGTTGTAACAATAATCTCATTATTATTATTATTATTATGATTTTGAAGTGTTATGCTTGAAAACATGTTCCAATGTGTTTTAGAAGTCGTGTCGTATAAGTGTTTGACGTTATGGAAGGTCGACACTTAGAGTGAAAAAGAGTTGCAAACAGACTGTTTTTAGTGTCACTTGATGCGACACTTAGGGGTTTAGGCGAAACTTAGGAAGTGTCGCATGAAAGTGTAAAATCTAAGTTTAAGGCGTCACTTAGGGAAGTAACGCATGACGAGGCGTCACTAGGGGAAGTGACACATGACGAGGCGTCACTTAGGAAGTGTCGGTTATCAGTGTCGGGTAAGGGTTCTAGGCGTCACTAGTGTCGAGTGTCGGATGGAATTTGGGTTCAATTGTATGCGACACTTAGGCAAGTGTCGTTGGAAGTGTCGTAAATAGTTTAGGGCGTCACTGGACAAGTGACGGATGTAAGTGTCGGAAAAAGGGGTTTTATGCGGCACTTATACAAGTGACGCAAATTTAGGGTTTTATGTGTCACTTGATGCGGCACTTAAGTGACGCAAGAAGTGACGCTATACTGGACCGTCCTATGCGACACTTAGGTCTGATCAACGGATTTTGAGCCAAAAATGAGTTTTCCGGTTTCCGTTTGGTCTAATTTTTTTACCCAACCCTTAGATGGACATTTCAAAGCTAAATAAACAACTTTCAAGTAAAAATATACAAAATCGAAGAGTTTTGAGATTTGTCGGGAATCTTACAAGTTCACACGAAGAGATTTCAAAAAGATGGATGTGTAAATCATGACTCCGTGATTCTTTCCTTCCAAACGAGCGTGAGGATCAGAGGTTTTTTTGTGGTGTTATTTTGTGATTTATGGAGGTTGTGGGTTTAGGTTTGTTTGAGAGAAAAGAAGAAGGAGAAAGAGAGTGGGATGAGAAAGTGAGGGTGAGGGGGGTGATGTCCCCTCCCCTTGACCGATTTTCAAGGGCCCCCCACCTTGTGTGGGAGTCCCAAATTTAATCCCCTGTGCAATCGAGTCCCATGTGGTGTTTGTTTTCCCGATCGTTTAATTATTTATTTTATACTTTTAAATATACGTTTTAAAATATAAATATTTATCCAATATTTTGTTTGAAGTATTTTATCAAATATTTAGTAAGTGAAATACAAGGTATAATTTACCCTCGTTTTGATTGTTTGCGCGCTTAATATTTAATTCGCGTAATCCTTGTTTGTACGATACAAATTTGAGTTGAAATATTATCTAAATAATATTTTGGATAAAATAAAGTCATTAAATAGTGTCGTATTATTTAATAAAAGTTTTCACCAACGTCCGTATTAGTTGAATCGAATTGCATTCGATTTGAACCTTGTACGATTTAATCAAATCACATACTTGTATATATTCATCAATATATATTTCGATACATTAATTAGCCTAAAACCGAACTAATTACATATATTAACAAAGAATTAGGCACTAATCACTAGCCCTAATTTGGCGGGTGTTACATTCTCCCCCTGTTAGGAGAATTTCATCCCGAAACATAGCTCGAGGTCGCGTTGGATGTAGAGTCAGTGAACAACTGAGCATACTTGAGTCGCATTTGGTCTTCCCGTTCCCAAGTGAATTCTGGACCGCGCTGAGAATTCCACCTGACCTTAATGATGGGAATACGACTTTATTTGAGTTGTTTGACCTCACGGTCTTCGCTTTCAGCAGGTTCTTCGACAAAATGAAGTTTGTTATCGACGCGAATCTCGTTGAGAGGGATGATGAGTGTCTCATCAGATAAGCATTTCTTTAGGTTAGAAATGTGGAAAGTAGGGTGCACGTTGCTGAGTTCGGCTGGCAGTTGCTGTCGATATGCTACGGGGCCCATCCTTTCGAGGATCTCAAAAGGCCCAATGTACCTGGGGTTCAATTTCCCACGCTTGCCGAATTGGATTACGCCTTTCCAAGGTGATACTTTCAAGAGTACTCGGTCCCTAACCTAAAACTCGAGTGGTTTGCGTTTCACGTCAGCGTAACTTTTCTGACGATCACGTGCGGCTTTGAGTCGACTTTGGATTTCAAAAATTTTCTCGGTGGTTTCGTGTATGAGTTCAGGACCAGTGAGTTGACTGTCTCCCACTTCGGTCCAACAGACCGGTGATCAGCACTTACGACCGTACAGTGCCTCAAACGGTGCAGCCTTAATGCTAGTGTGATAGCTGTTATTGTAGGAAAATTTGCACAATGGTAGATGTCTTTCCCAGTTTGCACCGAATTCAACTACGCAAACTCGTAGCATGTCCTCCAGTGTCTGAATAGTTCGTTCACTTTGGCCATCGGTTTGAGGATGGTATGCGGTACTCATATCAAGCCGGGTACCCAACGATTTTTGAAGTGATTGCCAAAAGTGAGATGTGAAGCGAGCGTCCCTGTCAGAGATAATCGAGGTTGGGACACCGTGTCGAGAAACAATTTTTTTAATGTAGATTTGTGAGAGGCGTTCCATTTATCGGTTTCCTTGATCGCCAGGAAATGAGCAGATTTGGTGAGACGATCAACGATCACCCAAACGGTATCGTAACCGCTCGATGACTTGGGCAGTTTGGTTATGAAATCTATGGCGATTTATTCCCATTTCCATTCAGGAATGCTGGGTTGTTCAAGTAAACCAGAAGCTTTTTGATGTTCGGTTTTGACTTTCGAGCAAGTAAGACACTTGCTGATATATGTGGCGATTTCGGCTTTCATGTTCGGCCACCAATAGAATTCCTTGATGCCGTGATACATTTTTTCGGATCCAGGATGGATAGAATATTTAGACTTGTGAGCTTCATCCATCACCAAGTCTTGCAGGTTCCCAAAATTAGGCAACCAGATTCGGTTTGAGAAGTACCTAATGCCGTTAGGTTTGATTTCGAATTTGTTATCAATGCCTCGTAAGGCTTCGCTTTTGACATTTTTAGGTTTCAAAGCTTCAAGTTGAACGGTGTGTATCTGAATGGTGAGATGATTATGAATATTCATGTTGAGGGCTCGGACTCGAAGTTGTTTCGGCCGTTCCTTTCGACTGAGGGCATCGACAACAACATTTGCCTTGCCTGGGTGGTATTTGATTTCGCAGTCATAATCGGTGAGCAACTTGACCCAGCGACGTTGCCTCATGTTTAGATCCTTTTGGTCGAAGATGTGTTGGAGACTTTTGTGATCGGTGAATATGGTACTTCGGGTACCATAGAGGTAATGTTTCCATATTTTGAGGGCGAACACCACGGCCCCTAGCTCGAGGTCGTGAGTCGTGTAGTTCTTCTCATGCACTATGAGTTGTCATGAAGCGTAGGCAATGACCTTGTCTCGTTGCATCAGCACGCAACCGAGACCTTGGTGGGAAGCATCGCAGTATACCACGAAGTCATCGGTGCCTTCAGGTAAGGATAGAATAGGAGCACTGCAAAGCTTGAGTTTTAATAGCTGAAATGCTGACTCTTATTTATCAGTCCAATGGAACTTCTTTTCCTTCTGAGTCAGTGTCGTGAGTGGTTGAGCTATTTTGGAGAAATTTTCAATGAAACGACGATAATACCCGGCCAATCCCAGAAATTGGCGTACTTCGGTTGGAGTGGTTGGCGCTTGCCAATCTTTGATAGCCTCGATTTTTGATGGGTCGACGTGAATTCCATGGCTGTCAATCACGTGTCCAAGTCATTGTCAATCACGTGTCCTCGTGCTTAAGTAGTTCTAGGATGGTTTTGAGGTGTTGCGCATGCTCTTGCTCGTTTTGCGAGTATATGAGGATGTCGTCAAAGAAGACAATGACGAACTTGTCAAGGTAAGGCTTGCACACCCGATTCATAAGATCCATGAATACAGCCAGTGCGTTGGTTATACCGAATGGCATCACTTGAAATTCGTAATGCCCATAACGGGTTCTGAAAGCGGTTTTTGGGATGTCGGTGTCACGAACACGTAGTTGATGATAACCTGATCGAAGGTCGATCTTCGAATAACAGCTCGATCCTTGAAGTTGGTCAAATAGGTCATCGATGCGAGGAAGTGGATACTGGTTCTTGACAGTTAGCTTGTTCAACTCTCGGTAGTCGATACACATTCGGAAAGAACCGTCTTTCTTTTTAACGAATAAGACCGGGGCTCCCCAAGGTGAAGAACTCGGTCTAATAAATACTCTGTCTAGGAGATCCTGTAACTGGGTGGACAACTCGTGAACTTCAGATGGGGCTAGGCGGTATGGTGCTCGGGCTATCGGAGCGGCACCCGGCATAAGATCGATCGAGAAATCAACCTGTCTAGGTGGAGGTAGACCAGGTAGTTCTTCCGAAAAGACTTCGGGAAAGTCTCTAACGATTGGCACATCCTCAAGTCGCTTCTCCTCCGACTTTTTCTCTGTGATGTGCGCGAGGATTGCAGGATAACCCTTTCTGAGAAATTTTTGGGTTTTCAGACAAGAGATGATATTTAGTTTCGTCTCACCGGTCTCCCCCTGTATGATCAAGGTTCTACCGACGACGAGAGGGATGCGAACGATTTTGTCATAACAAACGATTTCGGCTCCGTGTTTGGACAACCAGTCCATACCAATGATGACGTCGAAACTTCCAATTTCAACAGGCATAAGATCTATTGAGAAGGTTTTGTTGGCTAAGTTTAAAGTGCAATTAGGTATCACACTATCGGTTTCTATGAGTTTACCGTTTGCTAGTTCTACAACGTACTTAACATCTAGAGCAACAGGGGTGATGTCAAGTAGGGGAAAAAACTCATCAGAAATAAAGCTTCTATCGGCACCAGTATCAAATAGAATGGAAGCAGTTAGGTTGTTGAGGAGGAACATACCCATGACCACATTCGGGTCCTGACGGGCATCCCTAGAGTTGAGCACGAAGGATCTACCTTTAGCATTGTTGTTGTTGTTGTTGTTGTTGTTGTTGTTGTTGTTGTAGCCCTTGTTCTTCAGTTTCGGGCACTCATTCCTAAAGTGCCCGGGATTTCTGCATTTAAAGCAGGTTCGATGTGGTCTGGTGTTGTTGTTGGAGTTGTTGTTGTTGGCGGGAGATCTACAGTCCTTGGTGAGGTGACCGTACCTCTTGCAGTTGTTACAATAGGGACCGCAAGGGCCTTCATGGTGGCGGTTGCACTTGGAACAATATGGCTTGTTCCCGGAGTACCCCGTCTGGTTTCGGTGGTTGAGTTGTAGGCTTTGATGATGTCTGGTTTCTTGTTTTGGGAGTTGTTGTGGTTGTCGGACCACTTTCTTTTGAGGTGGTTGGAGGAAGAAGTGGGTGGTTCAGAGTCTTCGTTCATGGTTAGGAGTTCATGGGCCAGCCGGATGGCGCCATGAAGAGTGGTTTGGTTTGATAATGCGACGTTTCCCTGGACAGGTTCTGGAAGGCCGCGTATGTATTTCTTGATTTTTTCAGGCTCGGTACTCACCATAGCTGGGCGAAGGATGGCAAGTTGTTGGAATATGGTGGTGTATCTAACAATATCAGTCCCCTGCACTTTCAAGTGTCAGAACTCCTCATCCAGCTTATGGAGTTGCTCACTGGGGCAGTACTCATCGGTAAGCATTTTCTTCAAGTCCTCCAAAGGGAGTAGGTAGGCGGTGTCAATACCCACAGACTGGGCATATGAATTCCACCATGATAGGGCACCATCTTCGAGGGTGCAGTGGAGTATTTGACTTTATCCTCTTCTGCACATTTGTTGATGTGGAAAACGGATTCCATTTTCTCGAACCATCTGATCAGTTCGATGGCTCCTTCGGTTCCCTTGAAGCTCAAGGGTTTGAAGTTCTGGAAGTCCTTATAGGAGCAGGGTTTGGATTGAGGCCCATTGGCAGCTGTATCTTCGCTGCCCGAACTGGGATGTCGGGTAGCCATAGCTTGGGCCACACTTTGGGCGATGAGTTGGGCGATTTCAGTTTCGCTGAAGGTGAATCGCTTCGGTGGCATCTTGCTGAACAAGATCAAGAAAAGACAATGAGATACTTGAGTGAAATTCTGATATATCACAAGTGTATATGATGAAATATACGATGATAGTACAAAGTGATAATTATATTTCATTAAGATAACCAAGTTGGTACATGATACAGGTTTTTAAAAGATTACATAATATGGGAAGTACAAAAGGTACCGGGAATTGTTACATCCGGTTTGAATGGTAAGAGTCCTACATAGATAGATATAGATTACAAGATGACAGTCACACTAGTTCTAACGCAAGATTATCCTTTCCATTAGCGTGACAAGTCGATCCACGATGATTGCGAGTCTGATGGTTTGTCAGGCGTTGTCCTCTGCCAAGGCTAGTCGTTGCACCAACATCCTTGAGTATTCTTCGGTCTCTTTTAGGCGCTGTTCACATTGTTCCAGCCTAAGTCGTAAGAGCCCGACTTCTACCCCTGATTCCACTACTTGGTCGTGGAGTATGTTCATGTTGCTAACGGTTTTTTCGTGATCTTCGGAGACTTGGTTGATACGCTCTAGCGCTGTGAGTCTCCAATTTTCATTTGATTCTTGCAATGCGACATCCATGATGCGAAGTCATTGCTCGTGACAGCTTAGCCTAGCGGCCAAGGCCGGCAGAGTGAAGTGAGTGGGATACCGGCCAGCTCGAGGCAACCTGGCGTTCCTCCTAGCTACCCTCGGATTCTGCGATCCGGGTTGAGAGTGTGATGAATTGAGTGGTGTGTTTGCGATTCTGAGACAAAGCGTTAGAAAGAATGAGGCTTATATCCATATAATACATGTATAATATAACCTAAGATATTGAGCGAGAGCGAGGTCTATCTGTGTGTGTGTGTGTGTGTGTGTGTATATATATATATATATATATATATATATATATATATATATATCACATAATAGCCTAGGGTGTCTAACACAGACATGTTTGAGTCCCGGTTTCCCTCGTGGTCAGAGTCAACTAGTATATCCTGTTCAGTCATGACTCCCTTTCAGATCCCACATCATATTCTTTTAATTGTACATAGTTGATCAGGCTATGTTAAATTAAACCAATACCATGCAGTCATTGAATATAATCATACTTAATAAGGAATACTGCCTAACGGTCATAGTCTAGGCTCACTAAATGCAACCTAGTTCACTATAACCTTAGGCTCTGATACCAATCTGTAACACCCCCAAATTTACTGTTTAGCGAAAGCATAATTTGGGTGTTACTAATCAATAATCAAAGCACACAGATATATAGCAAACGACTCTATATGCGCCGTTTTAACAAAATATATTAATAGTAAAATATTAATCGAACATAAGTTCTGGATGCAAACCGTCCAATTCCTTGGACACGTGATTGACAGCCATGGAATTCACGTCGACCCATCAAAAATCGAGGCTATCAAAGATTGGCAAGCGCCTGTCAAAGATTGCCTGAGTGAGGTGCCTCCACGAGTGCCTAATCAACACTTGTTGATGCATTTTGATATGTCTGTCAGTTGGTCTAGTTCGAGTTTGTAATTAGAATTGAGTTTCCTGACTCCTGCGACGTTGTGCACAATGTCGCAGGTGCGACGTCAGGTTTTGGGCTTGCGACGTTGTCTATGTCGCATGGGCTTGGGCCTGCGACGTAGTGTGTAAGATCGCAGGATCGAGTGTTTAGTATAAAAACACTTTTTGTAATCAGTTTTAGAGTTGACGAAAAACCATAAGCGCAATCAGTCGAAATTACCTGTAATCTAGTCGAATATTATCAATAAACAATCGTTCCAATTCGTTTTACTTGCTTAGTGTTTATTGATTAGTTTGTGTAATTGATCAATTGGTGTTTCCGCAACCAATTGATTTGTCAGACTTGATTCAAGATCGATATTACGGACTAACAACTGGTATCAGAGACACGGGGGCTCGTTTTTAGAGCATCGGATCAAGTTTTTGATTTAAACTAACGATTAATATCTTGTTTTTCATGTGGTTTTCGTGTTCTTCTTGTTTACAGGTTAAAAATTGTGTTTTCTGGGATATTTTGAAGGGTTTGTTCGTTTGTTATTCGTAAAAATCAATTAGGATTTGATTTTTTACGAATTAGGGTTTTTGGGCCGCAGCTGTTTGTGACTTTGCGACGTCGTCTAACTTTTGCGACCTCAACTGCGACGTCGCCTGCGACATCACAGTTTTTGACCTAATTTGGTTTTTGCGACGTACTGTTGCGACTTCGTGCAATTTTGCGACGTTACATTCTACGTCGTACTTTTGCGACATCGTGCTATTCTGCGACGACATCAGCGACGTTATACTCTACGTCGCATCTTTGATTCTTAATTGAATCCTTATCCGTTTTGCGACATCACTTACTACGTCGCATAGACCTTTTTGCGACGTCACCCTTATTGTAGCAAGTTTCAGATTATAATTAACTCTACAATTATAAATGGCCGCTGACAAGGAATATATAAGAGGTATTAAGGAGATGATAAAGCAGGGAAATGATATTGGTTCCAACAATAAACCGCCACTATTCACTGCAGACATGGACTATGCATACTGGAGGGATAGATTTGAACAATTTGTGGATTTTCATTGTCCAGAACTGTGGGGCCCATTAAAACAAAGATATGAGGCTCCAGTGGCTGAAGGAAACTATCGTGGTGTTCCTCCAGCAAAATCTTTTAATGCGATTCACCTCAAGAAAAGAAGGACTATCAAATAGAAAGAAAAGCACACTCAGGTATCTGTATGTGCTTGACAAAGGATGTCATGAGACTGTTTAAAACTCATGACACAACCTATGACTTATGGAAGGCTATAGAGACTAGATGCGGGGGAAATGAGAAGTACAAGGAGGCTAAGTTGGAACTGATTAAGAAGCAGTACGATTTGTTTGACTCCTCACCCAATGAGACAACCTCTGGACTATTTACCCGGTACTCACAATTGGTGAGTGAATTAAATGAAGGTGGATATAATCTCACTGCACTTGAGATAAATAAGAAATTATTAGATGTTTTACCAAGTGCATGGGATGTGAAAGTCCAATTCTTGAAGGAAAATCAAGAATTGGCTGGGATGACTTTGGATCAACTTATAGGAATTCTTCAAGCTCATGCTATGGAGTTGAAGAAGAAGGAGTGCAAGTCGAATGGATTTGTACAAAATCCCTCACTTTATGGAAGCCAAGTTAACTCTGGTAAGAGTTATGGAGGAATGGCATTCATTTCGGATACCAATTCTCCATCTTATTCAACCGGGGCTTCACATGCAGCATATGTTTCCGGTACAACCTGCATAACTCAAGGAACACAACAGCAGGTTTCAGCATCACCAGCTATCCAAGAGCAAGCTGCGATTTATACAGCTTTTCTCAGCTCTTACAAAGATTTGGTTACTCAACCAAATACTACTTTGGAAATGACTAAAGAAGATTATAGTCAGCTGGATGATGATGACTTGGAACAAATGGATTTAACCTGGAACATAGCTATGATTTCAAGGAGGGTTCATAAGTTCTTGCAGAGGACGGGACGGAAGAGCTTGGAAGGCAATGGGAAGACTGGGTTTGGGTTCGATAAAAGCAAGGTTCGATGTTATAACTGTCAGAACCTTGGTCACTTTGCAAGGGAATGTGAGAAACCCAAGATGCCATCGTCGGGTCTTACTAAGCCAGATCCGCCCAAGGCAAATGAGAAAGAAGAAGCTAAATCGTTGGCTGTAGATAATGCTTTGATCGTCTTTGAGCCAACTGCTTCTGACTGGAGTGTTCAGGCTGCTCAGTTTCAATTCTTGATGGCTCACATTACTCCTGAGGTACCAAATGAACCTAATGAGCCTTTTAATTGTGTTTCGTGTATTAAATTGACTGAATCCCTTGAGGCCTATCAGAAAGACAATTTAGATTTGCGGGACAAGATAGTTAAACTTACTGAATCTAATAAGTTTTTGCTAGATAATGAAAAACTTTATGAACAACATCTTGAGGCTCACAAATTAGATACCCAAACCTTTAAAGCAAAGGTCTTTAGCCAACAAGATGCAATTAAGAGTTATCTTACTGAAATTGAATTGTTGACTAAAGAACTATCTGAATTGAAAAATGAGTTTGAAAATTATAAAAGCAAAATCTTAGGTTCGACGTCCGCAACTCTAGTCTTTAATGAGATCGTTAGTAAGCAAGGGACAAGTGGCAAAAAGAAGGAAGGTCTTGGTTATAACCAAGTACCTCCACCTTCTCATGCTGAATATTGTCCTTCGCTTGTTAAAGAAGGCCTTGAGCAGATCTCTGTTGATTATACAAAACTCTATGGAATCAAGGCCAAAGAAGCCAAGCAAAACAAACTGACAAAGGAGAAAACCAAAAGGCCAGAGTATCCTTTGCCTCAGTTTGTTAAGGCTGAAAGTAAGTCTCCAGTTCATACTGATGAGATTGTTGAGATAGAGGATATTACTGATCAGGAATATCCTGAGTTTAAGAAGGTTGAGGCTAAACCTGAAACAGAAATTTTAAAAGTTGAACCTGTAACAAAGGTTCAAACTAAAAAGGAAAATAAAGTTTTAAATGTGAAACCTCAAACTCAACAGTCACCTGCAAAAGTTTTACAACAAAAGGTGACAAATGAAAAGGTTTCTTTTGATAAAACTTCAGCCTCAACCTCTAAACCAAAACAAGCATTCTCTAAAATGTGTACGAAATGTTCATGTTCTAGAAATGCTTCACCACCTCCTGCAGTAAATCCCCCACCTCAACAGTTTATAGAGACTCGTTCCCGTTTCTACTACAAGAGACAAGGACATTTGATCCGTGACTGTCCCAAACTTTCTCATCAGCGTTATGGGAGAGATATGCCTAGGACATCATTCTACAGAAATTCTTTTTCAAAATCACCTCCTAGGCATCACTCAAACTCTCCTAAGCCTACTGAGAAATTAAATAATGTTGGGCAAAATTCTTTGTCAAAACCAAAGCCCGACATTACTTCCAAGCCAAATTCCGAACCCTCAAAGGTTTGGAAAATAAAAGAGTCTACTGAGGACTCAAATGTCATCAATAATAACTCATCAGATACAAAATCTGATTTGTTTAAAAATAAAGTTTTATCTGATGTGCTTATTGTTGATGACTATGGTCGACCTAAGTCTGTAAAGGCTTGGGTCACTGTTTCTCACTAATCTCCTCATTTTTATGTGTTGCAGCAGTCTGAACGTGTGAAAGATAGCGAATGGTTTATGGACAGTGGTTGCTCGCGACACATGACGGGTGCTGTGTCTCTCCTAGTGGATATTAAACCATACGCAGGAGGACATGTTGCTTTTGCTGGAGATACAGGGGGAACGATTTCGGGTAGAGGGACGCTAACTAATGGAAAGGTTAGCTTTGAAAATGTGAATTATGTGGCTGAGCTGCATCACAACTTGCTGAGTGTTTCACAAGTGTGTGATAAGGATTACACCACTGCATTCACTAAGACTGAGTGTGTCATCTTGAAGTCAGGGTATGTCATTCTAGAGGAATGGGTGTTAATGCGAGCACCTAGAAGAAATGACACATATGTGATGAATATGAGAACAGTGGAGACTACAAGTGAATTTACTTGTCTACTCTCCAAGGCTTCAGAAAAGGAATCACTCCTTTGGCATAGACGAATGGGACATATTCATTTCCGTAAAATGAATTTTCTGATCAATAATGACTTAGTGAGAGGAGTTCCAAAACAGTCCTTTGCTTTGAAGGATGACTGCATTTCGTGCCACAAGGGCAAACTCCACAAGAAGTCCCATAAGTCTAAGGTAGTGAATTCCATTGATGCTCCGTTGGAACTACTTCATATGGACCTTTTTGGTCCGGTTTCTACGAAGAGCATTGGTGGTCGCTCTTACTGTTTGGTAGTGACGGATGACTACTCACGGTTTTCGTGGTAATACTTTCTCGCAACGAAGGATGAAACTGCGGGAATTTTGGTCTACTTGTTGGATAAGTTGGCAAATTTGTGCAACTTAAAGGTGAAGAGACTGCGAAGCGACAATGGAACCGAATTCAAGAACTCAACTCTCGAATTATTCTGTGCTTCTAGGGGTATTGATCATCAATTCAGTGCTCCGAGAACTCCTCAACAGAATGGAGTTGCAGAAAGGAAGAATAGGACCATCATTGAAACTGCTCGCACTATGCTAGCAGATTTGCAATTTCTGGAGCCATTTGGGTGTCCTTGTTTGATAATGATTACCAAAGAACGTGTCTCTAAGTTTGGTGATAAAGCCGTTGAAGGGATTTTTCTTGGATATTCGGTCAACTCTCCAAACAAACGAGTATACAACAAATCAACAAACGAGATAGAGGAACACTTTGAGGTCAAATGCTTAAGGTATACGGAACCACCTCAAGGAACGGGTCCGGATTGGTTCTTCAATTATGGGAAACTCTTCAGTTCTTTCAATGTTCCGGAGGACGACGACACAGAAGAGTTAATTACAATGCTTCATGGACTCGATGTTTTTTCAACAAACATCCGATTCTCTTCCTACTACATCCAATCCAATTCCCGATACGACATTCACTCCCACACCTACTCCAACACAACAAATGCCGGCACCTACATCCACTACTTCTACTGCATCTGTACCTATGCCCACACCACCAACTACTGCCATCCCTTCTTCTTCAAACACTATCAATGCCGAGGATCTTCCAGATGATCTAGATATGCTTCTCTTAGAGGATGAAGAAGACATGGATTATTCTCGTTTCTTCACTAATGAAGAGAACGAAGATGTTTCTGCCACTGAAGGTGATTTGAACAACTTGGAATTAAATCTTGTGCCAGATGCTATTCCAGTCACCCGGATACATAGGAATCACCCAGTTGAAAACATAATTGGTGATCCTCATTCTACTGTTCAAACGAGAAATCAGGCAAAGCAATCTGCTGAAGATAAGCATACTTCAGCTGACCAGGTTTTGGGATTTATGGCAACCGTCAATTCATGCCATCTTTCCCAAACCGAACCGAAGAAAGTCTTGGAGGCCTTACAAGATCCATCCTGGGTCGAGGCCATGCAAGATGAACTGTTGCAATTTCACAAGCTGCAAGTGTGGACCCTAGTACCATTACCCAAGGGTGCTAATCCAAAAGGCACTAGATGGGTATATCGAGTAAAGAAGGATGATCGAGGGGTTGTTACAAGGAACAAAGCTCGACTAGTTGTTCAAGGGTATACTCAAGTTGAAGGACTAGATTATGATGAGGTTTTTGCCCCTGTCGCCAGATTGGAGTCCGTTCGTATCTTTTTGGCCTTTGCATCATTTAAAGGGATTCGTGTCAAGCAACTTGACGTCAAAAGTGCATTCCTTTATGGTCAAATTGATACGGAAGTATATGTTCAACAGCCTCCGGGTTTTGAAGATTCAGTGAATCCAAATTATGTCTACAAACTAAATAAGGCATTGTATGGACTTCATCAATCTCCTCGCCTATGGTATGAGAGGCTTGCTACTCATCTGGTGGACAATGGTTTTACTCGGGGCAACATCGACAGTACTCTCTTCACAAAAGGGAAAGGGGATGATTTGCTACTAGTTTAGGTGTACGTCGATGATTTTATTTTTGGGTCGTTGAATAAGGCTCTCTGTAAAGAATTTGAAGAGGTCATGAAGTCAGCTTTCGAGATGAGTGCAATGGGAGATCTCACTTTCTTCCTAGGTGTGCAAGTTGAGCAGTCATCCAAAGGAATGTATATTCATCAGTCAAAATATGTCAATGACATGTTGACACGATATGATATGCTCACTTGTAAGCCTTATGGAACTCCTATTGAACTCAACCATAATCTTGGACCTGCTGATGATGATGAGGACTGCAAAGAAAAAGATTATCATTCGATGATAGGTTCTCTAATGTACCTCACTGCCTCAAGGCCTAATATCGTCTTTGCTGTTTCACTGTGTTCAAGATATCAGGCACGACCAAAGGTTTCTCATATGAAGGCGGTGAAGCGGATTTTTGGCTATCTCAAATATAGACCCACTCTCGGTCTATGGTACTCCAATGAGAAGAATTTTACGCTCTCTGCCTATTCAGATTCAGATTACGGTGGCTGCAACATCAATAAGAAGTCAACAACAGGAGGATGTCAGTTCCTTGGATCCCGATTAGTGTCGTGGCAATGCAAAAAGCAGACTACGGTTTCTACTTCAACAGCGGAGGCCGAGTACATTGCTGCTGCAAGCTGCTATTCTCAAGTTCTTTGAATTCAGCACCAACTGCGCGACTACGGGTTACTCTTAAATATGACTCCTATACATATTGATAATACTGCTGCCATATCAATCACACGCAATCCCGTACAACACTCTAAAACCAAACACATAGAAATTAGGTTTCACTTTATACGGGATTGCTATGAGAAACACCTTATCGACCTTGTCCATATAGATACCCTAAAACAAAATGCTGACTTATTCACTAAGGCTTTTTCTAGAGCCCGATTTGATGAATTAGTCAACATGATCGGTCTAAGGTTCTTTAACACAAAAAAATAATTTGTGACTTGGACTGTTTTTAAAGTATTGTTTTATTAAAAAAAAAAAAAAAAAAAAAAACAAACAACGCAACAGCCACTCTTTATACTTTCTAGTATTAAAGAAATGCACGGTTGCTACATTTTAAAATAGACGTTGAAGTTGTGTCTGTAAACAACTTGGGATATGATAGTACATCGGGTGACATGCATAAAAATGGAAATTTAAGTTTTATCTTGGATGTGTCAGTAGATTTATCTGACATATTGAAAATAGTTTTTATAAACTTTGTCTTCATCATACGATATATTAGTAGGCATGTTATGCAAAACTCTTTGAGAACTATTAAGAAGCTTAATCGTTAACTGTCTATTTCAAGTGGTTCAACAACATTAGATGTATGACAAAAGTCTTAAATTCTTACTTATGCAAGACATGCTTTCGTGAAAGAAGTTTATTTGATATCATTTGGGGGTATATATTGACAGTTTCCTCTGTTATACGTAAGTATAGACCTGGCTTCTGTTAATATATACTTTAAAATTAAGCAAACGCAAGTCAAAGTACTTGAAAAGTCTTTACAATTAAGATACCTTACAAGGTCGCCAAAATGGTTTGACCAAGTATGGTTTTGCTTAAACCTGAATCAAGCTATGTCGCTCTGTTGTACGTAAGTACAGACCTGTCACCGCTGACTTGATTCTTAAAATTGATTTTCTTATATTCTATCTGTAAATGAAAACATGGTCTATGTCTTAAGTTAAGATGTATATCTATGTTGGGAACCACAGCGAAATGTACATACCAATAATAATAAAAATATCTCCTAGATATGAGTGTAACATGTTTAAGTGGAAAATATACTGATAATCGTCTTGAAATAATTTTTATAAAAAGTGTTTTTAACATGTCAAGTAAATTTAAAGTGGACAAATATACTGATGATCGAAATAACACTTACTGTTCCTAATAAACGCGTGTTACTTCCATATGATCCCTAACCAGATTAATTCAACTCCGTCACCAAAAAGAATGTGTTCATTATATATTTGTAAATTAGCATTAAATCTGTGTTCATATATTTCTGTTTTTGTTAGTTAGTTTTATTACTCCAAGTTACAAGTTAGTTTTTGAAATCGCGCGTCGAAAATTTGAACTTCAAATCGAATTCAAAATTTCTTCCATGCGACGTCATTAACGACGTCGCTTGCGACATCGCTCGCTACGTCGCATGCTACGTCGCATTTAGGGTTAGACTATAAATAGTCTAACCCGCAACGTCGTTAGTACACTATTCAAATTACACTATGACGTAGCTTGCGACCTCACATTGGCGATTGCGACGTCGTGCTTGTAGATTCGATTCTGATCTTTGGCCATTTTTCCCAACCATTCGTTCATGATTTTCTGTTCTCCTCTCTTTACTCGACCATTAGGTACCATTTTTCTCTTTTAACCGTATAATTTGCGTGTATTGATTGATTATATATTAAGGTTTTTGGGGATCTCGGTTTTGGGTACTATTTGATGCGAAATTGATAGGATTACTAGGTTTCATTGATAAACTTGCTATGCCGCACCTATTGGTATAAATAGATTTCGCAAAACCCATGTTTTCGCAGTTAGGGTTTTCTGGGTTGGGATGATGTTCATCTTTGCGACGTCGGCTGCGACGTAGCAGCCGATGTCGCATTTCTTGGGTGATTTCGCATTTAAATGCGACGTCCTTATGCTACGTCGCAGTTATTGCGACGTCATGTGTTATGTCACAAATTAGTGCGACCTCACAAGCGACGACGTGTTCTACGTCGCAATTTGCCCTAAAGTGATTAAATTCACAATTATTTGCAAAATGCGACGTCCCCCTTAACGTCGCTCATTTGGTATGCGACATTAGGCTCTACGTCGCTATCAATTTTGAGTTGATTTTTGCGACGTCTTTACAATTTTTCACTTTCATGTGCGACGTCATACGTAACGTCGCAGAACCAGAAGGTTTTCAACAAGTTAATTACATGTGTTTGTCGTTTATTCTAACGTGTTTCAAGTCTATATTCTGCTTTGTTTACAGATATGGCATTAGCATATGAGCCTCGTCACAACACGGTGGCGTTTTTGGATGATACGCATAAGAACGCGGCTCCTTTTCGAGAGATGATCGCTTTTCTCAGGCGTTCACGGATCTATCATGCTATCACTGATTCTACCATAGTTTACAAGAATTTAGTGGGTCAGTTCTGGAGAAATGTCACGGTCGCCACTCAGGATGACATTACGCGATTGATTTCCACGGTTTATGGTATCCAAATCGTCATGACTGAGCAGGGTATTCGAGATCTGCTTCAACTCAACGATCGACCTGATATGCCAGTTCTCTTTGATAATTCCTTTATCACTGGCGGGATGCATAGGATGGGGTATCCGGGGGTTCCGACTGATCAGTATCGCAAGTCGAATCTTACGCGAGTTTGGAGATACCTGATGCATATATTTATAGTGTGTTTGGGAAATAGGAAGGCAGGAACCGATGGTATAAGCCATCGTCTGGCCTCGGCTATGCTTGCTTTGGTATACAACAAGCCCTACAATTATTCTGGGCTCATCTTCAAGGCCATGGTGGATAATGCCAATGCTGGAGCTAACAAATGGGGCTTGTATCCATGATTTGTGCAACTTTTCATCAATCATCATCATCCGGAACTTCAACAACAAGGCGATATGGATAATGTCCTAAAGATTGCGCCGATGATGAGTAGATTCTTTGCTATATGTTATGCTCAGGAACGGGGGGTTCAGGCACCACCAGATACTCCTTTATTAGGTGCGATTACCGATGAACATTACGTGCCACCTCCAGATCCTCAATATATGGATGTTCAACCACCGTAGCAACCGCATCAACCGTTCGTTGATATCCCTGTTCAGGCTGCGGGGGAGGACATTGAGAATGATTTGGCTCAGATAGAACAATTTGGGATTGTTCAGCAACAGGACTCACCGCACAGAGTCACCGACGAATCTTCTTCCTCTGATTCGGATTCGGATTCTGTACGACCGCAGGATGGCGGTGAGACACCCACGGATTCCGATGGTGAAGTGCCCCACCCATCACAGATAGAACGGATTAGGGTACACGATTCGCGTCGATATTTGAGAATTCAACGACGTATTCGTCAGGGCAAACGCTACATGGGAAAACGTCCTCGTGCCGACGATGACACTGAGTTTGCACCATCTTCTCGTCGTGCACGTCGACCGTCTACTATTCAGCCACCTCCATCTCAAGCACTCTTTATTGAGCCGACTCCGGCATTTTTGCAAAAGATGATGGACAATATGCGCCAGATGCAGCAGCAGCTAAAGGAACAGGCTAACAGGAATGAATCTCAGGCTACGATCATCGAGGTTCAATCAAAGCAGATTTCAGAGCTGCAGGCTAGGGTGAACGTTTTGGAGGCTAGGTCTAGTGTCTCGGGGGAGTTAGGGTCCGAGGGTCCCAATGTAGAGTCACTAGGACCAGAGTCTGTAAATCCTCCTGTAATTGAAAATGTTATTAATGAAAATGTTCAGGTTTTGGATTACTTCTGTGTTGATGACATCCCTAGTCAGCCGAGACCACTAGCGGTTGATTATTCCTTTGCTGATTTGACATTCATTCAGAGAATGGTTAATGGGGATGATTCGGTTAACAGTGAAGGGTATGTTTTTGATATGGATGATGATGTATCGGTTGATGATGAACATTTGGGATCAGATGAATATTATGATGATGCACCTGTTATTGAGACTGACTCATCTGATGATGAAGGGCCTGCTAGAACTTTTCATGGAGAATCTAGTTCAACTCAGGCAGCGCCTACTCAACAAGATTCTGCATCTGCACAACCAACTCAAGAGGCGTCTGAAAGTTTAACTGCTGAAGAACGAATAGAAAGAAATAAGCAGTGGTGGCCTCAAGGTAGATCTGCAGAACCAGTGCCGGTAACTTGCAAAACATATAAGGTTTGTGGAGATTATACCGGTGTAATTAAGAGTTGGAAGGTTTGTCAAAGGATGATCATGATTAAGAGATTGGATGGTATTCAATACTTCAAGCTGAGATTTAATAAATTGAGTACTTTACCAAAAGGGGAGATCAACAGGTTAGCTCATTTGAATTTGATTAATCCTGTGAATGATGATTATGCTAACTATGTTCAAAGGACATTGCGTCAAGAGGTCAGAACTAAAAGATATAATAAGTTAAAACCGACGTTGGGAACGAAGTATACATATAAGAAAAAGTTGGATCCCACAACAGGTCACCCTATGGTTAAAGTTCATTATCCACCGCCTGACTGTCTGACTGAAATACCTCTGGAGCAGGTTCCTTATGATTTTCTACGAAGATTTGTTTATTGGGAACTTGATCCACATACTGGGGAAGCTGTGATTGTTTTTGTTCCTGATTCTGAGCCGCAGCTAGAATATGGAGGTATTTGGAACTTAAAGAAAGTATCATTTCGAGTTTTTGATCCTATGAGTTTGATAAATCTTCACGAAAAAGATTTGAGAAAACTCTTCGATAATAGGATTCGAGTGAATGAGAATAACGAATTCAACAAGAAGCTTGCAAGACAATATCAGAAAGTTGTTGAAGTTTGCGTTAACAATGGGATTCATGCAGATGGAAAGTTTCCTGCAAACTGGGTTTAACTGAAGAAATTTGTGAAGACCAAGCTGAAGACACGGGGGAGTTTGTTGATGCATTTTGATATGTCTGTTAGTTGGTCTAGTTCGAGTTTGTAATTAGAATTGAGTTTCCTGACTCCTGCGACGTTGTGCACAATGTCGCAGGTACGACGTCAGGTTTTGGGCCTGCGACGTTGTCTATGTCGCATGGGCTTGGGCCTGCGACGTAGTGTGTAACGTCGCAGGATCGAGTGTTTAGTATAAAAACACTTTTTGTAATCAGTTTTAGAGTTGACGAAAAACCCTAAACGCAATCAGTCGAAATTACCTGTAATCTAGTCGAATATTATCAATAAACAATCGTTCCAATTCGTTTTACTTGCTTAGTGTTTATTGATTAGTTTGTGCAATTGATCAATTGGTGTTTCCGCAACCAATTGATTTGTGAGACTTCATTCAAGATCGATATTACGGACTAACAACACTCCTCTGAACAAATATTAGTACATCCGTTTACCCGGTTAGTGCATGCTAACCCGAACGAGGAGGGTCAATCCTATATGATATCATATACTAATATTCATGCTACAACGTATTACCAAACTATGCTGACGGAGGACTTTGAAATTATTAGTTGTGCGAAACTCATGTAGTATATGAAAATGTTTGTACTTGCGTTCACATGTTAAAAATAAGCAATGAATCACACCCCTGAGTAAAAACAGTAAAGAGGGGCCATGAAACTCACCTAAGTCTTGAAGCGTTTAATCAATAAACGTGAGTTGATTAGTCGATTAGTGATTGTCCGAAGACTCGTAACCTGAGGGTGTCCAAGACACGCGATGGTTATAAATATGAGTAGGTATCTCGCAAGACTACCTTCGTAGTTGTTCGTCCAACTATAATGTCCAAATTACTACGATTTGGTTGATTTGTTTAAGTATTTGAAAATGCGTACGGCCCGTTAGTGATTGGTTGTAAACAATAATCTCGTTATCTTTATTATGATTTCGAAGTGGTATGCTTGAAAACATGTTCCAATGTGTTTTAGAAGTCGTGTCGTATAAGTGTTTGACGTTATGGAAGGTCGACATTTAGAGTGAAAAAGTGTTGCAAACAGACTGTTTTTAGTGTCACTTGATGCGACCCTTAGGGGTTTAGGCGACACTTAGGAAGTGTCGCATGAAATTGTAAAATCTGAGTTTAAGGCGTCACTTAGGGAAGTGACGCATGACGAGGCGTCACTAGGGGAAGTGACGCATGACGAGGCGTCACTTAGGCAGTGTCGGTTATCAATGTCGGGTAAGGGTTCTAGGCGTCACTAGTGTCGAGTGTCGGATGGAATTTGGGTTCAATTGTATGCGACACTTAGGCAAGTGTCATTGGAAGTGTCGATAAATAGTTTAGGGCGTCACTAGACAAGTGACGGATGTAAGTGTCGGGAAAAAGGGGTTTTATGCGGCACTTATACAAGTGATGCAAATTTAGGATTTTATGCGTCACTTGATGCAGCACTTAAGTGACGCAAGAAGTGACGCTATACTGGACCGGCCTATGCGACGCTTACGTCTGATCGACGAATTTTGAGCCAAAAATGAGTTTTTCGGTTTCCGTCTGGTCCAATTTTTTTACCCAACCCTTATATGGACATTTCAAAGCTAAATAAACAACTTTCAAGTCTATGTCATAGTGTTCTCAAAACACCATGCAAGTATTACCTACTTATTATGATTATCGGCACTTAATATTATTAATAGATTTTAAACTATTAATAGATTTTAAACTCGTGTATAACTTTGAATATGTACATCTTTGTTTTTAAGTATGAAGTATATGATAAAGTTCTGACGTAAGCAACAACTACAACCGACTCTCATTCTTTCTTGGTATCCTTGGCAAGTTTTAGAAACCAACTTACTATTTACTTAATAATTCATACGAAAGTAAATCTTGAATAAATTTAAGAAAATATACAAAGGTTTAAAAATGGGTTTTTTGCCAAAAAAAAATGCATCAATAGTTTCATTTTTTGCATTTTCGGGTATCAACTAATTTTTTTTTTAAAATGAGGCACTAATCTAAAATCAACCATTTTCGGGTATTAGTTACCGTTTGAAACAGTTGTCGGTCAACATATCACATTGGGTTTTTCCGAAAAATGCATCAATAGTCATGTTTTCTACATTTTCGTGTATTGACTAATTTTTTTTCCTTTAAAAATGAACTACTAATTTAAAATTGATCGTTTTCGGTATTAGAAAAAAATTAGTTGATACCCGAAAATGCAAAAATATAACTATTGATTCATTTTTTGGAAAAAAATATATAAGTTTTTTGGTATCCGGTAACGATACCCGAAAATGATAAGTTTTAAATTAGTGGTTCATTTTTTGGAAAAAAAAAATTAGTAGATACCCGAAAATGCAAAAAACTGAACTATTGATGCATTTTTCGGCAAAAAACCCGTTTAAAAATTGAGTGAAATAAAAGATTACAATTTCTTAAAGAACGGTTTTTATTTAGACAATTTCATTTTTTAATATTAATCCATTATCAATGTATATTGGTAAAAATAAATAATTTAGTACATCATAAAATTAATAGAAACTCATTTTAGGATATTTGTTAAAAAAAATAATTAAAACATACTAGTGAATTACCCGCACTTTGTATCAGTGATAAATGAGAAAAAATGTATTGATGGTCAATTTTAATAGTTTAAGATTATCGTCAAAAATGATAATTGGTTAGTTTTTAGAAACAATTTAAGTTAATGAGAGAATTAAATTGAAAGATTTGTTTATTAAATGTTTTCATTTTAGTAACTTTAGGGGTAGAGATGTAATTTTCCATCTTGAATAGTGTATGGCAATGAAGAAAAATGGTAAACACTTTAAAAGAGCACACGGAGCGCCCCCATATTCTCGCCGTTTTCGCCACGAGAATGTCGGAGCCCGGCGTTCGGCACTCCCCGTCGGCGTTCATGGCCATTTCTCGTTCAGTGTTTGGAACAAAACGCCGTGCCAAACGGCTTTTTCCTATTTATTTTTTTTGTTTCCAACTGTCAGTTTTTTAAAATAAAAATTAAATTTTTTTAAAAATATAACCGTTTTTAGGAGCGTTTTGTTGACTTTTTTTTTAAAAAAAAATATCTTTTTTACACTATAAATACACATACTACTTCCACCATTTTTCCATACCAAAACATCCTTCTTCTTCATCTTTTTCTATCTACATTCAATTCTTAACTTCCAAAATGTCTCAAAACCCAAACCCGGACGACCTAAACAACCCATACAACCTCCATTCTACTTGGAGCCCATTTACACAAAACTACAACCCACAAAGCTACAACCCACAAAACTACAACTCACAAACACCATAATCATCTTCATACAACCCGTATCCACCACACACTCAAACTTACAACCCGCCACCACAAACACCATCCACCAAAACACCGCAAATCACACTCGAAAGTTATCAAGAATTTTTGTTATGGAATCAAAGTCAAGAACAAGCACCTTTGGAGCATTTGGTTGAGGGCGAAACACCGACGCCTTCTCGTCCCAAAAAATGAAAATCCAAATTGATCGACTCGCCAAAAAAAAAAAACGTATCCCGTTCGCAACTTTTGGTCATCCAAAGAAGAGCTACTTTTAGCTCAATGTTGGATTGCTATTTAGGAAGACTCAAACCGAGGTATCGACATTAAAAACGACTCTTTTTGGTACTTGTTGCTGGACAAGTACAACAAGCGTGTGAATATTGAAAAAGTGGTCCAACGGGAAAAAGACGCGTTGTCGTCTAAGTGGTCATATTTGAACACCCGTTGTTAAAAGTTTCAAGGTATTTGGTGTAGGTTGGGTAGAGAAAGGCATAGTGGTGAGAAAGACGAAGATTTTCGGATGCGGTGTTTGGAGACTTTCCGGTAAGAGGCGAAATCGACTTTTCACCACGAGCTCGCTTGGAACTTTTTGAAAGATAAACAAAAGTGGTTGGTGCCCGACCCGGTTGTAGTCGGTCGTAGAAATAAGCGGAGGGAGACGGTTGACTTGGAGAACATAGCCGTGGATTTGGGGGATGATGAGGAAGATGAAGTTAACCCGAACGCCGTCCTTTTTGGTGATGATGTACACCCGCGGCCACCCGGAAAGTCAAGGCGGGCTAAAAGTGCCAAAACATCGTTCGACACTTCTACCGAAAGTAGCACGCCTTCGTTTGATGAGTTGATCACTCAAAACTTTCAATATTTGACTCAAACCATGGCGAGTGTGTATCGGACCCGAGATCTCATAGAAGCAATGCGGGTTTTGAAGATGACAACGGATGGTTTGTCGGAAAGTGACGCGTGGTTTTTGAACATGGAGAAAGAGAAGATTCGGCAAAGGCTCGGGTGGAAGAAAGTGGGTTCGGGTGGTGGGTCGGATTCAGAGGATATTGATGGGTCGAACTCGGATGAAGACTAGATGGAGATTAGTTTAGTTCTATTTTATTGTATTGTTTTTAATATTATTGCCTTTTAGGACTTTTTATTTTAATTATCTCTTTCTATTTTGTATTTTTAGGAAGTTTAATTAACGTAATGACGTGTGTTTTAATTAAATGTTATTTGTTTTAGTTATTGTTCTTTTTTTGTATTTAAATTGATTTTTCAAAAAAAAAAAAAAATTACGAGAACACTGACGAGAACAGTGAAACTCAATGTTAACCACTACCCCACTTTTATGTTTTAGTGTTCAAGTTCAGTGTTCTCGAGAACACTGAACTGAACACTGAAACAGCATTGAGCGCTCCTTGTGCTCTAATGTAGTATAGATATTTCACGTTAACCAATACAAACCGTAAATGGTAGCTATATGTGACACCCCTCAAAAATTTAATAGGTATAATATTACTTAATTCATAATTAGTTATAGTTACGTACAAAACATTCGGAACTACCCTGACAAAAGTACACGACCGTTAGTGAACAAAATTATTAAATAATATGAAATTATTTAATAACACTATTATTTACTGAATATTATGTTGATACTATTTAACAAGTATTTCGTTTTATTTAAAATGCATCCTGCGCGATGAAACTATACGAAAGATATCCGAGAAACTAAGTTGAAACAAAGTTATAATTTTATAAATACTAATATCGCGTAAAAAGTCACGTTTTTAATACCGATATCTCTCTCATTCTGGAACGATTCTTGGCACTTTAACTCAAAAAATTACAAATCAATAGTATTATGCCAAGATGGTCAAAACAAGGTTGCACGATGAAAATCAAGCAAAACGGATGAAAAACGAAGATTTCACACACGTTTGAAGATTCAAGACATCAAAACGAGATTTCAAGACAAAAGTTCCCATCACCAACATCCACCTTACTCAAGATGTTCGTTTTCAAATTACGAATCCAACAGAAGAAGAATCAACAAAAACGGATGAAGAATGAAGATTCTACGTACTCCGGAAGATCCAAAAGATTCGTACGACACATCTAAAGTTCAGAGACATATTTTTGGGATTTCTTTTCATCAAAAGCTTCGTTTTTGAATTAAGAATCCAACGCAAAAAGAATCAACATAAACGGACGCATAACGAAGAAAACACGCACGAATCGAGAAACGAGGCAACAGGCAGCGGACTGGTGCGGGTAGCAGCCAGCCACCCAGCCGCCACCGGCTGCCACCCCCTGCACGCTTCCTGCTTTTTGGTTCTTTCGTGTACCCGGTGCTAGACCTTTACGTGTTTTTCCGTACCCGGTGCACCACCTTTTCCACCTTTTTCGTACCCGGTGCCACCACCTTTTCCACCTTTTGCTATTGTGAGCTTCCACTTGCTAAATGCACCAAAACTCTCCTATAAATAGGAGGCATGAGGGTCATTTGCAAAAAGACACCAACACACCTAAGCACCTACACACTTTCACACTTTCTTTCTCTAGCTTCTAGCTTTTCTTTCTTTATTTATTTTCTTACTTTAAATTAGTATTAGGCTAGTTAAAATAGAAGCAATGAACGTGCTTGTAGTCCTTGGTGAGGAACGTATTTATAATCTTTGGTGTACGCTTGGAGCAACTCTTATTAATTCAAGTCTATTCCTTCTCGCATATTAATCTCGGTTATGTCTATCCTTATCTATCTTGATTAAATATGTATACTTTAATTATGCTAGAGATAGTTTGTGCCATGATTAGCGAGTAGATTACTATTGTATTTGTTGTGATGTAGTTAGCATATGTAATTGTGGGATGACTTTAATTGCGTCGTGAAATAATATGACGGCCCCTATTCGACTGTCTACTTGGTATAGTGCTGGAAATGCTTTCGAGCAAAGTACAAACGCATGGAAGCCAGTAACGACCGAAGGTAGTTGTATTATGGATCGACGTTAAAATGGAAACTTTATGAACGGATTTACCTTATGATTTTAAACCTAAAACTTACATTCGCCTTTCGATTAACAAACGTGATTGTAACATTGTAAAGAGGAGTCGCGAACCTTACTACTTGGTCAATAGTTATCTGTGTAAAACTATCGTTTTAATTGTAACGTCATGCGAGCATCATAAAATGCAATGTGATTACGTGGAATTGCCATGAGTGTTGTACACTTGAAATCACAATGTACTTATCATGTAAACATCGCGAAGCAATTGAATTCACAATGGAAACATCGGTAAACAATTAAATACATTGTGGACTACCATAGCATTTTCCGACATGGTCTGGGTTTAACTTTATGCAAAAAGCCGTCAGCATTTTAATTAGCGTTTTAATTAGATTAGTTAGTTTAGATTAGATTAGGTAGGCTATAGGCTAAATAACCATTTAGGAAAATCTAGGGATTTGTTAATTGTATTGAGAAAGGCAAGTTTAAAATCCAACTTAAATCGATACTTTTCCTTAACTTATGAAATTTAAAGTAAGGTACGCAAGAAACCTCAACACTTTCCTTCGCTTACCATGCTTAAACTTCATTAATAGGAATTGATCAACTAAGTCCGAACGTATTTGCTAAGTTAGTTGTCTGCTAAATTTATAGTCTTTATGGTATTAAGAACGGTTAGACTTGTTGTAGACTTGCTACTCTATTCCTTCGCCCACGGGCAAATGTGTTCAATAACAAGGGCCACTGACTCCCTCACAGGAGAGTTTGGAGAGTTGAGCATTGTCTGTCTGATCAGAATCATGACATCGTGATTCCTCATGACATATTAGTTGATAACCGACTAATAGGGAATCTATCGGTTATACCATAAACTACCAAGTCTAGTGAACATTCCAAATTTAGTAAACATTTTCCCTACAAGTAATCGTCCCACATTATAAGCTAATGAACTCACAACAAATACTCCTTTTATTATCTGATTTACCATCATCTTTTATTCGCTTTATTTAGTTTACTTAATTAACTGAACCAAAAACCCCTAACGCACTCTTTTAAAACTTTTACTAGAAAAGAAAGGTTGATTGGATCACCTCCGTTTCAATTCAGTTTCTCTTTAAGAACGACTCTAGGTCATATGTACCATCTACTAGCCTTTGGTTTGGTATTAGTAAGTCACACTTAGACCCCAGCAAATATAAATTTAAAACAAACCGATCGCGGTCCGAGCGTCTTCTTCATACGACGCTTCGGGGTGCATCAAGTTTTTGGCGTCGCTGCCGGGGAGACTAACTATCCGATACAGAGGCCCAACCAATCCCAATTCTAGTAAACCCTTAGGATAAAACCTTCCAAATATATATATATATATATATTCTCTATTTTCTGTTTCTCTTTAGAGTATGACCTGTTCCCCTAGATCTGCACCACTATTTAATTTCCCTTATCCAGAACTTATAATACGTACCATTCGAGGAGAAAAGAAGCAATCCGCGCTTAGACAAGCAATGGCTGAACGCATCACTCTCGCTGACAACAGTAAACCCTCTATCGAAGGAAGAGGAGGACCAATTCTCTACCCTGAAACCCCTGGTCAATCTTTCGAGCTTAAACACCACATCATCCAACTAATCCAAAACCACTATCAATTCCATGGATTACCAAGTGATGATCCCAACTCTCACCTCGACAAGTTCATATCTCTTTCAAATTCCTACAAACAAAATGGAATTAGCCAAGACACAATCCGCTTGTATCTTTTCCCTTATTCGCTCACTCATCATGCGCAAACATGGTTTGAAGGTTTAGAGACCGGCTCTATCCCTTCATGGACGGTAATGGCGACAAAGTTTCTAACCAAATACTTTCCGCCTTCTAAACAAACCAAACTTTGAAATGACATCATGAATTTCCGACAAGCTTTTGATGAGTCATTATACACCGCATGGGAACGATTCAAAGGAGCTTTGAAGAAATGCCCCAATCACCGTCTCGACAAATCCACGCAATTGTGTACCTTCTACAATGGTTTAGACCCCAACCACCGAACCACCCTCGATGTTGCTGCACAGGGAAGCTTCATGGCAAAGACCGACGAAAAAGGATGGAACCTGATAGAGAACATGACTATGCATCACCATGACTGGAACTCTGGAGATCATTCAACATCTTCAGCACCTATTGCTGCATCGAATCCAGTTCCAGTTGAAGCACTTAAAGTATTAACGGAGAAAATGGACTCACTTGTCAAACAGTTTGGAGAACTCAAGAAACAACAGCACCAAGTACACCAAGTACAAGTCTGTCAACATTGCACCAACCCGCAACCATCTGGTGAATACCAAGTGGAATACGAAGAAGCAGATGGTACCATCTACTATGCTCAATTTCCCGCTCAACCACATAATTTTCCAACCGGCTTCAACCAAAACAATAACCAACCTAGAGGACCTCCATTCCCACAAAGAACTAACCAACCTTTCCAACCCCGATACCCACCAAGATACCCACCTTACCCACAACAACCACAACTTCCTTACAACCAACCCCTCGTACTTCCTGGACCCACTTCCGATACAAACCAAACCGCTGTACAACCTGCAAAGACAAATGCCCCAGCTTCAAGTTCAGATGATGCCTTCACCCAATTCATGCAAGGTCAACACCTACTCAACCAAAAGACGTCCGCTAGACAAGATCAAGCCGACCTCTTTATGAGAAACCAATTGGTCGTGCTAAGGAATTTGGAAGCACAAATTGGACAATTGGCACAACGTATTGATAACAGACCCAGAGGAAGTTTGCCTAGCAACACGGTTCGCAACCCACATGTTGAGGAAGCAAAGCAACTCACTACCACAAAGGAAGCAGCCACTCCACCTCCTGCTGCTGTACCAGTAAAGGAAGAACAAAATATCAAGATACCAGCTGTGAAAACCACTCCGACCATGAACAAAGAGGTTAGAATCCCTTATCTCGCTAGACTTAAAGCCCAACCTAAGAAATTATCATCCTTTAAGCTAGATGGAAAATTCCTTGATACCATATCTAGAGTTCCCGGTCGTAATAAATATATCAGGAAATTGCTATCCACTAAGGATAAACTGCCCGAAGTAAACAACATTCCCCTTAGTTCTGAAACATCAGTCCTACTTAAGAATAGCCTTCCCGAAAAACTAGGAGACACCGGTAGATTCACACTTCCTTGTTCTATTTACCAATCCGGACATATCAGCGCTTTAGCCGACCTAGGAGCTAGCATTAACCTTATGCCCTACTCCCTGTTTAAGAGGCTATAACTTTAAAATTTGAAACCCACTAAGATGACTGTCCAGCTAGCTGACCAATCTGTTAGATACCCAAAAGGAATAACTGAGAACGTCTTAGTTCAAGTTAACAAATTCATCTTTCCGATGGATTTCGTGGTAATGGATATCCACGAGGACATAAACATCCCGATTATCCTTGGAAGACCATTTATGAACACAGCCAGAGCAGTGATTGATGTGTATAACCATATGATTGTTCTACGAGCACATGGTGAAAGCATCACTTACAAGATCGACCAACCGGACTGTACACCAAAACAAGAAGAATGACACGCTATATCAACAGGCAGAATTTGTTCCGATGACGAATCAGACCCCGAAGAAGAACGATGCTTCACTCAACCAACAACCTTGATCTACGACAGTGAAACAGACCGAGACAAGGACGTGGAGTATCAAGACGCTGAGGAAAAAGAAGAATCCGAGGAGGACGAATCAGAACCTGAGGAAGAAGAGGAAGAACCCGCTGAGGAAGATGAAAGAACGGAAGAAATGGAAGAAGAAGAACCTGAAGAGGAGGAGGAAGAAATGGAGGAGGATGAAGATCAAATTGATTCACCACTGATGGCTGAAGTCAAAAGAATACAAGACTGCAAAGACTACACTTCATCAGAAGAATCCTTTGATTATGGAGCCATCCACCAAGAGCTCAGATCCACTCATCTCAAAAGAATGGGAAACATTCTTGACTCTTATCTCGATCCATCGAAACCCTTTACCAGAACCCGACTCCGAGACATAGATACTTTTGAAGAAGAACTCCGAACATCACAGCACCCAGACCTGTATGCTAAACTCCTACAAAGAATTTCTGCATATAAGGCACGACAACCAGGAAGCTTTGTTGAAGAAAACCTTCAAGACACCATCACGGAAGTCAGAACCATCGAAATCGATAGTACTCAACCTTCCAACAACGCACCCTCAGATGAAGAAATCCACCAATTCCCAGATTCACGTGACAAAGATTCTGAAGATGAGGTCGAGTATGACAGCGATTGTATCGACGTCATTCTCGATGAACGCTCTATTCCAAAAACTCCTCTTGCTTCACCAAATTCACCCGTCATCACAGCTGAAAGACTAGAGATTCCCCTCATCGACACTCACGAAGAGATGATTGACCTGATTGATGAAAACGACGATGTACGCATCATTGTGGAGGCTATCAAAGAATCCACTAACAACTACACCGCCGCCCACAGACACCTGATAAGACAAATTGAATTAGAGTACAATTCATACCTCGCCAATTATGGAGAACCAGTACCCCAGACTCTAATCCGACATATTCAACAATTCTCCGATTCCCTTCAAGAACAAGTTACCAGAGAAGCTCAACAACCAGAAAGGCCAGACTACCCAATGGGAGAAGTCGAGTTCTGCAGCAACCAAAGGCAAATATACCAAAAAGTATATTGTGCCTTAGCCGGATCAGCTTTCCCCTACTCATCAAGTCAGAAGGCTATACTTGCATCCATGAGGACCCATCTTGAAAGAGCTACTGGAAATCCGCAGAATTATGCTGACATAAGAATGGTGGGAGATCTTAGAACACTTCTAGATCTCATCGAAACTGGATAACATCTCACAACTTCAGAAAACTTCAGAATAGTCATTCACTCCACTATTGGTCATCACGTTGAACTAATAGTTGATGAACTGAATCAAGTAGCATTCGAAGAAAACACTCGTGACATTCCAACACGTTATTAGCACATGTCACCAGTCAACTTAGCATCCTATGTAATAGATCGACTGCGTGAAATGTATGAGCAAGAATACATAGAAATTGACGCTTACCGCAATGGATATCGTGAAATATTCAGCAAGCTAACCTATGTCTTCACTGACTCGGATTTTCCATTCAACCGCGAACAACATCAACTCATCAGACAAGTATGCCAAGCCACTAGATCCTTTGGAGGAGACCCATTGGCCAATGATTTTGAAGAATTGAAGACTGAATTCATGGCTTTAATCACCTCAATACGCAGAAACCACCCACAAGGTGAAATTGTTCAAACTCACACCTGCACTCGAATCGATCCTAACGGACCAGTCACAAAGGCAGTTCGATACATCAGCTATGGGATGGCAATCCTCGACAGATTAGCCACTGATCACTTCAAGAGCTTCAGAATGAAATCTACCACTCCACCAACTCTCATTACTGACATGATAGAACAGTTCCTGCGATACTTTCCTCCATGATACGCCCTACCTAGGAATCACAATGACCACTCTAGCACCACGGACACATCCAGCATCATCGGAAGAAGAAAGGACTAAGTCGAGCTCTTGTTAGGAAAATTATGTTGTCATAATTTCCCTACATCTTAATTTGATGAGACAAATAGTATAACTGAAATTAGAAGGGCTAAATTGAAATATTAGGGGACTTAGTTTCCTAATACAATCAGGTTTCTTTGTAAGTCTAGATGGACTCTATATATAAAGAGATCCCTGGACATTTAGTTTTTTGTGTGTTACCATTAGGGTAAAACCCGATCTCATAACTTGAGATCATTTCCCCCATGTACCCCTAATATTCTTTGTAATCCTGATACAAAGTTGTATCCGTCTTGTTGATTTTATTAATAAGATTAGAGGTTTGGCTATTATAATCTTCTTTGTGTTCTTCGTATAATTCTTATTGTGTTTTAATCTTTTGTTTGGTGTTTATTGGGACTACACAAGTGGTATCAGAGCACGTCGAATCTATTCAAGATTTGTAAAGATCCATACTAAACAAAAGAATTCTTATTGAAGAAACCCTAGAAGATTGCTAAAAAATTCGTCATACTCTGTGCAGCGATAGTAAAAAATCCGGATCTCATTCGTTAACCGTTCAATCGTCGTGAAATTTGAACTATAGGTTCATTACACATAGACGCAAAATCTGACTGGAGGAATTTTCGATCTGATCTTTTGATTGAGAGATATTTATTGTCGAAATTGGTTTCCGAAAGTTTAGGGTCTTTCAAAACGGCAGAAGTAAATCGATCACTGTGTCTTCGTTATTCCACCAATATCCATGATTTTTGGATATGTTATTCAAGACATATTTTTCTACCATGTGGAAAAATTTCATTGTGATCGGATGTTTCTAAATAGAGATATTAAAATTCGAATCTGTTGCAGTACGTTTATGGTTTCTTTCGTGCAGCTGAAGTCAGAAAATTACTGTAGATTCGTTAACTGTTGGATCGACTTGATTTTTGGATATGTGGTTAAGAAACTTTGATGGACTTCTTGTTAAAATTTGAGCTTCATTGGATACGGCATCAAGGAGATATATAGTTACAAATTTGCCACTGCTCAAACTTAACCGCTGCTAGGTTTGTACCACTGTTTGTACAACGTTGCCACTGCTAAAAGGTTTGTACCTCTGTTAGTACAAGCTTACCGCTGTTAGTACAAGCTTCCCACTGCTAGTACAATCTTACCCACTGTTAGTACAAGCTTCCCACTGCTAGTACAAACTTGCCGCTGCTAGTAGAGATTGTTGCTGCTAGTAGAGATTGCCGTTGTTAATGTAATTTTGCCACTGCTTCAACAAGGTTACTACTGTTCAACCATTTTAATGATGCTCTTCATTGTTACTACTACTCAGTATCGATTACCACTGTTAGTCATTTTTCAAACACTAATGCGGAATTAGTGATGCTCTTCATGGATGGTACTACATGGTACTCGTTACTACTGTTGGTTAGTTATTTATACAGCTTTTATGGTTGATTATATATCTTTTGTTAGTGAGATATTTAATACGACTTCAAACTCATACAAAATCAGACCCAAAGGTTAGCTCAAGTCTACTCAACATTTATGACATCATTGATGAAGTTTTCAATTAAAAGGTTCGACATTTATACGTTCAGAGTGATGGGTTGATATTCTGTAACGGGTTTTCATGCTTATGTTCAAGATAGTTGAAGATTTTTCAATGGGTAATAAGTGTTGTTGAAGATAAGAGTTGTAAGAGCTTAAATTATGTTCAAACCAAATCATACAAACTTTCTTTTACAAGATTAGAGATTTTAGTAGATTTCTCTAAGGTTTTCTAACCCTGATACATAGAATTTGTATCTGTCTTGTTAAAGAAGGGTACTGCGAAATAGGGGGAGAATCATTTGACATTGGGTTGCTGATATTGAGGGGGAAAATAAAAAGGTGAAGAGTTATGAAGTTGAAGAATAAAGAGTTGACGAATTATGCAAGATGTTATGAGCTGTCAAGGAGAAGATTTTACTTTTTGTTTAATCTATATGTATCATCTTGTAATCAGTTTACCAGTTGTTTTGTCATCATCAAATAGGGGGAGATTGTTAGGAAAATTATGTTGTCATAATTTCCCTACATATTAATTTGAGAAGACATATAGTACAACTGAAATTAGAAGGACTAAATTGAAATATTAGGGGATTTAGTTTCCTAATACAATTAGGTTTCTTTGTAAGTCTAGATGGACTCTATATATAAAGAGATCCCTAGACATTTAGTTTTTTGTGTGTTACCATTAGGGTAAAACCTGATCTCATAACTTGAGATCGTTTCCCCCATGTACCCCTAAGATTCTTTGTAATCCTGATACAAAGTTGTATCCATCTTGTTGATTTTATTAATAAGATTAGGGGTTCGGCTATTACAATCTTCTTTGTGTTCTTCGTATAATTCTTATTGTGTTTTAATCTTTTGTTTGGTGTTTATTGGGACTACACAGCTCTCGACTTTAAAAGAGCGTTTCTCGAGAGGCAACCCGTGTTTGTTTTTACATTTCTGCAATTTAATTTTCCAAGAAGTGATGAAATCTCCGACTATCTTTCACACTCGGATCATACGAAACATGCTCTAGCCTGCAAGGAAGCATCAACACCCGAAGAATCATAGATCCGAAGTGTTCACACCTACGAGACCAATCACAAGAAGACTTGATCAAGAGTGCACCAAGCAAGATGGAGCCGGCAAATGCACCAAAGGAATACTGCAACCGCCGGGGAGTACTTCTATACCGTCTCTTTCATTCATTTTAAATATACCATATCCAATTTGCATATCACTAAGTGTGGGATTCAAACCCAACACACACTGAAAGAATGTGACTTAGATGTTTAAAACCCTAAGTGTGGGATTTTACCCCATTCAGAGCTTAGTATAACATCGAGGACGATGTTTCTTTAAGTGTGGGATAGCAGTAGTTACACTACTATCAGATGGGTAATGGTATATGCTTGATTCTAAAATCGTTGCTCTTTATAAGACCATCCTTCTCCAAAAAAAGTAAACAAAATTTTCAAAATTGAGTTAAAAATGTGTTGAAAATGAAAAATTTTAGATGAAGAATGATTTACTTTGGGAAAAGGACAAATAAAATACAGATTCTTCTGAAAAATTAGTTTAGTAATCCCATAAAGAGCATCGTATGACTAAGCACACAACAACCCAACTTTCAATTCGTGAGGTATCTTGAGCCATATGAAAAGCATTCACTTTTAATGCTTCACTTTTTCGATTCTTGAGTGTGCCGATGTATGCGTTTAGAATCAGAACTTGCTCTTGTTATGCATTTCGAATCCGAACTGGTGATCAAAAAGGAGATCGAATCACATCATTCTTGAACCTATCCATACACCAGAAAATAAATACGTTACCCCTTACCTACTCAAAAGCATCCTTCAAACTTCATAAAAAGTTCTAAAGATGAAAGAAGAGAAGTCACAAGGGTATGACGTCAAAGAAAGAAAATATCCAAGAAAACTCGAAGAAAAGAAAGTCAAATGGAGAAAAGACTCCTCCCGAAAGAAAAGGGCATCAATCCTCCCGAAAAATTCAAACTTTCAACTTTCCGCTTCACCAAAAAGAAAACCTATGAAGAACCAACACAACCCCCTCTCATACCACCAACCTTCCACTCCAAAAACCTTACATCCCCTCTCCTTGAACGATTGTGGCTAGATTAACTTCACGCTCACCTAAAAGGTAACGATTTGATTCTCGATCAAGCCTATGACGATAAACGATACATGACTGGCGTTCTGAGTGATTAATAATATAATAGAATAGGAAACCCTAAACACTTTGAGTGATTTGAGTGACCACCTTGAGAGGATCGCCTAGTCATGTATCCAAGATCAAAGATCAAAAGCATGCTCCTAAAGATTACAATCCTTCCTTTTAAAAGAACAAGTATTTTACTTTCCCAAAACCCCTTAGTAAAATGTTCCGCCTTAAAATTATTTTATCTTTAACCATGTTGAAAATTGAGTTTGCTTGAGGACAAGCAAAGTTCTAAGTGTGGGATACTTGATATCGCGTAAAAAGTCACGTTTTTACTACCGATATCTCTCTCATTCTGGAACGATTCTTGGCACTTTAACTCAAAAACATTACAAATCAATAGTATTATGCCAAGATGATCAAAACAAGGTTGCACGATGAAAATCAAGCAAAACGGATAAAAAATGAAGATTTCACACACGTTTAAAGATTCAAGACATCAAAATGAGATTTCAAGACAAAAGTTCCCATCACCAACATCCACCTTACTCAAGATGTTCGTTTTCAAATTACGAATCCAACAGAAGAAGAATCAACAAAAACGAACGAAGAATGAAGATTCTACGTACTCCAAAAGATCCAAACGATTCGTATGACACATCTAAAGTTCAGAGACATATTTTTGGGATTTCTTTTCATCAAAAGCTTCGTTTTTGAATTACGAATCCAATGCAAAAAGAATCAACACAAACGGACGCATAACGAAGAAAACACGCACGAATCGAGAAACGAGGCAACAGGCAGCGGACTGGTGCGGGTAGCAGCCAACCACCCAGCCGCCGCCGGCTGCCACCCCCCTGCACGCTTCCCGCTTTTTGGTCATTTTGTGTACCCGGTGCTAGACATTTACGTGTTTTTCCGTACCCGGTGCACCACCTTTTCCACCTTTTTCGTACCCGGTGCCACCACCTTTTCCACCTTTTGCTATTGTGAGCTTTCACTTGCTAAAATGCACCAAAACTCTCCTATAAATAGGAGGCATGAGGCTCATTTTCAAAAAGACACCAACACAACTAGGCACCTACACACTTTCACACTTTCTTTCTCTAGCTTCTAGCTTTTCTTTCTTTATTTATTTTCTTACTTTAAATTAGTATTAGGCTAGTTAAAATAGAAGCAATGAACGTGCTTGTAGTCCTTGGTGAGGAACGTATTTGTAATCTTTGGTGTACGCTTGGAGCAACTCTTATTAATTCAAGTCTATTCCTTCTCGCATATTAATCTCGGTTATGTCTATCCTTATCTATCTTGATTAAATATGTATACTTTAATTATGCTAGAGATAGTTTGTGCCATGATTAGCGAGTAGATTACTATTGTATTTGTTGTGATGTAGTTAGCATATGTAATTGTGGGATGACTTTAATTGCGTCGTGAAATAATATGACGGCCCCTATTCGACTGTCTAGTTGGTATAGTGCTGGAAATGCCTTCGAGCAAAGTACAAACGCATGGAAGCCAGTAACGACCGAAGGTGGTTGTATTATGGATCGACGTTAAAATGGAAACTTTATGAACGGATTTACCTTATGATTTTAAACCTAAAACTTACATTCGCCTTTCGATTAACAAACGTGATTGTAACATTGTAAAGAGGAGTCGCGAACCTTACTACTTGGTCAATAGTTATCTGTGTAAAACTATCGTTTTAATTGTAACGTCATGCGAGCATCATAAAATGCAATGTGATTACGTGGAATTGCCATGAGTGTTGTACACTTGAAATCACAATGTACTTATCATGTAAACATCGCGAAGCAATTGAATTCACAATGGAAACATCGGTAAACAATTAAATACATTGTGGACTACCATAGCATTTTCCGACATGGTCTGGGTTTAACTTTATGCAAAAAGCCGTCAGCATTTTAATTAGCGTTTTAATTAGATTAGTTAGTTTAGATTAGATTAGGTAGGCTATAGGCTAAATAACCATTTAGGAAAATCTAGGGATTTGTTAATTGTATTGAGAAAGGCAAGTTTAAAATCCAACTTAAATCGATACTTTTCCTTAACTTATGAAATTTAAAGTAAGGTACGCAAGAAACCTCAACACTTTCCTTCGCTTACCATGCTTAAACTTCATTAATAGGAATTGATCAACTAAGTCCGAACGTATTTGCTAAGTTAGTTGTCTGCTAAATTTATAGTCTTTATGGTATTAAGAACGGTTAGACTTGTTGTAGACTTGCTACTCTATTCCTTCGCCCACGGGCAAATGTGTTCAATAACAAGGGCCACTGACTCCCTCACAGGAGAGTTTGGAGAGTTGAGCATTGTCTGTCTGATCAGAATCATGACATCGTGATTCCTCGTGACATATTAGTTGATAACCGACTAATAGGGAATCTATCGGTTATACCATAAACTACCAAGTCTAGTGAACATTCCAAATTTAGTAAACATTTTCCCTACAAGTCATCGTCCCACATTATAAGCTAATGAACTCACAACAAATACTCCTTTTATTATCTGATTTACCATCATCTTATATTCGCTTTATTTAGTTTACTTAATTAACTGAACCAAAAACCCCTAACGCACTCTTTTAAAACTTTTACTAGAAAAGAAAGGTTGATTGGATCACCTCCGTTTCAATTCAGTTTCTCTTTAAGAATAACTCTAGGTCATACTTACCATCTACTAGCCTTTGGTTTGGTATTAGTAAGTCACACTTAGACCCCAGCAAATATAAATTTAAAACAAAGCGATCGCGGTCCGAGCATCGTCTTCATACGACGCTTCGGGGTGCATCAAATACTTCGATTAAAAATATTTCGAATATACAATTATAAATCTATAATCTAAAAATATTACGCAAATAAACGATCGGGCGAACGAACACGAGGTTTAATACCACAAATTGGGGACAAAAAGCTACCAACTCCTTTCCCCTCTTTTTGACCAAAACCGACCCAACCCACCTTCAGCCCCTCTTATTTTCTTTTTCACTTCATCCTCACCAAACACCCACACACCCACATCTTCATCCATCTTTCTCTCTTGATTCACACATGCAACCACCAAAATCATCATCATTTTCGGAATCATCATCAACATCATAGAAGAGGAAGCAAGAAAAGGAACATCATCTTTTTCATCACCATCTCTATCTGTCATTTTTAAACTCGGTAAAAATCGCTACACTTTTCTTTGATTTCCAAGTTCAAAATGCTTAATCAACTTAAAATGATTAGTGCTCTATTGACAAGATTATGTCCAAAAACCAACTTAAAATGTTGTGTGATTAAAGATATGCATAATGATGATATGCATAAGTAAATTAAGTTATAACCACATCTTGTGTGTTAATAGTAATGAATAATTATGTGGTTAGGAGTATATGAAAACTGTGAATTGAAATGAAAATAAATAGGTGATTCTGTTACACTAGAGTGACTAAGTGTGATTAGATTTCGGGGACGAAATCTTTTAAAGGGGGGGAGATTTGTAACACCCACTTTATGGGTCCAGTATTTTACTATTATTTCCTGACTTGAAATGGTTAATTGAAATGTTAGGAAATATTGTAAAATTGGTAATTGAAAATAAATGGGTAAAAGAGTCAAATAAATTATTGTGGTTAATAAATTATTAACTATTTTAATTTATTTCAGTTGACAGTAAAATAAAATAATATTTTCCCGCAAATGGTTTTAAATTCTAGACAATAGATATTAAAGGGGACAAAGCTAGTACACATATATCTGTTATATGTGTGTAATATGTATGAAACTTCACAAAAAATTCCAGATACATCGATTGAGAGCCAGAGATTGATCTAAACCCTAAAACTAATCAAAATCATCATCAATCATCAAATATCTTGCAAAATTGAAGCTTCCTTTCTTATTTCTTGCTCCTGACCGTACCATACATCACCCAGGAACAATTCAAAAACTTGAAACAAGCTCTGGAATTAAATTAAGGTTATAGAACTTCGATTCAAACTTTAAAAACGTGAATTGATCATCTCTACATCATCACTAATATCTTGTAAGTCTTAATTTCCTAATTTCTATAAACTCTAGAAAATGGGTATTGGGTAATTCTATGAATTAGGACGAATTTCATGGAATCAAAGCTTGTATTAGTGATATGATTACTAGATATTGCTTAATACATAATTATAGGTTAAGCCATAACCTAGAATTGAAGATTTGAATGTATGATCATGATAAAAGTGTATGATTTAGTTGACAATTCAAGAATTGAAGCTTCTAAGCTTAGAATAATGATGTATGATTGATAAGTGTTAATTAATGGTGATGATAAGCATAATTCAAGTTAAAAGTTATGAAGTGATTAAGTGTTCTTGAAAGTTATAGAGATTATGATGATTTGATGAGTTATAAAATGAAATTGGCATTAGTTACTAATTAGAACACTTGATCGAGTTAAATACCATGTTGTTTACATTGTAGTATTATGTTGTAAATACTAAAGATACTAGTGATTAGTAATTATGAAGATTTTAGTTACTAAAGGTGTTAACATATTGATAATTGTGGTGATTGTGCTAATTCATGTGAATTGAGTAATTTAGATTTGTTGGCATAAATCTATTGATACGATGTTATGTTCATATTAAAACAAGTGACTAACTTGTGTATTTTATTGTATTCTCAGATATGGAGAAAGACTCAGTGACATTAGACTACTGAGTGGACAACTGAGGTATCGGTGAGTGGATCTTAATCCTCAGTATAATTTAGTTGTAACAGGTTTGGTTACAATGGGTAATCGTATTATTACTGCTTTTGAATTGCCATGATTAATTTGGTTTGATAGTAATAATACTGTTGATAGACTGGTTAGTCTGATATGTTGACTTGATTGAATATGTGAATATGTGATCACTTGATATTTGGCCTTCGGGCATCAGTATTGAGGTCAACGTGTTGGTTGGTTGGGCTTGGTTACTATTGAAGACGACAGGAATTTCCTTGTACACATCGTTAATAGGAAATTAGGTCGTATGAGATTAGTACCAAGCTATCGGTCTATTCTGTATTGGCCATACAGATTGACGATAAGTGTTCTGGGAGAATCCCGGGTATCATGATATCTCCAAAACTACCGATCCTCATTGATATGTTGTGTATTGAGATGTTATCTCATTGATATTATGTGTTATTGTTGGTATTCTTGGCTGAAGGTTTCCCCAAGAACCATCGATCTATTTGATGTTTTTGTTTACTATTATTTATTATAAACAAAGTTGTTATGCTAAGTTGGGCTGTTGGTTATGTATTCACTCACTTAGCGTTATGCTAACCCCACCACCCCACTTCTTGCAGGTTATGGTTTTGATATAACGGGATTGTCAAGAAGTTGTTTGGGACGGAATGTTTGACCAAGCTTACTCTGATATTACTTTGATAACTTAAAGTTGTAATTGGAATTAACTAACACCCATTTTAGATGTACTATAGTTTTTGAAATATTATGGTTTAATTTCATAATGGATATTACTTTGATAACTTAAAGTTGTAATTGGAATTAACTAACACCCATTTTAGATGTACTATAGTTTTTGAAATATTATGGTTTAATTTCATAATGTGTTATAACTGAATTGTTAAAGTTTGTTTGGACTTACGCTTCCGATGTAAAATACATTTAAATAATCTTGTAAAAGATGGGGTGTTATAACGGGCGTACGTGTTTTCAAAACTACAAACCTAAACGACAAATAAATACTTTGGACATACCTAGTTGAATGAACACTAACATGGATGGTCAACTACGACATCCACTTACTTGTACTTATAATCTCAAATGTTTATGACGTTAGGAGATTACCGAATTGGAACATATTTGCATTAAGGACACTAGCACCCACAGGTGAGTTCACAGCCCCTACTTTTACAGTTTTCAATACTTTTCTAACAGGGGTGAAGGACATAACTGCTATTTTACTATTTTGTTACATACATACAATGATTATAATAAATGCTTTCATGCTTTATACAAAACGTTACGACTTACTCATACTGTTGCAAACTGTTTACTTATGAAACGAGGTTACATACTATTTCTTGAACTATTTACAACATAACTTTTATACTACTTTGAGAACATGACAACGAATCTTGGTACGGACCTAGGTTTACGAGAGGTAGTTGAGGTACACAAAAGTCTCCAACACATCTCCGATCAAAAGGATCTTAACATGCAGCAACGTCGATGGGTCGAGTTACTTACTGATTACGACTGTGAAATTCACTACCATCCAGGCAAGGCAAACGTTGTTGCCGATGCCTTGAGTCGTAAGGAATGAGTGAAAACCCTTCGAGTCCAAGCACTTGTTGTGACGGTACACAACGATCTCATTATACAAATCATTACCGCTCAACTCGAAGCACTCAAAGCTGAAAATGTGAAACACGGGACCTTGTGAGGCATGGACAAACAACTGGAAACCAAACCAAATGGGGTCAAATACTTCTCTAACAGAATCTGGTTACCGAGTTTTGGGAACCTGCGAGACTTGGTGATGGACGAGGCTCACAAGTCTAAGTACTCTATACATCCTGGTGACGACAAAATGTACCATGGCATCAGGGAGTTGTATTGGTGGCCTAACATGAAAGCTGACATTGCTACCTACGTTGGCAAGTGTCTTACTTATTCTAAGATTAAGGCCGAATACCAGAAACCTTCCGGTTTGCTACACCAACCGGTGTGACACCCGACAATTTAGGGTTATTGTTTAACCTTCTAGAAACCCTAATTACGTGTGTTTAGTTTAGTATTAGGCTAAATACTTGTAATTACTTGTAACTATTTGTATATTTATGTGAATATACACTCCCGTAATTGACTTATATTACGCTTACGTAATTGGTTATAATTACACTTACGCAATTTGACGAAATTATGCGAAACAACCGGACGGAGTCCGACCCCAAATATGACGTTGGTAAAACCTCTAAAATGGCAAGAAATCAGCCCCCAATCACAAGGGACGTCGGGATCTTCCAAATCTCCATGGCCTTCATGACAGCGGCTGAAGGCTTGAAGGAGAAAGAATAAACTCTAAGGCGAACAACCTCTAAAATGGCAGCAACCACCTGATCTTTGAAACGTTTCTGATTCTTAAACAACCGTAAATTACGTTCATTCCAAAGGATATAAGAAGTAGCTCCAAGAAGTAGTTTAAAGATGATACTTCGAATAGACCTCCTAGCAGCAAGCGGGTTAACCCATAGAACACAATCAAGCAAGCGAACAACTTGAAGAGAGTAACCAGCAAAATGTAAAACTTCCAGCCAAACCTATGAAGAAAAATTACACTCGAAGAACAAATGAGAGTGAGAATCAGGTTGGACATTACAAAAAGGACAAAGAAGCAGGTTTAAGTCGGTAGCAGGCCCGACATCCCATTGGTTCAATCTATCTTGAGTCTTCAACTTTCCCCCGATAGCTAACCAAAGATGAATAGCATGCCGAGGAATACATTGTGGAAACCAGACAACAGAAGACCAATTGACTTTTTCAGCCCTTGGCCTAATAGATTCCCAAGCATGGCTAATACGAAAATCAACCAGATCACCTCCAAACCTACGCCAATATAATCGATCAGGAACATTAGACAAACTTGGATTCGGAAGCTGAGATAGGTTTGGGAAACGCGAAATCCATGAATCAGGCCAATTCCAAGAATTATCTACAACAACATCCTCAATCATGTAAGTTATCTGAAAATCTCTAATAATAGAATAACGAGGGAGAAAGCTAGACAAGGGACAAATCAAATGCCAAATATCGTGCCACACTGAGATAGAAGAGCCATTACCAATACGAAACCAGAAATTGCTTCTAATTAAATTCCGCATCAAGAGGATCTTACGCCAACACCAACTTAGGTCTCCTCTAACCGGAATTTCCCAGAAGCTCTTACCTCTCATCTTATACCAGTGAATCCATCGAACCCACATTGAATCTTTCCGAGTTAGGATATTCCAGATATGTTTAGTCATAAGAGTTTTATTCCATACATCAAGCCTCTTAATACCAAGACCACCTTCATCCTTAGGAAGACACACAACTTTCCAAGAAACTTTGGCCTTACCTTTCTTCATATCTCCTTGACACCAAAGAAAACCTCTAATGAGGCTTTCTATTTGTTTTATAATACTAGTTGGAAGAATTAGAAGAGCCGCCCAATAGCCCTGAAGAGAAGTAAGAACCGAAGCCACCAACTAAAGTCTTCCTGCCAAAGAAAGCCATTTATTCTTCCAATTCCCGATTCGATTACGCACCTTTTCAACCAAAGGATTACAATCCCGAGCTAATAACCTGGTAGAGATAAGTGGGACACCCAAATACCGAACCGGGAGGGATCCTTCAGCAAAAGGCATAAAAGAAAGAATGCCATGCTTCACAGTCCCAGGCAATTACAAAAGAAAGCCGTGCTTTTAGGAAGACTAGGGGCTAAACCCGAGACTCCAGTAAACTCATTAAGCGCATCAGAAATGACCTTAGCAGAAGTAACATTACCCTTACAAAAAAGAAATAAGTCATCTGCGAAACATATGTTAACAATATGTTGATTATCACAATAATTATGATAATCAAACCCATCCGACATGTCAACCTGTCTTCTGATTAACAAAGTCAGAATTTCCATGACCAGAATTTCCATAACTTTGTATGTTTAGACCGCTGATTATGTAGGACTTAGTGTTTTAAGGATACTAGGTCACTAGGATTTTATTCTCATTCCTAAGTCTTTTTTTGTGCATTAAGGCTTGGTTACTTCAACTTATGACTTGAGCTCTCCTTTCCAAACAGTTATACATCCCTGGATTATTCGCAGTTTATAAAAACGTGTTTCATATGCAGACCATGCCTTTCAGTAATCAGACAGTGTACTTTACATGGTAGTTCAACTGCTTCTTACATCAGACATGCGGCCAGGAGTAATTGACGGTGAACGTGACACTCTAAACTAACTAAATATAAAGCGATGCAGAAATGTAAACCTAATATGTACAATGAGTGGGTTCACTGTGTCTTACTTTTTGCATGTCATGGGCACAGATAACTACTTACCATAATTAAGGTTGATCAAGTCCTAATTACTAGGTTGCGGTCACGTGGATAACCAGAAAGGGTACTCCATAAATTAAACTCAAGTTCATAAAGTCTTAACGATACAAAGGTCATTTATTCCTATTTTATCTGAACGCGTTTTCGAACATCATTTTATTGTGCATCGACTTTCGTAGGATATACCAGTTAGTTATGAAGTTGTATTATCCTTTCGGAATTCCAACTGTTAAACCAGAGCTGATTCCAGTGATGTAACTACCTTCGGTCGTTTATCGACTTTCATACATTTGTACTCCATGTAAAACGTTTCCAGTACTATATCAGATAAACTGTTGAATAGGGGCCGTTACATCACTTTTACAATTGTCGTACACTTAATTGCATAATGTCATCCTTACTTATAATTATCTACATCATCAACAATCACAATAATAAACTACTCACAATTCATGGTAATAGACAAATCACATACAAAGAAATAATACATAATTAAAATATGAAATAAAGCAAGTATGATAAAGGTTTCGATATCACCCGGAAATAAATGCGTAGCAGCGTATTATTATGATTGACAACTCATTCACACGTACAAAGGTGAATCTCCAAGCTCCTAACGTTCGCTCTAACCTCTATGTTAATCCGTAGATTAATTACAATAATCCTAGACTAAAATATAAAAGAATTTTTAGAGTGAGAAAGTAGAAATGGAAGAGTGAGAGTATATGTATGAGTGTGAATATGAGAGTGTGTTGAAATGAGAGCTAGGGGCTGCTATTTATAGGAGAGGCTTGGCTCAAGTTAGCATCCCAAAGCTCACAATAGCAAAAGGTGGTGGCACCAGGTACGAAAAAGGTGGAAAAGGTGGTGCACCGGGTACGCAAAAACACGTAAAGGTCTAGCACCGGGTACACGAAAGGACAAAAAAGCACAATCCGTGCAGGTGAGTGGCAGCCGGCAGTGGCTAGGTGGCTGCCGGCGGCGGTGGGGTGGCTGGCCGGGCACCCCCCACACCGGTTCGTCGCATGTTGCCTCGTTTCTCGATTCGTGCGTGTTTTCTTCGTTATGCGTCCGTTTGCATTGATTCTTTTTGCGTTGGATTCGTAATTCAAAAACGAAGCTTTTGATGAAAAGAAATCCCAAAAATATGTCTCTGAACTTTAGATGTGTCATACGAATCGTTTGGATATTCCGACGTACGTAGAATCTTCATTCTTCGTCCGTTTTTGTTGATTCTTCTTCTGTTGGATTCGTAATTTGAAAACGAACATCTTGAATGAGATAGATGTTGGTGATGGGCTCTTTTGTCTTGAAATCTCATTTTGATGTCTTGAATCTTTAAACGTGCGTGGAATCTTCGTTTTCTATCCATTTTGCTTGATTTTCATCGTGCAACCTTGTTTTTACCATCTTGACATAATACTATTGATTTGTACTGAATTTGAGTTAAAGTACCAAGAATCGTCCCAGAATGAGAGAGATATCGGTAGTAAAAACGTGACTTTTTACGCGATATCAAGTATCCCACACTTAGAACTTTGCTTGTCCTCAAGCAAACTCATTCATAAAAATCTTTTGGACAGATTCTAATCGCAATAGTTTTTAGAGATACTATTCTCAAAGGATATAAAATTACCATTACGAAAGAGTTTTTACCGGAAACTAAGTGTTTATAGAATTTGAAACCTTCTTCGAGCAACATATATGATGATCATGACTAGGCAATCCTCACAAGTGGGTCACTCAAATCACTCAAGTGTTTAGGGTTTCCTACTTACTAGTGTCAATCACTCAGATAGCCAGTAATGCAGCATTCTCGTTATAGGCTTGATCGAGAATCAAATCTCCATCACTTTTGATGAGGACGGTACTAACCTTTCGAGATATTTTGGAAGGAATCGGATGTTTTGGGTTAAAGAAGGTGTGAGGGTTTTCCTTGTATTTTCTCGAAACTTTTCTTGAGAGAGTTTCTTTGGAATTTCTCAGATTTTGAAAGAACTACATAGCCTTTTTCTTTGGAATTTTTCTTTTCTTGGCCCTTTTTCTTGATCCTTGGACTTTTAGGTTTCTTCCGACAGCTTTTGCTGAATTTCTTTTTCTTGGAGCTCCTTTTACGGATGATGCTCATCCTTTGGGGAACCCTCCGATATATTTTATGGCTTTGTATTAGGCTCCAGAAGTCTTGAAAAATCAAGAGTATCTTTGAGAGTTCGTCGAAAAATGAAACTTTTGTAGGTTCGGGACGAATATTAGGAGGTTTTTATTGGGTGTGAAGAGTGAAAGTTGAGTGGGTGGATGTTTGATGGTGGAAGGGCGTTTGGATTTCTTAGAAGTTATCAAGATAGGTTGTACCTATGCCACGTATGGCACTCATTGATGTGATCTCGAAATGCATTGCAAGAGCAAGTTCTAATTCAAATGCACACATCGGCGCACACATGAAACGAAAAGTGAAGCATTTTAAAGATGAATGCTAATGATGGGCTCACTCCTCACGAATCGAATGTTTTGGTCAATGTGTGCCTATCCATGTGTTTCCCTTTTCGTCCGTATCTTATTATAAAACAGTTTTGTTTCATTGTCAAAACTCGTTTCTTGCTGTAATTTATAATTTTCAAAGATAGAATTTCTAAAGAACGATGTTTTTGAATCTAAAAATTTGAAATTTTATCTATTTTTAGCCTTTTAATGAAAATATTGTTTGACTTACGGACAAGAGGTAAAACCTTACGGTTGGAGGCCGTATATCCCACACTTAGAGGAACATTATCCCTAATGTTCGAATCTATTTGTTGAGTACCTCTTGTTGAAGTATCCCATACTTAGAGATTCTACTTATTTTTTGATTGTTTCATAAGTGTAGTGTGGTTTTGATTATCCCACACTTAGTGTTTGGAACATCGGATGAGATAATCAATTCTTTAAACGGGTAGAGGGTTTTGGAATGGTGTACCGCTTTTGCTGTGCACGTTGTTGGCTACTCGTTAGAAGTTTGATGGTCCGTGGCTTGTAGCTTATGGCTCTCGGCATTCTTCATCGTGTGGTCCACAGTTTCCCTTGCTTCGATCTTCTATAGTTTCTCAAACAAACCACTCAATTCAATCAAGTAATAGCTGCTGATAAGAAAACTAAGGTAATAGCTTAATAAAGTAATAACTGGATAGATGTGATGTCTATGCATCCATCAAATACACACAATAATAATAAAGTCTTGGTAGAAAATAGAAAGAATTCAGAAAGCGAAGCAATCTAGTGCTCGGCTGGTGGTGGTACAGCAGCTGCTGAAGATACTATAGGTCCAGGAGATGTCTCATCTGATGAGGAATCATCATGCTGATAGTGGGTGCCTTTGTCTGATGCATCTCGATCAGCCTCTGCTTCTGGTGTACCTGTAGTGAATACTCCATGCTGTATCAAATGATCAATGAAATCTCCTGCAGGCATGTCAAAGTTGTCCAGTGGAATCTCTGGTGTCCTCTGCTGAGAGTGTCCTCTAAATAAATCAGTCTATCTATGAGAGGATACTGGATGTGCAGGGCTGACACTCCTGAGAATCCTATGACTCTGAACAATGGTGGCTCGTGTGGAGACTCTGGATATTCTGCTGCTTTGCGAAGTATGCCCTCTGACTGAACCAACAGTTGAGGGGACATGCTATATCGGAGTAGGATCCTGTGCTGGTGGTGGTCGTGGTCTAGGTGGAACCGTGCGAGGTGGTAAACCATGGCCATGGCCACGAGCTGGATGTCTGTGAGGTGCTCGAGTAGGAAATGGATGTCTAGGAGTTGCAGGTGTATATAAGTGTGGTGGGGCTCAGCCCATTCCGCACGGTATGTCTGGAAGTGGGCTCACTAGTATCCCTGCGATCTGTTGTCTCATGGCTCTATAGCATCTGACTTGGATCTGCATCAACCAGTACCAGTAATCGGGCCCTGGGGGTATCCCGTAATGGTATATGTAAGCTGGTATCTGAGCTCTAGGGGTCGGGACAGAAGGTCCTAGCCTAGTAGGTTGTGGCGGTGCAACTGGGTCATCAGAATCCTGTGCATCCTCATTCTCATCTGAATCGGAGTCTGAATTGCGGGGCTCTCTTGGTTGTTTCCTCTGCCTGGATTCCTTGGGTAGGACTAGATCTGCTACCAATCTATCAACACTCTCAGGATCTGATGACCGTGTCCTGATGTAAACGGTGCCATCCCTCAGAATCCGAAGTATATCCATGCTCCTTAGAAAATTGTAGTCTATCGGTTGGGCACTCCATTATGGCAGGCTCTTGAATTTCTCTATCTCTGTCGTCCTAATCAACCCCATTTTCCGAATCAACCTAGTAATCACTGGGCCCATGAATGATCTTCTTGAACCAAACTCTTTTTCTTTCAAAATCCGTTGTGCAACTAAATGGGCAACCTGAATGTTCCTACTCTCGAGGATACATGCCATCATGACAACATCAAACTCAGATACTCGACCATTAGACGTATGCTTCCCATCAAGCAAACAAGCCAGTAGTTTGTGCAAAATTTGCATAACTGGATCTGTGAGATGGGTAGCTTTAATACCCGAGAAATACGGCTTTGGTGACCAATGACTCCATGCCTCTGCGGTAGTAGTCGTGAGAGAAATCGTGGTGGCTCCACTAGTAAACAGGGGTGAATCGATCTCTTATGGAGTATAGAGATCTAGGTGACGTGCAAACCGAGCCAATGACAAGGTGAATAGGCTCCCCATATATCTAAATGTGATCACCCCGTCTCCAACTCTACTCCCTGGCTCAAATGTATAGGTGGTTATGAACTCGGTGATCATCTCTATATACACCGGTTCGTCAATGCTAAACAATTTCTTGAAAGACTCAAATTGCTGACCCTCTATTGAGTAACTGAGTAGACTTTCTAATCTCTGCCTGAATCCCAATGTTTGCAGCTTTTCCCAATCTACATATCTAAAATGGCCAAAAGATTTGTCTCTCCATATTCGTGCCATCTGGTCGTATGCTGGTGTTGCACTAAGGTATGCAAGAGATCTTGTAAGTGGACGTGTTGGGTTTAGCTTCTTCTTCTTTGGTGACATAGTACCTGAGAACACGAGAGATTTAAAGTAATAGGTCTTAAGAAAGGGGAAATTTAAAGTGCTTCCTGAATTTTCTAATGGAAAATTCTAAGTGAGGGCTTTAAATTCTTGACAGTCCAAAGATTACAGTAAATATCAAATGCCCCTAAGTGACTAATAATCAGTCTTAACAATAGTAAGGCAATCATCAATGTGAGAAAATATATAGTCATGGGATGGCGGTAACTTAACTTGTGAAGTAATGTTGTTTACAAAGTTTGGTGTTTAGCCAAGTTTGAAACGTCATTATTTCACAATTTATAGTCTCATGGTAGGTTTTTGACTTTTTAAAAGTCTAACTTGAAGTAAGGTTTTTGAATAAAAATTGCAATTGATTTGTTTTAAAAATGCAATACTTCAAGTTGACTTTTTAGGTCAAAACTTACTTTGGAGGATAATTTCAATTTGTCCGTATACCAAAATTATAACCTAAACATGTAAACATTATTTTAGACATTTTCCTAATTGATAAACAAGCTAGGTCATGCGCAAAAAGTTATGTCATCCATGTGTTTGGTTTTATTCAAGACTTTTGTTTTTAATAATGATTCTTTAGTTATGTTGCCTATTTGACTAGTCAAGCAAGTACAAGTGTCCTAGTAAGCAAGAGTTGTCAAGTAACCTTAATTTACTATCCTAATCATGCATGCTAGTTAACTTTTTGTTGACTTTCAAAAGTCAAACTTGCTAATCCTAATTTATCCCCATTGTGCAATTATCATAGAGCTATTATTCAAAACACCACAATTACTTAAATGTTTAACAACTGACACTTAATCAAGCTAAATTCTAGACTTAATCAATAGGTTAAAGTACATCTTCTTGAAAGAGCTAAACTAGTGTGAATTAGCATGGGTAAGTGGTAGTAGCATGTAGTTCCTAAGCATTCAACCAAGAAAAATACTAATTCCTAGTTACTAACTTAGCTAACTTCATAAAATAAGATACTTTAAGCTTAAAGTAGGTTTCTTATGATCATACCTTGTTTTAGTGCGTAAAACTTCAAAACGAATGTACAACCGAGAATATCATGCAATGAGGAGTTCAAAAGGACGTGAAATTAGAGAGTTTGGTGAAGATTGGATGGTGATTCATGGAGGTATGGTGGTGGCCGGTTTTTAGGTGAGGGAGGAAGGAGAAGAAAAGTTTTTGTTTTTGAATTATAGGATCATATGGAAGGTTGGTGGTCCATGGGAATATTTGCCATGCTCCTATGTACCATATTCCTTACATGGTCCCCAATGTACATCTTAGTACTAAGCCTAATATCCTAGATTAATTTCTAACGTCCTACTAATAATGATTACGAATCCTAAATGTATTTATTGTAACTAGTTACTTGTTAGTCTCTCGTTACGTTATAAACAATTTAAGAAGCGCGTAAATTTTTGCGGAACAATTAAAATCAATCCTGAAATATTAAACTTAAATTATTTTTGGTGTTTAAAAATTATTTGTCTGACGTGGACTTGTTGAATGTACATGTTTCGGCTAAAAGCTTAACGTTGTACGTTCTTGTTGTCGCACATGTGTTTTCAGGCAAAAATTTTAAAAAATGTTTTTCTTTTTAAAGTAAACTTTCAAAATTTTATTGTATTACTATATTCATACTAAAATATGCTCACTTAAAGTTGCGAGCCTTGACCTTTTTCGGAAGGGATTGTTTTAAGATTCGTTACGATCCCTCCATAGGGGAAGGGTCGAGATTTGTTCCCTTAAGCGAACGTTTTTCAGCACAAAATATTTTGAAAGTTCCAAAATGGTGTTATAAACTAAATAGTAATGATGATTCTCTAATCCCAGGACTTCTCGTTCTTCGTATCCTAAATTGACAAGATCACCAATTAACTTATTGTACGCCTTCTTTATCTTTTTAGGGTTTGACAAACCGACGCGTGGCCCTTGGTCTTTGTAATTAAGATCGTGAGTGAGTTTATTCATGACTTCCAAAAATGCGTTCTCTTCCTGTGAATCAGGGTCTCCGGTTGTAGACTTAATTATCCTACAGAGTTCACTGATTGTGGATTTTTGTACGGAAGTGAAGGGGTATTTGGTAAAGGCAAAGATTCGAGTAAGCTTGACGTGAAGGTTTTTTCTTTTTGCGAAGAAGACTGTGTCGATTCTTTCCTTGGTGGAGTCAGGAAAAACGTCTAGTAATTTGGAGATCAGTAAGAGGCGGGGTCAACAAAGAAAGGAATTTTACCAGGAATGATGATAGAAATCATCGGATCTTATTCTTCACAGAAATCAAGTTTGTTCATCATTGCGGCGACATTGTGATTGATTAATATCATAGATGTTGGAAGAAAATCCATGTCGGCGAGTGATTCAAAAAGTAGATCTAAATCTGCTATAAACTTTAGTTCTTGGTCTCTGAAATTCGTGGAAGTGCTTTCGCATTCACGACTTGACAGGCGAAGAAGGAATTCTACTTGTTTTTCTAATGTGGCAATCATTTCTCGTTGTTCATAGGAATACGGGAGGTTGGAATAGGTTAATTGCCTGACGAATGCTTTATAGACATCTACCCTACGGGAAGGATTGAAAGAAGCACCGAGGTGGCATTCTTCAAAACAAGGTTGTTCCGGCTTGACTGATGGAGCCTTATCCACCACTCGGTAAATGGTGTATGGGTGTTTTAGTGAAATGAATGGAAAGATGCCGTTATTCCAAGAATCGGGTGTGGTTTGGGTATACACCGATGTTTCAGGAATGAGGGTGATTAAGTCACAAGATTTCAGAGGTTTTTCTTCAGAATCATTTTCGGGAAAATAATCGAAGTGGGAAGAATTTGGTAAACCAGGTAGATGAAAAGTTGGCGAGTGATCTTCTGGAGATGATGCAAGGTCAGGTAACTGGTCCGTGTCAACAAAATCCAGGCAATGTTTTGGAATTGAAAGTGAGGTCCTATATTCTTCTTGGGTGTCGGAGGTTTCTTTAGTTTTAGAGGAAGAAGGTGAAAAGAAATCAGATCCTAACTCTTTTTCTAAGTAGTCAAAGAATTCCGTATCATCCATTGAAATGAGGCAAGAATTGGGTTTTCGAGTTGTCATTTTAATGCTATCCTAACTAACTAATACTTAATTAATACTAATTACTTAAATTAACTTTCGAAAGATTTCTAAAAAGATTTCAATCGGAAGGGTCTCCTGAATATCACTACTTAAGGCGGCTTTGAATCGTACGTTTGTGATTCCCCGGCAGCGGCGCCAAAAACTTATTGCACTTGCAACCGTCAGTTCAGTGTCGTTGTGATTTCTGATGGTGGTGTAGGCGCAACAGGTGTTTTAAAATTTATATTTAGCTGGGCTTAAATTATACGTACTACCTACTCTGGTTAGCAAGCGGTAAGTATGACCTAAGATCGTTCTATGAATCCAAACGTGTGGGCGATTAAAGCTGGTGTTTTCGGTAGGGAAAATATTTAGGATGGAACAAAGTAGGTAGGTTTGGGTGTTTTAAACTAAAGACAAGTAATTAAAATGAAGAAAAGTAAATTGCAGGAAATTAAAGTGCAGGAAAACAGGTAAAGATAAACATGTGATTGCTGAGATTTCAATAATTAATGTTTCGGGATGACGGATTAAACAGGAACAGTGCTAAGTGTAATGATTTAAACTATCAGGTGTAAACTCTAGAACCCAATCAACTAAATTTCCCATTGGCATGTCACTAGGAACTAGGTTATCGTGATTCTGATCGGAGCGATACGCAAACTTCCAATACTTATCTAGTTGAAAGATAAACAACCTATCTTGGCTTAACGCCGAGGTGCATGAATCAGTAGCGTATCGTCTCATAGGTCCGACCGTTCTTAACCCCTAAAATGGTTTAGTATTTTGTTAGCATGCAGATTAATAACTTTATATGTTTAGACCGCTGATTATGTAGGACTTAGTGTTTTAAGGATTCTAGGTCACTAGGATCTTATTCTCATTCCTAAGTCTTGTTTTGTGCATTAAGGCTTGGTTACTTTAACTTATGACTTGAGCTCTCCTTTTCAAACAGTTATACATCCCTGGATTATTCGCAGTTTATAAAAACGTGTTTCATATGCAGACCATTCCTTTCAGTAATCGGACAGTGTACTTTACATGGTAGTTCAACTGCTTCTTACATCAGACATGCGGTCAGGAGTAATTGACGGTGAACGTGACACTCTAAACTAACTAAATGTAAAGCGATGCAGAAATGTAAACCTAATATGTACAACGAGTGGGTTCACTGTGTCTTACTTTTTGCATGTCATGGGCACAGATAACTACTTACCATAATTAAGGTTGATCAAGTCCTAATTACTATGTTGCAGTCACGTGGATAACCAGAAAGTGTACTCCATAAATTAAACTCAAGTTCATAAAGTCTTAACGATACAAAGGTCCTTAATTCCTATTTTATCTTAACGCATTTTCGAACATCATTTTATTGTGCGTTGACTTTCGTAGGATATACCATTTAGTTATGAAGTTGTATTATCCTTTCGAAATTCCAACTGTTAAACCAGAGCTGATTTCAGTGATGTAACTACCTTCGGTCGTTTATCGACTTCCATACATTTGTACTCCGTGTAAAACGTTTCCAGTACTATATTAGATAAACTGTCGAATAGGGGCCGTTACATCACTTTTACAATTGTCGTACACTTAATTGCATAATGTCATCCTTACTTATAATTATCTACATCATCAACAATCACAATAATAAACTACTCGCAATTCATGGTAATAGACAAATCACATACAAAGCAATAATACATAATTAAAATATGAAATAAAGCAAGTATGATAAAGGTTTCGATATCACCCGGAAATAAATGCGTAGCAGCGTATTATTATGATTGACAACTCGTTCACACGTACAAAGGTGAATCTCCAAGCTCCTAACGTTCGCTCTAACCTCTATGTTAATCCGTAGATTAATTACAATAATCCTAGACTAAAATATAAAAGAATTTTTAGAGTGAGAAAGTAGAAATGGAAGAGTGAGAGTATATGTATGAGTGTGAATATGAGAGTGTGTTGAAATGAGAGCTAGGGGATGCTATTTATAGGAGAGACTTGGCTCAAGTTAGCATCCCAAAGCTCACAATAGCAAAAGGTGGAAAAGGTGGTGGCACCAGGTACGAAAAAGGTGGAAAAGGTGGTGCACCGGGTACGCAAAAACACGTAAAGGTCTAGCACCGGGTACACGAAAGGACAAAAAAGTTCAATCCGTGCTGGTGAGTGGCGGCCGGTGGTGGCTAGATGGCTGCCGGCGGCGGTGGGGTGGCTGGCCGACGGCGGCTGGCACCCCCCGCACCGGTTCGTCGCCTGTTGCCTCGTTTCTCGATTTGTGCGTGTTTTCTTCGTTATACGTTCCTTTGCATTGATTCTTTTTGCGTTGGATTCATAATTCAAAAACGAAGCTTTTGATGAAAAGAAATCCCAAAAATATGTCTCTGAACTTTAGATGTGTCGTACGAATCGTTTGGATCTTCCGGCGTACGTAGAATCTTCATTCTTCGTCCGTTTTTGTTGATTCTTCTTCTGTTGGATTCGTAATTTGAAAATGAACATCTTGGATGAGATAGATGTTGGTGATGGGCTCTTTTGTCTTGAAATCTCGTTTTGATGTCTTGAATCTTCAAACGTGCGTGGAATCTTCATTTTCTATCCGTTTTGCTTGATTTTCATCGTGCAACCTCTTTTTTACCATCTTGACATAATACTATTGATTTGTACTGAATTTGAGTTAAAGTGCCAAGAATCATCCCAGAATGAGAGAGATATCGGTAGTAAAAACGTGACTTTTTACGCGATATCAAACGGGAAGACCAAATGCGGCTGAAACATCCACATCTATTCTTACATACCTCACAGACTACGGCAACAAACTAATTTCGGGATGAAATTCTCCTAACAGCGGGAGAATGTGACACCCGACGATTTAGGGTTATTGTTTAACCTTCTAGAAACCCTAATTACGTGTGTTTAGTTTAGTATTAGGCTAAATACTTGTAATTACTTATAACTATTTGTATATTTATGTAAAATATACACTCCCGTAATTGATTTATATTACGCTTTTGTAATTGGTTATAATTACACTTACGCAATTTGACGAAATTGTGTGAAACAACCGGACGAAGTCCGACCCCAAATACGACATTGGTGAAAACCTTTCTATAAGTAACTTTAATCTATTTTTAGAAGTTATTTATCATTAGTTATTATTTTGTTAAATTTACACGAAAAACCTAGACGTTTTGGCTAAAACGTCTCAAACGCAACGAAAACGCGCAACTAAGCCCGACATCCAAATGAAACCTTAATTAATATTTTGACAACCCAAATTTAAGTATTTTAATGATACTTCAATGAAAATGAATCTCAAATATATTGTGAATTAAAACGACGAAAGAAAACGCTACGCGATTTAACCGAATAACCGAAAAACGAATAAACGAGCACCGATCGCAACACAGTCTGGAAACGTAGCTTAAAAATGCAGAAAAGCACCATTAGGGGGCCCTAAAAATCGACCACCCCACCACCACCCCTTTCCCCCACTCATTTTTCATGCAAAAACATCACATCACCCACCTTTTACACCCCCACTCTTAATTCATGCATTTCTCTTTCATTTTTACACCTACACTCCACTTTCTCTTTTCTCTTATCTCTCAATTGCCGAGTATTCTCAGCCCTTACCACCACCCTAACACCACCACAACCACCATTAAACACTATCAATTTAAAAGAAGAAATCACAAGAAGGAAACTAGGATCAAGCACCTCAATTTCATCTTCCTCTTCTTCCCATCAATCTCATAGTAAGGAACCACTATCTCTTGATTAATATACATGCATACTACTGATTTTAATGTTTATTAGCTCATCTAACTAGATTATGTCCAAGATATATGTTAAAATACGTTTTTGAAGTTTTTATATAAAAGTGATGATTCTGTCCAGAATGTTACAGCTTACAAAATCGACCATAACTAGAGTTCTAGGAAGAGTTAGACAATGAATTTTTTTTTAAAATTTGCGTACTGAAAAGATCTACAAAACTTTCTTGTTTGGATCTTTCCAGAAATGTACGGATTTTTTGATATAACCAGATCTTTGAGCCTGGTCTGAAGGTTTTCAAAAACCGAGTTTGATTCCTTAGCAAAATTAATTACCTATGTAAATTGACACTATAGTTGCTGTAAAAGTTATATGTTAGTCTAGAAACCAAGATGATCAGTTGGTAAAATTTGTGAGGCTTGATTTGGACCAGAAGTTAGTAAGAACTATGACGAAACAAACCGACAAAAACCGAAAATATAACTAAGGACTGTTTTGGAATTATTGTAAAAACCGACACTTTTGGTGAACTCCAACATGAACCGATAATTTATTTGGACTCTATAAACTGATATATGGGTTGGGTGAAAGTTTCAGGTCAAACCGAGTAAGTTTGACCAAGTCAACAAAAGTGGCTCGATTTCTAAAAACTTGTTATTTTTGGAAAATGGTAACAAAAATGGGTTTGGGTGACTTAGTTGGTAACTTTGACCAACTTTGACTAGTTTGACCAACTTTGACCAGTTTGACCAAGTTTGACTACCTTTGACCAGTTTGACCACCTTTGACCAAGTTTGACCAGCTTTGACCAGCTTTGACCAACGAGTTGACCAACTTTGACTTACGGTTTAAGGTTTTTACGAACTAAATAATCTATTTGCAACATACGATATGTACTAATAAATAATATACAACAAAACAAACTTAATAATAATGTCTAAATGAATTATTATTACAAACTTTCACCAACGGGTCGTACATGTATTTAATAAACAAACTTGAACAACTTACTTGGACATACTAGTTGATGAACTAGCTTTAGGTGGACATAAACCCCCCACCTACCCGATTGGCTTAAGTGAACATCAACCCCCACTTATACAATCGCTATAGATGGTCTTTAAGACATCCACTCATACATACACAACCTTATACGTTTAGGACGTTAGAAGGTTGCACACCGGCTTGCTTGCTTATTTGACTATTTGCTAGCTGCTTGCTAAACTCAGGTGAGTTTCATAGCCCCTTTTTACTGTTTTATATCCATGGGTGAGAATACATACAACTGTTTTTACACAACTGTTTTTATGAACACACGTACACAAACAACGCTATACGGATTGCATGAGTTAACACACTAATCCATTTAAAGTCCTCACACATCATAGCTTCGTTAATTTGGACTAAGCGCGAGTATTAGTAAATAGATCTATTTGGGACTGACAATCCCCGTCCGGGTTAGTCGCGCTAACCTGTCAAATGGACGTATTAATATTTGTACACGCGAGTGTACCGGATTAGACATTTGCAGGGGCACCAACGATCGTGTACTCGAAAGAGGCATGACACACATTGTTAAGCTTCGGACTATGAGCTCATGGCAATAGTATACATATTTGATTGATTTTAAACATTATTAAATCTTGTGTTTCATACCGATATCTAAACAATTGTTTAACAAACCTATGAACTCACCAACTTTATGTTGACCCTTTTAGTATGTATTATCAGGTTTACAGACGCAATAGGACTACCCACAGGAATCAAGATAGTAAGATGCTTTTGGAAAGCATAGCTCGAGTCGCATATTTTCAAACAAGAGAATTAATTGCATTACGATATTTTGTATCAACAACTATGTATTAGAAATCTCTAGACTATTTTTGCGAACTTCAATATTTTTGGGTAACAGTTGTAAACATTTGATTATGGCAATGTAACTATTTTTCAAACGTCTCATGTAGAGTTCATTTGTTGTAATCTTTGTGTGATGATATTTGATTTGGTCCTAGCCCCCGTGACACCTCATACTTCCGCTGCCACGTGTTTTGGGGGGGGGGGGGTGCGACAACCGGAAATCCCTGAATGGAAATGGGAGCATATCACAATGGACTTCATTACTAAACTTCCAAAAACACCTAGCGGATGCGATACCATTTGGGTGATCGTAGACCGACTCACTAAATCTGCTCATTTCCTAGCCATCAAGGAAACTGACAAGATGGAACGTTTGACACTGATCTACCTGAAAGAGATAGTGTCAAGATACGGCGTGCCTAACTTGATTATCTCTGACCGAGACGCTCGATTTACTTCCCATTTTTGGCGATCTCTACAAAAATCACTCGGTACTCGTTTGGACATGAGTACTGCTTACCATCCTCAAACTGACAGCTAAAATGAACGAACCATACAAACAATGGAGGATATGCTACGAGCCTGCATAGTTGACTTCGGTAAAAACTGGGAAAATCACTTACCTTTGTGTGAGTTTTCATACAACAACAGCTACCACACCAGCATCAAAGCTGCACCCTTCGAGGCACTGTACGGTCGTAAGTGCCGGTCACCTATCTCTTGGACTGAGGTGGGGGATACACAACTCACCGGTCCGGAAATCATACATGAAACAACTGAAAAGATCGTCGGCATAAAAAACCCGACTGAAAGCCGCGTGTGATCATCAGAAAAGCTATGCTGATGTGAGACGCAAACACCTCGAGTTCCAGGTTGGGGATCGAGTACTTCTGAAAGTCTCACCTTGGAAAGGCGTTTTTCGTTTTGGCAAACGTGGGAAACTGAATCCCAGGTACATCGAACCATTCGAAATCCTGGAAAGGATTGGTCCAGTGGCATACAGACTGCAGCTACCTCCTAAACTCAGTAGTGTGCACCCTACCTTTCACATTTCTAACTTGAAGAAATGTCTGTCTGATGAGACACTGATTTTACCTCTCGATGAGATACACATTGACGACAAACTACACTTTGTCGAGGAACCGGTGGAAATTACAGACCGTGAGGTCAAATGCCGAAAACAGAGTCGTATTCCCATTGTCAAAGTCTGGTGGAATTTGAGGCGTGGGCCTGAATTCACTTGGGAATCCAAATGCGACTGAAACATCTACACCTATTCACTGACTCTACTCATACCGCGACTACGAGCTAATTTCGGGACGAAATTCTCCAAACAAGGGGAGAATGTGACACCCACTAATTTAGGACTGTGATTAGTGCCTAAACCACTTGTAATACGTGTAATTAGTTTTAATATTTGCTAAATACATGTAACCTTTTTGTGTAATTACATACACGTTTATACGATTTATTTAAATCGTACACTTATGAACAGGACGAGCTCCGACACTATTTACTATGGACGTTGGTGATAAACTATTAAAATAATGTGGAATTATCCAAACAAACATTATTTACTTTAATATATTACGAAAATATATTACACAATTATACGTTTTATTAAAACGTAACCTTACGCGATGAAAATGCGTGAAACGACACGAAATAAACTCAAGTTATATTTTTATAACTCATTATTAAGTATTTCGATAAAATACTTCAAGTAAAACTATCGCGATTACACACGTACAAATATAACGTTTAAAAACGTTACACGATGCGAATAAACGTACAATTCACAACCGACAACCAAACGAAAAACCAAAATATATTTTAATAACTTAGAATATATTATTTGAGTAAAAATTTTATTAAAAATATCGGGTTTTAAATCATTAACAAAACGTATTTTATAAAACATTATACAAATAATTAAAACGTAAAACGATCAGGTAAACGAACACGAGACATTAAGTAAATTTGGGAAGTTTAAAAGTTGACAAAAATCTATGGTGGGGCCGTAGAAGAACCGACCCATGCTCATGGCCATGCCATACTCCCCATTTCTTGATTTCTTTTTGTATACACAAACACATACATCATAATCATTTCACCATCCAACTTTCTCCATCACTTTCTTTCTTTTTCTTTCTCTCAAAGCTCACGGCAGCCAGCAGCCCCAAACCCACCATTTCATCACTAAAAACACCACCTAAAAACACCTTGGATTGCATAACTTCTTTGGAGGAAAACGCTCACGTTAACGAGAGCATCGGCCTCATCTTCTTCGTTTCGTGATACAAGTATTGTAAGAACCTCATGACTCATGTATTTTACTTGTAATATATTTAATAACATGTTAGTATGCTCACTCAACCATAAGATGTCCAAGATATTAACCAAAAGGCATTTTAAAACTCGAATTCTTATTTTAAACTTGTTGGGACAGATTCTGTTAGTTCACGAAAGAAATCATATAAAATCAAAAACACAGCAAAAATGCATGAGACCACTTGTAAAATCTTCGTATTTTTGTTAACTACAACTTTTGTGTTGAACACTTTTTCCAGAAATACACAGGTTTTCCTACAAAATTCGATTTACTAACATATATACAAAAAGGGCTGTTTTGGAATAATTATAAAACCGACACTTCGGTTTAACCCTGACTCGAACCGATAATTTTCCTAGGCTATATTAACATATTTAAGACTTTTGTAAAAGTTTCGGGTAAAACCGAGCTCATTTGACCAATTTGTCAAGGAAAAAGACATTTCAGCCGAATCTGCGAAGTAAGTCCAATCTCGGTTCGCACCGCGATCTCAGTTCGCACCGCGACCTTGATTCGCACCACAATCTCAGTTCGCACCGCGACCTCGGTTCACACCGCGATCTCGGTTTGCACCGTGATCTCAGTTCGTGCCGCAGTCTCAGTTCGTGGTCAAACTTGGTCAACATTTTCCAGCACTTCGAAATTTACTTAAAATGGTTACCAAACGATAATAATTAGCCAATACGATATTAAACCAATGCAAGAATGGTTAACAATCACTTTTATAGGTATACAAATGAATCGAAACATAATAATAATGCTTTTGAGAATTACTGTTACACACCGTCACCAACGGGCCACACTTATTTATAAAATGATTACAAACGTGTAAACAAATACTTGAACATTTCCTAGTTGAGTGGACAACTAGCATGGGTGATCCTTCATGACACCAACTTATTTACTTACTTGCTTACAACCTTGTATGTTACGGACGCCAGAAGGTTGCAGGGTTTGGAGAACCAACTTACGGAATTACATCAGGGATACTTATTCGATTACACGAAAGTATCATACTTACTAGACTCAGGTGAGTCTTACAGCCCCACTTTTTACTATTTTTACTATTGGGGTGAGATACTTTGCTACTGTTTTACGTATGAACATAATGTACTAAACTGATTACACTACTTTTTACACACATTGCATGAGTACTTTTTATCCATTGAAAGCCTCCTATCATAAGTTGTTAGTTATGGAGTTAAGCGCGATAACTAGTAAATAGATTCATTTGGGACTGACAATCCCTGCCTGGGGTAGTAGAGCTACCACGGATTACACCGTAGAAACAGGCATATTAGTATTTGTTACATATGAGCGTTCGGATAGCACTCACGGGGGTACGTGATACTGTACTTGATTGTACCGTTCACACTTACACTGATAAGCTTCAACTTGTGAGCTCATGGCACTTGTGATGATTTACTGATTTACTTACTTGGCTTGTTAGCTACACGGGGTCATATTTGTGGTTCATATTGTTACTTTTACTACTAAACCTGTAAGATTCACCAACCTTTTTGGTTCACACTTTTTAGCATTGTATCTCAGGTTTACAGCAGCAGTAGGACTGCTCACCCACAGGATACTTTACACCCATAGGATACTTTTTAGCATTGATAGCTCGAGTCGCATGCATATTTTACACATATGGAGATTTTCTTGCATTACTTTTTGTATACTTAGTTATGTATTGAAATCTCCAGGATTCACTGGCGAACTCGCTACTTGTAAACATTTGATATTATCAATGTAATATTTTGTACTATTTTATAAACGTAGCATATAGATGTCGTTTGCTTATCTTTGTGCTGTTGATATTTGATTAGTAGCACTTCAAAACTTGCTTCCGCTAAACAGAGAATTTAGGGGTGTTACAAGATATACGGATAGTACTATCGAGTTGATAGCCCTCCCACTATTATAACTTGTTGGTCGCGCCAACCGCACGACGGCAGTCGTAACGAGGAGCGTATATTTAAAATGTTATTGTGGCAAAAACGTTAAACATCGCGGATTGGTTATAGCACTAGAGGTCGTTACTATAACTCATAAGGTCTAGCTAACCTTTGAGGGATCATCGTCTATGTCTCCCTACTATTATGAACATTTTTGGAAATAATATTTTTCCTACGATTGACTACATAGGAATGCATTTCTACTATTTATACAACTGGATTGGTTTTCCAAACGTATACCATTGGATGCGTTGACATCACTAAAACAAAACGATGTGTTGACATCACTAGAATGAAACGATACTTTTAGGTAACATCCTAACAAAACGATACTTTTGGATGACGTTCCAACTAAAACGAAATATTATTTAACTTTATGAATCAGCAAACTTACAAACAAGCTGGTTTAACAAACTATACTCTGTTGAGTCACTGATCGTCAAACTCAAGATGGTCGCTGATCTCAATGATTAAGGGGGAGACTTAGATAATGTCTACAAGCAGATTGTTGAAGTCATTAGTCACTGATAAGCGAAGTCACTGATGGTGTCTTATTCTCTTAAGTCTCTGACCCACTTACTGAAGATCTCTCTATGAAGAAATATTTCAAGTCAAGCTCCTGTTGCTGAAGTTTATGTTCGCTGATCTTCTCTCACTCTGAGTTACTGAAAGAGAATGATGCTCAACTTTGTGTGTCGCTGATCATCATCAGCGAGAGCATTACTCTCTGTACATGAAGTATGATTCAAGTTGAAGATAGTGTTGCTGAAGGTTTTCTTGTCGCTGATTGTATCTTAGGCCAGTAAAAGAAGAATTTATAAAGATCAAAGACTCAACTATGTGTGTCGCTGATACTCATCTATCAGCGAGAGTCTCCAAGTCTTCTTGAGTTCTCTCATCTACTGAATAAAAGAAGTCGCTGAAGATTTGCTATTCAAGTCATTCTTTAGAGCATGTTAGCTCGCATCGAGAATGAGGAGAATTGATGTTTCTATCAGCGACTGCAGCATTAAATGCCGCATTAAATAAGAAGTCAACATTCGGCGTTACTACGGCGCAGCACGTGTTCCTCGTAACTTGAAAAGAGTAACGTAGAAGCTTTTGATTGGTCTATGGTACAAGGTGATATTTTCCAAGACAGAATGTCGTGCCATGATACATCACATCTCAACTACCTCTCCAATCAAGCAGCGACACGTGTCCATCAGATCCGGAAATCAAGGATTTCTGTGTCTATAAATAGCGTAGTATGTTGTACTTCATTTTGTGTCGATTACTTGTATTGTCACTTGTTTGTCAGTGACTAGTTTGTCTAAGATACAAGTAAACACCAACAAGTAAACTAGTAGCGTGTTTGTCCACTACTAGCTTACTTCAGCGAGTGAGCAGTTAGCGTGTTTGTCCACTACTGCTCATCTCCTTGTACTAGCTGTATTGTTCGATTTAGATTAGCTTTGGCTAATCTATTCCGCAAATCAACAAGAGATAAATTTCATCAATAAAAGAATTTATCTTTCAGCTATATCAGTTTCAGCATCTGAACTGTTTATCTCATATACATACTTGTGTTCACATTGTTGTTACTTTAATACGATTAAGAACTTGTCAAGCAAATATAATTCATCATAAAAGAAAAGGAAAAGTTTTTAATTGTATTCAACCCCCCCCCTTCTACAATTAACTCACTGTAAACGATTCACAATCACTAATATAATAGTGATTAGGGACTCACAATTGGTATCAGAGCAGAGTTGGTTTAAAATATAATTTAACCAGATCTGCAATGGAATCCGTTAAATACAGTTGTGTTGATTCTGAGTACCAGAAGGGAAATGGCTCCACTACAAAACCCCCAGCTTTTGACCCATCAAGAATTGAAACCTGGATGTCCAGGATGATGATGTTCTTAGACCTTGTTGATGATCGTCTTTGTTCTATAATAACTGACGGTCCTCACACTCCTACTGTTATTATTCCTGCTGTTGCAGCTACTGCAACCACTCCTGCACTACCAGAAATGGTTATGCCAAAGAGAGAGGAACAATGGACAGATGAGGACAGGCGTATGGTTAGGCTGGATAAACAAGCTAAAATATACATAAGCATGTCACTTCCTGATGAAGTGTTTGAATCCATTAGATTGTGTAGTACAGCGAAAAACATGTGGGACACTCTAAGAAATATTTATATTGGAACCCCCGACATCATTCGCTGTAGAGAAGTAAATCTAACTCGTCAGTACGAACTGTTTGCCATGGAACCCAATGAATCACTGGCCTCCACCTATACTAGATATCAAGCTTTAATAAACAAAATGGAAAAGGCTAATATAGGTAAAGATCAAAGATTTGTTGTTGAAAAATTTCTAGAACTACTGCCTAGAAAAGTTTGGGGTACCATTGCAACATGTACTCGACAACGTAATGATTATACTTCTCTCAATCTAACTCAAGTTTATGGTATATTGTTAAACTGGGAACAATCTGAAAAACAAGCTGACCAAAGTGAGCACATTCGCGCTGCACTTGGCAGTCAAAAGATTTCTAATGCCCTTGTAGCTGAGCTAGAAGAGATTGATCAAAGGCAGAAAGTTAAGATCACCCAGATGAGTTCAAAGTCACTGATTGCAGATGAGGAAGGTTGTGCTGCTGACAGCAAGTCTGAAGTCAGCTATGAAGAAGGACTAGAAAAACTGGAAAGAGATATGGCCATGATGGTTGCAAATTTCAGAAAGAACTCTAGGTTCAACAAATTTGCTGGTGCAACATCAAGTGATATCTCAAAGTCAAAAGGTGACTGCTACAAATGTGGCAAACCTGGTCACTTTGCAGCTGAATGTAGATCCAAAGCTGTCAATCCTCTCCCTGAACAAAGGCCCAGCTTCAGAAATGACAAGTATAACAAATACAAGTCAAAATACAAGAAGCTGAAAGCTATGTCCAAAGCTGGTAAGAAGAAGGGAAAAGGATTCGTCGCTGAAGAAGGATCTTTCAGCGACTCCGACTCAACCTCATCATCTGATGAAGAAGAAGCTATGATATGCTTAGATAGAGATTACTGCCTGATGGCTGATGATGCTGACTTCCATGATAACATCAAAGAAGTAGCTAAGAAATGTTCAGCATCCGGCTGGGATCCAGAAACTCTCTACAAGGTACATTGTTTTAAATCAGCTTCAGTGACTGAAAAGGAGAATATTTTTGAGACTTTAATAGTTGATCTATCAAATGCTCATGATATTCAGAAAAGGCAAGAATGCATGATCAATGACTTAACATTTAAGCTTAAACTTCAAGAAGAAAATTTATTGAAAATGAAAAATCTAAAACTTGAGCTTGATGCACAAATACATGCAAATCAAATGTGCATTCAAGAGAAAATAAGTTTTGAAACCAAATTTTCTCAACTCAATGAAGTTATAAAGTCATGGTGCAAATCTGCATTAAATGTGAACCAGTGTGTCAATAATCAAATTCCAAAACAAGTAAAAGCTATTTTGGGAGGTGATTATGACACTGCTGCTTCTCTAGCTGATGCCACAAGCATTGATCAAATATTCAAGCCAAATCAATCCTTCTCAAACTTTGTCTTTGAACCAATGTCAGTCTTCAGCAAGCCTAAACCAAATCACTTTGTTAAAAGCTCGCTGGTCACTGACAACTGTGAGATAACTGCAAGTATTGATGAACTGAAAGACCTAAGCATAAATGAGTTAACAATTAATCCAGTTCCCATCAGTACTACTGATCAAAAGTTATTCAGCAACCTCAGTTCTGACACTCCAGTGACTGATGATCTTATCATCAGTGACTTAGAGTTAAAGAAACAAACTGATACATTAAGTCTGAATTCTTTCAAATCTCAATCAGATAAGCATGTTGAGCAAAAGAAATCTAGAGCCACAAATAAAAAATGCTATAAGTGTGGAAATAGACAACATGTATCAACATATTGTTCATCAGTACAAGTCCAACCAACCACCAGCAATGAGTCAAATGTTTTGCTGGTCAGTGGAAGCCAAGTTAAGGGCTTATCCACCATGAACCCATCTCAGGATGGGTTCATAAATTGAACTAACAGTTTACTTCTGATGTAGGGCATTCTTAGAGAAACAATCTGGTATCTGGACAGTGGGTGTTCCAGACATATGACCGGATGTAAGTCCCTGCTCAGCGACTACCAGGATGAAAAAGGTCCCGATGTAGTTTTTGGTGATAACAACATTGGTAAGACCAGAGGGTATGGAGTCTTGACCAATGGAAATGTGATGTTTAAGAGGGTGGCATATGTTGAAGGACTGAAGCATAACTTATTAAGCATCAGTCAGTTCTGCGATGCCAAGAATAAAGTGTTGTTTGATCATGAAGCTGGAGTTGTTTACAACAAAAATGGAAGTGCTGTCCTGGGTGCTCAAAGGAAAGGAAATACATATGTAGTCAATATGGACTCAGCACAATCAGGAACATGCTTTTATTCCAGAACTGTTTCAGAAGAAAAATGGTTATGGCATAAGCGACTTTCTCATCTGAACTTCAAAGCCATCAGCAAGCTCAGCAAGCATAGCTTGGTAAATGGTCTTCCAAAGCTTACTTTTGACAAAGACAAGCTTTGTTCAGCATGTGAGAAGGGAAAGCATCACAGCTCTTCTTTCAAAAGCAAGCAAACATCTTCAGTGACAGAATGCTTTCAACTGATGCATATGGATCTATTTGGTCCAGTGAGTTCTCCTAGTCTTGGTGGTAAAAGGTATTGCTTGGTAATTGTGGATGAATATTCCAGATATACTTGGGTATTCTTCCTCAAAGCCAAAAGTGATGCAACACAGGAAATTATATCCTTTATCAAAAAGATGGAAAACTTAAATGATTGCTCAGTTAAACATTTAAGAAGTGATAATGGCACTGAATTCAGAAATATTGACCTTGAAAGTTTCTGTGATTCAAAAGGTATTTCTCAAAACTTCTCTGCACCAAGAACACCTCAACAAAATGGTGTTGCAGAAAGGAGAAATAGAACTTTAATTGAATCTGCAAGGTCAATGCTCATAGATGCTGGTCTTAAGACCCACTTCTGGGCTGAAGCAGTTAGCACTGCCTGCTACACTCAGAATAGGTCTCTAATTGTCAAGAGACATGAAAAGATAGCCTATGAGGTGCTAAGAGGGAGAAAACCTGACATAAGTTTTCTTCATGTTTTTGGCAGTACCTGTTATGTCTTAAACAAAAGAGATCACTTAGGGAAGTTTGATCCCAAAGCTGATGAAGGTACATTTGTTGGTTACTCAATCATTTCAAAAGCTTTCAGAGTTTACAATAAAAGAAGGGAATGTATTGAAGAATCAATGGATGTTACCTTTGATGAATCTTATGATAAATCACTCACTGATCCTAAAGATTATGAAAACCTTATTTTTAACTCAATCAGTGATGACAAGCATGAGGTTCATCCTTCAGATTCTGAAAGGGAAGATGATGTCCCTGAAGATACTTCTGGCTCTACTTTAGCTGAGAATAATTCAGGAACTTCATCTTTGCCTGCTGATATCCCATCATCATCATCTCTATCTCTTGCATCAAAATAATAACACTCATTTTCAAAATCAAAGCTTAAACACTGCCTCTAATGCTGATGTGTCTGATGGATCACCTTTGAATAATCAAGTCACTGCTGAACCTCAGCGAGTGACCAAATGGACTAGACATATTGATAATCAATTGATTATTGGTGATCCTCAATCCAAAGTTCAGACCAGATCAGCATCTGCTAACTTTTGTTTGTTTGTAAGCTTTGTGTCACTGATTGAGCCCAAGAAAATTGATGAGGCACTCACTGATCATCACTGGATAGCTGCCATGCAAGATGAGCTATCTCAGTTTGAAAGAAATAAAGTGTGGAAGTTAGTACCTCAAGTAGCTGGGAAATCTGTGATTGGAACAAGATGGGTGTTCAGAAACAAGATGGATGCTGATGGTGTTGTTATAAGAAATAAGGCTAGACTGGTTGCACAAGGTTACTGTCAGCAAGAAGGAATTGATTATGATGAAACCTTTGCACCAGTTGCTAGGCTTGAGGCAATCAGGTTGTTTTTAGCATATGCAGCTCACAAGAAGTTCAAGGTATATCAAATGGATGTGAAAAGTGCCTTCTTGAATGGCAAGCTGAAGGAAGAAGTGTATGTGAAGCAACCACCTGGATTCACTGATCCCAAGCATCCAGGTTATGTATATAAACTGGATAAAGCTTTATATGGACTAAAACAAGCTCCCAGAGCTTGGTATGACACTCTTTCTACCTTCTTAACTAACTGTGGGTATGTCAGAGGTAAGATTGACAGCACACTCTTTATTAAAAAGGATAAGAAAGATGTTATACTAGTCCAAATTTATGTTGATGATATTATTTTTGGGTCTACTAACAATGACATGTGCAAGGAGTTCAGTAACCTCATGACTAAAAGTTATGAGATGAGCATGATGGGTGAACTAACATTTTTCCTTGGTCTGCAAATAAAGCAAACCAACACTGGTATTTTCATAAATCAAGGAAAATATGTTAAAGATTTATTAAAGAAATTTGAATTCACCAATTGCTCATCCCTTGCTACACCAATGTCATCTGCAGTCAAATTACATGCTGATCCTGATGGTAAATCTGTAAACATCACTGCTTACAGAGGAATGATCGGGTCACTGCTGTATTTAACTGCTAGTAGACCAGACATTATGTTTTCCACTTGTCTATGTGCTAGATATCAAGCTGATCCAAAGGAATCCCATTTGCTCGCTGTCAAAAGAATATTCAGATATCTGAAGGGTACACCAAATCTTGGTCTCTGGTACCCATATGGTTCGGATTTCTCAGTGAAAGGATATTCAGATTCTGATCATGCTGGATGCAAGATGGACAGAAAGAGCACCTCTGGTAGCTGTCAGTTTCTTGGAGAAAAGCTAGTAAGCTGGTCAAGCAAGAAACAAAATTCTGTCTCAACTTCTACTGGTGAGGCTGAATATGTAGCTGCTGGAGCCTGCACTGCTCAAATTCTGTGGATGAGAAATCAGCTCGCTGACTATGGCTTTAACTTTGAAAATGTTCCAATTTATTGTGACAGTCAAAGTGCTATTGCCATAGCCAACAACCCTGTGATGCACTCAAGGACAAAATACATTGATGTCAGATATCACTTCATCAGGGACCACGTCATGAAAGGTGACATTGAATTACATTTCATTCCAACTGATTACCAACTCGCTGATATCTTTACAAAACCTTTAGATGAGAAAAGATTCACCTTTCTCATCAGCGAGTTGGGCATGCTGAACCTGAATGATTAAAACCTGATTGTTTAAATAAATAAAAAAGGGGGTAGTTACTGAGTAAATAATTTATTTATATTAACTCACTGATTTATTATTCTCACTGATACTATCAGCAAGAACAATAAGTTAGTGTAGTTGTAATAAATAAACTATATACTTGGTAACTGCACATGAAAATTCGTTATATCATATAAATAAATTATATCTTATGATTTACATACTTGACTAGCTGATTGAATTTGTATTCTAAGTTGAAATTTGCTCAGCGACATCAAATGTGAAACATAATATTTATTTTATTTTAAGATATAACTTATTTTCATCTCGCTGAGACATGATGTATCAACGAAAGTTTCGTTTTAATATCGCATTTATTTCGACATATATTCCTTACAATTAATACTTTGTATTTAATTTGTAACGATTTATATTCTTCATAAATACTATATTAAAATATCTTATGGAAACTCGAAAAGGTACACTTTTTCTGACACCTCGTATACCTTTTCCGGCGCACCACTCCCATCAACATTTAATGTTACCACCCCTCACCATCATCACCCTGCTCCACTACCAACAACTATCTTATTTTATTATTTATTTTTACCTTTTTGACCACGTACATACTCATTATGACCACATATTTTTTACACCAGCGACCGTATATAAGCAGCGAAACCCCCACCGTTTCATTCTTTACGCTCTCAAACTTTTTAAACTTCATCTTCTTCATATTTTTCTCTGCAAATTTCTAACCTTTTCAACTTTCTACTTTATTTTTCAAAAATGGCAAGGACTAAATTTTTCAACAATACCTACACTCCTACCCCAGAGATTAAAGCTCTTCGAGCCTCTGCGGTCAGCGAGAACCTTGTCGTTACAGTTCCCAAATCTAACTATTTGGGAAATGTAACCTGTACAAAACCTGAGTATGCGGAGGTGATAACCTTTTTGAAAAACCATTTTATCCTCCCTGCTCTTACCATGTCTCCTGGGGAAATGAACCCAGAATGGCTCAGTGAGTTCTGGTATACCTGCACTCACTCAGTCGTCTCTGGTGTTTCCCAACTCCAGGGTTTTATCGACAATGGTACCCAACCTATAATAATAACTGCCAACACCATTCGCTCTATTTTACAACTGCCGACCCTTGAGTCATACGAGTCACTGCCAGAGAGCGACGTTGCCAAACAAGGCCTCGTCGAGCTCACTGAGATTGAGTGTAAATACTCAATCGATGGCAATGGCAATCGTAAGTACTCTACGGTCCATAAAACCAAAATGGATGGTGTTTGGAATGCCCTTTTTACCAATTTTATTCAATCTTTGGGCACAAAATCAGGGAACTATGATCAATTCAGCTCCCTGGAAGCACAGATCAGTTGGTCACTGGTCAACTCTCTACGAGTTGACTATGCAAGTGTGATCTTTAATGAACTGATCACCAAGGTCGCTGAGCCTGCCAGGGCAAAATATGTACCTTACCCTAGGTACCTCTCACTGATCTTTAGGGATCAGTTTGATGCCTATGATAGGGTATCATTTCAGGGATTTGAGCCCACTCTGGTAGGATCTCAAATTTTTGCAAAACCAGCGACTGTGGTTTTACCTGCTTTTATGAAGCATCCGGGGATCCTTGCACCCCAGCCTGTAACTGCTGTACAAATGTCAGTTGCTGCCCCCCCCATCGACCACGTCACTGACCACACCCCCAGTGACTACTGTTGGTCAACCACCAATCAAGAAACCACCAACTGCTCCCAAGAAAAAATCCAAATTAGGGTCCCTGACATTAAAGGATCAGGGACATAGCAAAAAGAAGACATCTACGGATGCCAGTGGTGAATCAGTGACTGTACGTTCAGTTACTGAGGGCACCACTGCTGAACCCTTAACCTTAACTGCTTCACTGGACTCCCGAAAGTCCAGTGACTCTACAAAGGGAACACTACAGACAGCTGCAGTGGATCAAACCACTGTTGGCAGTGATTCGGGTGCACCCCACACCCTCAGCTTGAGTCAACCCAGCCACTTGTCATCCTCACAAAAGGGTGACATTTCATTCAAAGGGCAAGCGGCATCAGTGAGTGATAACACACTCATAGCTGATGTCACACCACTGACCACAGACCCGAGCCATCTCTTATCTATCACTGCACCGACTGCCAATGTCTCACCACTGACCCATGGTGAGATACAGGTCGCCACTTCTATTTCCAATGAACCACCAGCTAAATCACAAGCTGATGATGAGGAAATCATGCCCATGGACACTTCTGAGGACACCCAACCCATTCCTCCACCTACCTCCAACTCACCCATCAGAGAGCTTACCCCCACATCTTTCTCCAGTGACAACATCCAAGTTGCTGCTGATCAGATCGCACCCCCTGATCATGTAGCCCAATCTACACCTACCCCCATTATTAATACCCAAACTACTCCCCCAAACACCTCAACTCACTCCACATCAGATCAGCTACTGATGGAGTACATTGCCCAATCCCAAACCCAAATTAAGATGCTCACTGAAGACCGTGAGGCACTTATTGGCAATGTCTCTGTCCTCCAAAAAGCTGTTGCTGCTCTCACTGATGTGTATAACTCCATTGAACCATGGAGCGCTTCTGTTAGTGAGAGAGTCCAAACAGTAGCTGATGCTAGTGCTGCCATAAATCATGCAATCACTGAGCTAGCCTCCACCTCCAACACCAACTTCACCAATCATGCTACTGCTATTGCCCAGCTCACCACTAACCAAAATGACCTAGCCATCTCTGTATCCAACTACCTTTATAACACTGACAAAGTTATTAAGGTGCTTCCACAGGTTGTTTCACAGCTCACAAAGACTAGAGCTGAGGTCGCTGCCCTGCGTGAGGAGAACGCAGACTTCACTGATCAGATACTTAGGGCAGTTGATCAGTTTGAGCAAACCAGTCAGGGGGAGAGTGAAGAAGATGACTTGGTCTCTGACCCAGAGATGCCCCATAAGATGACTGATCCGCTATCAAACAAGGCTCACAGGGACATAGTGCTCACTACCTATGCACTTCGTCCTATTGCTGAGCAACCTGAACTGGAGGCCCTTGCAGTTGCTGAACTGCATTGGGTGGATATGGAGATAGCTACTGACATGGTGGCTGTTGCTGAAAGCTTTCCTGAGTTCAGTGCTGAAGAGCTCAGGAATTACAATGGGCTGGTACAGCAATGGGCAGTGGATGATACTGCCAGGATTGAGGGTACCTCAGTGAGCTACGAACTGGCTCGCTGGGAATGGATGAATAGGGATGTAGTAGCTGATGCATCTGATGATGAGGAGGATGATACCATCATGCATGATGCTGATGATAATGATGATGATAATAATGATGATGGCCAGGGAGGTGGTTATGGAAATGATCAGGGTTCAGATGATGAAGATGATATAAACATGGAGGATCAGCAACCCATATCTTCTGTTATTAAAAGAAAAAGAACCAGTGACACCTCTCCTGCATCTACTCCTCCATCAAAGAAACAACAGGTCAGTGATCCTCATTTACATACTGTCATATCTGAGGTAGCTGCACCCTCATCTACACCAGCAACCCTAAACCTACCCTCACCTACAGCAACTACAACCACAACCCAAACAGTCCAAATAACCACACCTACCCCAGCAACTATAACACCAATCTCCACAGCAACTCCTTCCAACACCACCACATCAGATACCTCCCCCACAGCATGCCTTTCCTCTGACTCAGCCTCAGATACCCCTTGTCCTGATGAAACAAAAGATCAGAGAATTGCCAGAAAGATAAAGGCAAGACAGGACAGGGAGCAAGAAATGATACTGCAAATAACCTTTCAGGCTGAGTTGAGAGAAGAACAAGAAAGGAAAAGGTTGCTGAAAGAGCAATCAGATGCTGACAGAGCGTACCTACTGGAATTGAGCTCTAAAGATGCAAATGAAAGGGCCAGACTTCTTAAGCAAAAGAAAGATCAAGAAGAGTCTGATGCTGCAATTGCCAGGGTACTTGCTGAGATAGAAGAGAGTGAGCTAGAGCAACATAAACTGAAAAGATCAGCTAGCAAGAGCTCTAAAAAGAAAGGGGGAGCTGTCAAAACAGCTGTGGATAGAAAGTGGGATGAGATTGATAGAAAAAGATTTGCTGCCAGAATGACAGGTAGATCAAACCCTGCACCTATTACCAAGGTCAAACTGAAAAAGTCAAGGAACCAATCTCAACCTCAGCTACTCATACAAAGAGGTTCAGAGACTCAATCAATGCTACTTGATCAAGTATGCAAGCTGCACAGAGAAGAATGGAATGAGATAAGGCTTGCTATCAGCCACTCTACAAGTGCAGCTAAGGTTGATGTCATAAAAGAGATTGATAGGCTTTATCAGAAAATGGTGTCGCTGCAACTCCTCAGACCAGAAGATACTGTCATACATGGTGAGGAAATTGTTCAGCCACCTAGTCCAAGGTATAGATCAGGTACCAGCAGCATCTATCGAATCCCCAACACTTCAAGGCTCAATCTATCTATTCCTGCTGGTGTGCCAAAGCTTGAAGGTCATGAGGTTACTGAAGGAGAGAAGGGTCTGGTATACAGGGACCTAAATGGTGCCCTTAGGTTTCAGAGAGAAGCTGAACTTGAGAAGGTTGATCAAGAACAACTCATACACCTGATCAGGTCAGCTAGCATGCTTCCAACAGATTCAAAGATCAGAAAAGCTATTCTCGATGAAGCCTTGGCCAGAAAGTTCAGATACCTGCCCTCCAAAGACAAATATGAACTTGAAGTTGAGCTTGGTATAGTAAAGGAAGAAGAGATGTGGAGAGATAAATAGCTTAGACATTTTGTAATAGATAGCTTCTGTAAATAATTTGTTCTATGATATATATGAGGCTTGAATCAAGAAAATCTACAAGTGCAAGTCACTGGGCAACCTCCTATCAGAGACTCAAAATCTTTTCAACTACAAAAATTTACAAGGACAAGTCTCTGAACATTCAACTTATCAACAAAGTAACGGGGAGATTATTGAGTCTAAAACTTCCTGCAACTAGTTTGTCTAAGGGTGCTCTGACTTAAACCATTTAGGGGGAGATTGTTGAGTCACTGATCGTCAAACTCAAGATGGTCGCTGATCTCAATGATTAAGGGGGAGACTTAGATAATGTCTACAAGCAGATTGTTGAAGTCATTAGTCGCTGATAAGCGAAGTCACTGATGGTGTCTTATTCTCTTAAGTCTCTGACCCACTTACTGAAGATCTCTCTATGAAGAAATGTTTCAAGTCAAGCTCCTGTTGCTGAAGTTTATGTTCGCTGATCTTCTCTCACTCTGAGTTACTGAAAGAGAATGATGCTCAACTTTGTGTGTCGCTGATCATCATCAGCGAGAGCATTACTCTCTGTACATGAAGTATGATTCAAGTTGAAGATAGTGTTGCTGAAGGTTTTCTTGTCGCTGATTGTATCTTAGGCCAGTAAAAGAAGAATTTATAAAGATCAAAGACTCAACTATGTGCGTCGCTGATACTCATCTATCAGCGAGAGTCTCCAAGTCTTCTTGAGTTCTCTCATCTACTGAATAAAAGAAGTCGCTGAAGATTTGCTATTCAAGTCATTCTTTAGAGCATGTTAGCTCGCATCGAGAATGAGGAGAATTGATGTTTCTATCAGCGACTGCAGCATTAAATGCCGCATTAAATAAGAAGTCAACATTCGGCGTTACTACGGCGCAGCACGTGTTCCTCGTAACTTGAAAAGAGTAACGTAGAAGCTTTTGATTGGTCTATGGTACAAGGTGATATTTCCCAAGACAGAATGTCGTGCCATGATACATCACATCTCAACTACCTCTCCAATCAAGCAGCGACACGTGTCCATCAGATCCGGAAATCAAGGATTTCTGTGTCTATAAATAGCGTAGTATGTTGTACTTCATTTTGTGTCGATTACTTGTATTGTCACTTGTTTGTCAGTGACTAGTTTGTCTAAGATACAAGTAAACACCAGCGAGTAAACTAGTAGCGTGTTTGTCCACTACTAGCTTACTTCAGCGAGTGAGCAGTTAGCGTGTTTGTCCACTACTGCTCATCTCCTTGTACTAGCTGTATTGTTCGATTTAGATTAGCTTTGGCTAATCTATTCCGCAAATCAACAAGAGATAAATTTCATCAATAAAAGAATTTATCTTTCAGCTATATCAGTTTCAGCATCTGAACTGTTTATCTCATATACATACTTGTGTTCACATTGTTGTTACTTTAATACGATTAAGAACTTGTCAAGCAAATATAATTCATCATAAAAGAAAAGGAAAAGTTTTTAATTGTATTCAACCCCCCCCCCCTTCTACAATTAACTCACTGTAAACGATTCACAATCACTAATATAATAGTGATTAGGGACTCACATACTCATAAACTTAAACCCTGTAAATTCACTCAACAATTTTGTTCACTTTTGCTATATCTTTCAGGTAATTAGCTGCACATGTAAGACCGCTTGCATTCTTGGAAACTAGGCGACCCATGAAGACTTAGGTGTAACATCCTCCTTATTGGTCTGGTAAATTCCTATTTTAAATTGATTATTTAATTGTGTTAGAAATTATTTAATATTAATTGTTTACTTGTGAAACTTAAGTAAATAAGTCGCAGGACTTATTATGAATAGTAAATTATTAATTTTTTTAAATTGATATAGTTGACGGTAAAATAAAATATTATTCTCGCAGATAGTATTTAGGTTCCAGATAATAGATTTAGGACGGGTACAAAATTATAACAATTGGATATCAAAGTCGGTTGTTAAACCGACCTTAAAATCCTTATGTTTTCAAGAACTCTTCATTCTTCATTTTGAAGAACTTGCAAAACTCTCCAAATCAAGAAACCATAATCAATATTTGAAACAAACCTTTGGGTGATTCTGATTACTAACATCAACTTCATCACCTCCATCTTGTTCACCTTCATATTCCTCAAAGAAGTGAGTTAATTTTGAGTTATATAAATGAGTTTTATGAGATATTGAAGGATTGAATGAAATTGAGAGTAATATGTTGTTATTTGGTGTTATTAGATGTTATATGATGTTAGTTGAAGTATTAGAAACGTTAGAAACTAAGTTTTTTGAGTTTTGGTGAGAATTGGTGAGAATTGGTTCGAAAAACTCGTAACAGCAGCGAAGTTTGCAGTTCTCAGTTCGTCTTGCGAACTGAGCTTTGTTGCGAAGAGAGTTGAAATGTTGTGAACCGAGTTGTTGTGGTGCGAGTTGAGTTTTCGCTGTGCGAACTGAGTTTTTGCGAAGCGAACTGAGATTCGCGAATCAACATATTGCGGTGCGAACCGAGTTTCTATGAACTGAGCTGACTCTGCGAACTGAGATCACTGCGAACCGAGATTTTTAAACCTTTTGTTTTGCAAATTTTGAAAACGCGGATAAGTGACTAATTCATTAACTCGGATTGGGTTGAAATTCGCATGGTCACTCGAAAACGGCCTAATGATCAACGCTCTATTCAAGAGCCTAGGCAGTTTTTGGCCATTCGGGGTCATCTAAGGGCCGAAAATGGCATTTTTCAGTTTTTAAACGTCATTTTGGGATTTTTTAATTTTAATTCTGATTGAACTTTTGTTTGCTTAGACTTCAGGGATTACCTGATTGAATAAATATGCTATGATGATGATTATGGAACGAATTACTAACTTATATGTGATTTTCTGTTTCAGATCAACCTAAGACTCGGTGATATAAGAATCCTGAGTGTGGAGACATCAGAGGTATCGGTAATTGGATTTGGAACTCACCTTTTGATTTAGTTGTAACTGTTTGGTTACAACAAGTGAACGTAGATGTGTTTGTTTAATAATTTAATCTGGATTATTGATTATAAATCTACGTGCTATGTGGCCTTTGGGCATCAGTGTATTAAGGTCAAGTGGGTAGTTGGGCTATTTGGTTATTGTGTGAATTACACAGGGTCTTGATTCATTTGTTGTGTGTAGAACCTGTGTTTGAGTATAATAACCGTTAGTTATCGGTCTATTTTGTATTGGCCTTACAAATTATTGGGTAAGTGTTCTTTGAGAGCCACCACGGTAGTAGGGTTTCTCAATAGCCACCGATCCTCATTGATGAATTGTTGTACAGTGTAATACGTGTTTACGATTATTTGATGTAAACATGTGGTTATGCTAAGTTGAATTGTGGGTGACGAATTCATTCACTTAGCTTTGTGCTAATCCCTCATTTTACTTCTTGCAGGTTATATTTTGGGTATGTGGGTAGCAGGAAGGTGTGCTTTTGAAGCAGGAAGTGTTTGACAAACTGTGCTACTCTGGTATGTTTTGATAAACTCTGTTTAGAATTATATATCATATCGGTTGTGTAATATATGTGTAATGGATTTTAATAACTTTTAAATGTGATATAGTAATTATGTAAACAGTTTATGTACATTATCTTGAATGTACAGTAATGAAATATGTTTTATAACCTACGCTTCTGACTGAAATTATATAATATTCAAATTGAGAACGAGGGGTGTTATATTAGGATGCCATCTTTTTGGAGAAACTGAATTTCTTTTGTATAACTGATATGTTTTTAGTCATATTTACGAAATCCACTTTTTGTATAAACTTTTACTTTACTCTTATTGGTTACGATCCGATAAAATTTTGGAAACATTTAATGTTGGCATCTTAATATATATGTATGTTCTGCGAGATAATCATATGCTCTCTGATATGTGTGTTTGTACAATGTATACGTCAGCACCCCCTACTTAACCAAATGCTTCCGCTAACCACGATTAACGAATTTGGGGGTGTGACACTATACTACATTAAGGATTTCAAATTTGACGGATATAACATTAATAGTAATATAGAGGGGCTTAAATGTTTAATTAAAAGTTTATTTACATAAATAGTAAAATATGAGGGCTTAATTTGAGTTAAAATGTGTTTCTTATATATAATTAAAGATATGATAATTATGATTCTTTTAATACTAATTACGTCTCAAAATTATTGTCCAGTTTTAACTTTTTGAAGTTTTTTTTCTTCTTTTTCAACTTTAACCTTAAATATTTTTGTTTGTGTTATATAATACTTGATATATAAATGAATTGGGTTTTAAATGCATTTTCATTGGTATATTTTTCATTATTATATAACACAAACAAATATATTTAAGATCAAAGTTGTAAACATAAGACTTCATAAAGTTAAAATTTGACAAATAATTTTGGGACGGATGTAGTATGTTTTTATTGCATGCGTCAATCTTTTGGTTCTCTATACACGTAATTATACAGTGATAATAATTAATAAATATAATTAAAAGGACCTAGCCATCATAATCATAAAAGATACCAAACTATAAAGCGCTTGTTCTCCAAATATATTACGAAATGAAATTATATGAAATAAGAGGAGGTAGAATGATAGAAAAGAATCATCTTGAAATGTACTTTGTATAAATTTTGCATTCACGAGTTAGAAAAGATACCAACCTATAAGCGCTTGTTCTCGGAATATATTACGAAACATAATTATATGAAATAAGAGGAGGTAGAATGGTAGAAAAGAAGCATCATGAAATATACTTTGTATAATATTTGTATTCACGAGTTAGAAAGAAAGAAAAGAAATTTAGTCTTATTTTGTGTCACCGAGTTGGACAAAAGTATGATTTTTTATCCTTTCACTTCTTAGTTTTGGATTGAATATTATAAGAGAAGATATTAGATAATTGGGATTAATAACAACATATTTTTTCCACAATATATCAATGAAATGGGAAGGTTAAAAAAGATGTATATATTATAAATTGACATTTTTATAGCTAACAAAAATTGTATAGTCATTGTGACATTTCCGTTTCCTATAGTTATAATTTGTTAACCTTGCAACAATTGATAAACAATGTGTACGTTAATAGTCTTGGGAAATATAAATTGTAAAAATTACTATAACAATTTAGACATTTTATTGAATAACTAATGTATATATAGATGCACAAAATATAAATCATTCCACAACAATCAAATATATACCTACATTATATAGATTTAAAAAGTAATATAGAATTAATAGAAGTACACATCTTACCATTCACATACTGAATTGTAATTAAGCTGTGTGAGATTAAAAAAATAGAAAAAACTCTTTAAAAAATAGATGATGACTTTGATCTACCTATCCATAAAGCTTGTATTCAGTTTACTAAATAATAGAAATTGATTCCCTTAATCTGTAAGATGATAATAATAAAAATTTAAATTAACAAAACTTTAATGAAAGATATAATTACATTAAAAGTAAGTCCTCATAATTTACTAAAAGTTTATTTATTTATTTTTTAAAAAAGAAAAATTTAGAGAAAGTTAGAGGAATAGAGTTAAGATTAAAATGCTTAATAAAATTAGAAGGAAAAAATAGATTAAAGGATGTCATGATTTTGGATTATAATAATAAGTTATAAGTGTTATTATAGGACACATTATTTTGAATTAAAATAGTATAATTTAATTTTATTAATTACCTTATTAAATAAAAATAATTATAATATAAATTTTAATTTAATATTACCTTATTTGGAATAAGGGTGTAGTAAAATCCACATTATCAAGTTTTTTTTATATGGTGATGACATATAGGATTTGTATGATGTGACGTATGTATATATTTGACAAATAATTAAGGGTCTCATCTCTTAATTATAAAGATAGATATAAGATATAAGATGTATTATCGATTTAAACTCATGACTTACGTCACATGTAATATTAAACTTTACTTGTTTATAATTTGAGAACATGTTAAAATAATCTCTTTATTATACTTGTATCACATGTAATTCCACTCTATGCTATTGTCACATGTAAGATCACTCTTAACTTGAGTCATATGTAACATCAATCTAAATTAACTTATCTAGTATAGGGATGCAAATATTTTTACAATCAATTATTTTATTCAACCTCATGTCACATGTAAATCGTAGTACCACTTTAAACTCACGTCACATGTAATGTTATTCAATATATCATATAATATTTCATCCGTTTCGATTAAAGTGTGTTCATTTTTTTTGGGTAAAGGTAAACTTTACCCGGTAAATATATTCCCAAAAGTATTTAGGTACAATGGATGTGAGTGAATCTCACATATCAGCCCGTTACATAGGCAATAAACACTACATAACAGGAGACAACCACTACACACTAGATAATAACCACACTGCTAAACACAGGACAACCTCATTTAACAATCAAAATCTAAATGTAAAAACTAGGTTCATAGTGAACAACTCTGTCTTCAATAAATCACTTGACCGACGAGAGCAATACCAACTTCCAATCAATGCAACCCACTGAAAATAGTGAACCTGCCCTACCAACACGAAAGATGGCAAAAGGTCCAGGTACATACCAACGGCTGAAAACAACCATAGGACCATAGTGATTAACTCAGTCTTCACATATCTTCAATAAAGTACCACTAAGCATAGCACCAACTTCCAAGCTGCAATAGCAGCAAACACATCTACAATCGTATTAGCAGCCTGCCCTACCAACACAAGGATGGCCAAAGGTCCAAAAATACCAAAACAATCCATAGACAAGAAATAACCTGCCCTACCAACAAATAGATGGTAAAAGGTCCAGGCACTCCTCAAATGGCTAAAACTAGCCACAAAATAACCAAGCAACTTGAGAATAGCATAAACCAAAACCGAATCTATACATACCCAGTTCGCACCATCACTACCTCCTTGACATAAAAAGAATAACAATTCAAAAGGTAATAACACTCCCTGAATTGCCACATACCAACAATGAAGGTTGATATGAATCGCATCAAAGTGACACGAGACAATCAACACAAACGCTTCATTGGACAACCAAGGATCGATCAGCCACCTTTGAACAAACACACCTCCCCCCCACCCCGGTTCCACCATTATGTGTTCATTTTGACAATACACAGAATATTTGGTATTTTCACTAACTACACTTTTCACACTACACTTTTCACTTATCGAATAACATCTTTACCTACTAGAATTTCTTTTGATTTGTTGTTACATAAAAATGAACACTTATTTGAATAAATTTAAATAATTATTAAGACATTTAAAATGAGACGAGGATTAATAATCTAACTTTAAACTATATTTCTTTAAAATTTAGGGATTAAGACATTTTTATAATTAGACTATGTTTATTTATTTAAACTTATGTCACATGTAATACAACTCCGAACTTTTGTCACATGTCATACCACTCTAAACTTATGTCACATGTAATACGGAGTATCACTTTTAACTACTCGTAATATTTACAGTATAAGATAAATTTACCAAAAAGCACATGCCAAAATTCCAAATTATTGATAAGAAATTCGTATGATGATATACATAGATAAATATATCTATACATGGTAACTTACAGGCCATCATATAAGCAATTATTTTTGCATTATATTTGATCATTTAATGGTGATAAGAACAAAGAAAAAATAACCAACAAATAAATGGAGATAATTTAGTTAACAAATTTACCAAAATAAAAAATAACCAACAAATAAATGGAGATAATTTAGTTAACAAATTTACCAAAATACCGATATATTCTCTTTCACAATTTAAATTCTAAAAATTTGAAACCATTGAATTAAAGGGCAAAAAGGTAATTTCATCATACCCAGTAATAATCATTCAACCTCATCATTCTCAACAAGCATCACCAATCTTAAATCTTCTTAAATATATTCAAACAAATTACTAAAAAAAATCCCATAAATACAAACATTTCTATATCATCCTAAAAGGTTAATATATATACAGTTTACACCATTTATATAAATTTCACAACCCTCACACCATACCATACCATTAAAAAGAAAAAGAAAGCATATTTCATTCATATCCCTTTTCTGCAAATTCCACCTTGTCACTGTCTTTGGTAAGTTTTTTATTCGTATTATAATTTTCATCTGGTAATTTTAGTTAAAGTTTGTATTTTTATTCATTTCTTTAATCAAGAATATGATATCAATCTGACCCACATCAAGAAAACATAAAAAAAACACTTAACCCCATCACTGTTCTTTAGTAAATATGTAAACTTTCATCATAAAAAAGTAGGGTTTTTTTCTTTTCTTTTTATGTTTTGTTTGTAGTTTTTATTAATCAGTTTTTAATACTTCACTTTAGTTAACCCTAGATTAACAGATCTCTCTGATCGTCTTTTTGGTTTCTTATTTTTTGTTTTTTTTCTTACTACTCATATCTTAATGAATTTCCTTGTGTTTTTGTAACAAAAATCCAACCCTCATCCCATTTCCTAATTTCTGCTGATTTGCTTATACAAATATACAATCTTTTTGGAGATATGAAGATTAATATCTCTTCTTTTATGAATATAAAATGCTAATATTGGTTTGTAACAATTTGAACTTTGAAATATGTGTAAGGTTATATGATTTCATTTACCAAGGAAAATTTAATATGCTTAAAATGTCAGAAAAAAGACATTGCAGTTGGGCTGTAATTTGGTTAATTTATGAGCATTGTCTATAAGGGTTCTTAATTTATAGTTCTGAATTGAAAGTGACTTTAGTGTTACATCATTTAAGGAATCTATGGCTACGATGAATCCTATTATCTTCTGGAATATGGTTGGTATGAATTCATAATAGCAGTTCTGCATTTAGTTTGAGCTTCATTTCCATTTTCTGTTATTTTCTCTGCTTATTTGTTCTTAATGTTGTTTAAACTATAAAAGTTACCATGTTACAAATTTAGACGATCGTTTGTTTCGTAGGCTCCAGTGGTTGGCCCAAATACCCATATGTGAACCGAAAAATGTGATAGTTGGTCCGTTTCTGTTATGAGTCACATATAGTGTTGTTTGATATGAGTTTTTTATATATTGTTTGATGTTTGCTTAGTAAGCAAACAGTTGGTGACTAAGTTTGTTAGACGGTTGATCAGGGTGATTTGGCAATGGCAGCATCATCATCTACAGATAACAAAAGCTTATTTCCAGTCAAAGAGAAAGCTATGCAGTATATATATCCGGCTCCCGTTGCTCGATATGAAGATATTATTGCTAGTCCGAAACTCTTCATGGATAGTCTCACGAAATTCCATGTGGCAATGGGGACTAAATTGAAGTAAGATTTATGTCCTAACACTTACGTGAATTTGATGTTAGAAACTATACAATATATGGAACACTTGTACTAACTTGTTTATATAAACACATTACACGAGTCGAGATATAAGTACTCCATATTTTAAATTGTCTTTATAAAGTAAGGTTGAGTTGAGAATTAGGGTGCTTTTGGATTTGTGTTTTGGAATTCATTATCGGATTATAGGGACTTGAAGTTTAATTAATCAGTTTTAAGTGTTTAGAATAACAGACTCTGGTGCTCATTATTTTAGTTGGAATAATAAGTTTCATACAATCATACCAGATGGCATCAAAAATGACTGTCGGAGGATTGAATAACTTTTTTTAAAACCTGTTTTGATAGAAATCTACTGACTCGTTTAAATTTTACAAAACACGATTTCTTGTTTTCACAATAATTTCCTTCTAAGTCATTTATTAATCAAATTGTTTTCACAATATGATGTTATACGGTCTTAAGAATTATGAGATGCCTGATGCTCTTCTGAGATTCCCAGTTTCTATATTGATGACATTCTGATACTTTGCTTGTTGTAGGATTCCTATTGTAGGTGGCAGGGATCTAGATTTGCATCGCCTATTTGTGGAAGTCACTTCCCGTGGAGGCATTACGAAGGTACAGCTGAGGCATAATAATAGCATGGATTATCTTTTTGGTTACCCTTTTTAAGTAATACATAATGGTGAACACTGAATCAGGTTGTTGAAGAGAAGAAGTGGAGGGAAGTCACTAATGGTTTCAACTTTCCACCATCTGCAACAAATGCTTCTTTTATTTTACGGAAATATTATATGTCACTGATTCAGCATTTTGAACAAGCTTATTATTTTAAGGAGAAAGCATGGACTCCTGCTACCGGTGTGTTCAAGCAACCTTTTAACTTTATGCAGTAAGGCGTTATCATTTAACATCTAATTAGTTTGCATAACATGTTGTATATTCAGATACTTTGCAGGGTGCAACAAACACCCTCTCCTCAACACCCGCAATGAATATGCTTAAAATGCGAAATCCATCGCCAGAAGTTCAAGTCACATCAGTGAAGAGGCAGAGGATGACAACAGAGGACTCATTATCTAAAGGTCACTATACATTCTTCATAGTTCTAATTGTACAACATTAAAATCTAGAAACATGGTGTTGGGATTTGCATTAAATGTAGTGATTAGGAGATTTCGTATGATCAGAGTCAATTTAAGAATTTAAATAAAACAGGCTGATGAAGGGGACTGTTTAGATCTGCTTTTGTTGTTTTTTGTAGTTTTAATGATCAAATGATCAAATGATCAGCAAGATTAAGTGTTTGACAAATTTGGTTATTTATGAAATGAATACACAAAATGACTAAATAGGATGAATAAATGATTAAGTCTTCTGAGCTGAGAGCTAAAGTCTTTCGTATTTGGTTAATCAATTTTGTTGCTTTTACTGTAAGCCGCTTTCTTTTTGTTTGTTCGAGAAATATTCTTATTAGTTAAATGTGTACTATGACTAAAAAATACCATTGAATGTAACAATGCAGGTCCTGTCGAATCACCAGTACGTTTACCAGTCACCGGAATAATTGATGGAAAATTTGAAAGTGGGTATCTTTGTACGGTTCGAATAGGAGGAGAGCAGCTACAAGGGGTTCTTTATCAAACTGTACAAACCCCATCAAATGAAATGATACCAAATCATTCTGGTGTAGTAACCTTGGATGCTACTCAAGGATCAACCATGGTTAGGCGTAGACGTAGACGTAGAAAGAAATCTGAGATGAGAAAGAGGGACCCAGCTCACCCAAAACCTAATAGAAGCGGCTATAATTTCTTTTTTGCTGAACAACATGCCAGACTCAAATTACTTCACACTGGGAAGGATAGAGCCATCAGCAGGATGATCGGTGAAGAATGGAACAAACTGACCGAGTCTGATAGGGCGGTGAGTAGATGTGTAACATGGGGGGACTTGGTAACTGGTCAAAAGTCAGCTACTTTTACAGCATTTCTAAATGAGAGCTGTTTTGTTGACCCCGTAAAATATTGTTATCCAAATATTCAATTTTATTTCGTCCAAAACTACTCCATATTTTTGGAGGTTTGATGCAATAAACATTTTAGATTTAGACTTTGGATGCCTTTTGACCCGTTTGAGCTGTTCAGCCTCCTAAAAGCGGTGAAATGTAACCTTTTCACTGTTGACCCGTTTTAAAATAACCTTTTCTAATAGTGAGTATGCATCATGAAATATCAAAAATCTTTGTTCAGGTTTACCAGGAGAAAGCGGTGAAAGATAAGGAAAGATACAGAAGGGAAATGGAACATTATAGAGAAGGTTTCAACAGAGGACAAGTTTTAACCAATGCAGTGCCTGTACAGCAACACTATTATATGGTGGATACAAGTATGATGGTTGTTGAAAACAATGGTGGAAATTCTCATCAAGTTCATGACCCAAATTCTGAGTTTTCTGATGGTGACAACGACAGCAGCTTTGAAGATGAAGAGAAAACTATAGGGAAAGATTTAAATCTTGAAATGGGCACTGAAAACATCGACATAGTAATGAAGCCACACGAGGAGATATTATTTGCTGAGCAGAAAAAATCATTAATTCTCGAAGATGACCAGTCGATGTTTTTTGTTGGATCTGATCAACAAAAATCAACATCTGTCCAAGAGAATGAACCACTAGTCGTTGAAAATGAATCATCACGTATATTTGAGAATGAATCGAAGAAAGAAGAAAAGAGTGCTGATGATGAACGTTTGATTCCTGATATTAACGATGAAAACAATACAAAATTAGCCGCTAACCAAGAGAAGGATTTAGTAAAGTCTGATGGAACAGTTGAAACTAGGCCTGTGGTTAGAGAAGAAAAGTTTGGGCAAAATGTGAAAGAAGGGCAATCACTAAATTCCCATAATGGAGCAGAATAGTGGCAAGTAAGTTAAAAGGAATGAGAAAGTAAAAAGAAAAAAAAAACCGGTGAAAGATCGCTTCTTGATTAAGACTTCATTTTTGACACGGGAGAAATAGCAGTTTTAAGATTTCCATCATACTTCGCTTCTAGAATTTTAGTAAGCTTTACATTTCTGTTAATGCGATCAGTATGCTGATAGCAGTAGTGTCTATTCAGTTAAGGAAGTATTCTTTTGCTAAAATTCGAACCTATTTGATTCTATGCGTTTTGATTTGGCCACATCGACTTTCTTCTTTCTATTTTCTGGTGATTTGTAAAAGAACATAAACAAGTCTAGGCATATGCACTTGGTAATACGGGTTAGGGTAGCGTTTTGTCTCAAGTTGGGTATGGACTTCTATGCAGTTATGCCCAAATTTTCTTTTATTTATTTATTTATTTATTATTATTAATTTTTATTCAACTCTTGAAAACAAAACTGAAAGTTCATTAGTGTAAATTTCTTTCATTTTTTATTTTTTATTTTATCTTATCTTCTTTCTTTTAATACCTCGGGAACAACTTGAAAACACAGCCTCTGTAGGTCCAAATATATGCTCAGGAAGATGCTTAAAGTTAGGGACCATACATAAAATCCTGAAACCGAAAAGGACTTCTACAATTAAGAACCCCACATAAAATTGAATATAAAGTCAAACCCTCTAAACATCAATTGTTAATTGTTTTCATCAACACTTGAAAACCTACCAGTACCAAAACCAGAACTTGGAATCAAGATTTAAAAAAGAAGGCAATTAATAAAGAAAGCTAAAATGCAACAATTCTGAGTACCTTCTAATAGAGAGAAAATGAGAAAAAGGTACAAACTAGCTATGAGCATCTTTAGCTATGACTTATGACTCAGAAACAAGAATAGCATCCCAGATCATATCCATGTCCAAAGACGGCATTCGACTTAGCTGAACCCCTTCCACGATATCCGACATCCCTACTTCCATAGGTTTCTTGCTCTTTTCTTTTTCTAATTCGAAATCCTTGTGTTTTTCAGCAACTGAATTTTCCGATAAACCAATTTCAGGAACTGGTAATAACAGATCATCATTACCCTTGTTATTAGATGACACTCCTTGTGATAAAGCTTGAAACTTTGCTTCAAGAAGAGCTTTAGTATTGCCATTTATCGAATTAGCCTTTAATTGGTTCTTCAAATTTGGAAAGTTTAAGTGTGCATAATCACCTCTTAGCAAATAAGCAGCCGTGTCATATGCAAAAGCGGCGTCTTCTGCTGTTTCAAACGTCCCTAGCCAAACCCGTGTCCTGTTTTTTGGTAATCGAATTTCTGCCACCCATTTTCCCCAATGTCTTTGCCTAACCCCTCTATATAGCTTTGCTGGTGAACAAATAGACGTATTTCTGGCTGCGTACTTCATTGGCTGAGTTTTCACAGCCCTCAAATAATAGTCCCTAGAAACTGGCTCCACACATTTTGTTCCAGTCAAAAGAAGGCTTAAATTTGGGAATCTTGAAGCGTTGGTTAATGAAGGAGGCGAATATGGTTCATGGGCTTGTGAAGCTTGGTTGCTTTGTAAAAAAGTTTCAAGAAAATAAGAAGGCATTCCATTCATGGGTGATGATGATGATGAAGGTGATGATGATGATGATGACGATCTTGAAACACCAGTTGGCTCGTTAAGACTGTTCCAGACGGTGGAGTTGGCAACAATTTGCGACCCGTGTGCAGATTGTTGAAAATAAGCAGGGATTATTTCTTTTTGAAGGAAACTTTCTATTTTAGGAAACTGATGATTCTCCATTGGTATGTGAATTAGAAAGACGCAAAAGAGAGGTTATAATTATATAGAAATATATGAAGGCACTACAACTTTATATATTATATATGTTTTGGGCTACCAGATGTCACTTTGCCACTATATTATAATTCTCAAAGTCAGATCTAGACTTAAAAAGGTTCATCAAGATTAAAACAGCCTAAAAACAAATACACGCTTACGTGCTCACCATTCATCGATATTCGTTTATTGACAAATGAGATGTTGACACATCATCTTCTAGTAGTTTTTGTATTCTTCTCTGTTGGTGAAACCAAGTTTATAAGTTTATTAGTAGTGATCATGTGTTGGCTAATGATCCCTTATGTCTTTTTCTGTCTTTTTGCTTCTTCTTTTTTTATAATAATGATTAGACTTGTTAATTAGTTCTCTATCTGTAGATTAAGAATTGATTAATAATTCTAGAGATAATATAAGATATTGAAGGCTGCAGGTGTAGTAAACTGGCTTGATGACTGTGTTTTGGAATTAAAGAAAAAGGACCATCTCATCATTGGCACATGTCTACAGGCAAATTAGATGGCAACACTGCATTCCAACCATATAATTCTTCTACTTTTGGAAAGAAAACCTCAAAATATGAGCACATGTCATTGCTGTTTTTTTCTGGATCTATGCACATTAGAGGCAAAAAAGAATAAATAAATAATTACATCACAATAAGAAATATAGGGTATGCAGAGTTTTAGTCTGTTCCTAAAAACACACATGGCGTATAAAGGTGGCAAAATGGGAGGTTCTGATGACGGTTCAAACCCGATTTGGTATAAAGTTTTGTAGAACAGTTCGGTTTTATTGATCTGCAAACACTTTATGTCTACAACAATTTAACGACTTTCAAAGATAATTATCATTACTATGATCAAATGATGCTGCAAAAATTGCATTATTTCAAGAATAATTAAGTATTGGTTACATACATATATCTACTCTTGCCAAACATATTTTGTCTACTAGTTGTGTTATTCTTGGATTGTCTGTCTGTCTTGTTAAGTTCAAACCGTGTGTGAAATAAGAGGGAAATTAAAAAAAATGCCATTTTTTTGAAAATGTATGGTTTTGCCCTTTCGGAAAGAAAATTGACGATATGCCCCAAGAAATCGCAAAAGCAAATTTTATTTTGCGATCCCGTGTTTACGTTTTGCGAACCCGTTCACGTTTGCTAGTCGTTATCGAGGTTTGCGTGCAATGGCAAATCGCAAATTTTTTTTGCCTTTTGCGATTTGCAAATGGCTAATATTTTTTGCGATGACTTGCAAATGGCTCATATATTTTTCCGTGAACGGGATCGCAAAAGGTGGTCGGGTTTTGCCATTTGCCACCGCCCAAAAAAATTCAAATATAACCCCGATCGTAAATCGCACCCTGACACATTCATCCCTAACCCCCTTTAGTTCTTCCCCTTCCGTACACACCCCGATCCATCCAACCACGATTGTAAATCGCAAGATTTGCGATTTACGATCCCCGTCCACCATCGTAGGTCGGGCCACCACCATCTTCACGACCAAAACCCCACCACCATGACCCGTTTGTAACCGGAAAACGTACAAATCACACCATCAGTCGACATCCGTCGCACCACCACCACCCTACCACCCTCCGTCGCGATTACTACCACCATACCACCGCCATAATAAATGGCTCACCACCGCCACGGGTTTCACCACCATTTGTTGGTCGGCCACGGGTTTCACCACCGTCACGGCTCACATCTTCGGGTTTCGACATAAATGATGGATGATTCTCAGGTATTATGTTTTTTTTTTTGTATAATGTTTGCTAAAGTTACCGCATGTTTTTGAATTTAGTATGTTTAAACCTGAATTTTCATTGTGGCATTTCGTTGAACACTTGGTGTGCAACATATATTTTCGATTGTTCATGAAAATGATTGGTTTTTAAGCAATGTTTGTGTGATATTACGAAGCTAGGTAGGTTAATACATTGTAAGTTTGATGATACATATATTTTGGATCGTTCAATGATGTGTTGTAACAAGAATTGTTAGTACTATTGTCAACCGTTCAATCTTTGTGTGATATTAAGAAGCTAGGTGGGTTGAGGCTTGGACCATGTAGGCCAACGAATACCAAAGTTATTAGTCTATATTATGCAATTCTACAAGTTCAATAAATCAGTGAGCCCAATTATATATTTTTAGAGTTAACAGTTAACATAATAATAATCTATTTTGTAATTACAGTTAGTGAATTTAATATAAAAAGTGAATTAATAAGGGTATATATAATATACATTCGATTAAAATGTATTGGCTCATTAAATTGTAGTAACATGGAAATAAAATGGTAATACCGTAATACAATGTTTGACGAAAACAGTTTGGTGGATTTTTGAGTATGTCTTAATGTTTGGTAACATATCTTATTTAGAAAAATAGGCACATTCCAATATTCCATTCAATAAAAAGATAAAGAGCCGTATATAAATTACATATAAGTAGAAAAAAATTAACTGTATGAGAGGATGAAATGAGCGTTATACAGAGTATAGTATATGACACATGGATTGGGTCGGGTCGGGTTAGGTTAAATGCATTTGATTAGTATAACCAATTGAAATGATCATATACATCCTTAATAGTTATATTTACGTATAGTCGTTAAATAAACATGTATATATTTATTTTATTCAATGTCGATTATAGTTGTTTCATTTTGCTAAACTTATCAATTGCTTGTTATTTATCGCTTTTATTAACGACACTTGTTTGGCTTGATTGATCACTCTGCGGGACATTTTTAATGAAAGGCTGACTTTGAAAACTCAACTCACTGTTACTGGGCATATCAAGTTGCACTTATCAAACGATCAAGAAAAGATATTTAGAGACCACTGCTTTGGGCATTGGTTGGATGTGAAGGCTCCGGAAAATGACCCGGGTTTTGTGCATCATATACTGATGACCATTTTATACGATTCGGACGCAGGGAGTTTTGTCTGGTGACAGGTTTACGGTTCAGTCCCAATGAAAACATAGCGGATCATATGCCCAAAGAGGTTCGACGGACGACCCCGGCATTTAGAGCGTGTTTGTTCCCGGATATTGTCAAACGCAGCGTACGTGTGTCAAACCTTTCTAATAAGTTTCGCGATAAAGGTTTGTTTAGTGGGCCGAGGAAATTGAGCGATGAGGATTGTGTGCGCGTGTGTATGCTTATGTTGATATATAAAGGGTTTTTTAAGAAAGCAGGGTGCGCATAATATTGAGGATGACCATATGCATATAGTTGAGCATTTTGATGTTTTTGACCGGTACCCTTGGAGTAATATTATTTGGGCAAGAACTTATGAGCAGCTGGATAAGGGTTTGGAGACTCGGCCGACTCAAGACGGGATGCAGTACACGTTGAGTGGTTTCGGCTGGGCGTGTAGTAGCATTATAACACCCCTCATTAAATACAACAATATTATATTATTATCACGGAAGCGTATATTTTAAAATACATTTCATAACTGTACATTATAATTTACATAAACAGTTTACGTGTCCACACATACTAAATTAAAACTATTTAAGAACTACATTAGACGGGGTATTATATTATTTCAAACTTTAGTTTTGTTACAAAACATATCAGAGTAGCATGACTAGTCAAACGTTCCTTGCTCCTCGAGCATTAACTTCCTGCTACCCACATCCCAAAATAAACCTGCAAGAAGTAAAAAAAGAGGGATTAGCACGAAGCTAAGTGAATGCATTTATCACACACCAATTAACTTAGCTTAACTACTTGTTTACATCAGACATCCGTAAACACACAATTCAACTAAACAACAAATCAATGAATGAGGATCGGTGGCTCTGAGGAATACCATAATACCCGGGTGGTTCCCCGGAACACTTATCCAACCATATCCGTATGGCCATAACGGATGAGACCGATAGCTAGTGATTATTATATTTAAACACAAGTTCCATGCACACAACAAATGAAGCAAGACCCTGTGTAATTTACATAATAACAAACTAGCCCAACCAACCAACTCAACTCGTTGACCTCATTATCAACTGATGCCCAAAGGGCAAATAGCACGTAGAGTCACAGTCAACAATATTAATTAAATAACATCATAACATATCTACGTTCACCTGTTGCAACCAAACAGTTACAACTAAATCAAAAGGTGAGTTCTAAATCCACTCACCGATACCTCAGTAGTTACCACACTCAGCCTCTAAGTCACTGAGTCTTTGGGGTATCTGAAACATCACATAACACACAAGTTAGTAACTTGTCATCGATCAATAATCTTAATGAAATTATAATGTTATACAGTTAATCACCCCACTATAACATATCATCTATTAGCTTTCTAAACATGTCTATGGGTAAAGGGTTTTAACCCGGTAAATATATTACGCCAAAATCATTGAAGTACAATTGACATGAGCGTACATCCCATGCCCTCAGCCTGTTACATATGCAAATTGACTCAACCTATACAACTAAGCGAAATAATCTGCTAACCGCAGAACAGAACACAGCTACAACACAACATATAACCAATAACCATCTTGCTAAATGCAGTTACAATTACATTTAAAATAAATAAATAATCTAAATGTAAACACAAGGTTCATAGAACCACTACTATGGTGATTGACTCGGTCTTCAGTAATCTAATCTTGACCCATTAGAGCAAACACCAACGTCCAAGCTGCAGAACGCAACAATCACAATTCATTGAGCTAACTTGCCCTACCAACACGTCCCAATGACCATTGGCAAAAGGTCCAAGCCAACTCCAAGATGTTGAATACACTTGCCCTACCAATTCCGACAATGGCAAAAGGTCTAGGTATACCCACAATATCCAACTAGTGGAGCCCATGTCAGAGAATGGAACCACCAGAAACCACGACATCAACTCAAGAATAGTATTAACTCAAAATGAGTACATACATCCTGAAGCCGCACCATCCTCCTTCACAAAGGTAGAACCATCAATGGAGGTTGATATGAAACACATCAAAGAGACGCGAACAATCAACACAAACGCTCCATTGATTAACAAAGACTGACCAAGAAAAAGTACAGTTATGCTCCCCCCCACCACCACAACCACGGTTCACTCCCTAACCCCTTGAGAAAATAAACCCTAGCTTGGAGAAAACAGACCTTGCCACCTGAAAAAGAAGACAACCCTAATCCGGCCAAACCAAAATTAGCAAACCAATCAATAAGAACCAACCGGAAAACCACTTCCGGAATGTCCACGATCGTATATATCAGAAAACCTAGAAAAAAAGATTCGTCATCATGTTCCTCGCCAACCCTGCAAGTCGGCCAAACCCTAATCCTCCTACAAAACCTCGCACCATCGATGCCCAACCCAAAACCCTACTTGTCACCTGAAACTAGATCGGCCACAAACCCTAGATACAAACACCATCAACAAATCGGCCAAATGTTAATCAGATTAAGTTGGCCAATGACCAGATGCCGTAACTCCGATCTAACCAAGTCTGATTGTAGCCCAAGTAAGAATGTGCAATCCAAGCACCAAAAAACAATCAGATTCAGATTCAATCGAGCAGGATCTTAATCTTGTTACCCAAGCAAATACGAATTAGGATTAAAACCCTAAATTCAGATATTCAAGTGTTTAGCAAGCAACAAAACGTGAAGTCCAATCCAAGTATCAATCAGAAACCAGAAGATAAGAGTTAATCATAATTAATCCATAAAAAATGAATTTCACAAACCCTAAAAGATATAGGATTATGAATGAATACCAAATCGTTTTTGCTGGATAAACAATCAGGATTGAATTACGATTTAAGAAAAGAAACCCTAAAAAATGATTCTGATCAGAACCCTAGAATCGGCTGCTATAAACCCTAGAAAACATTAGATGATCCAGCCAATCAATGAATGAATCAGAGATCCGGATGAATCAGTAAACGAGTTCAGGATTTTAGGGCAGATTATAGGGTTAATCAAGAAAAACGAAATATGCCAGGGGTATCTCCAAAATCGCCTCAGGTGGGAGAGAAAAACGATGGGAGGGGGGGGGGGATTTTTAAACATGTCTATGCATTGTGAATATAACACAAAAGATGAAAAGTGATTTGATCCTATTTTAGTCCATACCCGATCGGCTGGATAATCATAGCCGATCGGTTAAACCTTTATACCCGATCAGCTCAGACTAACCCGATCGGCTAAAGGGTGATTTTTAAAGATTTTCCGTTCCAACTCAAGTTCTGTGACGTTTTTACACTAAATTACACGATCATCTTATTTTACCCGATCTGCTAAATTACTATTACCCAATCGGCTCAGCATCATAGCCGATCGGCTATAGCTTAAAACCCAGAACCATTGACCTGCACCTGCAACTTTGCTCAGCAGACCAAAACATGAAAATCCTATATCTATCCTCAAAATCTCAATCTTAAACAACAATTGATACTACAATTAACAACTTACAACTTTCTACTATATCAACTTTCAAACAATTGAATGATTCTAATAATTTTCAACCAATTCAATAATCATCATACTCATAACTATGAGAAACAACAAAACTTTTACTTACAATTTAAACAGAGGAACATGAAGAAGATGATGAAATTAAATCAAACTCACAGCTTCACTTTTGGATTTCCAAGTTTAGTACCAAGATTTTAGTTCTAGGGTTTTGTTTTCTTTAATTTCAAAAGAAAGGAATTACTTCCCAATTTTGGGAAAGTTAAAGATATAGTCGGTCAACACAAACCTGACCCATTTAATTAGTCCCCTTCTTAATCTATTGTCTGGAACCTAGAAATCTTTCGCGAGAAATATTACTTTATAATACCGTCAACTATAATAATTTAAAACAAGTAATATTTCACAATTCACAATAAGTCCCGGGACTTATTTATCTAAGTTTCACCATTAAATAATAATATCAAATAATTCCTAAAACAATTAAATAATCAATTTAAATACAGAATTACCAGACCACTGGATAGGATGTTACAAGCATCATCTTAATTATTAATGTTAGAGTTATTTCATACTATTGTTTATTTAATTTATAATATATTAAAACATTAAAATGCTTGTTTGTCGTTTGCTTATGGTTTACAAGGCTTGGATTTGGAAAGCTTTTCATCGTCAGGTAGAGACAATTTCTACAAGGCCTAAGCGAGATCAAATACCATGTGGGATCTACTAGGAGCGCAAAAGAAAGGTTATTGATATTAAAGAATTCGGTCAATTTTTGCGGCTTGCGGTAAGTGATTTTATGTTTGTGTGTATGTTTATGTGTATGTTTATGTGTACGTGTATGTGTATGTGTACGTGGACATAAGTATAGTGTTTATCATTGGGTGATGTTGATGAATTTTCGGTCATTTGATAAGCTAAAATATTAGCTGGTGTATCCATTTTACAAAAAGGACATTTCCAATTTTTTATAAAAATTATTTTTGTATACATATAGTCATGTATATATATGTATACACATATGTATATATATATATATATGTATAAGTAAATGTATATATATATATATATATATTTATATGTATGTGTATGTATGTATATGTATGTATATTTATTTTTTCCTTTGCAATTACATATATATATATATGTATACATATATGTAAAAGTATATATATATGTATATGTAAATGTATATATACATATTTATATTTATATGTATGTGTATGTATATTTATATGTATGTGTATGTGTGTGTGTGTGTATATATATATATTTATGTAAGTTATTATAAAATTAGTTTGATGAAAAATTGATGGCTCGTTTTATGCAGATGGATACTACACTAGAGCATCTTCCGAAAATAACTTTGAAGACGAATAAGCATGAGAAGAAGTGCCAATGGTGGATTGATAGTTGGAAGTACTTTGATGAGTAGCTAGTTGCTGAGAGGCCATTGAAGAAGGCACGGAAGAGTCAAGAGGTGGATGGTGAGCCATCCGATCCCACTCCATCTCATGATGCTGACACGTTTGGTGATGGTCCCGGTACAGATGTTCGTCAGACCTATTAGTCGACATCAGAGGCAGAGTGGCACTCCTTACGTGAAAGGTGGACGCTCAGGCTATGATTATTGAACACCTGGTTAACCGGGTTGATGCGCAAGACAAGCGGGCCGATGAGCAACACGTGATTATGCAAAAGTTATTGAAGCAGGTTGGGATGAATGAGACGAACAAGGTATTGATTTTTAATTTACAATTATTATACTGTATGTGAAGTTATCGTACAATTGTTTCTAACTCGTTATTTTTTGACTTTTCAGTTTGACGGCGATGACCAGGATGGTTTCCATGATGGTTATGTATCTGACACGCCACTCACCACTGTGAGGAAGATCTCGGGTCCCTTTATGTTTCGTCGCAGTATGAGAGAACGATGACGTGGGCCAGCCGTACTCTCACCGTATCTTACACCGACGTATTTTAAAAGGTGTGTGTATTTTATTTTTGTGTATGTGTATGTATGTATATATATCTTTCACTGACATATTTTAAAAGGTTTGTCAGCAGACTTGTGTAGGTGCATGATGAACCACCTATTGACTTGGGTGCCGATCATGATACGTTTGGTCATGTGGTTGAGCCGGTGGTGGATCGAATTGTTGAGCCGGTGGTTGAGATGGTGGTTGAGCCGGTAGTTGAGGCGGTGGTTGAGGCAGTGGTTGAGGCAGTGGTTGAGCCGGTGGTTGAGCCGGTGGTAGAGCCGGTGGTTGAGGCGGTGGTTGAGGCGGTGGTTGAGCCGGTGGTTCAGCTGTTGGTTGAGCCGGTTGTTGATCTGGTTGTTGATCCGGTTGTGCCTGTACAGCGGGGCAAAAAGTTGAAGCGTAGGGCAAGAAAGAAGAATGCTGATGATGAGGAGGATGAGCTTCACGAGGACACATTGATGGACATGGTTTCGATATGTGTGGACGAGACTGGTTACTTGACGACTCCACCCGCTGCTCCACCGGGGACTATCGACGGACCATCCACTCTTCGCGATTTATATATGTCTGGTGGCACTGTGCGATGTATGTTTGTTCGACAAGGCAGGACGTCTATGTGTCTCGATAAAGAATTTTGGGGGCGGTTGTATGGAACCTTCGACGAATGATACTTAGATAACAGTGTAAGTTGAGATATTTTTCTTATATTTGATAACGTCATATTTACATAATTTCAAAACTATATTGTATTCAATATATTGTTTTCTTATATTATTATTTTCAGCATATTGATGGTTGGGCAATGCTACTTTTGTGGTGGAGATACAGGACTTACACACGCCCAACGCAGCTTGATAAGCGGTTGAGCTGGACGATTATGCCTGTAGGTTTTATCGGGCTCATACAGTGTTTTGCAAACTACGAGGATATGAAGCAGAAGAAAATGAAAAATTATAAGTTCTTGAAGGGATTTGCAGACGGGGCTCGAGTACCGTTTCCTCCTTGGTTGGCGATTGATTTGGTAAGTAACATTTGCATTTAGTTATCCTTTATGTAGCTTTATAAAGTTATGTAGCTATATATATATATATATATATGTATATACATACTCATGTAAATATAAAAGTCATAATGTGTTAATGTTAATATATATGTATATATATATACACGTATGTATATGTATTGGTATATGTATATAGGTATATATATTGGTGTATATATATATGTATATAAGTATTGGTATATAAACGTCAATTAATATATACATATACGTGTGTGTGTGTATATATATATATATATATATATATAAGTGTTGTCATATATACGTAAATTAATATCTACATTTGACTAACATTTTTTTAACATTTACAAATACTGTTTCCGGTGCTCGTTCCGAATAACAGCCACTGGATACTACTTGTGCTGGATCTTCGAGATTGGACTGTGGTCGGATACGATAGCATGATAGGCCATTGCCAGGATGAGGAGCGTAATCATATTGTAGAAGAATTGGCTCGTAACATAGTTAGATATTTGGACGCCATTGAGTATTGGAGGCATGCCCATAGAAAAAGGGAACTACAAGATACCACGGAGTTTATATTAGACTTATTAGATGATGTGCCTCAGCAGGATGGGGATTTAGGGGATTGTGGAGTATGGGTGTGTATAAATATGGAGACGCATGTCAATAGACAGGAAAGGAGGGTTAGTGGAGATAGACAGTGGTTCGCTCGGGAATATAGGAAGCGGATGATGGATACCTTCTTAAGGGCACATTATGATTGGGACCCTCCGACACCACCACCACCTCCACCAGGATGATTGAGATTTTCTTAGTCGTACTATGTTGATACGATTGTTTATGTATTATGATGGATACCTTGTTTATGTATTATGTTAAAATGTTTCGCCATGTTAGTATATGATCGAGATGATCCTTATCTAATTAGTTAGTACATTACTAATATAGCCACATTACTAATATCTTAATGTCTTAATTATATGTAACCATACTGCTACAAAGTGACAAATCAGACATTTGAAAAGGCCGATGATAATAAGACATTTAAACATACAAATATTAATGACTATTGGGACCTATTTGAGTGGCTTAACAAATATTTGCGATCTGCTATTTGCGATTTGCGACTGACCTTATCCATTGTTGATACGATCTTGGCTATGATTTTCTGACATTTCCGGGATTTTTAGAGATTTTCCCGAATAACCTTATCTTGAATGAAA